>JAUMJJ010000026.1:1765000-2347500 GCA_033556795.1 Tapera naevia | reverse complement strand
TGATTGTTATTTTTAGTTTTAAATTGTATAGTGCTTTTATGGTGGAAGTCCTGGTGTATATCTGTAATTTTGTGGAATTTGGACATATTGTTTTTTTTTAAAACTTATTTATGTTTGGTGTGGTTGTATTTGATATGTTAGTCATTGTGTATTTCTGATATGGTTTTAGTGTAATTTTTTTTAGTTAGGTTTTATCTTTTTTTATTATTTTCATGGTTAGATGTTGTGTGTGGGTATTTAGTTTTTTTTTTCTATAGTGTTTTGTTTTTGTTGTTGTACTTTTATGTGAATGTCTTATTTTTATTTTATATTTGGTTTTTGTATTTTGGGTAGTTTGTTGTTGGTTTTGAGTGATATGTGTGATTTCTGTTGTTGTGAAGTTTTATGTGTTTTCTGTGTTGTATTTATTGGGTTTTCCTGTTATTTGTGTTTTGTGGTGTGTTTTTTGTTGTGCATTGTGTTTCAGTTATGTTGTTATTTGAGATTTTTGGTGTTGAAGTTACTTCGTGTTTTTACGTTTAGTGTTGATGTGTTATGTCTTTGTTTGTTTGTTGTAGTGTTTGTTTTTAGTATTGTGTTAGGTGTGTATTATTTTGGTGTCATTTTTTGTGATATTTCTTATTTGCATATGGTGTTTTGAGTAGTGTGGAGTGATGTGGCTAATTTGCATATTTTGTGATGAGTGATGTGAAGGTGTGTTCATTGTGTGTTTTGTTATGTATGTCATTATTGTGGGGTGAAAAATTTTTTATCTAATTTGCATAATTAATTGTTCAATTATTGGTAATTGCAGTATAATTAATTTATGTTAGTATCTTTTTGTATAGTATGACTGGAATATTAGTTAGTCTAGTAATAAAAGAAGAAAAATAATAAGAGGAGGGGGGGAAAAGGAGGAAAAAAAAGAAAAATAATAAGAGGAGGGGGGGAAAAGGAGGAAAAAAAAGAAAAATAATAAGAGGAGGGGGGAAAGGAGGAAAAAAAAGAAAAATAATAAGAGGAGGGGGGAAAGGAGGAAAAAAAAGAAAAATAATAAGGGGGGGGGAAAGGAGGAAAAAAAAGAAAAATAATAAGAGGAGGGGGGGAAAAGGAGGAAAAAAAAGAAAAATAATAAGAGGAGGGGGGGGAAAGGAGGAAAAAAAAGAAAAATAATAAGAGGAGGGGGGGGAAAGGAGGAAAAAAAAGAAAAATAATAAGAGGAGGGGGGGGAAAGGAGGAAAAAAAAGAAAAATAATAAGAGGAGGGGGGAAAGGAGGAAAAAAAAAAAAATAATAAGAGGAGGGGGGAAAGGAGGAAAAAAAAAAAATAATAAGAGGAGGGGGGGGAAAAGAAGACATAAACTTTTCTAACTTAAAGCACCAATTCTAAGCATGGAAAAAGGACACCACACCACACAGCAAAGTCACCTTTATTCAAATTTTGAGAAGTCTGTGGTTTAAGTATTTGTTTTATTTCTTTATTTTGCAATTTTTTATTTAGTCACCTTATAATGGATACATCTGTTCTTGTGCCAACACCTACATTCAATACAGTACAGAAATTGAAGTGAACTTCTACCCTCTAAACTTCAGGACATCATCTTGTGAAACACAGCATTGACAGACCTGAACAAGAACTTAATACTGCTGACATTTAGCAACTTGGCAGGCAGTCTCAGATCGGATCTGAACATCATCAATTCTGGCTATCCCCAGACAGAGCTCCACGGCGAATCTAGTGGTCCCAAGATGCACCTCAACAATGCCCCCCTCTGGCCACCTCCAGGTAGAGCAGGCAAAACCTGTAAAAAAATTAAGTACATAAACGTATTTAATATTCAGTTTAGGGTTTTCTTTTACCTACTGGCCTTAATAAAAATACCTGTATCAGCAGTTGCTCCTGTTCTTACAGCTAGGGTGATCATTACCAGTGCAACACCCAGCTAGTAGATTACCATTTTCTTTTCTGCGCAACAAATTCTTTATACCCAATACATTTTTACATCACCAACATTTTCATTTCCACTCAACAATATGCCAGCACTCCACAGGAACAATGTTCCCTGAAGCCTCTAAAATTGGCCCTGCCTGCGAAAACCCCGGCAACGGTCTGCACCCAAACCTTGGCGATGACCATCGCCTCACAGACCGGCCGGGACCGGGGAAAAAAAACCCAGCCGGGGGAAAAAAAAAATCCCCCGGCTGGGGTTTTTTTTTTTTTCTAATATTACTGTGAAAATTGCCTGCAAAGCAAAACATTCGGCATACAACGTCAAAATCAACGGATAAACCCAATCGCAACCCCAACCCAATACCACCCCTCACGCTCAACCCACCCATCCTGCGGCCAGCCCACCACAACGGCCTGTCACACCCAACCTGAAAGGTTCCCCAGGAACGGCGTTCCCGGGGACCTCAAAAATTGGCCCTGCCTGCGAAAACCCCGGCCCCGGCTACGGTCTGCACCCAAACCTTGGCGATGACCATCGCCTCGCAGACCGGCCGGGACCGGGGAAAAAAAAACCCAGCCGGGGGAAAAAAAAAAATCCCCCGGCTGGGGTTTTTTTTTTTTTCTAATATTGTTGTGAAAATTGCCTGCAAAGCAAAACATTCGGCATACAACGTCAAAATCAACGGATAAACCCAATCGCAACCCCAACCCAAAACCTCCCCTCACGCTCAACCCACCCATCCTGCGGCCAGCCCACCACAACGGTCTGTCACACCCAACCTGAAAGGCTCCCCAGGAACGGCGTTCCCGGGGACCTCAAAAATTGGCCCTGCCTGCGAAAACCCCGGCCCCGGCTACGGTCTGCACCCAAACCTTGGCGATGACCATCGCCTCGCAGACCGGCCGGGACCGGGGAAAAAAAAACCCAGCCGGGGGAAAAAAAAAAAATCCCCCGGCTGGGGTTTTTTTTTTTTTTTTCTAATATTGTTGTGAAAATTGCCTGCAAAGCAAAACATTCGGCATACAACGTCAAAATCAACGGATAAACCCAATCGCAACCCCAACCCAATACCACCCCTCAAGCTCAACCCACCCATCCTGCGGCCAGCCCACCACAACGGCCTGTCACACCCAACCTGAAAGGCTCCCCAGGAACGGCGTTCCCGGGGACCTCAAAAATTGGCCCTGCCTGCGAAAACCCCGGCCCCGGCTACGGTCTGCACCCAAACCTTGGCGATGACCATCGCCTCGCAGACCGGCCGGGACCGGGGAAAAAAAACCCAGCCGGGGGAAAAAAAAAAAATCCCCCGGCTGGGGTTTTTTTTTTTTTTTTTCTAATATTGTTGTGAAAATTGCCTGCAAAGCAAAACATTCGGCATACAACGTCAAAATCAACGGATAAACCCAATCGCAACCCCAACCCAATACCACCCCTCAAGCTCAACCCACCCATCCTGCGGCCAGCCCACCACAACGGCCTGTCACACCCAACCTGAAAGGTTCCCCAGGAACGGCGTTCCCGGGGACCTCAAAAATTGGCCCTGCCTGCGAAAAGCCCGGCCCCAGCTACGGTCTGCACCCAAACCTTGGCGATGACCATCACCTTGCAGAACGGCCAGGACCGGGGAAAAAAAACCCAGCCGGGGGAAAAAAAAAAAATCCCCCAGCTGGGTTTTTTTTATTCTAATATTGTTATGATAATTGCCTGAAAAGCAAAACATTCTGCATACAATGACAAAGCCAATTCCAAAATCCAAATCACACACCCCCAATTCCCACTCCCACCACAAAACCAAACCTCACGCTCATCCCACTCATTCTACCTTCTCCTCACCACAACCGCACATCACACCCAGCCATTAGGGCTCCCCAGGAACAGCATTCTCAACGGCCATAAAAACTGGCCCTGCCTGCAAAAACCCCAGTCCCACCTCATCCTGCACCCAAACTTGACAATGACAATCACCTTGCAGACTGGCTGGGAATAGGGAAAAAAAAAAACCAGGTTGGGGGAAAAAATAATCCCCCAAATGTTTGGGGTTTTTTTTAAGTTATTATGATTGTGATAACTGCCTGCAAAACAAAGCTCCAATCCACTTACAACCCAAAGGAAACAAAAATAAATAACAACCCCCTCCCCAAACTCAATAATTCATTCATCCTAGCACACACACACATATACCCATGTACGCATTCATAACGTGGTGCGGCACAACTATGCATAACGTGGCGTGGCATGGCACGGCGTGGCACAACTTCGCATGGTGTAGCGTGGCAGAGCGTAACGTAGCGTGACACAGCGTAACGTAGCATGGCACGGCGTGGCACAACTTCGCATAACGTAGCGTGACACAGCGTAACGTAGCGTGGCACGGCGTGGCACAACTTCGCATAACGTAGCGTGACACAGCGTAACGTAGCGTGGCACGGCGTGGCACAACTTCGCATAACGTAGCGTGACACAGCGTAACGTAGCGTGGCACGGCGTGGCACAACTTCGCATAACGTAGCGTGACACAGCGTAACGTAGCGTGGCACGGCGTGGCACAACTTCGCATAACGTAGCGTGACACAGCGTAACGTAGCGTGGCACGGCGTGGCACAACTTCGCATAACGTAGCGTGGCACAGCGTAACGTAGCGTGGCACAGCGTAACGTAGCGTGGCACAGCATGGCACAACTTCACGTAGCGTGGCACAGCGTAACGTAGCGTGGCACAGCGTAACGTAGCGTGGCACAACTTTACGTAACGTGGCACAGCGTAACGTAGCGTGGCACAGCGTAACGTAGCGTGGCACAGCGTAACGTAGCGTGGCACAGCGTGGCACAACTTTACATAACGTGGCACAGCGTAACGTAGCGTGACACAGCGTAACGTAGCGTGGCACGGTGTGGCACAACACGTAACATGGCAGAGCGTAACGTAGCGTGGCACAGCTTCACGTAACGTGGCAGAGCGTAACGTAGCGTGCCACGACGTGGCACAACTTCACGTAACGTGGCAGAGCGTAACGTAGCGTGGCATAGCGTAACATAGCGTGGCACAGCATGGCACAGCGTGGCACAACTTCATGTAACGTGGCATAGCGTAATATAGCGTGGCACAGCATGGCACAGCGTGGCACAACTTCATGTAACGTGGCAGAGTGTAACGTAGCGTGGCACAGCTTCACGTAACATGGCAGAGCGTAACGTAGCATGGCACAGCGTAGCGTGGCACAGCTTCACGTAACATGGCAGAGCGTAACGTAGCGTGGCATAGCGTAACATAGCGTGGCACAGCGTGGCACAACTTCACGTAACATGGCAGAGCGTAACGTAGCGTGGCATAGCGTAACATAGCGTGGCACAGCGTGGCACAACTTCACGTAACATGGCAGAGCGTAACGTAGCGTGGCATAGCGTAACATAGCGTGGCACAGCGTGGCACAACTTCACGTAACGTGGCAGAGCGTAACGTAGCGTGCCACGGCGTGGCACAACTTCACGTAACGTGGCAGAGTGTAACGTAGCACGGCACAGCGTAACATAACTTCACGTAACGTGGCAGAGTGTAACGTAGCACGGCACAGCGTAACATAGCGTGGCATAGCGTAACATAGCGTGGCACAGCGTGGCACAGCTTCACGTAACGTGGCAGAGCGTAACGTAGCGTGGCACAGCGTAGCGTGGCACAGCTTCACGTAACGTGGCACAGCGTAGCGTGGCACAGCTTCACGTAACGTGGCAGAGCGTAACGTAGCGTGGCACAGCGTAGCGTGGCACAGCGTGGCACAGCTTCACGTAACATGGCAGAGCATAACGTAGCGTGGCACAGCATAACGTGGCACTGCATGGCACAGCTTCACGTAACGTGGCAGAGCGTAACGTAGCATGCCACGGCGTGGCACAACTTCACGTAACGTGGCAGAGCGTAACGTAGCGTGGCAGAGCGTAACGTAGCGTGCCACGGCCTGGCACAACTTCACGTAACGTGGCAGAGCGTAACGTAGCGTGGCAGAGCGTAACGTAGCGTGCCACGGCCTGGCACAACTTCACGTAACGTGGCAGAGCGTAACGTAGCGTGGCACGGCGCGGCATAACTTCACGTAATGTGGCAGAGCGGAACATAATGTACCTTGGCGTGGCATAACTTCACGTAATGTGGCAGAGCGGAACATAATGTACCTTGGCGTGGCATAACTTCACGTAATGTGGCAGAGCGGAACATAATGTACCTTGGCGTGGCATAACTTCACGTAATGTGGCAGAGCATAACATGGTACAGCACAGCAGGACATATCTTTACATTACACAACACAACATGGTACACCATAGCATGACAAGGCATCCCTTTACATTACATAACACTGCGTGACATAACTTGACCTAACAGGACTTTAAGTAACACAGCTTGGCATGGCATAACATGCTCGCTTGCTGGCTGGCATAATGTAATATCCTCTTGAGCCAATATGCAAGCATGAGATGCTCACTTGCCTTTCATCATTATCCTTCAGCACACAGGTTGCCCCTCTGCATCTGAAAAACACAACATCAAACAAGTCACAGTGATGCTCAGTGAGAGCCGGACTATGTCAGACATCTCCTTTCCATTCAGGAATACCCTCTCTATTTTACACTATATCCAAGCAGAATAAAACCCAAACACTGAACCCCACACCTACCAGATATAACACCCATGGGATTCAAAGGTTCCCATTCTCTACGGCAGTTCATCATAGTTAGCTTTGCTCATACTCTGCCCCTATGTAACCTTAAGGCAATGACTCCCATGGCCTGGTTCCCAGGTAGCTGCTTGTTCTGCCATCTACCTTATAGACTGCCTACAAGACCTGGGCTTATCAATGTATCAAACTTTGAACATTACTGTGATCATTATGGCTGATACTATCGCTTCTATGCCTTGAGCAGAGCAGCTCCAACGACACACAGATACACGTAGACCAACACTGCACACAAGACCAGTGACACAACACCCATACAAGATAAAGCTCTGTAAGAACAAAGACCGGGACAGAGATGCCATTGGGCAGGAAGACCGTGGCAGCCACGAGAAATAAGCAGCAGCCCTTGGAAGAGGGTAAGACAGTGGCCCATTGCAAAGAGATGTGGCCACAACTGGGAGGATGCACGTGTAAGATACTCCACTTAAAGACCTAAACACTTATAAAATGTATGGAAGAAGACCCAGAACAGGGACCTAAGAAAATGGATGACCAATGATCAGGGATGTTGACATGGGCTGTGACGCAACTGCAAAGGATGAATTAAGAGATTCTTCCAAGAGTTGAGGCCGATCCACGCTTTTAAGATTGCTGTGCAAGAAAAGCAGTGCCATAATAGCACTGTGCGATGATACAAGCATTTGAGATGCTAGAGATGGTGCCCAAGGCACATGCTGTATGCCTTTAAAGCAAAGAGGAGATCGAGACCAAGAAAGGTCTGAGACACAACACACATGTGACATAAAGCACCCAAGGACACAGACTGGAACTGCCCTGCCCGGCACATGCTAGAATGGGACTGATTAAAATCAAACCTATTGCCAATAACTGCCCAAACAGAACTTTTACGGCACATCCCTCTCCCCTACATCACCTTTAAACCCCCTCCTTTCTACTCCCAACCGTCACCTCTATTCCCAGCCCCACGTGAGCCCTGGTCCCTCAACTTATCTTTCAGAGGCCTGAGGGTCTCAAGCCATCCTTGGCAGATAAAGATGAACCCGCATCAGCTGTTTTGGAGGATCCTGCAGCCACAAGGTTCCTCTCCACTGCCTGCAAACAAACACCAAACAGGAAACTAAAATGCTACCAACAGTCAACATCCCACTGCTCAATGTCAGTGTTTTGTACAACACACAATCCTGCCACAAAACTGCTGTGGTCTTCCACTGTCCAGATCCAAGCCAATTCCAGTGTCAGATGCTCCAGCCATGATCACCTGGGGCAACTAAGGCAACAAGAGATGCAAAATTACTGTTGCAATTCTGAGAAATCAGTCCTGTGCTCCCTCTCACTACTGTCCAGCTCACCTCAAAGGCACATCCCATTCCAAAGGTGGCCCAAACAGCACCTACAAAACCAAATGTAAATGCTCAACTGAGTTGCTGTATCATTCTTAGCTCTTAGGCACTGGCTCAAACAACAGCCTCCTCAACTGCTCGGATCGCATGTTGTCACATGGCTTTGCCCCTCGGAGGCAGCGTGCAGCACCTGCAAAAAACAAAGATGACGATACATGCTCAGATTCTACCCAAAAGCACACATTGCCTGCACCGATTCCTATTTCACCCTCCATTACCTTGACTTCTTGCCCGCTCCGCCTCCATCATCTCACGCTGAGTCTTGCATGCCACCTGTAACACAGAAAGACACAGGTGCTATTATCTTCACCAATAACTCATCACCTGAACTATAACCGCTGCTTCAGTTAACTCTCCATTGCTCTCCTTGCTGGAGTTGCCTCCGGCACCAGCATTCCGCTGTGCTTCTTGCTCTGGGCCTTGAAAGTGAAAAAAATGTGCCCATTATCTAATCATATAGACATCGGTCACACATTCCTACAGACAGCAACACCAACCCACCTGGCTGCTGCTCTCTGCTCGCCACTCCATCACCAACCCTTTGTGCGCAGCTCAGCCCTCTGCAACTGAAGAAAAAGCATCACACAAGTCATCCTGATGACACACCATGCCTTAGGAATTCCAGACATTTTGATTCCATTTAGGAATATCACCTCTATTTCACACCACAGCCAGGCAGAACAACAAGCAAAACCCACTACAACCAAATGATAAGCCCCACACCTACCCCACCCTTGGGATTCAAACTGCTCTACTACCGCTCCAGCAGCTTCTCCCAGGAAAATGTGCTCATCCCCTCTGTGGCTGCAAACCCTGGCAAAATCACTCTCCTCGTCTGCTGCGTAGATGCCTATGTGTTCTGTAATGGACCACACGGCCCTGGCCTTCAAAGTCGAAGCCTATACACGTATTAATCAAAGAACCTTACGGTTATTCTTCTAGCCCATCCTAAGACCTCTGTGACACGGGCAGAGCACCTCCAACAACACGCAAACACGCACGGACCAACACCGCACACGAGACCAATGACGCGATGTCCAGAGGCAAAAGAAATGCCGTCAGAAGAATGACTCCCAGGCCAGAGACACCATCGGGCAGGAAGGACCACGGGGCTGCAAAGAAGAATCTGCGGCAGCCCGGGAAGAGTGCAAGACCCTGGCCCGTTACAAAGAGATGCGGCCACAACTGGGAGGATGTGCGTGCAAGAAGGCCCACTTTAAGGCCTGAAGACTTAGTGGATGCAGGGAAAAAAATCCCCAAACAGGGATCCAAGAAAACAGATGACCGATCATCTGGGATGCTGACGTGGCCTGTGATGCCACCGCAAATGATGAATGACCAGAATCTTCCAAGAGATGAGGCCGATCCACGCTTTTAAGATTGCCGTGCAAGAAAAGCAGTGTCACACTAGCAATGAGCGATGGGTACAGGCATTTGAGAATACAGAGATGGAGCCCAAGGCGCGTACTGCTTGCCTCGATAGCAAAGAGGAGATCGAGACCCAAGAAAGGTCTGAGACAAAGCACGCGGACAACAAAAACCACACAATGACACAGACGGAGGCTGGAACTGCCCTGCCCGGCACGTGCTAACGTTGGGTCAAGAAGTAATCCTCTCTGCCTTCACCTGCCCAAACGGGACAATTCCCACAGAGCCCTCTCCTTTATGCTAGAAACCCTCCCCGCCCTTCCCAACCTACAGTCCTCTTCCCAGCACCAGGCCAGCCCTGGTCCCTCCACTTAGCTTTCAGAGGGCCGAGGACCTGAAGACGTCCCTGGCAGAAACACTCAAATGGCAACAGCTGACTGGAACGACCCCACAGTCACCGGTTTCCTCTGCACTGCCTGCAAGAAAACCAAACACAAATCAAAACCTGTGCTCACAAGTTGCCTTGCTCCGTGCCAACATCTTCTACAAGGCACATCGTCATGGCAAAACTGCCACGGCCCTCTACTCACCTGCTCCTTGCCCACTCACACATCGAACGATGTAGCCATTATTTCATGGGGCACCTAAAGTAACAAGAGACGCAAAATTACCGTTGCGATTCTGAGAAATCAGTCCCGTGCTCCCTCTCACTACTGCCCGGCTCACTTCAAAAGCTATTCCCGTTCCAAAGGTGGCCCAAAAGGCACCTGCAAAACAAAATGCAAACGTTCAACTGAGTTGCTGTATCGCTCCAAGGCACCGGCTCAAACAGCCTCCTCACCTTCTCGGACAGCATGTTGTCTTGTGGCTTTGCCCCTCTGAGGTGGCAGGCGGCACCTGCAAAAAACAAAGATGACACATGCTCAGATTCTACCCAAAAGCACACGTGGCCTGCTCTGATTCCTGTTTTGCCCACCTTTACCTTGACTTCTCCCCCGCTCGGCTTCCATCGTCTCACACTGGCACACTGAGACTTGCACACCGCCTGTAACACAGAAAGACACAGGTGTTTTTATCTTCACCGAGAACTCATCACCTGAACAATAGCTGCTGCTTCATGTAACCCACCGTTGCTCTCCTTGCTCGAGTTGGCTCTGGCACCGACGTTCCGCTGTGCTGCTTGCTCTACACCTTGAAAGTGAGAAAAAATGTACTTATTATCTAGTCATAAAAACCGCTCACACGTTCCTACAGACAACAACGCCAACCCACCTGGCTGTTACGCTCTTCTTGCCTCTCAATGGCCAGCTTTTTTTGCGCAGCTCAGCCCTCTGCATCTGAAGAAAAAACATCACACAAGTCATCTTGATGACACACCATGCCTTAGGAATTCCAGACATCTTGATTCCATTTCGGAATATCACCTCTATTTCACACCACAGCCAGGCAGAACAACAAGCAAAACCCACTACAATCAAACGATAAACCCCACACCTACCCCACCCTTGGAATTCAAACTGCTCTACTACCGCTCCAGCGGCTTCTCCCAGGAAAATGTGCTCATCCCCTCTGTGGCTGCAAACCCTGGCAAAATCACTCTCCTCATCTGCTGCGTCGATGCCTACGTGTTCTGTAATGGACCGTACAGCCCTGGCCTTCAAAGTCGAAGCCTATACACCTATTAATCAAAGAACCTTACGGTTATTCTTCTAGCCCATCCTAAGACCTCTGTGACACGGGCAGAGCACCTCCAACAACACGCAAACACGCACGGACCAACACCACACACGAGACCAATGACGCGACGTCCAGAGGCAAAAGAAATGCCGTCAGAAGAATGACTCCCAGGCCAGAGACACCATCGGGCAGGAAGGACCACGGGGCTGCAAAGAAGAATCTGCAGCAGCCCGGGAAGAGTGCAAGACCCTGGCCCGTTACAAAGAGATGTGGCCGCAACTGGGAGGATGTGCGTGCAAGAAGGCCCACTTTAAGGCCTGAAGACCTAGTGGATGCAGGGAAAAAAATCCCCAAACAGGGATCCAAGAAAACAGATGACCGATCATCTGGGATGCTGACGTGGCCTGTGATGCCACCGCAAATGATGAATGACCAGAATCTTCCAAGAGATGAGGGCGATCCTCGCTTTTAAGATTGCCACGCAAGAAAAGTAGTGCCACAACAGCACTGTGCGATGGGTACAGGCATTTGAGACGATAGAGGAGGAGCCCAAGGCGCGTACCGCTTGCCTCGATAGCAAAGAGGAGATCGAGACCTAAGAAAGGTCTGAGACAAAGCACGCAGACAACATAAACCACACAATGACACAGACGCAGGCTGGAACTGCCCTGCCCGGCACGTGCTAGCGTTGGGTCGAGAAGTAATCCTCTCTGCCTTCACCTGCCCTAACGGGACAACTCCCACACAGCCCTCTCCTTTATGCTAGAAACCCTCCCCGCCCCTCCCAACCTACAGCCCTCTTCCCAGAGCCAGGCCAGCCCTGGTCCCTTCACTTAGCTTTCAGAGGGCCGAGGACCTGAAGACGTCCCTTGCAGAAACACTCAAATGGCAACGGCCGACTGGACCAACCCCACAGTCACTGGCTTCCTCCGCACCACCTGCAAGAAAACCAAACACAAATCAAAACCTGTGCTCACAAGTTGCCTTGCTCCGTGCCAACATCTTCTACAAGGCACATCCACCCGGCAGAACTGTCACGGCCTTCTACTTGCCTGATCCTTGCCCATCCAAACATCAAACGCTGCGGCCGTTGTCTCCTGGGGCACCTAAAGTAACAAAAGACACAAAATTACCTTTGCAATTGTGAGAAATCAGTCCCGTGCTCCCTCTCACTACTGCCCGGCTCACCTCAAAGGCTCTTCCCGTTCCAGAGGAGGCCCAAACGGCACCTGCAAAACAAAATGTAAATGCTCAACTGAGTTACTGTATCGCTCTTAGTCAGCGGCTCAAACAACAGCCTCCTCACCTTCTCGGACCACGTGCTGTCCCGTGGCTGTGCCCCTCTGAGGCAGCGTGCAGCACCTGCAAAATACAATGAAGACGACACGTGCTCAGATTCTACCCAAAGTACACCTGGCCCACACCGATTCCTGTTTCGCCTGCTGTTACCTTGACTTCTCCCCCGTTCGGCCTCCATCGTCTCACGCTGGCATGCTGAGGCTTGCACAACACCTGTAATACAGAAAGCAAACAGGTGTTTCTATCTTCCACCGAGAACTCATCACCTGTACAATAACTCCTGCTTCAGGTAACCCACAGTTGCTCTCCTTGCTCGAGTTGGCTCCAGCACCAGTATTCTGCTTGCTACTTGCTCTGTGCCTTGAAAGTGAAAAAAACGTACCCGTTATCTAGTCATATATACACCGGTCACTCGTTCCTACAGACAACGCCGACCCACCTGGTTGTTGCGCTCTTCTCGCCTCTCCTTCGCCAGCCTTTGTTGTGCAGTTCGTCCCTCTGCACCTGAAGGAAAAACATCACATAAGTCACCCGGATGACACGCAATGCCTTTGCAATTCCAGACATGTTGATTCCATTTATTAATCTCATCTGTATTTCACACTACAGCCAGGCAGATAAAGAAGCAAACCCCGCTACAATCAAGTGTTAAGCACCAGGCCTACCCCACCTTCGGAATTCAAACTGCTCTACTACCGCTCCAGCAGCTTCTCCCAGGAAAATGTGCTCATCTCCTTTGTGACTGCAAACCTGGGCAAAATCACTCTCCTCGTCTGCTGCGTAGATGGCTATGACTTCTGTAACGTACCGCACGGCCCTGGCCTTCAAAGCCTAAGCCTATACACGTATTAATCAAAGAACCTTACGGTTATTCTTCTAGCCCATCCTAAGACCTCTGTGACACGGGCAGAGCACCTCCAACAACAAGCAAACACGCACGGACCAACACCGTACACGAGACCAATGACGCGATGTCCAGAGGCAAAAGAAACGCCGTCAGAATGACTCCCAGGCCAGAGACGCCATCGAGCAAGGACCACGGGGCTGCAAAGAAGAATCTGCGGCAGCCCGGGAAGAGTGCAAGACCCTGGTCCGTTACAAAGAGATGTGGCCGCAACTGGGAGGATGTGCGTGCAAGAAGGCCCACTTTAAGGCCTGAAGACTTAGTGGATGCAGGGAAAAAAATCCCCAAACAGGGATCCAAGAAAACAGATGACCGATCATCTGGGATGCTGATGTGGGCTGCGATGCCACCGCAAATGATGAATGACCAGAATCTTCCAAGAGATGAGGGCGATCCTCGCTTTTAAGATTGCCGCGCAAGAAAAGCAGTGCCACAACAGCACTGTGAGATGGGTACAGGCATTTGAGACGATAGAGGAGGAGCCCAAGGTGCGTACCGCCTGCCTCGATGGCAAAGAGGAGATCGAGAACTAAGAAAGGTCCAAGACAAAGCACGCAGACAACATAAACCACACAATGACACAGACGCAGGCTGGAACTGCCCTGCCCGGCACGTGCTAGCGTTGGGTCGAGAAGTAATCCTCTCTGCCTTCACCTGCCCTAACGGGACAACTCCCACACAGCCCTCTCCTCTATGCTAGAAACCCTCCCCGCCCCTCCCAACCTACAGTCCTCTTCCCAGCACCAGGCCAGCCCTGGTCCCTCCACTTAGCTTTCAGAGGGCCGAGGACCTGAAGACGTCCCTGGCAGAAACACTCAAATGGCAACAGCCGACCGGAATGATCCCACAGTCACTGGCTTCCTCTGCACTGCCTGCAAGAAAACCAAACACAAATCAAAACCTGTGCTCACAAGTTGCCTTGCTCTGTGCCAACATCTTCTACATGGCACATTCTTCCGGTAGAACTGCCACGGTCTTCTACTGGCCTGCTCCTTGCCCATCCAAATATCAAACGCTGCGGCCGTTGTCTCCTGGGGCACCTAAAGTAACAAAAGACACAAAATTACCTTTGCAATTGTGAGAAATCAGTCCCGTGCTCCCTCTCACTACTGCCCGGCTCACCTGAAATGCTCTTCCCGTTCCAAAGGTGGTCCAAATGGCACCTGCAAAACAAAATGTAAACACTCAACTGAGTTACTGTATCGCTCTTAGTCAGCGGCTCAAACAACAGCCTCCTCACCTTCTTGGACTGCATGCTGTCTCGTGGCTGTGCCCCTCTGAGGCGGCATGCAGCACCTGCAAAATACAACGAAGATGACACATGCTCAGATGCTACCCAAAAGCACATGTGGCCCGCACCAATTCCTGTTTTGCCCGCTGTTACCTTGACTTCTCACCCGCTAAGCCTCCATCATCTCACGCTGGCATGCTGAGGCTTGCACACTGCTTGTAATACAGAAAGCAAACAGGTGCTTCTATTGTCCACCGAGAACTCATCACCTGTACAATAACCACTGCTTCAGGTAACCTACCGTTGCTCTCCTTGCTCGAGTTGGCTCCAGTGAAAAAAACAGAAAAAAACCAAAGCACAACAAACAAACAGATAGCTTGGCCTGCTCAAAAAGTTGCAATGAACTGAAAGAACAGTAGAACACTAATCTCAAGGGAGACCAGAAGCTGAATGATCTCCTGATGGAAGGCATGTGGCTTATAAACCCCTGGGCCTTCCCACCATCACCTGGGAATGGGGTGGGGCAAACCCCCACAAAAGGATAAATAGGAGCAGTTCTAAGTTGTTGAATCTGCCTTACGTTTACATCAAGAAAAACACTGAAATGAGAAGTGGGCCTTTACTAGAGATAATGGTATGAGTTTTTCTATTATGACTTTGTCTATTGTCACAGTTTAGCTCTGACCTAGCTAATTTTAGTAGCTAAAGCTGTGCAGCTGGGCTCCCAAGTTCACTTTGCCCCACCCCAAGGTGAAGCAGAAATGTAAATAAGAGGAAAAAGGCTTGCAGTGTGAAAACTAAAGCTACAACTTTAATAAAATTATGAAAATAATAGTGATAAGGATTAAAATAATTAGACAGTATTGAAATATGTATAAGTATCTGAGATTGCACTACTACTCTCACTCTTGATGACCATACATCACCACAAATGCTGTAGAGCAGACACGGGGGAATGGGTCCATGAGAACTGGAAGAGGTGAAACAAGAGAGGGAGGAGTATGAATCCATGTTAGTGGATGATGAGGCTCGAGTGGCACAATGCCACGATAAACTAGATTTGCTGTAAACCCAAATACCTCTTACAAGGAATGATGCAAATATTCAGAAATCAGTCCTGTGTTGCGATCCCGAGATATGGGATGGTGATACCCGGGACATTAGTGGAGACAAATGTCCTTTAGACCCAGACCCTCTCCCTGAGAATCGGGGAAAATCTCGCCTCTGATTAAAATTGAAGAGACAGAAGAGCCCAAGAATACCTGTACTGTGACCACCTGCACCTTGCCCTGTCATGCCTCAGAACTAGCCAAGATCCAAGAGGAATATTCGTGGCAGCACTCAGAATCGTAAGTAGAACGTTTTTGGTGAGTATCTTTGACAGGAGGGGACTGAGTTCTCTTAAATTTAGCTGAGGCAGAAGGGTACTATGGTCCTGGAGTCTTTTTAGCCCCCATGCCATATGACTGGGCTCTCTCTGTAACTATACAAGGAGCACACGGGGTTTCGGGATTAAACGCATAAGAAAAAGGGGAACCTTTGGCGCTTAAAACTGCTGGGCTTTCAGATTTAATAGCCTAACAAAAGGCTGCGTATATACAGGCCATACACGATGCAGGGAGAGTAGCTGAATCTCCCGCTATGGCTCCTGTGCACCCTGACCGATTCAACCTATTGCTTTGAGGATTACCAGATAGTCTAAAAACATTCACAGCCTCCGTTTGAGACAAGTTAAGCACCGGATGAGCCCAGGTGGGTGGACTCTATACCTGGACACAGTCTAAGATACAAACAGTTACAGGAGATGCATGGGGTGGACTTTACAAGAGCGAAGCCCTAGAGACCCTGTTAACTCTAAGAGCAGTAAAAGCGTCTGTTTTGTTCAAAGCTGTGAATGGGTGAAAAAGGATCAAAGTGCAGGAAGAAGGATCCCTTACAGAACCACCATTCATTCCAAATGAAATGAGTTGTGGAAAAGGGTGCTAGAGTTAGGAATCTGAAAAAAACCCTGTCATATGGGGTATTGATACCAAATTCACAACAATTAGTGGAATTAGTGAGCGAAAAGGAAAGGTTTGGTCCCCTTTCCCCAAGTGCTCCACCAGCTCCACTGCCAGTACCAACTGAACGAGATCTCAACTGGCTCAAAGAAGCTACATCAAAAAACGAGAGGCTCCGTGAATGGTGTTGAGCCACCCTTGCACCCAGGTAATGAATACCTGATGGCTTCCTGATCATGTTTCACCTACTATTGTTTTACTAGTCAGCAAGCGACAACTGTGTTTGGAATTTTTAATAGACACTGGGGCCCAGATGTCCACCCGTGCTGCAGCTTTATTTGGATTAAACCAGGAAATCCAGTGATTAAATTTTCTGGAATAGAGGGTGGAAAAAAGGATTGCCCCACTGTGGTTACTAAAATAACCCTCCCAGGAGGCATGTGAGCTCCTGTGGCACAATTTTTAGTCTTGGACTTAATCAAAATGAATATTAGAATCATACATTCATCTGGCTGGAAAAGGTTAGGTTTCGATCTATTAAAGGGGCAGTCTTGCCAACTACCTGATGGAACAATATTGGAGTTTTGTTTATCAGCCTGCAAAACTACAAGCACAAATTAGATTATTAGAAACAGTCTTCAAATTACTTTCTAAAGAATCAGTAATGTGAAACAGTAGCCTTTACCTGCAGCAGCATTAGCAGGTGTTGGTGAAGTAATCGCAGATCCAGAATCCCAGAAAATAATATCCCAAACACATTCACCCTGTAACTCCTTCGTTTGGCTGGAGAAAAAACCCAATGGGACCTGGAAGCTAACAGTAGATTCTGGGAAGCTAAATGCTGATACTGAGTCTCTTACAGCTGCTGTCCCAAGCATTGCTGACATGATTAGTCAGATTCAAAGTCAAAACTTTAGTTGGAAAGCAGCCATAGATTTAAAAATACGGTTTTTTTACAGTTCCTGTCCACGACAAGGATAAAAAGCAATTTGCATTCACATTTAAGGACTTTCAATGTACCTTTAACTGACTACTGCAGAGCTGTAAACATTCACCTACGATAGCTCATAATGCCCTTACAAAAATATTAGCCCGATTACGTGTAATTTTAGGAATAACAATTTACTGATGACATTAATATCAGGGAGTATGCGAGAATCTGTTCAAGAGCAAATGACAAGGAACGCTGCCTGGCAGAGAAGGACCTTGGGGTGTTGGTTGACAGCCACTGAACGTGAGCCAGCAGCAGCCCAGGTGGCTAAGAAGGCCAATGGCATCTTGGCCTGTATCAGAAACAGCATGGCCAGCAAGACCAGGGGAGAAATTTTGCCCCTGCACTCAGCACTGGTGAGGCCTCACCTCGAGGACTGGGTTCAGTTTTGGGCCCCTCACTACAAGAAGGTCATTGAGGGGCTGGGGCATGTCCAGAGAAGAGCAATGAGGCTGGTGAAAGGGCTGGAGAACAAGTCTTAGGAGAGGCAGCTGAGGGAACTGGGGTTGTCTAGCCTGGAGAAAAGGAGGCTGAGGAGAGATGTTATCACTATCTACAACTGCCTCAAAGGAGGTTGAAGTGAGGCGGACTATTTTCCCAAGTGACAGGTTACAAAACGAGAAGAAATGGCCTCAAGTTGCACCACAGGAGGTTCAGATTAGATACCAGGAAAAATGTCTTCACTGAAATAGTTGTCAGGCACTGGAAGAGGCTGCCCAGGGAAGTGGTTGAGTCATCATCCCTGGAGGTATTTAAAATATGGGTAAATGAAGCGCTCAGGAGTGCGGTTCAGTAGTAGACAGGTCCTGTTGAACTTGATCTCAAAGGTCTTTTCCATCTAAATGATTGTATGATATGAATTCAACTGTTTTGTTTACTTTCATTGCCAAGTGTATTAAACTGTGCCAAGCCACACATGACTATTTTGGGACGACTTCTCAAGATGGTAAAGACCAAGTTACAGCTGAACCATAGGTACTGTATAATTGCAGCAATTTTGTTCTGCATCATACTCTGAAATTTCATGTAATGAGATATATAAAGGAGAAAGGCTGAAAACCGTAAATAAATTACTCAGACTTTTATTCTGAGAGTACTATCAGGAAACTAGCTCAGGAAAGTATTTGGATTGAAGTGCACACTAAATTATCTGTTTTCCTAAAGTGAAAATACACCATTGGAAACATCATAATGGAACACATATCAGCTCACAGCTTGGTGAGGAAGAGCATAATTCAGCTTTTATTTTGCTTACTTGACCAAAAAGCAATGTTCTGAACCAGATTCATTCACCCTATATGAACAACTCCAATTCCTCTGCAAGGGCTCACTACCGATTGTTTTTCACACAGTGCTCTCTACATAAAACTACTTGTAACAGTCACCATATAAATGAAAATGCTCTCCAAAAAATAAAATAAAAATGCAGTTTCACATAAATAGGCACTAGATCTAAAGTCGCGTTTAAGTCGGGCCTATAGTCGGGCCTATAGTCGGGCCTATAGTCTTTACTGTTTTATTTCTTTATTTCTCAACTTTTTATTTATTCAACTTGGCAAAGGAACAGATGTACCCTTTCTAACTCTTTCAATACAATACAAAATTAGAGGTCAATTTCTACGCTCTAAACATTACAACATCTCTTAAAAGACAATGTTAACAGAACTGAACAAGAACTTAATACCACTGACTTTTCCCAACTTGACTATCAGCCTCTGATGCAATCTCAACACCATCGATTCTGGCTCTTCCGACACACAGCTCCAAAGTGAATCTAGCAGTCCCAAGATGCAGCTCAGCAATGCCCCCCTCTGTCCACCTCCAAGCACAGCAGGCAAAACCTGAAAAAAAAATTTGAAGCAGGTACAGTCATATAAGTGTTAGGTTTGTGGTTTTGCTTTGGTTTTAATTCTTACGTACAGGCCTTAATAGAGATACCAGTATCAGCAGTTTCTCCTGTCCTTACACCTAGGGTAATCATTTCTACTGCATCACCCTCTTAATAGAAAATATTTACAGCAAGTACATTTTTACATCACCAAAATTTTCATTTCCACTCAACAATACACTAGTACTCCACAGGAACAACATTCCCTAGAGCATCTAAAATTGGCCCTGCCTGCGAAAACCCCAGCCCCGGTCTGCACCCAAACCTTGGCGATGAACATCGCCTCGCAGACCAGCCGGGACCGGGGAAAAAAAAACCCAGCCGGGGGAAAAAAAAAAATCCCCCAGCTGGGTTTTTTTTATTCTAATATTGTTGTCAAAATCAACAGGTAAACCCAATCATAACCCCGACACAAAACCATCCCCCACATGCAGACCACCCATCCTGCAATAGGCATAACATGGCTTGGCGTAGTGTAGCCTAACTTGACAAGGCAGGGCCTGGCATAGCCTGGCAAGGCAAGGCGTAGCCTAACTTGGCCAGGCACAGCGTCGCTTCGCGTGGCGTCACTTGGCAAGGCGTGGCATTGCGTGGCGTGGCATCGCGTGGCCCGGGAAGACGTGGCATAGTTTGGCAAGGCAAGGCATCGTGTGGCGTCGCATCACAGCTTGGCAAGGCAAGGCATGGCATGGCATCGCATCGCAGCTTGGCATGGCAAGGCGCAGCGTGGGGTGGCAAGGCGCGGCATGGCAGGGCGTGGCGTAGCTTGGCAAGGCACGGCGCGGCATAGCTTTAAGATTGCCGTGCAAGAAAAGCAGTGCCACAATAGCACTGTGCGATGGGTACAGGCATTTGAGACGATAGAGGTGGAGCCCAAGGCGCGTACCTCTTGCCTCGATAGCAAAGAAGAGATCGAGATCCAAGAAATGTCCGAGACAAAGCACGCGGACAACAAAAAACACACAATGACACAGATGCAGGCTGGAACTGCCCTGCCCAGCACATGCTAGCGTTGGGTCGAGAAGTTGGGCAGAGCACTTCCAACAACACGCAAACACGCACAGACCAACACCGCACACGAGACCAATGACACGACGTCCAGAGGCAAATATAACGCCATAAGAAGAATGACTCCCGAGCCAGAGATGCCATCGGGCAGGAAGAACCACTCTGCTGCGAAGAAGAATCTGTGGCAGCCCAGGAAGAGTGCAAGACCCTGGTCCGTTACAAAGAGATGCGGCCACAACTGGGAGGATGCGCGTGCAAGAAGCCCACTTAAAGGCCTGAAGACTTAGCGGATACAGGGGAAAAAAACAATCCCACAACAGGGTTCCAAGAAAACAGATGACCGATCATCAGGGACGCTGATGTGGGTTGCGATGCCACCGCAAATGATGAATGACCAGAACCTTCCAAGAGATGAGGCCGATCCACGCTTTTAAGATTGCCGTGCAAGAAAAGCAGTGCCACAACAGCACTGTGCAATGGGTACAGGTATTTGAGACGATAGAGGTGGAGCCCAAGGCGCATACCTCTTGCCTCAATAGCAAAGAGGAGATCGAGACCCAAGAAAGGTCTGAGACAAAGCACGCGGACAACAAAAACCACACAATGACACAGACGCAGGCTGGAACTGCCCTGCCCAGCACGTGCTAGTGTTGGGTCAAGAAGTAATCCTCTCTGCCTTCACCTGCCCAAACGGGACAACTCCCACACAGCCCTCTCCTCTATGCTAGAAACCCTCCCCGCCCCTCCCAACCTACAGTCCTCTTCCCAGCACCAGGCCAGCCCTGGTCCTTCCACTTAGCTTTCAGAGGGCCGAGGACCTGAAGACGTCCCTGGCAGAAACACTCAAATGGCAACGGCCGACCGGAACAACCCCACAGTCACTGGCTTCCTCTGCTCCGCCTGCAAGAAAAACCAAACACAAATCAAAACCTGTGCTCACAAGTCAAAGTTGCACTGCTCTGTGCCGACATCTTCTGCAAGGCACATCCTCGCGGCAAAACTGCCACAGCCTTCTACTCGCCTGCTCCTTGCCCATCCACACATCGAGTGCTTCGGCCATCGTCTCATGGGGCACCTGAGGTAACAAGAGATGCAAAGTTACTCTTGCGATTGTTAGAAACCAGTCCCGTGCTCCCTCTCCCTACCGCCTGGCTCACCTCAAAGCCTCCTTCCTGTTCCAAAGGTGGACCAAACGGCACCTGCAAAACCAAATGTAAATGCTCAACTGAGTTGCTGTATCGCTCCAAGGTAGCAGCTCAAACAACAGCCTCCTCACCTTCTCGGACTGCTTGTTGTCTCGTGGGTTTGCCCCTCTGATGCGGCGTGCGGCACCTGCAAAAAACAAAGTAGACGACACATGCTCAGATTCTACCCAAAAGCACACGTTTTCCGCACCAATTCCTATTTCACTCTCCATTACCTTGACTTCTCACCCACTTGCCTCCGTCATCTCACGCTGACACGCTGAGGCTTGCACACCACCTGTAATACAGAAAGCGAACAGATGTTTTTATCTTCACCTGCTGCTTCACCATTGCTCTCCTTGCTCGAGTTGGCTCCGGCACTGTGCTCCTTGCTCTGCACCTTCAAAGTTAGGAAAAAAAAAAAAAAATTACTAAACCTAATTTTCATGCTACTGGTCAAATTATTCTGCCAACACCACATCCAACCCACCTGGTTGTTGCGCTCTTCTCGCCTCTCCATCACTAGCCTTTGGTGCACAGGTCATTCCTCTGCATCTGAAAAGTACAACATCAAACAAGTCACCTGATGCTGAGTGAGAGCTGAACAATTCCAGACATCTTGTTTCCTTTTAGGAATTCCTTCTCTATTTTACACTATAGCCAGGCAGAATAAAACCCAAATAAACCCACACTCTAAGCCCCATACCTACTGCATGTGACACTGTTGCGATTTAAACTGCTCCCCTTCTCTCAAGCTGTTTATCACAGGCAGTTTTGGTTATACTCTGTGTCTGTG
Source organism: Tapera naevia (assembly GCA_033556795.1). NCBI lineage: Eukaryota > Metazoa > Chordata > Aves > Cuculiformes > Neomorphidae > Tapera > Tapera naevia. The sequence continues at coordinate 2,325,137 of JAUMJJ010000026.1, read as the reverse complement.
TAGCCCTAAGTGACTCCCATGGCCTGGTGTTAAGTGTGCTCTTTTTTCTGCCATGCACCTTACAGACTGTTCCTACAAGGCCTGGGCTTATCAACACACAAACCATAGAATTTTACTGTTATTCTTCTAGATGATTTTATCAGTTCTGTACCACAGGCAGAGGAGCTCCAACCACACACAAACATGCACAGACCAACACTGTATAAGAAACCGGTGACACAACATCCAGAGGCAAAAGAAACTCTGTAAGAACAATGACTCCCCAGCCATAGATGCCATCAAGCAGGAAGGCCCAAGGGGCTGCAAAGAACAATCTACAGCAGCTCTGGAAGAGTGGAAGGCTGTGGCCTGTTACAAAGAGAAGTGGCCACAACTGGGAGGATGCACGTGCAAGAAGCCCCGTTTAAAGACCTAAAGACTTGGAGGGTGCAGGGAAAAATATCCTAGAATAAGGATCCAAGAAATGGATGACCAATCAATGATGATGATGTGGGCTGCGATGCCACTGCAAACAATGAATGACCAGAATCTTCCAAGAGATGAGGTCGATCCTCACTTTAAGATTGCCATGCAAGAAAAAGCAGTGCCCAGTTTGCACTGCATGATGAGTAGAGGCATTTGAGACCATAGAGATTGTGTTCAAGGCATATGCTGCATGCCTTTAAAGCAAAGAAGAGGTTGAGACCCAATAACGGTACAAAACACAGAAACAGACTACATAAACCACACAGACACAGGTTGGAACTGCCCTGCTCAGCATATGCTAGCGTTGGACTGAAAAAAAAAAAAAATCAAACCCCTCCCAATATCTGCCCCGAGGGTACTCTTCCTGCAGAGCCCTCTCCCCTACACTGCTTTTAAACCCTTCCCTTCTATTGTCAACCCTTTCCCCTCTTCCCAGCCCCATCCCAGCCCTGGTCCCTCAACTTAGCTTTCAGAGGTCTGGAGGTCTGAAACCATCCTCAGCAGAAGCTCAGCTCGAGTCGGCTGTCTGAGAGCATTCTGCAGTCACCAAATTCCTCTTCAACACCTGCAAGAAAACCAAACAGAAACTAAAATGCTACTGACAGTCAGCATTGCACTGGTCAACATCAGCGTCTTGCACAACACCTTCCTCTGCAAAGCTGCCTTGGCCTTCTGCTCACCTGCTCCAAGCCAACTCCAATGTCAGATGCTGCAGTCGTGATCACCTGGGGTACCTAAGGTAACAAGAGACACAAAATTACCGTTGTGATTGTGAGAAATCAATCCCTTTCTCTCCCTCGCTACTGCCTGACTCACATTAAACACTCTTCCCATTCCAAAGGCAGCAATGCACAGCACCTACAAAACCAAAGGTAAAAGCTCAACTGAGTTGCTGGATAATGTTTTGCTCTTAAGACACCCACCTTGCCAACAATCTCCTCACCTTCTCAGACCTCTTGTAGGCATGAAGCTTCACCTCTCCAAGGTTGAGTACAGCACCTGCAATTAAACAAAGCAAAAGACACATGTTCAGATAGTACCCAAAAGCACAAGTTATCCGCATTGATTCTCCACCTCCTGGTTCTTTACTTTGACTGCTCACCCTCTTGGCCTCCATCACCTCAAGCTGCCGTGTTGAGACTTACACATCATGTGTAATACACAAGCAGCAAGGGATGCTCGTAGCTTCGCAGGCAATGCAACTCCTGAGCAAACTGCTCCTTCAGCCCACTCACAATTGCTGTCCTTGCTTGATTCAGCTCTGGTGTCAATATTTCATTTTGCTTCACACCTTCAAAATGAAAACCTCAACCCATAAGCTACCCATATGGCAACCAGTCATATCTTCCTACTGACACCATGGGCTAAGTCGCCTTCTTGTTGCTTCGCTCTCCTCTATTGTCACCCTTTGGTGTCCGGCTCATCTCTCTGCATCTGAAAACAATATTGATTAAGTTAACCAGATGATGATCAATAACAACAATTCCTATGATCTTGCTCCCATTTAGAAATCCGTCTAGAGTCCAACTACAGCCAGCAAAAAAAAAAGCCATATTTAAGCCACATACATACAAGCCTTAACACGTATGATATTCAACCTTCTTCCTACCACTCGGCAGCCCCTCCTAAGTGGCTCGAATCATCCCCATAGAATACTGTTAAAATGACTACACGCACAACCTGCCAGGGATACTCAATCTGAGATGGCTGCGCAACCTTTGCCTAAACAGCCTGGGTGTATCAACATATCAACTATGTACTCTTACTGCTCTTCCACCCTGATTCTACATCGCCAGGCAGAGCAGCTCCAAGCCACACACACAAACACTGGACAGAATGCTACGATTAATACAACTGAAATGATGAGAGAAAATTCTCAGTGATAAGAATGACTCCCAGACTAGAGACATGGTCCAGCAAGATGATCTGCAGGGCCACAAGGGTGAGATGAGCAGGCTCTGTAGCAAGACCACAAAGAGAAAAGGGTAATGCCTTGTTAACAAGAAACTATCAAAACTGAGATGATATAGGCACGAGAAGCCTGTCTTCAAGCCCTAAAACTGAGATAACATAGGGAAGAAATTCCTGTCTATGAAGACTAATGACTGGAGAGTAGAGCTGCTGGCACAGACCACCATTGTGCCACAAGAGATGATCAACCATAGAAACTTAAGACATGAGACTGATCTGTGCTTTAAGCCCATGATGCAAGAGAAGAAGCTCAAGTGGCTCTGTGCCACTAAGACATCTGAGACCCTAGGGATTTTACCGAAGGAATGCACAGTACTTCTTGAGCACAAAGACAACATGAAGGCCCAAGAAAGCTCTAAGACACATGAGACAGACAGACCACACAGTGACAGACACAGGCTGGAACTGGTCTGCCCGGCATGTGCTAGCATTGTGCCAAGGAGTACCCTCTTCCCTATATTTGCCCCAAGCGGACTCTTCCTGCACATCCCTCTCCCCTATGCTGTCTCTAAAACCTCTCTCTGCCATTCCAAACCTTCTCTCCTTCACAAAGCCCCATGCCATCCCTGGTTCCTCAACTCGGCTCTCAAAGAGCCGGAGACCTAAAGCCATACTCAACAAACTGATGAACCCACCTCCCATTCCTCAACCATCCCCCAGTCCTAAAAACATTAGAAATTCCTCCTCTATTCATGGGCTGTCAAAGAAGGAACGCTGTTCCTTCCTGACAGTTCCTGCCCTCTATCTGCACCCCCTGACCTTTCTGTGTCGCTGCTCCTCGGGACCTCCTGAGCCCTTCCCTGTGTTCTACCAGCTCCTCTTACTTTCTGTCATCCCACGGACTCCAGAACCTGCTACAGGCTTGCAAAGTAAGCAGATTTCAGATTGCTTTAACCTAGAAGGCACCTGTTACAAATTGTAAAGCCTTTAAGAACAATGTGTCATTCCACAGGTAAAGAGGAATGGCAATGAGTTATCCCATAAACAGAAAAATCAGGCAAAGAAAAAGCATCTAGAATAGATCTAGAATGTCCTGAGTTCTCACTCGTGGTTGCGGGGGGAGACCAAAAGGTGTCATCTGTAGTAGTAAACAAAATAGCTCCAGTAGTCAACTGGTACAGTGAAACATATCACCAGTGAACCCACATGGCTTCACGGAGCTACTCCTTGCAGCCAAGCTGCCTACTGGGACTTGTTACCAGATCAGCTTATCTCCAGAACTCAATCTGATCGGTCTTTGGGCCAAGAACCTAACTACTCAGGATCAGTCTAGCATTTTCACTGCAGGATGACCAAATTTCTGTGCCAGCGTGCAGGCTTCAGCACTGCTTTGTCACTCAGCACAGAGATAACCAAACAGAGACTCAGCCAAAAGGAAAGACCTGAAGCACAAGGATGCCAGCACAAGTTTGGGCTGCCAAAATGCAGCAGAGCTAGACCAAAGCAGAAGGATCCATTCCCCTTTCCAAGAGGTCCCAGATCCCCAAAACACACTGTAATCACTCTAATGAGCTGGCACCATCTAAAAATGCCAAGGCTGAGCAAAAGCCTTGGCTCCCTCTTTGGATACTTCCAAAGACAACAATTTATTTCATGAATTCTGGCCTACCCAAATTTCTTCTAAGGCCAGTGGACACACAAACACAGATAAGTCACGGCAGTTAGGCCACGGCACGTAAAAGCATCTGAAGCTTATCTAGAAATGCTCAGGATCACTCTAAACGGTGGGATACATGCCTGAGACTTTTGAGAGAAAGTTTTACAGCTATTTGCAATCTGCCAAGTGGAAAAGCACTCTCGGCATGTGGACACCGTACCAGCAAAACAGGTTATTTATTTCAGATAGTGGGCTGAATCCTGACCCCATATACAAATAATTCCATAATACATCCACATTTGAGGGCTATGAACAACGAGATTTTTCAAACAGTGCATCAGTTGACATCTAAAGGGGAAAAAAAAAAAAAGAAAAAAGAGCTGAGAATTTTTCTGCTAGGAGAGCAGACTGAGAAGAAATTGGAAATTGCGAGCTACAACTTGGTATTGCTACCACCGCTATTCCAGGCTCACAACTGCTGCCCGAAATGTTGCAGAAATTTCTGAATGCTTTGAGACTGGTGCCAAACTAAATGCTATACACTGCAAGGCTTGAAAGTGGATTTCTAGGCAGGATACCTATAATTACAAGGGAATTCAAAGCAGCTTGAGGGAGGTTCATTAATCTTTTTGTTTAGATCCGAATTCCAAGGTACAAAAGAAAAATCTTCTGGCACAAATTGACTGAAGAAAATATTTCTCTGCATGTCCCGCAGGGGTCTGTACTGTACCATTTAATATTTTCATTGATGATTCAGGCAGTGAGATCAAGTGCACCCTCAGCAAGTTTGCAGGTGACACCAAGCTGAGCAGGGCAGTTGTCACACCAGAAGGATGTGATGTCATCCAGAAGGACCTAGACAAAATGGAGAATTGGGGCTGTGTGAACCTCATGAACTTCAACAACACCAAGTGCAAGGTCCTACACCTGGGTCAGGGCAATCCACAGTTTCAATACAGGATGGGGGACAGCGTGATTGAGAGCAGCCCTGCAGAGAAAGACTTGGGGTGCTGGTTGACAAGACAGTCAGCATGGGCCAACAACATGAGCTCACAGCCCAGGCGGCCAACAATGTCCTTGGCTGCATCAAAAGAAGTATGGCCAGCAGGTAAAGAGAGGAGATTCTGCCCCTCTATTCCACTCTCATGAGACTCCACCTGGAGTATTATGTCCGGTTCTGGAATCCCCAACATAATAATTATATGGAACTGTTAGAACAGGTCCAGAGGAGGCTATGAAGGTGATCCTAGGGCTGAAGAACCTCTGCTATGAGCATAGGCTGAGAGAGCTGGAGTTGTTCAGTCTGGAGAAGAGAAGGCTCCAGGGAAACATCATAGTGGCCTACCGGTACCTGAGGGGCTACAGGAAAGTTGGGGAAGGGCTTTTTACAAGGGCAAGTAGTGACAGGACAAGGCGGAATGTCTTTACAGTGGAAGAGGAAAGATTTAGATTAGACATTAGAAAGCAGTTCTTCACGATGAGGGTGGGGAAGCCCTGGCACAGGTTGCCCAGGGAAGCTGTGGCTGCCCCATCCCTGGAGGTGTTCAAGGCCAGGTTGGATGGGACCTTGAGCAGCCTGATCTATTGGGAGGTGTCCCTGCCTATGGCAGGGGCGCTGAAACTAGATGATATTTAAAGGTCCCTTCCAAACCATTACATGATTCTATTTGAGAGGTACATTTATGCCCAATTATAATTACTTAGCTATTGCAGAAAGAAGTTTTCCTCTGCTGCCAGAGAGTGTTTTGCTTACAGTAAAACAAGGCTTTGTATTTTCTCTTCTGCTGACCTATTGAATCACTTCTTTTGGTTAACTCTGCTATATTCCCAAGGGATAATAATCTCATTATCTAAAAATCTTCATTATCTGAAGTTTAAGTCAGAATAGTTGCACTAAAGCTTTGTACCAACAGTTGACCTGTCAAAGCTAATAAATGAGTGTGCATCCTACCCATATTGAGGACATATGGAAGTTATATTTCTTGAGATACAAAAGACATTGAATTCTTCTTTGAATTTAAGTTTTCTGAGTGAAGAATAAGTGATTTTTGACTCCATTGAAAACTGGATTTAAAGATAAGAAAATAAATATCTATACTCATTGAACTGACAAGGTAGGAAGACAAGGTAACCATGGCTACAGATGCATTTGAGGAAATACGGATGAACAGTTTTTGAAAATGCATCCATGCAAACCAAAGAAGAGCTTTCATTACTAATGCAGAAAGATGGACAAGTACAATTGTAAAAAAAAAAAAAAAACAAACCCCATGAGTGTTCTTTTAAATATGGTAATATCTTTATTTTGGGATAATCAATTCCCTAAGCTTTGGCATTTGAGTTCATTTAACTCAAGATAAAGTAATTATTTCATTAACAGAAAATACCCAACCATGTTGCAACTTACAATTATTAAAACATTTTTAGTCCTAACCACACAAACAGGGAAGAACGCCAGCTGTGCTTGGAACAGGAGGAGGAGTTGTGAGTGAACCACATTTCCAGCTCAGACACACACGCATGGAGATGTCGCACATCTCAAGAAAGCTTCAGTAGAGCTACACAGATGACAACAGTTGGGGGTCTAGCCCAACATCTTAAATACATAACAAATAAAAAAGACAACATTAAACTAAAAGTCTTTTATTAGGGGTTTACCTGCTGCTACATGTGTGCTTGCAAGTATAACATAGTTTTATTATGCTTTATGAAAGATACAATACTCACCTTCCGAAAAATATCCCCAAACCAGCTCATTGGCAACTGTTTAATCCAAACTGAAATTTTGCCAAGAGGCAAATCTTGCCCTACTATAATACCTCATACATCTTACTACTAACATAGTTCCAAATTGCTAAATAGTAGTGAGAAGTGCTATGTAATTTATAAAACCTGCAGCATTTCTAAAAGGAAAAGAAAAGCTATAAATTACAGTTTTGTAGCATATGTTTCCTGTTTACAGTTCTTCCACCTTCTTGGACCCATTTACAAGAATCGTAATGACGTTAAACTCTTTAAGCAGAAAACAAAGTAGTAAGAATTGCCCAGGCAGGCACTGTTTTTCTTTATTTTGCCCTTAGGTTACTTTTTTTTTCAAAAGCTAACCTGATATTGGGAATGACAAAATATTATGATGAAATGTGAGAAACCCATGCTCTGGGAGCCATACAAATCCAAACGTAGCCATTGTCTGTTCATTCGTGTAATTTCTATGAGCTTCTCAAAGGGTTGGCTGAAAAGGAAAGATGGGTTTCCACTGTCACAGACCTAAAGGAGGAACCAAGGGGACAGATATACTTCTGCAGCCCTGCTAGCTGCTGCAAAGCACAAGCCAAGTTACTCTAGCACAGTGCAACTACTAACACGGTGCACTTACAGGAACTCATCACACAAGTTGTACACCAACAGCTCCCTGTGGTTCCTAGGGACAACACAGGAATTTTTAAAGCAAGTTTCAGTCTTCAAAAGCCCAAAAATCATTAACAAGGAGTAAGATGTGTGGTTGGGAACTACAGCTTTAGCTGAACCTGCAAGAGGACAGGTTCAACAACTGCTCTATGCCTTCCCACATTTGTCCTTAAGGGCTACCTAACAAATCAATTATATGTGCCAGCTCCTTGTAATTAGCACTTCACAGCAGGTTACCAAAGTGTGCATTGGAACCTGACATGGATGAATAACTAATTACTGGTTTACCTGTCAAAAACAAGCTGGAATCCTGCCCATTACTTTATCAAATACCAAAAAAACTAACAGTTGTATACACTGTAACATAAGAAGGAATCTTTTGCCCTGAAACTTCCACAGGAACAGCATTAGATTATTTTTTCTGTGAGAAAAATAACATGAAAATATAGACTTAAGATTGTTAATTTACAGGTGATCTGAGCTAGAAAGTTTGACATTAGATCTTAATTTATCTCAAAATCCTCACTCCCTTTTAAGTTGAAAAACCGTCCACAAACATCACCTAAAACAAAAGACGTAATTTGAGGACATCTTGCTGATACAAATGTGCAGTTTGTACTTTCTAAACTACTTCTGAAAATTATATCAAAATCGACTGGGGAGCAGCGGCTGGAGAGAAGGACAGCAGAGAAGAACCTGGGGGTGTTGGTTGACAGCAGTTGAACATGAATCAGCAGTGGCCCAGGTGGCCAAGAAGGCCAATGGCATCTTGGCCTGTATCAGAACCAGCATGGCCAGCAGGACCAGGGGAGTGATTGTGCCCCTGCACTCAGCACTGGTGAGGCCTCACCTTGAGTACTGAGTTCAGTTTTGGGCCCCTCACTACAAGAAGGTCATTGAGGGGCTGGAGCATATCCAGAGAAGAGCAATGAGGCTGGTGAAGGGGCTGGAGAACAAGTCTTAGGAGAGGAAGCTAAGGGAACTGGGGTTGTTTAGCCTGGAGAAAAGGAGGCCGAGGAGAGACCTTATCACTATCTACAACTGCCTCAAAGGAGGTTGAAACGTGGCAGACTTTTCCCAAGTGACAGGTTACGAGATGAGAAGAAATGGCCTCAAGTTGCACCACGGGAGGTTCAGATTAGATACCAGGAAAAATGTCTTCACTGAAATAGTTGTCAGGCACCAGAAGAGGCTGCCCAGGGAAGTGGTTGAGTCAACATCCCTGGAGGTATTTAAAATATGGGTAAATGAAGCATTTAGGAATATGGTTCAGTAGTGGACAGATACCGTTGGACTTGGTCTCATAAGTCTTTTCCAACCAAATGATTGTATGATATGAATTCAACTATTTTGTTTATTTTCATTATGTCATTAATCACAAGGAAAAAATATTAATGATTTCTGTAGCTTCCAAGTAAACAAGTTAAGATCTTCCTTTGAGGAGGTTTTGAAACCTGTCTTTTATTTGCTTTTTGTAAGTGCTTAAGTGTTTGGGTAAACCACTGCTTTTTTTCTGTGTATTTTGAAGTAAGTTTGAATTTAAAGTAAGAAGTATGAAGACATTGAAAATCTGGAAAATATAGACAGAAAAGAAAGAAGATTTATTTGATGGCAAAATAATTAATTTATTGAAGCAAGCAGTACCACAACTGATGCTGCAAAGTCATACTCATTAATGTATTTAGTTACATAAGAGTTAAGGCCACAGACACTCACACGTATTTATAAAACATACTATATATCTAGAGGTGCAGAACTACAAAGAGTTTGTCTTTCAATTGGAGTTGCTAACATAAGTTGTGAACGCTAACCCTTGAGTGCAAGTATTAGCTCAGAAAACAGTTCATCAGGTAATAAATAATTGGAGGAATGTTCAATTCTTTGTAGAATAATTAATTACGTTCCTCAGCAAAGTACTATCACAGATGTTAGTATCAACAAATCAGATACAGAGCACTCAAAACGTTTGGAATGAAATGAAAAAATAATCTGCTAGTTCTAGCATGTACAGTCTGTTCACAACAGAAAATGGCTTGAAATCAGAACCAGAATGAAACCCCTAAAATTCCAGGAGTTTAGTTGATTTCCCTAAGAAATTATAAGCTAGGTGTAAATTTGGATTTTAGTATTAGCCTGAAGTTGAATGTCAGTATTTGAGTTTATGTTTCAGTAGCCTCTCTCTGGGTTTCACACTCAGCCTTCTAAGTACTTATGCTGCAGAGAAAACTATTTTTGTGATTTAGCCCTGACAGCTTTGTGTCACTACAAGGGGGTTTGTGTGTGTAATTCCCCCTCCCTATTTTTTCTTTAAATTCCCTCCAGTTATACAGTTGTTCGTGTTACTCCCAGTGTGAAATGGATCACAAGAGCCAGAACCAAACCAAGGACATTTACAATATGCAGCAACTCCAGCAGAGATGCAAAGTGAAAGGGGTCCAGCAGTAGCCTCCATGTTGACTTCCAAAAACCTCCCTGCATCACAAGGTGAAAAAGAGTTCATCCTGCACAATAGCTCCATTAAGTGCCTTTATGGAATAGAGATTGCCAAGTGTATTAAACTGTGCCAAGCCACACATGACGATTTTGGGACAACTTCTCGGGATGGTAAGGACCACGTTACAGCTGAACTATATGTACTGTAAAATTGCAGCAATTTTGTTCTGCATCATACTCTGAAATTTCATGTAATGAGAGATATAAAACAGAAAGCCTGAAAACCATAAAGAAACTACTCAAACTTTTATTCCGAGAGTACTATCAGAAAACCAGCTCAGGAAAGTATTTGAATTGAAGTGCATACTAAATTATCTGTTTTCCTAAAGTGAGCACACACCATTGGAAATGCCATAACGGAACACATAGCAGCACACAACTTGGTAAGGAAGAGCATAATTCAGCTTTTATTTTGCTTACTTGACCAAAAAGCAGTGTTCTGAACCAGATTCATTCACCCCATCTGAACAAACCCAATTCCTCAGCAAGGGCTCACTACCGAGTGTTTTTCACACAGTATTCTCTACATAAAACTACTTGGAACAGTCACCATACCAGTGAAAATGCTCTCCAAAAACTAAAATAAAAGTACAGTTTCACATAAATAGGCACTAGATCTAAAGTTTCTTACATTTTCAAATTCTAAGCAGGGGTTAAAATGACAACAACAGAAAAGTACGAAACAGGGTAGAAATCCTCCTCTGCTCCCCCCTCCCCCTCCCAATATCCTTCTGGGACAAGATAATTTTTAAATGCTTATCACACAACAGCAAGTTTAAAGAAACCAGCTCAGGGACACCCATTAACATCTATTGCTAAAAGTATACTGAAAATCTCATTTTGGCTGAGCCTAAATTCTTTTGTGCTTCTATAGATTAAAAACAAAAAAATAAACAGAAAAAAAAAATCCCTACCTCTATTAATAAAACTAGAGCAAAGATAGACAAGTCAGCATTGACTTCAAACATTTGTGGTAACATGTCTCTGAAGCTATCACATTCCAAACCAAATTTACTCTAAGATTAAAAAGTAAGCCCACAAGTAAATTATCTCAAACTTACAGACGAAATGATCACAGTAGGCTCAAACGTACTACGAAGAGCAACACACAACTGTCCAAAACAGAGCAAAGAAGGGAAAATTGCTCTGATCCCCAACTTCACCTAATCTTCCAGGGGCATATAAGAACCAGTTCTAACTCAGGAGGCCTTTTAAGGGGTAAGCCTCTCCACCTGCACCAAATTGGTGACCACAGATGTGGCACAGATTTAACAAACACAATTCTTACTTTCAGGTGGTTTTGAACAAGACCTACTCTTTTAAAACCAAGTCTAGCATCCTACTTATGATGGGTAATGATAAATTACTCCTAAATATAACATGCTGGTGGTTTTCTGAAAGTTCGTATATCAGTAAGATAGACAAGCTTGGTTTAAATTATGTAAGTTAACTGCACATACCTTATCAAGCCACTAAATGGTCAATTATCCACATTAAAAACCTGTCCAGATTAAGAGATACATTCTGTATTCTAGTCACTGAGATACAGTGCTCAGAGGTGTATCAATAACAATTACATATAACATGCTTTACATAAGCATATTGTCTTACCATCACATGCAGCTATGTATTACGTGTAGTTACGTGGCTAAAATGTCGGCTGAAAAGTCCAATAAAACTATCACAGAGAAGATAAAAAAAAAGCAGATGCTAGACATGAAAGAAAAGGCCACAGACACAATCAGTGCTTATATCAACTGAGTTACACCCCTTCCTACGGCAGAAGTAACTGTGAGCGCTGCTGTAACATTGTTAGTCAGGCTCTAATTGCACGATCTGTGAATCCCAAGCATATACATAAAGAAAGTCAGCTGGGGCCCAGTGTCTTTAAGTTACAGAGGAGGGGGAAAGCAAACACAATAAAGCTCTGCCGCTTGAGACATTCGGAGATCAACATACGTAGATCTTTTCACCAACATTTCTCTGAGCAGAAACTTAGAAGAAAACCCCAGGATAGGAGTCTTATAAAACCACATGTTAAGAAACACCACCTTACTCAATGAACTGTCCAATGAGATCAAAACCAGTGGGAGCTGCAGAGGTACCAAGCAGCTGTCCTTCGCATTCAGAACACTCCCCAGCACTCCTCCATTGGGAAGCATTTGCTCTCTGTGTAAGAAGCTGTTCTCGCCTTTTTGGAACACATGGGAGATGACAAAACTCCCTCTCCAGTTGCCTGCTGCTAAAACCAGTCAGGGATTAAATAATATGAACTGCTGCTTTTTTCCCCTATTTATCAGGGGAGAGAAGAGTCTTTTGATCTTTCTCACACCAAAGATGGAATCTCAATATGTTATAAGGCCTCAAGTTTCACAGGCCTATGTTATGTAAACGTAGGAGCTCTGCTCCTTAAACACACAAAGCTAAACAACAATTAGTTTGATATATGTGTATTTCTACACTGCAGCCTCATTGCCAATCTTGCATTAATTCCACCCCCTCACTCAAGAGAGCACTTCCACTGGGGCTGGCAAAACTGAAATTGTGTATTTAGGCATGTGAGGTGTAATGCAAAGTAATTTACAGAGGCATCCAATAAACACACATGGAAAAAGGAATAAATTTATTGACAATAATGCTTTGAATCAGGTGTCCCATTCATCCTGCCAGGGAATTAAACCACTCAGCCAGCCAGACATCTGTTAGATTGCTTCATTTGATGCACCAAGTCAAGGGAATGTTGAATGCTGTCCTCTACGTTGACTGATTTACCAGTTCTGTTGCAGCAACACATGCCTTCGAAATTGAAGCAGAACACATTATGTTGAGGGAAGAAACAGACCAAAGTCAATCAATTTGGCAATGTTCATTAGCGTATAGCCATTATCTACTTAGAAAAGATACCACTAAGAAATTAATATCAGAATCATTTAACACAACATAATTCTTTAATACCACTTCGGAGTTTGGCACACCCATGAAAAGAACTGTCAAATAGCCAAGAGCCAAGCGGAGCCGAAAGGAGCCGAATGGCGCCGAGATTAGCCGAGAGACACCAAGATTAGCGGAGCGGCACAGAGAAGAGCCAAAAAAAGCCGAATCGAGACGAGAGGAGACGAGAAATAAAGAGCGGAGCCGAGCTGAGTCGAGAGGAGCCGAGAAGAGCCAAATCGAGACGACTGGTGTCGAATTAAGCGGAGAGGAGCCGAGCGGCAGCTCCCGGGCTGCAGAACCGGCTGCGGGCGAGGGGCATCTAGCCAGGCTGCAGTACCGCGGTGAGGCCACACGGCGGCAGCACTTGAACCCCGCACCGCTTGCTCCGCGCTCCCCTTTTCCCCACGCTGCGCAAAAAAAACCGCTGCATTGGCCGCGGCAGCAACAAAATCAGCCTCACTCACAGAAAACTGACCCCGGTCCTGCGCTTTGGAGACACGGAACTGCAAACCGTGCCTTCGCTCACACTGAACCTGACCGAGACACTGGCACTTTGGTCCCATTGGATGGAACACAGACTCTTCAGATTCCCGAACAGACCCCATCAAACAGCACTGCCCCAACACTCAGCTGGAGCTTCAGGCTCTGCTCTTCAGCAATAATGTTGAAGAGAACGGAGAGGAACAGAGCGGCAGCGCCCGGGCTGCAGTAACGACATTCGGCCACATGGCGGCAGCAGAGAGCTCTAAGCCGGGGTGGGGGGAAATCACCGGCCCGGCGCGCTGTCCCGGGCTGCAGTACCGCGGTGCGGCCACACGGCGGCAGCACTTGGACACCGCGCCACTTGCCCTGTCCTCCCCCTTTCCCTACGCTGCAAATCAAAAGCCGCGGCAGCAGCAAAATCAGCCTCGCTCACACAACTCTGACCCCGCTGCTGCCCTTTGGAGACACGGAACTGCAAACCGTGCCTTCGTTCACACAGAACCTGACCGAGACGCCAAGACTTCGGATCCGTTCTGTGCAACATGGACGCTCCTGGCCTCACGGACAGACCCCATCGAACAGCGCTGCCCCAAGATTCAGCTGGAGCTGCAAGCTCTGTTCTTCAGCAAAAAGGTTACATTCCAGACCTGTTTAGAGCCACCAAATCTCGCTCACCTTCATCAGGCAACTGCTCTCCTAACAAAAGCTGAGAGACACAGGCTGCATTTCCAGAGGAAGGCCAGCTTTCTCCTTCTGCACAGCTCCCAGAACACATCCTCTGTACGATGCAAGCTGTCTTGACCAAAAGGACTTTGCCTTTTGAAATACGTGAAGACTACCAAGGGAAAACAGGAAAATGCATAGAATTCAAATCCAACAGAGGTGGATATATGAAGCGGCACACAATGCACTGACAGCGAGAATATTTCCCTGCTGACCATCCCCTCACTGTCGTGACCCACAGAACTCCTCCAGTGGGCACTGAGCCTCTTAAAGTCAATTGACTGCCAATACACAAAAGCAGGCTGCTAAATCGGTGCCTGTGTGTCAAAACACAGCGCTCACACTGCCAGGTTCGAGCTGACAGCATGTTCACAGCACTTCCTGAACAGCCTGTCTTTTGCTTCTTGGTTTCTTTTTAAATGTCGAAAAACCAAAACACAGAGCACACGGCGACCGATCTAAAGCTTTAATGGAGACAATACCAGATACAACACAGGCTTCCTCTGGCTTCCCTGTGGCTGGGCAGAAGAGGCCAAAGGGTCCTCAGACACCAACGCGCTGTGCCTGGTCACTCAGGAAAGGTGGCAACAACGTGACCTTGAGAGGTTCGAGGCCAGACAACGCATCACACTGGGCACGGGCGGGTGAAGGAGCTGAATCGCTTTGAACACAGCACCAAGAGGAGGGAACGGTGCAGGAGGTGAGGCTGTGTGATGGAAGAGGGCAGAAAAGAAAAAAAAGAAAAGAGAGGGTGCAAAGGGGAAAAGTTGTGAAACACACACAACGCCCTGAAGAAAGAACACAAAAAGAGAAAGAAATGTTAGCAGGATAAGGAGAGGAAGTGGCCCTCGGCCCCTAGACAGGGGCGCTTTCCTCCTTCACCCACATCTCCTCCATCCTTCCAACTGAGTCTTACCAAACTGAATCTTACCAAATATAAACTCTTTAAGATCCCCTAAATCCTGTTTGTGTGAAAGTCCAACACAGAAAAGCAGCCCCGCACATTGTTACTGTTAACATGTTCTCCACCAGCAAGACTTACAGAAAGGTGCAGCGAGAGGACTGCAGGGCATACAACGCTTCTACAGAAAAACAGTGCTGTGCGAACCAGGCAGATAACACAAGCACGCATTCAGGTTTGTAGGCAAGATTCACTTTGACAGTTCAAATGACCGACTGCTGCATCTCCAGCTGCACAGAAGACTGGAAGCGTCATCCAGAAAGGGCCACCCTGCAAAGGCTGGTCACACAAAGAAGCCGAGGTTGTTCTCAATCTGGAAAAGAAAAAAAAGAAAAGAAAATAAATCGGCCATGTTTTCTCATCAGGCTGCGTTGTAACAGTCCATTTCAGCAAGTCACCAGCTGAATTACTGTAGTTAGTCCTGCTGCCAGCTGGAAGTTTTGGCCTGCAGCCCAGCAGAGTACTTGGTCCATACTGAGTTTTGCCCGCTACACCAGACAGGCTCGCAGATGATGCGTCCTCAGCCAATAGAAGTATGCAGAAGGAGCTGGCTTGCAGCAAGTCATTTGCCAGTGAAATGGTTCCCCAATGAGAACGGCCTCAGCTATAAATCAGCATGTCTCATGATCTAACACACAGCACTTTGCAATGCAGCTGGAGCCCACCTGGCACAGCAACAGCCACTTTCAGAACCTCCTCCTCCTTCTTCCGCAGCTCCACCCCTCTCTGGAGGCTTCAGCTCACCATAAAGACTAGCCCTCCTGCAGCAGCACATTAAGGTCAAGAAAGCTGGCAGCTAACTATTGCTGTGTACTCTTTAGCTTGCCATAAAGACCTTGCTGCAGACCAAGATACGCTCTCTTGCTTCACACCTTATTGCCACAGTATTGGTTTTGTACTGCTCACGAAAGCTCGCACCTAACTGCTGGCCTGCATGCAAGGTTGCTGTGTGCAGGATTCATTCATTAGCAAGAACAATTTTGTTCCTCACATTAAAAGCAACACTCTCCTTTGGACAGGCTCAGCTGGTGAAGTACATTTCATCACAAGCTAGGCTGAAGTGGAAAACATTCCAGCCAGGGCTGTCAGCTAAATCCACTGTGATTAGCAAAGACAAGTCACGAGAAAGCCACATACCTGAATGCTGCTGGCATGGAGTGCACTGTCACATTGCTTTTGCCTCTCTCTGGGGAGAGGTCAGGATCCCGCAGGGGCTCTCTCTTTGTGGATACTTCCGTCAGTGACAATTTTGTGACAGTTGCCCGCAAAGCAAGACATTCTGCATACAATGTCAAAACCAACGCTAAACCAAATCACACCCCCGCCACAAAACCACCGCTCATGCTGAATCCACCCGTTCTGCACCCTGTCCGCCTAACAGCCCATCACACCCAACCTGTAGGGCTCCCTAGGAACAGCATTTCTGGGGACCTCAAAAATTGGCCCTGCCTGCAAAAACCCCAGCCCCAGCTACAGCCTGCACCCAAACCTTGGCAATGAACATCACCTCGCAGACCTGCCCGGACTGGGGAAAAGAAAAACCGAGCCAGGGGAAAAACAAAAATCCCCCAGCTGTTTTTTTTTTTTCTAATATTTTTGTGATAATTGCCTGCAAAGCAAAACATTCTGCTTACAATGTGAAAGCCAACATAGGAGGATGCATGTGCAAGAAACCCCGCTTCAAGGCCTAAGAATGTAGAGGATGCATGGAAGAAGTCCCAGAATGGTGATGCAAGAAAATGGATGACTGATCATCAGGAATGTTGACGTGGGCTGCAAAGCCGCCACAAAATTTGAATGACCAGGATCTTCCAAGAGATGAGACCCATCCACGCTTTAAGATGGCCGTGCAAGAAAAGCAGTGCCCGACTGGCACTGTGCAATGAGTACAGGCATTTGAGACCCTAGAAATGGTGCTCTAGGCACATGCTGTGTGCCTTGAAAGCAAAGAGGAGATTGAGACCCAAGAAGGGGTCTGAAATGCAGCAAACCGACTACATAAACCACACAACAACACAGATACAGGCTGAAACTGCCCTGTCCGGCAAGTGCTAGCATTGGGCTGAGAAGTATTCCCCTCTGCCTTAACCTGCCCAAAAGGGACAATTCCTCCACAGCCCTCTCCTCTACACTAAACCCCCTCCCTGCCCTTCCCAACCTTGTCCCCTCTTCTTGGCCCCATCCCAGCCCTGTTCCCTCAACTTAACTTCCAGAGGCCCCATGCTCTGAAGCCATCCTTGGCAGAAAAAGCTCAACATGCAACAGCTGTCTGCGAGGATCCTGCAGTCACGAGGTACCTCTTCACCACATGCAAGAAAACCAGACATGGAACTAATACACTGCCAACAGTCAGCATCGCACTGGTCAATGTCTCTGTCTTGCACAATACCTTGCTCTGCAAAACTGCCTTCGCCTTCTGCTCCATGCTAATTCCAATGTTGGCTGCTGCAGCCATGATTGCCTGGGCCACCTAAGATAACAAGAGACAAAATTACTGGTGCGCTTGTGAGAAATCAATCCCGTGCTCCCTATCGCTACTACGCGGCTCACCTCAAACACTACTCCCATTCCAAAGGCAGCACACACGGTGCCTGTAAAACGAAAGGTAAATGCTCAACTGAGTTGCCAGATAATACTTTACTTAGACACTGATTTGGACAACAAGCACCTCACCTTCTCAGACCACATGTTGGCATGAAGCTTCACCCCCTCTGAGGCTGTGCAGCACCCACAATTAAGCAAAGCCAGAGACACATACTCAGGTATTACCCAAAAGCACAGGCTGCCCACAATGATTGCCATCTCCTGCTCCTTTACCTCAACCGCTCACCCTCTTGGCTTCCATCATCGCAAGCTGCCATGTTGAGGCTTGTATACCACCTGTAATACACAAACAGCAAGGGATGCTTGTAACTTCACAGGCAATGCAACTCCTAAGCAAACTGCTCCTTCACCCCACTCGCCATTGCTGTCCTCGCTTGAGCCAGCTCTGCTGTCAATATTCCACTTTGCTTCACACCTTCAAAATAAAAACCTTAATCCATAAGCTACCCATATGGCCACCAGTCACATCTTCCCTCTGTTACCATGTGCCAAGTCACCTTCTTATTGCTCTGCTCTCCTCTATCGCCACCCTTTGGTGGCCAGCTCATCTCTCTGCATCTGAAAACTTTATTAAGTAGGTCAACTCAATGGTGATCAATAACTTAACAATTCCTGCGATCTTGCTCCCATTTACCAATACTGTCTAGAGTCCAACTCCAGTCAGCCAGAAAAAAAGTGCCATATTTAAATACCCACATGTACAAGCCTTAACATCTTTGATATTCAATCTGCTTCCAACCATCCAGCATTCCCACATGGCTCCAAACATCCCCATAATACACCATTGAAATGACTGCCCACGCAACCTGCCAGGGGTACTTGATCTGGGATGACAGTGCATCCTTTGCCCAAACAGTCTGGGCATATCAACATACTGACTACATACTCTTACCCCTCTTCCACCCAACCCCAATTCTACATCACCAGGCAGAAGAGCTCTGAGCCGCACACGTGCAGACACACACAGAGCAACACTAGACAGAACACTACAAACAATGCGACTCTAATGATGAGAGAAAACTCCCAGTGCTAAGAATGACTCCCAGACTGCAGACATGGTCCGGCAAGAAGATCTACAGGGCCACAAGGGTGAGGTGAGCAGGCCACAAGGGTGAGGTGAGCAGGCTCTATGCAAAGCCAAAGAGAAGGGTAGTGGCTTGTAAACAAGAAACTGTCAAAACTGAGATGAGGAAGGCAGAAGAAGCCTGTCTTCAAGACCTAAAACTGAGATAATGCAGGGAAGAACTCCCAGTCTGTGAAGACGACTGACTTGAGAGCAGAGCTGCTGGCACGGACCGCAATTGTGCCACAAGAGATTATAAACAGTAAACTTCTAAGACATTAGACTGATCTGTGATTTGTGCATGCAATGCAAGAAGACAGTCAAGTGGCTCTGTGCCAGTAACTGTAGGCATCTGAGACCGTACATATGTTACCCCAGGAATGTGCAGCACTCCTGGAGCACAAAAACAATATCAAGGCCCAGGAAATCTCTAAGACACAGCAGACAGACAAACCATGCAATGACAGACACAGGATGGAACTGCCCTGCCCAGTACAGCTTAGCATTGTGCTGAAAAATACCTCCCTCCCTTTACCTACCAAAGGGGACTCTTCCCACACAGCCCTCTCCTCTACATTATCTTTAAAATCTCTCTCTGCTATCCCCAACCTTCTCTGTTTGGCCCAGGCCAACCCAGTCCTGGGCCCTCAACTTAGCTTTCAGAGGATCAGAGGCCCAAGGCCGTACTTGGCAGACAAAGCCCAAAGAACGTGTGCTACTGACAAGATTTTAGCAGGCAAAAAGTTCCTCATCATCATCTGCAAGAAAGCCTGACAAAAATCCAAATAGTGCTGGCAATCACCAACAAAACAGTCAAAGCCAACCTCTAACACAATACTTCCCCTCCACTAAAAGGGTTGTGCCATTCCATTTGCCTACTCCACACAGATTGCAACATCAAACATTGCAGCTGCCACCATCTGGGGCACCTAAGGTAACAAGAGACATAAAATTACAGTTGCACTGATAAGAAATCAGTCCCATGCTCCTTCTCCTTACAACCCAGCTCACCTCAAATGCTCATACCGCCCTAAAAGCGGCCCACAGAGCACCTGCAAAACAAAAGGTAAACACTTAACCAAGTTGCTGTATAATACGTTGCTCTTAGACACTGAGCTTGCAGCCAGTCACCACCTCACCTTCTCAGACCGTTCAGTGTGCAGCTTTGCCCCTCTGAAGCTGTCTGTGGCACCTGCAAAAGATAAAGCAAAAGACATACGCTCAGATACTACCTAAAACTACAGCCTATGTGCAGAGATTCCCACCTCCCACTCTGCTACCTTGACCACTTTCCCACCAGATCTTCATCATCGCATGCTGCCACAGTGAGGTCTGTGCAATGACTGCAGCAAAGGGAACACCTCAGTCAAAAACATGCTTGAACAGGAACGCAGACAGAAGTTGCACATGACACTGGACTTCTGGAAGCTCCTCATGTACAGAATACTACTATTGGATAACAATACACTATGAAGTCTAAAATTGAAACTACACAGTCTTTACAAGAGTTGAGTTCAGACACATGCGGGATGTGACTAGATACTCACAAAGCAGAGACAGGTGCTAAAATCCAACAGAAACTGCTCAGACACAGAAGCTCGATGAAGCTACTTCTTGTCAAAATATGAGTTTGAGGAGAAAACGCCAACAGCAATGCAGTTTGAGCAAAAGCTTGCTTTATTTCAGATTATGGCATGGTTCAGCCAGGTGGATCCCACCCAGGTACCTGAATGTCATGCCCGTCAAGCTATATCCATCATATCCCTCAAAAGTATCAAAGGCTCCCCTATCCTGAACTATGTTTTCTGTGTCCAAGACCTTTGGGCTACCTGTGTCATCCCACAGACTCCAATTCCCACTAAAGGCTGGCAAAATAACTGAATTTCAGATAATTATAACCTCCGAGGTGCCTGTTACAATCTATGAAGTCTCTAGGGACAATGTACCACTAGCAATAAGCAATGGTAACAAGGCATCCCATAACCAGAAGTTCCAGACAAACCATCTAGAACAAAGTAATAAGAATGCAAACTATTAAACATCTTGCTGCTCCTGAACACCCAATACAAAACTACCGACCTGAAAACAAACATGCAGCCCCTGTGTACAAGAAATGTACTTTCTACTGCATATGCTGCTTAACCTTGATTCTTGCCTCCAACGGACTTGCCTACTTTTGTAAAAGTCAAAAAATTACCAAAATAGCTCAGCCTGCTCAGAAAAAACTGTAACAAATTGAAAGAACAGCAGAAGAGTGACCTCAAGGGAGACCAAAACCTGAATGAACTCCTGATGAAAGGCCTGTGGCTAGTATAGCCCTGAGCCTCCCTGCTCACCACCTGGGAAATGGGTGGGGCAAACCCCCAGAAAGGGATAATTAGGGCCAGAGGAACAGTTGCATCTAACTTGCCTTACATTTACAGCAGGAAAAACACTGAATGAAGAAATAGCCCCTTATCAGAAATAACAGAATGGGTTCTTTTATTACAACTTTGTCTATTTTGCCAGCAATGTGACCAGGTATTATACTTTTTGGTCCCCTCTATTTTCCACGCTGTCATGCTATTTTTTCCCTGGCTTCCCTTTACTCTCCTTCTTTTATTTTTCTGTTATGCCTCCTCTCCCTTTTCTTTCTAATCTCCTGTCTCTGTCTTGCACCTATAGTGCAGGACGTTCCATTATTTTGTCCCAATCTGCATGTGTTTTCCTTTCCTCACAATTTCTCTGGCCCGTTCCCTGGAGGTCTTTTCCTCTCTGTACATACACGTGACCTGCCTTCCTCTCTCTCTGCTTCCATCCCTCTCTTTCTCTCCCTATCCCTTTTTATTGCTCACCATTGCTAGTTTTTTTCATTGTGTGCCTTGCTGTCCTGGTCCCATTTCCTGTTCACCTTGCTCTTTCTAACCCTTTGTGCTACTCCCTGCCCATTTTTGTTCTATTCATCCTGTCTCTCTACAGTCTCCTGATATCTCTCTATTTTTTTTTTAATCCAGATCTCTGTGCTTCTCAAAATTTGCGGTTCCCTCTCCCTAATTATTGTTATCCTTACCTTAGACTCGGTCTTGCTTCCTATTCTGTCATTCCTCACAACGGCCCTTTGTCCTGTTGCCTGTCTGTATCCCTATTTCCCTCTGTCCTGTTGACCATCCCGTTTTTTTTCCTCCATGTCCATCCTGCAGCTGTCCCCCGGTCTTTCTCTGCCCTGCTCCCTGTTGCCCTTTCTGCCTCTTTTCCTCTGTTCCTGCTGCTTTTTTCTCCATGTCTGTCCAGACTACTGGTTCCTTCATTTCTCTCACCATCCCTCTGCCTTGCTTCCACTTGCTGTCTTTTCTTTTGTTCTCAACACCATTCCCTCTCCCATCCTTTCTAACTGTATGCCCTGTCCAGCTAGACAGCCCTTTCCTTTCTCTCTTCTTCAGTATTTTCTTTCTTTGCATCTTGCTCTCCCACTGTCCATTACAATTGTTTTTCCCTCCAACACTATCTTGCTTTTATAATTATCCTGCCATTCTGTCACTTTTTTTCTCTGTCATTTTGTCATGTTCCTTGTGACTACTTTTGAATCCAACCATTTCTGTCCTTCAGCCCATCCATAAAGGTTTTTCCTATTCCATCTCTTTGTCCTGCTTCCTGTCCTCATCTTTTTCCCTCTGTACAGCCTCCTGTACTTTTTCCCTTTCTTGTCCCAGCTCTCTGGCCCGCTCCCTTACTCTCTCACCCCTCTTGTTCTCCCTGTCCTTCTTCTGGCCTTTCCTTTTTGTTATCTGTCCTTTTCCTTCTGTTTGTTTTGTTGTTTGTCACTCTGTCATACTCTCTGTCACTGTTTTTTTTTCTCACTTCAGCCCAGTGCTAGTTCTTTTCCTTCTCTATATATCTTTCCTGCTATTCATGCTAGGTTTTCCCCCTCCCTCTTTGTTTTGATTTCTGTCTCTTTTTCATTTGTCGTGCCTCTTTGTCCCTTTTTTTCTGTGTATCATCCTATCTTGCTCCCTGTCCCAGTCTTTCCTGACAATCCGTGTCCTGCTCCTTGTTCTTGTCCCCCCTCATTATCCTTCTTCCCATCTTTCTTTTTTTTCCCTGCAAGTCCTTCTGATCCAATGCTTCTTCTTCCAACTCAGTCCTGCTACTTTGCCTGGTTTCCTCCTGCCATCCGTATGTCTCACTCCCCGCCCCTCATTTCATCTCGTTGTCCATCTGCCCTGCTCCCTGTTACTGTTTCATTCTGTGTTTATTCTTCTGACCTATCCAGTTGTTCCTTGCTATACCTCCCTATCCAGCGAGCTCTCCATTTTTTTCTTTCTGTCTGCCTCTATCCAGCTCTCTGGCCCTTTTTTCTCTTCCTGTGGATGAAACCAGCCCATTCTCTCAACCCCTTCCTAGGAACACCTGCCCCAGGCTGGTGTGCTGCAGAAACACCTATATTTAGTCAATGACTGTTCTGGAGCGCAAACGTTGGAAATGTTGGAAAGCTTGGCCACCAAGGGCGTGGTCTCATTTGTTGCCCCAGTGTTTTCCTAGGGAACAGACTGCCCTTCTTCAAGGCAGCAGTCTCGTTTGCAGTGGAATAAGCTCCTCCAGCAAGAAAGCCACAAGGTACTTTCTCCACTGCACTGCATTTGGGAAGGTACAGTCTGGTGCCGTTCTAAGGAAGGAATGTGTTGTAATTCTAGTGTAAGGCAATACAGGGAGAAATCCAGACCTCAGGGGGCTACTGAACAGCTCCCCCTCTCTACTTGGGACAAGAAGTGCGCCTCTTGAGAGCCTCAAAAATAGCATGAAGGAAATTATTTTGGTAATAAGAGAGCCAGCTCAGCCAGATGTGAAGGTGTGAAATTAATGTATAAATTTGACACTATGAAAATCTTTTTTTTAAAAAAAAAAAATCTAAATTAAATCCAGGTCTCTGCTTACTGTGATATTTTAAAAAATCGCTTGGAAATTACAACAACCTGAGGCTTGTTAAAAAGACTCACGAGAATGGAATTTGCTGGTCTGTGTTGCAGGAAGGGAAAGAAAGTGAAGGAGGAAGCTGAAAAGAGGGAAGCATCTTTTTGTAGAGACCTCCTGAAAACTCTGTGTTGCAAGAAAAAACGTGGAGGTTTTTTGTGTGAGCAAGCTTCCGACATCAAAGTCCTGTTTCTCCACGTCCTGTGAAACACACGTGTGATCGCACATGCAGTAAGATCTAAATTCTGGCTTGCTGGGGAAAGATTGTTCCTACTGCAAAGGGCTCTCTGGGCTTGCTTGGGGGTCACTGTTCCAATTTGGGGAGACTATGGGCCCATTTTTAGGGGTTCTGTGCCTATTTTTGAGAGAGACCGTAAGATGGAGCACCGTTTTCCCTTTCGCTGCCCGGCGGCGCTGGTGCCACTCTTATCGTGGCTGAGGAGGCGTGTAGATGCAAAATAGGCGGACCGGGAGACGGGTAGATGCAAATAAGTTGGCACCGACGCCTAGGCGGTGGGGGAGATGCAAATCAGGCCGCATGGGAGCCAATGGGAATGGGATAAGCTAATGAGTGGCTTGGAAGCCAATGTGAGCAGTGGGCGGGGAAATGCAATTGAGAGGCACCACAGCCAATTATAGCAGTGGGGATATGCAAATGAGGACGTGCAGGAGCCAATGGGGGCAGATAGCAGGCCCCGCCCACCGCCGGACGACACGTTTAAAGACGAGGTGTACTTACACGTTTATATATTGAGGGAATGCATAGGTTTTGTATAATCTAGTTACACTTTTATAGGATATCAGTCTATTTACACTTACATATTGACACTTAAATAGAACAGCTATTTAGACCAGCTGTTTACATTAGTGTATTTTGGAGCTTTATTATCTTTTTACACTTAGCTATCTACATGTAATTACATTTATTGAGACTTGGTTATCTATTTACACGTACATACAATCTCTATTTAGATTTCATACACCTACTCAGACTGTGTCACACTCAATAAGTGTAGATAGGCCCAGTCAGACTTTTTTTCTATTAAACTCCTTCATACACATAATCTTTTTTTTGGCATTTTAAATCCTTTATCTTTTTAATTTATATATGCACGAGTTTTGTATTTTAAAGCTCTGATTATCTCTATTTAGAATTTTTAATATTCTAAAATCTTGTATATAAAATTGGGCTTTTTATTTTAAAATCCTCATGGTGTCTCTAAACCTGAACCTAACCTTAACTCTGGAATGGAGGGAATAAAACACATTCCGGCCGGCGGGAGGACTGCGGGTCATAGAGAGCGGCCCCACTGAGCGGCGCTGCCGACCCATAGAGAGCGAGTTCCGGAAGACTGAGCATCACTTCCGGTTAGCTGGATGACTATGGGCGGTAACGTGGGGGGCTGGAGGACTGAGCAGCACTGGCGTTCAATAGAGAGCGAGATCAGGAGGACTGTGCGGTGCCGCCAGCCATAGGGTACCGTCGCGGAGGACTGAATGGCGCTCTCTCTGGCGTCGTTGTAGGAGCGGGGGAGCCGCCGCCACGGAGCCGCTCGGGTTCTTGGAGCCCGCGGAGCGCCTTCCGCGCCGCTCGCCCCCGGCCCCACCGGTGTCTGGTGTCGCCTCTCCCGAGCGGGCTCCCCGCTCCGCCGTGCGGGACTGGGCTGGCGGCCAGCGGGGATCCCGGCTCTGCAACCCCGGGAATGAAAAGGAGCCGCGAGCGGAGGCCGGGGCGAAGGGAAGGGTGAGTTCGCGCTCTGGAGCGGGAATCGGGAGCTATCAGCCCCGCCGGGCGGGTGTTTTGCAGCGAGAGCCCGAAGCAGCGCCCGGTTGCGAATCCCCATCTGGGAGTTCTGTTAATAAAATGATCCGAGGGCTGGAGCACCTCTACTATGGGGACAGGCTGAGGGAGCTGGGCTTGTTGAGCCTGGAGAAGGCTCCGGAGAGACCTCATAGCGCCCTTCCAGTACCTGAAGGGAGCTCCAATAAAGCTGGGGAGGGGCTTTTTATAAGGGCAAGCGGTGAGAGGACGAGGGGGGCGCGGCTTTAAACTGGAAGGAGGAAGATTTAGATTAGACATTAGGAAGAAGTTCTTCACAGTGAGGGTGGTGATACACAGGCACAGGTTGCCCAGGGGAGCTGTGGATGTGCCCCTCGGAAGTGTTCTAGGCCAGTTTGGATGGGGTCTTGAGCAGCCTGGTCTGGTGGGAAGTGCCCCTGCTCATGACAGGGAGGGTTGGAACTGAATGATCTTTAAGGTCTCTTCCAGCCCAAATCATTCCATGATTCTATAAGTCTCACCGAGATGCTACTGCTCTGGCATCATTACTGCACAAGTTTGACATTACTGGGGTTAAATGAGGCGTTAATGAGGCCCTGTTCGTGTTCTAAATGTCTGTAAAATTCGATTTACGTCTTTATTAATCACGTTGAACTTGCCCGGGTTTGACTCTCGGCTCTGCTCTGGGCTCCATCGTTCCTTGGGTTTGGGAGTTCTCAAATGGCTCTCTTTCCAGGTGGGCATGATGCTTCATCAGTATTCTCAATGTTTTCTGAACCCGAACCTTCTCCTGTCATTCATTCTGGTTTGGTATCTTCACCACCTGTGAATTCCTTTAATGCTTGCATGGAAACACAGCAGTGATTTAACTACTCATTCCTGTTTCTCTTTAATTAATGATCCAAAGCCTTGATTATGGGGATTGGTTCTGAGCAGGAGCTGTTGTTTTTCCTGAACGAACTCACAGCCATGTTATAATTCCAGCATTAAATACTCTCAATCAGCTTTCCAATTCTGTTTTCATTTTAAATTCCCAAATGTTATTTTGTATGTGATTGGAAATCATTAGCGCCTGCAATTTATTTAATAACAGCCCCATTTAACTTTAGCTGTTAATGCCTCTCAACTAATTTTCCATTTTTATGCTTTAAAAAAGGATTGCTCTATTTAGTTGTGGGTTTTTTTTTTTAAAAAAATACAATGCCTATTGGGAATAATTACTGCCTTGTTCATTAACTGACAGCTATGATTAAATTTATTCCTGTCTCACCCCAAAATAATACTTATTTTATGTATTAGCAGGCCGATGTTTTAATCGTCACTTTGCTGCTGGGTGGGATTAATGAGCGCCTGTGATTAATTCTTTTTATTACACAACAGAGTTCTTTATCTACAGATATTAGTCCCAATTAGTGCGCTGTTATTTATATTTTTCTGCTTATAATTTTATGATATAAATTAGGAGTAATTGTACAGAATTGTGTTTTGCAGAATAGTGGGCATCCAGGTATTCTCTACTCACAAAGACCGTTTCAGTTAGAGCTATTTAAGGTTTTATTCTGGATGCTTCACAGTAAATAATAAGCAGTAAATATCTAAATAACAGAAACCAGGGACATGGTGAAGTTGCCATCCCTGGAGGTGTTTAAGACTGGTAGATGAGTTTCTTAGGGATACGGTTTTGTAGGGAAACAGGCATGGTTTGACTCGATCTCAGGGGTCTCTTTCAACCTTATGGTTCTATGATTCTATGATTTTGGAAATCCCAGGAAATACAACAGGAGCATCACTGTGTGACCAGAGATTGGACAAGCACTTCAGCCCACCTCGGTTGCTCCAGCATTTTGCACTTCACCTCTATCAGGCCCTTTTTTTTTTTTTTTCTTGAAATGCCCAGGTTCCCGGGGGAACAAACGTGCGTGCAACAGATTCACAGAATCATCAAACTGCCGGCTGCACCCAACCATCGCCACTGCACCGACAGCAGCCGGAGCAATGCCACCTTCTTGGCCAATGGCATGTCCAGTGAAACCTGCAATGACTCAGAGCGCAGAGACAAAGGCAAGCTGTGGATTGGATGGACACACCACAGAAGGTATGCAGCATGATGTTGAAATACTGTGCCAGCTCATACACACAGCACAGAGAATGTTACTCTGTGCGAGATGTGCAGCCACCCTTTATGTCTTCCCAACTGTTGTGGTTTAGCCCTGCTCCCAGTGTGGTCAGTAGCCATCTCTGTGTCTTTCTCACTGTCACTGGTCTTTCATTCCATACCTCACTGTCCCTGTCCTCTTTCCTGTTCATCTCTTACTCTCTCTGACCTTTTGTGCTGCTCCCTTCCTATTTTTTCCTATTATTATTTTCATAATTTTTAAATATAATATTTTATTATTTCTCCAGTCCCCTGTGCTTCTCACAATCTCTGTCTCTCTCATTGACATTATTCCATGCCTTCTCTCAGGCTGCTGTAAAACATTGGGGTGTTTTCCCCTTCTTGGTCTACAGCTCCCACACCAACTGCCTGACACAGCTCCCCTTTCAGCCCCCAGGCCTAGGAGTCTTTCTCTAGGACCTCCCAAAACCCTCCTGTGACCTCCAGGAGGTCTCCTAGGTCCCCCGCACTGGATACCCCAAAGCCTCACAAAGACCTCACAGCCCCCATATACACCCAGGAACTCCCCACCCAGTTTGTGCAAAGCACGGTGCACAAGACTGCAGCTTGCAGGAGAAGCATGAGGAGCTGCTTGACTTTTCAGTCCTGTTAAGACGATTTTCCTGGATTCCTGAGGGAATTGTTTGGTTTGAGAGTGATGGTTGTTCACTTCCCTTTGCGTTAGGCTTGTGGAAGAGTTCCTGCAGTTTTTAAAACCTGTATCAAAGGTGACAACCTTAAAAACAGGCAAGGTTTGAATTGTATGATTGATATCCTGGCACATAGCACCATTCCACTGTCATCTCCTTGGCTTTCTCCCCTTTCAAAAGATCCCAGCCTCCTGGTGAGATCCTGCTGGAGATATTTCCCTCAGTCTGTGGAAGCAGTGATCTGAGGCTGGGAAGAAGCTAGCTTCTGAATCAGCAACATATACAGTGTGTGATTTGCGGAGTGCAGGGAACCCAGGTAAACTGGTTTCTGTATGTGGTGTCACATCTGCTGCATTTGCCAAGGGAAAGGTACAGAGTGGTGGAACTGCGGCACAGGGCATTGCTTCACCTGCGAGTCAGGTCAGGTTTCTGCGTAATGGTCAGTCAGAGTAAAGGCAGGAGAAGGTTTTCCACTGATTTTAATGAGGGCTGGATGGAGTCCATAGAGGAAAATACTGCATGTTTTGTTTCCCTGCCTTGTTAAAAGTGGTTCTGGAAACTTGCAGCTGGCAAAGCCTGTGCAAACCGATGGCAGCCATGCAAGGCTGGAGAGGGAGCAGACTGTGAAAGCAGAGACTGGCACTTCAGGCTGTGCACTGGCAGCTGATACTTTTCTGCAATATCAGAGAGCAGCTTTTCTTCTTGGGGTGTAGGCAAGCATTGAACATTTTGTGTGTGTCACACAAGTTTTTGTCATAGCCCCTTCCCCCCAAAAAACACACTCTGCAATTTAGATAGTGTTTCTCCATTTTATTTGTAAGTATGTACTTACAGAGTTTTTTAAAACACAGAAATAGCAACGTGGTGTATTTAATACAGCTGTCAATTAGCTGTGTGCATCGTTAGTGTGTCAGTTGTTTAGAAAGCAACAGTGCACCGTCTTTAACTCACAGCTTAAACAGATAAACTTCTAGTGCAGCATATGTGCTTTGTACTATCATGTTCTGTACAGCAGTCCAGATTCTTCACCCTGTATTGGACTTGTTATCCCGTGATTCCACCACAACTGGAACAGAAGAGGCCATCCTGGGGACAGAGCCACTTTCTCAAAGATACATTGCTTGCCTGAATGCCCTGCAGGCAAACAATTATTTCCCCACTGAACCTTTTCTCAAGTATTTTCCTATTTCTGCAGGCCCCACATACTTTGGTTCATTTTATTGCTCGGCTGTATGTGCGGGACCAATGACTTCAAGAGACAGATGTGGATTCAGTCCAGTTTAAATGTTCTCTGAACTAAATCAGACTGCCTGGACTAGAGAGCTATGCTTTAGACACCACCTTGGAACCAGAGAAGTTAGACTATCATAAAAATGGGGGAAACAACATTCCAGCGGAGGGGGTTACACAGCATGCTGCAGATGATGGGAGGGTGGAAAGACACAGTTAAGGTGATTCAAGTGTGCTTAGTGGTGCAAATTGTGCTATTATTTTTGATTTTGAGGTCAGTAGGAATTACATTCTGACATTGATTCCTGTAAGCTGTGATTTCTCTCTGCAGCAATCCTGTGCACCATCATGCTTTTGTGTCACGTCAGCTTTGCTTTTGTTTTGTAGCTCTCTGAGAAATCCAGTTCTAACTGTGCTCCACTCATCACTCTTGAATAAACCCAGCTCTAACTGGGCTTTGTTTTACTTTTTTTTTCTCTGCTGCGTTGCCCCTGCTGCTGCGTTGCCCCTGCTGCTGCGTTGCCCCTGCTGCTGCGTTGCCCCTGCTGCTGCGTTGCCCCTGCTGCTGCGTTGCCCCTGCTGCTGCGTTGCCCCTGCTGCTGCGTTGCCCCTGCTGCTGCGTTGCCCCTGCTGCTGCGTTGCCCCTGCTGCTGCGTTGCCCCTGCTGCTGCGTTGCCCCTGCTGCTGCGTTGCCCCTGCTGCTGCGTTGCCCCTGCTGCTGCGTTGCCCCTGCTGCTGCGTTGCCCCTGCTGCTGCGTTGCCCCTGCTGCTGCGTTGCCCCTGCTGCTGCGTTGCCCCTGCTGCTGCGTTGCCCCTGCTTCTTTCTTTTCTTTTCATGCATGTGCAGGGAAAAACCCATACTTCTGTCAGTGGAGAACAACTTTCGGGAGGCAGGAGAGATGGCGATGCTTCCGGACAGGACAGAGATGAGGAGCAGTCTGCCTGGGCTGTGTGGATGGCAGCTTCTTTCCTCAGCTCCTGCACTGGAGCAGAGATGCAGGTGAGTATTGAGGAGAAACAAGTGGGTGAGAGCAGCAGCAGAAAGAGAAGATTCCCAGCTGTGTGCTTGCTTTTGTCTGGTTTTTAGTGTAAGTGATGGATTTTTCACTACATCCTTGCAGCTTCCCCTTTGGGACTGGTGGAGAAGGGAGAGCCTGCCACCCAGCACAGCACAGCTCTGGTCCCCTGAGTTGTGGGGCTGTTCAGTTGCAGCCCTGATCTGGCTGGGATCGCTGTAAAGAGTTTGAGATCTCTATTGCTTTTCCCTGCCAGCCAGAGACCCTGCCTACAGTCATCAGAGCCGTTGCTGAATTGCATCCCACTGCTTTACCTCCAGACCTGGAGACCCTTTTTCAGCCCTAACCTTCTATTCTCAGGTCGCTGGCTCTTTGATTATCAGTAGTAGCGCCTATCCTGACTCACCCTGTCTCCCCTGTGAGCACCCAATAGCAGCTAAATGTCTCCTTAGGGATGACAGTTTCATCTCATCAGCTCCATCTGTTAGTCACACAGTGGGACATTTTTTAAATTAAGTGAGATTTAAATTGTTTTTCTTTAGTTTGGGGTTTTTGTTTGCTTATTTTGGGATGTTGCATGTTGTTGAGTTTTTTGGTTTGTTTTTTCTGAGAAAAATCTGTTCATTGAGATTCAACAATTAACCTCACTGCCAAGTCCACCAATAAACCTAAGGACCACATCGACATATATTTTAAATACCTCCAGGGATGGGGACTTAACCACTTCCCTGAGCAGCCTGTGCCAGTGCTTGACAACCCTTTTAGTGAAGTAATATTTCCTAATATGCAGGCTAAAGCACCCCTGGCACATCTTGAGACCAATTGCTTCTCCCATCACTTGTTACTTGAGAGAAGACCAACACCTGCCTTGCTACAGCCTCACTTCAGGGAGCTGCAGAGAGCGATGAGGTCTCCCTTCAAACACCTCCAGGCTAAACAGCCCTAGGTCCCTCAGCTGCTCCTCATAATCCCTGTTCTCCAGACCCTTCCCCATATCTGTCACCCTTCTCTGGACATGCTCCAGACTCTCAAAGCTTTTCTCGTACTGAGGGACCCAGAACTGAACCCAGGATCTGAGGTGCAGCCTCACCAATGCTGAGTCCAGGGGATGACCCCTCCCCTGAACCTGCTGGCTGCACCATGGCAAATACAAGCCAGGATGCTGTTGACCTTCTTGGCCACCTGGGCCACTGCTGGCTCATGTTTAGCCGCTGTTGACCAGCAACCCCGGGTCCTTTTCCACAGGGCAGCTTTCCAGTCACTCTTCCCTAAGCCTAGAACGTTGCACGGCGTTGTAGCCGCGTGCAAGACCTGGTACTGAGCCTTATGGAACCTTAGAGGAGCACGCACTGGTGAGCCCGCGCCCCGGCCCTTCCCGGAGAAGTCCCCTCACTCCCGTGGGGGCCGCGTGTCCTGCCGCACCTGTTAAGGGGATGGAGCGGCAGGCGAGGTCGTAATCCCCCTGCACCCGCCCGATGGCGTCACAGGTGGCGACGCCCACCGTGCGGTCCTCGGAGACCACCTTGCAGAGCACGTACCTGGAGGACAGCGAAGCAGCAGGTGCCTCTTCCCTCGCCTCTTGAAGGAAATCACGGCGGCGATGTCCGATTCGGAGGGACGTTGTGTGCAGCCAATGGGCGAGGCGCCTCCGCGCAGGGCAGCCAATCGACGTCGGTGCGGGGGTGGGAACAGGATTTCCCGGCCCCAAACGTCATCAGTCGTCTGAGGGGCGTGGCCGCTGCTGCGCGAGCCGGCGAGGGGCGCGTGGGGTCGGCTCGCGCTTTCCACGCGGGGGCGCGAGCACCCGGCGGCTGCTCGTGCCGGGCTGCTGGGAGCAGCTGGGGAGGAGGGCGGTGCGGCTCGGAGGAAGCTGCCGGGCTCTGGTCCGCGAGGCTGGCTGAAGGTTAACTCCTTTGCTTTCAGCCCTTTTCTCTGTGTTGCCTCAGCCCGCGTAGGCTGAGCCCGCTTTATCAAGTGCGAAAACGCCTAAATGGTGGAGAGGGGGCGTCCCGCGCGCACAGGGGCAGAGCGCGCGTGGTCCCGGCGCTGCGGTCCCCCCTAGCCCGGCTCTCCTGCGGGGTCCAGCATCTCTCCTCCGGGGCTCCATCGGGCTCCTGGGCGGGCTCTCTGTCCTCGCCACCGCACACAGTTGTCCTCCGCTCTTTCTGGCTCCTCAGTTCCGGATGTGGGGCGTTTGGCGATATGTGTCAACTAATGAGTTGTGCAACAGACCTGCTTATAATTATGTCTGTAGTCGCTTGTAAAGTGGTGATCTGAGGAAGCAGAGAGGGCTCTTGGAAGACAATACAGTATTAGGAGGAACTGGGAAGAGGGGAAGGTAAGGAGGCACCCGGATGGGAGGTGGGAGCAAGGGCCAGTTAGGGTGGCTTGTGATTTACAGAAGGAGTTTCACTGACGTCCCTGGAGCCAAACACACGGGAATGCTGAGGTAGTAGAAATTAAGTTGGAACTCATTGCTAATTCAGCGTGGAAACATCTTCTTTACTGACCTTAATTCTAGACAAAGAATACAATTATAAACTTAATGGAAATCCTGTCCTGGGTGATAAACTTCTCTCTGAAGTAGATGTTTGTTCTGCTGCTTTTTCCCTTTGTCTGTTAACTCCTTTCTCTTTCACCTGTGATCCCATTTTTGAATCACGTTTTTCAGAGATCTGCAGAATGTAAGTTGCATGGGGAGAAAAACCCACAAAGAGCAGGATGGACTCACCCAGAAACCTTTTCATTTGGGTCACAATCAAAGGGACTGGGGAAATACTGTCAGCTTCCAAAGCTGATGCATATTGAAGCATTTTCTCGATGAGAGACTACATTGCATTGATCTTTGCTGTATTGCTTTGTGGTTTAATAGCCAAATGGGGATCTAGTTGTCAGCTGTTCCACTTATCAATATAGTGAGCTCCTAGGTGATATGCTATTCTCACATTTTTGAGCAACATCAGACACATTTCTGCGTGTTTTCTTTGTGGAGTGGTGTCCCAGCTTATCCTTCCTGTATGCCTGCAGAGGTATATTTGCTTGCTGCCCCCTTCTTCGTGGTGGCATCTCCCATCCTGCCTTCTGAGTGAACTGTGGTTGGCCTGTGCTGCTTGCATTGCTTTCATTCATGCCCTCTCTGATTTCCTTCTCTTTGCAGAGACATGGCTGGCTCTCCTGACAAGCAGTCCATGTGAGTGCACTCTGCCCTGTAATCCAATACGACATGTGCACTGTGCATGCTATAGGCTGGGCCCTATGTATAGCTAAGGCCTTTGTTTTCAGTCCAGAAGACTGATTAGGAGAGACACAGTGCAAAGAGAGAGCAATGTTGTGAGAGCGCCCTGTCCTGCTTCTTTTCATGGTAGGATATTGCCTTTACTTCCCTGCTGTTAGTTTGAAGGATGTCAGAGGAGCCCTGAGACACCACAGCTGCCCGTACAGCTACTGCCTATGTTAGTACAAGTGGCGTGAATCTGGTCAGGTGTCATGGTGTGCTGATCTGACAGTGCAGGACTAAAAGGTTACAACATCTTCACATCTTCCTCTGCCAGCTTCACTGTAGATTCCAGCATTAGTTACTCAAGAAACTGTCCAAGTGATGGTGAGTTCTACAGTCAAGGTGGGAAAGAACTGTCTCCTAAGAAAAGATCTAAGAGAGATAAAAATTAAAAAAAATGCTATTTAAATTGAAGAGTGGGTCAAGAGACCTGCCGGGAGAAGGTGGATAGAATTATAGAAGCATGGAATCATTAACGTTGGAAAAGACCCCTTGATTATCCAGTCCAACAGTCAGTCCAACACCACCATGTCTACTAAACCATGTCACAAAGTGCCAATCTACATGTTTTTTTAAATACCTCCAAGGAAGGAGACCCCAACACTGACCTGGGCAGCTTGTTTCTATGCATGACAACTCTTTCAGTAAAGAAATTTTTTCTTATGCCCAATCTAAATCTCTCCTGGTGCAACTTGAAGCCATTTCCTCTCATCCTATCACTTGTTACCTCGGAGCAGTTGCCTTACTACAACCTCGTTTGGTAGCTGTAGAGAACAATAAGGTCTCCCCTCAGCTTCCTCCAAGCTAAACAAACCCAGTTCCCTCAGACATTCCTCATAAGACTTTGCCAACTTTGTTGCCGTCCTCTGGACACACTCCAGCAGCTCGATGTCTTTCCAGTACTGTGGGGAGAGACAGTGTGGCCTTGTAGTAGCTTATCAAATAAAAATTATGGAGGACAAAGTATCCAAGAATGAGAAGAAATAACATACTCTGTCTATACACATTAGAGACAGTTTGTAAAGCAGTTTGAGAGCTTTGGATAGCATACTATTTATCTGTGTAAGCATTCATCGATGTTTGTCCAATAAAGTGGTGATGCTAGGGAGGCACAGGAGGAATGCTGAGGTCTCATTTTCCCAGCTCCTGTTTGTTACGTGTGATAGCATGCGTGTGGAGGGTTTGTTCCCAATCAGTCTGGGTTGGGTTTATTACCATTTTCATTTGTGATTTGACGTTTTTCTAGAGGTTTGAAGATCTAGACCCTCATATTGGATTTATATGGCTTTCATAATCTCCATGTTGTGGCCTCAATTGGATTTGCCATCAGTGCAGTATCAGAGTTGGGGGTGACAGTTATGTTTTGTTCCACTCTACGAGCATTGCATCCTCAGATAACCCTGCAGTCAAAAATACAAAACAAAGTACAAAACAACCTGGCTAAAATTAAAACTCGTTCTTAAATCCTCTGTCTGATGTTGCCTGAAGCTTTTTGTTCAGTTTAACTGCACAAGGTCACTGATACATAAGAATACATTCTCTGAGCATATTGGCCTGGAGCTTTTCATGCAGATGCTTTCATTTAACATTTGGAATGTTTTTCTCCCTTCAGTCCCTTCCTTCTTACTCCCTTGTTTTCTGTATCTCTCCCCCTTTTAAGCTCAGGATCCCTCAGGTCAATACATGTAGGAATAAAAGCTATTCCTTTTTTTCGCCTTAATGCATAATCACTAATCAGAAGCTTTCTGAGCACCCAAGCTGTCACAGGCCGGAGACTGCTGGTCTGTCTGCCATAGCTGCCTGCACACTGCCTGCAGCACTGACCTGATCTTTGCTCATGTCCTGCCATGTGGCATATTTGTTTTGCAAAACCATGTATTTTAAGCAAATTCTGTTTCTACCCCTTTCAGTGGCTTGTGTGATCTTGGACTACTCAAGATCAAAGTACTAAATTCACATTTCTTTGATTATTTTTTTTAACAGTCAAGAACACGAAATTTCAGTTCAGATTAATAGTGCTCTGAGAGACACTGCAATTGTTGCCAGGTGAATGTCCATTAAGATACTGAAAACTGGAAGCCACTGTGAAAGACTGAAGCCAAAGCTTAAGACCTGATAAAGGACGTAAGTACCTATGAGTTTGTCATCTACTGCCTAGAATTGACCAGAGCACAGAATCAGGAGTCTTCTCTTCCTGTGCAGCAAAAAGCAGTGTGAGAGAAGAGCAGAGCAAAAAGGCTTTATGCCAAGTGAGAAGCTGTCCCTAAACTGAAATTCATTTTCTTCATCTCTGCAATGGGAATAATTGCAAATACTTTACTGGTAGATACATGGTAAAAATTGGAAAAATGTCCACTTGAATGTTGTTAATTATCAAATATAGTAAAGCTTCTTCTATGTATAAGAGTCCTGTAGGCAGCACACTTTCATGAAGCAGACACACTTTCAAGAAGCAAACAGCTTTTTCCAAACTAGTTAATTAAATTCAGGTAAAAAATAGAGTATTAGTTCAGATAGTTCAGGATTCTCTTTTTCTTTTCTACATTGGGGAACACAGGCTGAACTTTAGGTCATGTAAGTTACTATGTAATCTGCTGTGTAAAAACTCCATATTTAATACCTCTTTAACAGGGACATTAAGATGGATTAATTATTCTTTGTTCTGGTCTCTGAAGATAAAGGGTAATTACTATTAATTATGTGTGACCGAGAAATTGCTCGTTCATGAAGAACCCTATAGCTTTAGCAGGATTTTGACTTCTTGCTACCTATAGGGAAGAGTACAATATTCCCTGATGTTATGGCAAAGACAGTCATAAACTTAAGAATGGCCTCAGAGAGGCTTCCTCACTTTCCAGCCCACACTTAAGACTAGTATTTTCAGAGATAACAGATCTCAGAGCACGCCAGTGAGACAAGAGTCAGTATTATATTCTGTGCAGAGTGGTGTTTAAGCAGAAGTTTCAATCTGTAAGGCTGATTATCAGTGGTGATGCTGCAATACTTTTCCTCAGTAAATTTCCAGAAACCTGTGGAAAACTGTAGGCAAACCCAAGGGAAAGTATTATAAACAAACAAACAACAAAAACAAAACAAACCCTTGAGCTAGCCTATCTGGGAAGGAAGCTTTTGGAAAAAAAAAAAAAACAAAACAAACAACCCATGACTCTTTAGTAACCAGTATATCACCTGCAGGTCAACACAGACCAGAGATGTGTTTGACAAAGATTGGAGACTTGTGTTGAGATATGTGAATTAAGGTGAAAAAGAAAAAAATTGTTTTACAAGGGCAGAGTGCTCCATTTATATAAGATTTGTATATTGGTTAGCCTGAGATATGAAATCCAAAATTGCTCCACTAATTTCTGATATTAACTTAAAAATCTTCAAAATATTTAGGTGCATAATTTCCTTTGACTTCAGTAGGAGTTGTGCACGTTCATATGCATGAAAATCAGGCCCTTAAGCTCTCTAGACCTAAGTTTCACATTGGCAAAATGAGGATAATAACATTTTTCTTCTTCAAGGAATGCTACAAATAAATTAATGAGTTGTTATGAACTTACATAATATAATTGAGATAATAGAAGCTCTTGTGACATAAACACAGCCTAACCTGAGCCACCTTCTTCACGTATGAGTTGGTGTAGATGCTACTTAGAAACAAAACTGTTCTGTCTAGTGTTGCTTGTCTTGCAGATCTTTGCTCTCTGCTTTTTCTTTCTCCTGAATTGCCATGTGCAGATTAAGCCAGGATCCTATTTTACAGTAAGCTATATCTGCTTATGTTGCTGTATACTAAACAATCCTTTTTCTACATGTCTTTATGTTTATCTCCAGCAGCCTAGAGCAGTGTTAGGATAAGAGATGTCTTCCACAGCACACTTGTCTTCCTAATGAGGGAGGCAATGAAAAACATTTTCCAGTGCAGCCATCACTCAGCAGCTGTGGGGCTGAGGCGAGAGGACAGGCATCCTGGAGCAACCTTGTATAATCTGTGCCCACTGCCTGGCTCTGGCAGAGAAGCAGCAACGCATGTAGGGGACGAGAGGGTCTGCTTGGTGGGGTACAGTCAGAGCTCCCATTGGGAGCTGCAGGGTCTCAGCTTGTAATGGTGTCAGCTTAGTATGAAGAGTATGTCAGTCACTGACTAGTTGGGGCACATGGATCTCAACTCTTTACCTGATCCATTCTGACAGAGGCCTCCCCACCCATCTCTTCTTGCCTAGGTCAAATTTTGGGGGCAGCATCGCACCACCCAGCACGGTAAGTGAAAGCCCCTCAAAAGCAGAGAAAGGTGCAGTGTATGAGGGCAGATTTGGGAGGGAGAATCAATAGCAATTCTTTTTATTTCTGCTCTGCCGATTGTGGGTGCTCACAAAGACCAGTAAGTGCAAACAGATTTCCAGAGGCAATGGTTGTTATAGATCAAAGCAGGCAAAAGGCTCTGAAAGGCATCTGGCCTATTTTGGAAATCTTGTTGGGGCTTTTGGCTTTTATTTTGTTCAATTTTATTTTTTTTTCCTAAAGATGTGCTTGCATGTGAGTCAAAGGGACTGTAAGTATTTGTCACTTTTCCTAACTACGTGCCACCATGAAGACAGAAACAAACTAAAAAATATCTTGCTGCATTTGCTAGGCTTGTTCCACCTGTTGCTTTTAACCCTGTGTGGGGTTTTAAGCTGCACTTGAGATGACTTCTGCCTGCAGCTGGTTGGTCCTAAGCAAAGCTCCTGGTTATGCACGTAGCAACCTTCTTGCCGTGCTTGATGGCATCTGGTACAGTGAAGTGATTTGGGGGCAGCTGATTCAGGGCATGTCCCCCAGGCCACCTCAGTAAAATTCCATAGTGCTCACACTGGAATTCAAGCAGTCGTTGCTATGTGACCGTCTCTGTCCCTGTTTCATACCTGTGTCGCTTAAAAGATCATGTTTATCCTGCTGTAACTTTAGCGACGTAATTAGAGCCAAATTTGGTCCTACTGC
This sequence comes from Tapera naevia, assembly GCA_033556795.1. Lineage (NCBI taxonomy): Eukaryota > Metazoa > Chordata > Aves > Cuculiformes > Neomorphidae > Tapera > Tapera naevia. Next base: position 2,286,394 of record JAUMJJ010000026.1, on the reverse strand, counting down.
CTCTGAACGTGAGCAGCTTCCATCAAGTCATCTAAAGGATCAGATCTGGTTTCTACTCTCTCTCAGTACTGGTGGCATCTGGTTTCATTTTCCATCTTTCCTAAGGGAGCTCACTTTTCCCCACATTTCAGCATATGCCTGTTGTATATCAGCACTGTGGGCTGCCTACGTCTTGTGCCAAGCTAAGTACCACTCTTCCAGTCAGCATGATACAAGATATTGTAGAGACAGAATGTAAGGCACACCAAGAATTACTGTTATGGACTGGGCATAGCTTAAAACTAGTATCTCCTTAAGGGTCAAGAAACTAAGTTGAAGCCAGTTAAGCATGAGGTTTATTTCCTCTCTGTAGGATGTATAGGGGTAGCAAGATTTTCATCCTGCAGTGTCACAGGAGCCAGCATTTTTGTACAGCATGGCTCCTCTTTGTTGATAGCGTAAGGGGCACAAAGGACTCCTCAGGGTAAACAGCAGAGTGCGGGGCACTGCTGATGAAATAACAGGGCTAGTAGAGGACACTGTACTCCTAGAATCATAACTTAATGTCCAGCACTCTGTGCACGACATTGCCATTTGTTTCTAAATATGCTGACATGGGAGATTTTCTACATGTGATGGTTCGCCTCCAGGAGATGGATTGATTCCTTTAACTTGTTCCACCTCTTCTCCTGCCCTGTCTCCAACCCAACCACTTGTCCGAAAAAAAAACCCTCAGCTTTTTTTCTGGCACCCAGAGGGACAACTATTTAAGCAATATTTATGATGTTCTTTTTTGTAAGATGTAAGATTTTAAAAAAAGTGTAAGAGTATGATTTTGAGTGTTTATTAGATTTCCCTAAAGCATACATTCAAATTCAGGTTTCAACATTTTTATGTATATTGCTACATAGATAAACATATTACTTGAAAAAACATACATACTCTCTGTTACTTCTCTATTATTATAATGTTACCCAGGATTGTAAGATCAACATCTGTGAGTCAGATCACAGAAATTAACAAAATAATTAAAAAAAAAATATATTTAATTAGTTTACTTAAATTATACATACAGAGCTCTCTTATTTTGGGGACTTGCAGAGTGCCTGTGTTTCTCTGTTTAGTGTGGGGGCAAGCAACTTCAATAGTCTTTTAATAGTCTCTTAGTATCAAAGACTGGTTGTGTCACCTTATATTGAAGTTCATTTTTCAATAAAACTGCAGCAGTTTATGACATGGATACAGAATTCCTGCTCCCATTCACGTTCCCTCCTACTCTACCTCGTATTCTCCAACAGAAACATAGTGCAGTTACAAACAGAAAATCAGAAGACACATACTAATTCTCAAGTTCTTTAGTGCCTTTCACACATTATGGCTTTATAGAGGAGGCGATGTTTAGAGGATGGAGTATAACTAACTTTAGATTAAGTAATGGACTTAAGGACTTCACATCTGTCTTTCTGGCTGTCAGTACCACTTAACTGTGTTGCTTATATCTGGTCTGATATTTTCTTTATTATTACTCATAAGCTCCCATGCCGAACAGCAATCCAGCTCTTGAGGCTGTGCCATCTTGGGGATTATCACACTTGCAGGGTGGTTAAAGTCGCTTTGCCTCCAGCCTTCTGCCTCTGAAAAGTGCCCAAGGCCAATCACTGTGAAATGTGATGCCTGCTATGTCTTCTTGTTCAAGTACTTGCGGCAGGCCTGTCATTCGCCAAAAGCCTTCATGTCTGTTATTACATGGTAATCCTCACACATCAGACTTCCGAATAAGAAACTGGTGGAGCCCAGCAAGGTATGGCTCAGCTTTAGTTTACATAATTCCCAGAATGCAAGACAACTTGCTCTCCCTTCTGAAATCATTAATAAGCAATAAGAATATTATATAAGCTGCCGTCTTTTTTTAAACCATGATGATTTCAAATGCTATTATAATTAGGACGAAGATGAGAGTTTGAGCTGGAGGAGGGAACAGACAAAGGATTAAGCTGATCTCCACCATGACGTTAGAAGGTGGCTTTGTCTGTTTTATCCTAGTTTGGACAATAATGGGTACTCTTTAGGCACATGAAGAGGCAAATAGACAATTTATTTAAAAGTATTAATCCTTTTCATCCTGAAATGTTATCTCTTGCCATAAATAGGATCACAGCTTTCCAGTCTTCTTACAATTTGACTAATTGACCCTGCAGAAAAAGCCTGAAAAGCAATATGTATTTGTGTTATATCCTGATGACTATCGATCAGCTCCATAATGGGCTGGATAAAGTTGGACAAAAATGTTCTGTGAATACCTCTGTTTAAACCAGAGTGACTGCTAGCTGATTGTGGCCCCTATCGCATCTCAAGGTAGCAGGCCCCAAACCGTGACGGATCAGATGTGATATTTTCCTGAAAAAAAAGTTCAGTGTCTACATCAAGCAGGCAGGATTTGCTGGAGAAGGAAAACCAGATGAAATTGTGGCTTTATAGATATAACTAAAAGGGCTGCTTTCTTTGGAACAGGGAAGATTTAAAAAGTCACTTGTCAAAATCATTTTGCCTCTAACGCTGCAGCAGCCCTTGGATCTGAGCATGTTCCTGATGTTCCCCCTCACTCACATGCACGAACACGGGGAGCCAGGCAGGAGGAGGCAGCTGCACTGACACACTACGAGGTTTGCAAGAACACGATGGCAATTTAGCAGAACGATTAAAAGATTGCAAACATTTATTAATAGCTTTGCTGCTGCAGCAGCTCTGCCGGAGAAGGCTTGCTTCATCAGGAATGCTTTTACCTCCTGCCTGTTCCTTTCCAGAGCTCTAGAAAATGAAAAGTCAGGTTTGGACTTAGTTTTGGTTTAAAGCCACAGTTCAGCACAATACTGCAGACCAATTTATCCCACTACCCAGGGGAGGGGATGGCAGGGGTGGGACTTAAGTGTGAGAAAGCAACAAGAGGAGAGAAAAAAAAAAAAGCTTTTTAGCTTTTTTCTTTTCAGCTATTGCTTAGCCTTTCTTTTCTTCCCTGTGCTCCTCTCCCTTTTTCTCATCGCTCTTATTTCACCAATCCTCCTCTTCCTTGGGACAGAGTGTCTTTTTATTCAGTGCCGTGGCACTAGATTCAGACGTGGGTCTACAATGTCTTTTTGATAATGCATAACAAAATTAGTGAAAGACATGTATAAAAGCAGTATTGGAGAAGATCTGCTGAACGTTCTGCAAAGTAATCTGATTTCCTAACATGAGTGCTATCAGTTCTTTTGGGTTCTCAAGACTGTATCATTGTCTCTTCAGGTTTTTCTACCTTTAACATTGGTGAAAGGGAGCAGGTGAAGGTTCAATATCAAAAAAGAAAAAAGAAGAGAAAAGAAAGAAAAGGACAATTGGCTGAACAAGAATTCACTTTATACTTCATGGCTGATCCTGCTGAACAGCAGTTAACACTGTAAACGAGATGGGCAATTCTGATGTTTGAGTGCGCCCTATTTGAGACATTTTTATCTCACAGACCAGATGATGGTGACTGGCTGACATAAGTGGCAGTACGCATATGGTGACCTCCTCCATATTCTTATCCACAGAGGAATAATCGCTTTTTTTTTTTTTTTTTTTTTTAATCTGGGTCCTAAGAGAAACTGAAATGTCTGGACAGCCTAAAAGGAGTAAATGTTTTCTGCTAAGCAACTATGGCAGCAGATATGAATGCTTCTATTCCCAGCATTATCTAAAATCCTGCTTGTAACTGGGCAGGATGACAGCACACCTCAGCCATGGGTTTTCCCACACAGCATGGTCAAGCAACTGGACATGCAATTGGGCATCAGCAGCTGACTATCTGTGCTTGACTTTTTAGTTCCATTAGGAGAATTATTCTTCTATTCATACACACAATTTAATCATGCCGCTTTGCAATTTAAGAGAAATCTCGTTGCATAATCACTACTTCTAATGCAGTAAAATAGGCAGAAGGGAAAGCCAAGTGGATCCAGTGGAGAACTGAGAAAAAGTGCGATGGTGGAAAGATGCAGGAAAGAAAATAGAGTTGAATTGCGAGTCCTGCTACAGGAATCTACTTCGGGTTGATTTGGCTTTTTTTTTTTTTTTTTGAGCTGTTTCCCTGTTTTCTTGAAGATTTCTGTTAAAATATCTCTTTTGTCAGTTTTCAAGTGTAGTATTCAATTTGGAACTCGACTAACATGATTTTTTTTGTCTGTTGCAAGAGGATGTTGCTTATGAAAAAGGCTGTTTACTTTTGTATATGGAATTCTTAATAGGGTGACCTGGGAACCTACACAACCTCAGAGACAAGTGGAAGCCCCGCAGAAAACTTCTTTCCTCGGGATGACTAAGGAAAGTCTATAAATTTCTGGAGAGTCTGGCAGAAAGCCTGTACGGCCTTAAAAAGACCTGCTTTTCTAGAGAATAATATTTGAATAATCCTAGTCTAAAAGACAGAGAACCCGCCTGCAGTTGTAGTTAGTACCATGGGTGCATTTGGGCTAATTGCTCCTTCACTTTTTGCCTTTAGGATCTGGAATTCCCCATGCTCAGAGCAGCCAAAGAATGACACAGATAAGTATGAAATAGACCTGGATGTTGGAGAGGTAGCTGGTGTCAGGTGAGAAAGCATATAGACAGGATCCTCCAAATACCAGTTCAACAGAAAGAACAACTTTCAAACATTCTATCTCTCATTTGTTGTTTGATGATTGCAAATGGCAGGCCTTTCCAGGTGGGTAGTAGCAGCTAGATAGCTCCATCCGCCCCATCAAAGCTCTCATCCTTCCCTAGCAGCAGCTATTTCATTTGCATTGGTTTCAGTGTCTCTAATTTCCAAGTTCATCCTGTGCGATAACAAGAGGGTGCCTTACCATCTTGGGACAACTGGGACACCTGTTGGTGGAATTTTTTTGTTTTGTTGGGGTGTTTTTCCATGTACTGAAAGACTGTTTTGGGATGTGTTGGCCTTTACAAATATTTAAAGTAAGAAACTGCATTTTGTCAGTATTTCCCCTGCTCCTATTGGAACTTCAAACCCTCACTAAGGCTCTTGCCTCCCATACGCCTCATTTTCTTTTTACTATTTTCTTGCTCATTAATAAAAATATATATTGCACTTCTTAAGTATGGGAACAACCATTCTCTCTGTTGTGGAGTAGTCACTGGAGCATTTGCCACTTGCATTTCCTCCTGTTGTTAGGACAAATGCTCCCTCTGTGTACACTGGCCATATCTCTTGAAGTAATTGGAATTGTATATTTGCAAATAAGCAGAGAATTTGCTTTCTTATGTATGGAGATATTTCTCTGTATCTTTTACTGGCTCCTATGTGTGCATCCAAGTGGCAAGTAACAGGATGGAAGCTATAGTTAAAATAACCTGCATTGAGATTCAAATGCAACAAAGGACCAATGTGTTAGCTTCCTGAATTGATAAATACGTTTATTAGTGAGTCTAAAAAAATCCTAGAATGCTAAGAAATTATTGAAATTCCAGGAGTTCACCTGTTCTATCCTTCTCCCATCATTAAAGGAAGATAGCAGTTTGACATTTTTACCATTTGTTAGAATTCTCATCCTCTTTCCTCATAGGTAATACAGAGGTGTGCCTAGGAGCACACCTCACCTAGAGGTGAGGCTTCATCACCTCACCTGCTTGTTGCTGTGTCCATTCATGGAATAACGTCACCAAATCTAGGTGAGAAGCTCTTTTTAAGTAGAATGAGATGTTCACTTTCAGAGATCTGCTCAATCATTTCTGTAACAAACCAATTAACAGGTTAGACACTCCAGTTAAAAAGCAAGGTGGCATGGATAACGGTGTGGATGGAGAGGGATGAATAGCTAGTGTTGGTTTCTAAGCGCTCTTGAAGGATTTTACATTATTCTTATTCACAAAGTGATGTGGCTTTTGGGTGCTTATGAGTAATGAGTAGAGCTAGTTTGTTTAGTGTCCCCCAAGGCCGCTGCCCTTTGAGAGGAAACAGTGCGTACCACTGCTCTTGGCAGCCATGCTCCCAACTTGACGCAGTTAGTTTTGGGGGGGGCTACGAAGCCAGTAGAGATGACTCATGCCGCCTCAGTGGCTCATTGAGGAGCTGCAGGGAGAAGCTATTTATAACCAGACCTTTCAGGTTCAGTGCAGCAGCATCTTCAGTGGTAGGAGTGCGATAGCAATGGAGATGACACATAAGACTTTTCAGATACAGATCAACACCTACCCCAACATTGTAGCCCCCAGATGACTTAAGCCAACCCTTTTTCCCAAGACTTTTGCTTAGCTGTTCAACAGTCTGGTCCTGGTGTAAAATTCTTGTAACTCATCAGCTCCTCAAAGAGTAGGGAAACAACTGTGAATATTATTAGTGTGAATGAACCACAGATTTGCTATGGTAGCTGCTAAGCTGACTCTTGCCGATTCTTTATGACCCATGGCCATAGCATTATCACCTTATCTTTTCTTTGTCTCTGTCTATATTTATCCCTGGCTTGCCATTAAGATGAGCTCTTCTCATGGATGTTTTCAAATAGTCTTTACGCTGCCAGCAAATCCGATTTAAACCTCCTGAGGTTTCTCTTACGTACAAGCTAACACTATAATTTATAAAATTGTAGTTGGTTTTCTGAGCTTTCCATGGACTCATTTCATCTTTAGGTGCTTCCATGACTCTGTACGGGAAACAGAGATAATGATTAAGCACGGTGGGATCTTTAGCTATGAAACACTACCTAAGTGGTAGTATTATTACCAGAGAGAGTCACAGAACAAAAGAAAAATATATTACACAACAGTAGAAGACAGCATGTGTTAAAGAAAGTATTTACTATGAACACATGTCTTTCTATCTAGGTAAGTGCAGCCTTTGTCTTGAAGCACATTAGCATAATTAAAATTAGTGAATATTATGTTAAACTAAATTTTTTCAAGTTGTCTGTTCTTTTAACTGACTTTTCAATTCAAAGCCACGCAGCACTAGGGATCCTGTTGTGCGAATGCTTATCGTTTTCTTGTTCCACTTATTCTGTTCTGCCCCACTCTTAAACCAATTTGCATATCTGAATTTGGGCTTCAGTTAGATGGCTCCTTGGCTGCTGTCATTCTGGTGCTTTTTTCCCATAGCTTAAATGCTGCATATTTGTCTCTTCAGCTTCTCTTTTTCTTCTCTCTGCCTCTTCCTTCCTACTCTTTCTTTCCTAAGTTGACAATTAGCTCCACAGTATATAACTGGTGTACAGTTTGAGGATTATAAAGTCTCAGCACATTGTTAAGGCCAGTTGGTAAATCTGTAGGTTTTGGCAGTGTTCTCTCTTCTGACTGTCCTGCATCACTGTGCTACAGACCCAGCCATATTCTGGCCTTTTTTATTGTGGGTTGAATGTATTATCTTCATACACAGCTATACTATGAATAATTCTTGCATTCAGTTTTGGCAACCAGCTAAAGGGGACGTCTACCCTGTGTAAACCAAACAGTGCTGCTATGGTAATTTCTTTCTTGAAGCCAAGTTATAAGACTGCAAAGATTTGTGAATGTGAGACTTACCTTATATGCTTCAGCTCATAATCTGGGCGGGAGGTGGCCTCTGCAGAGTAGCTCCAGCTCTCCCTAGCTGACACATTATTTTCCTGAATCTCAGTTTCATTTTGGAAAAGTGGACTTCTAGCTCTCATGGTTGTAAATAAGCCTCTGACACATCAACAAAATTTATCTGGTGCAGAGATATTTGTATTGGTACTGAGAAAAAGAGACAGTATTTCAGGGGCATGGACAGTTGTTTGTTTTTTTTTTTTGAGGGGTAAACTAAGACATGGAGGGATTATAACTACAGTGCAAACTTTGCTTCAGCAAATTTTACACAGTAGGGAAAATGTTTTTTAGAGCTATTAGTTCATGCTTTGAACAATTGCCTTGTCTTCCCTTTGGCACGTTAGGCACCCCTGAGTACAGTGTAGGCAGTGCAGCTAGCTCCTGGCATGTCTCACCACCTCCCCTTTGCATAAGGCCTGCAACATTTTTGAGCAGATCCCCTGGAAGGGGTTCCCAAGGATGGACGCTATGGCCAGAGAGTGCACAAGCAGATGTGTCCAGGTTTGGCTCCATGAACCCAGAACTGAGAGGAGCAGGAGGGAAAACCAATAGTGTGCATATATGTCAGAGACTGAAAGGATTTACCTCCCTGCATTTCCAGTTGCTTGTTTTCTATCTGGGGAAAATCCCTTTTGACAGCCCAGGCAGTGAGCTTCTAATTCCTGTCTCCAGATCATTTTTTCACTCCAATCCCTCAGCGAACAGATTTTAATGCTTGATGGATTCAAACAAAATTATTTCCGTTCCTGTGGCTTTGCAAAAGCCTCTAGGGTATGTGTGTGCATGCAGGGGAGGAGGGATGGGGCTTGTTTTTGTTACACTCCAGTAAGCCTCCTCTCCAAGGGAAATATATTTCATTTCTTCATTTAGGGCCTTCTTGCTGATGATTCCTCCGATGCTGTCCTCCTGGCTCTTGGGTCACTGGAGGACCCATACAAGATTTGCTGTTCTAAGGGGTACAGGATGCCATGATCCAGATCAGTGTTTCTGGTGCAAGTGTGGATTCAAATAATAGGACCAGACTGTGATTCCAGGAATAGCACTGGACTGGGAGGAGTTCATGGGGGAAAACTTTAATTGTCAAGGAAGCGATAGTGCCCCTGTGCTCAGCACTGGTGAAGCCACACCTTGAGTACTGGGTTCAGTTTTGGGCCCCTCGGTACAAGAAGGACATTGAGGTGCTGGAGAGTGTCCAGAGAAGGGCAACAAGGCTAGTGAAGGGGCTGGAGAAGTCCTACGAGGAGCGGCTGAGGGAACTGAGGTTGTTTAGCCTAGAGAAGAGGAGCCTGAGGGGAAACCTCATCACTGTCTACAACTGCCTGAAAGGAGGTTGTAGGAAGGTGGGTGCTGATCTCTTCTCGCAAGGAACAAGTGATAGGATGAGAGGAAATGGCCGCAAGTTGTGCCAGGGGAGGTTCAGATTAGATATCAGGAAAAATTTCTTCACTGAAAAGGTAGTCAGGCATTGGAATGGGCTGCCCAGGGAGGTGGTTGAGTCGCCATCCCTGGAGGTGTTCAAAAGGCAGGTAGATGAGTTTCTTAGGGACGCAGTTTAGTAAGGGGACAGGTACAGTTGCACTTGATGATCTCAGAGGTGTTTTCCAACCAGATGATTCTATGATATTTCCCAACTCTATCTGGGAGTGAGATGACACCACAGACTGAGAGATGGGGTTAGCGACTGGGTACTCAGCAGTGTTTACCATAGACATCTTGTTTGACCATGTGTACAGTTCACCATACTGCTATTGTAATGGACAACTGTTGCTTTTTATTGCAATTAACAGCCTCTCTTGCCAGCAGAAAACACAGTAGGGAACTGTGCAAGGGTTTTGCTTGCATAACATTCTGTAATCAGTCAGAATTTCAGCTGCTCACCATGTGTTTCTGCTGGCCTTCTTCCGCAGAGTTCCTGTGTTTGGGAGGCTAAGGTATTTAAATTCTCCTTATCTCACCCTTCTATCCAAGCCAAATCACCATCACCATAAAAATTAACAAAGCAATCCTTGTATGATACATAGGTCTGATAAATACTTATAACTAGCGTGCTAAAGATCCTCATTATTCTCTGAAGAACTTTGAGTGTAGCATGAAGTTGATAATGTCTCTCAATGTATAAAACTACTGTCATTAGGGTGCGCTAAGCCTGCTTGGTTATACCATATCTAGCATGAAGTTGTTTCAATATATTATAACTGCTACCAAGTTGTCGCTTGCTCAGGCCAGGAAAAAAATTCTTGTTTCTGGGGTTGGAAATGTGTTGTAGGACAACCTCCTATATCCACAGCCTTCTGCAAATATTTGTTTAGAGCTATTGATTTTCATTAGAAATGTGCATGGTGTCATCCTTATAAAGGTGCTGGCTCCAGGGACTACAAATTGTAGCTTGCGAGTTTGTTCTGTTTTATCTGTTTCTCTATATTATTGCAAACCTCAGTTCCTTTAACTTCAGCTTTTTTTCAATATACGTATTCTAATCCTCATTTTTTGTTTTGTTAAATACATTGTCTACAGGTGAGAAACACCATTTTATTAGAGTGGGTTTTCTAATATGTTGCATTAGAGACTATTAGCTTGCATTATAAAAATTCAAAATTATACATAAAGCATACATTAAGTTTTACCTTGGAGTTTAGTTGTAAAATCATTTCAGATATTATTTACTTTATCTAGTTAGTATATTCTTTCTTGTATATTTATTTCAACCTTGTCAATAATCCTTCAGCTTTTGAGCCAGGGACAGTAAATTGAAATGTTAATGAACTTCGCAACTTCATTAATAAAATCATGCTAAGGCTGTTCGGTATAAGAGGACAGTAATTTATGACTAGCCTGAAAGCTTCAGCTAATTGTTACTGCAATGGTATAGGCAAGGCTCCTTTTACATATCTTCAGAGTGTAAAAAAATAAATACATCTAATTGACATTTTCCAAAGGATCAATAGGAATTTGAATTAAATGTGAGTAAAATGGGGGTTCTTAAATTACTATCTTGCTTTTCTGCTGGAAAATGGGGAGCTTTTACTGCAAAAGTGGCTGATAATTTAACCTTGTGCTTTGTCACTACAGAAAAGAAGTAGAAAATATTTGGAAAATGTGTTTTTTAAATACTCTCTTGTTTCAGCAAATGTTCTGGATTGCTTCTGTGGTATGAATAATGTTTATTAATATTTTTGTTGAACATTTTCCTAAGTCACTAGCGTTTGTTTTGCCAAAGGTGTGAGTTATAAATCCAGCTGGATACCCACTGGATGTACTTGCTGCACATCAAATTATCCAATATTAAATACATATTATCATCTGACTGCATCACTTTTATCAACAGCATTTGCCAATAACTGATAACTTATTTTAATACTGGTTTCTACCACACTGTTGGATTGAGGATAACAGAGACTATAAGTGCCAGAATACACTGTCGGTACCACTGAGAAAGTATTTCTTTCTCTTGTTGACTCTTTTAACTAGTTGGTGACTCTGAGACCAATAAGGCTTCCCTGCATTGGAAAGTATAAGAGACAAGGTTGCCGTCTTTCAGCTGGAAAATCACTGTTAAGCTTTTCTTTGCATTCCATGTTGTACCAATCTTCCTACGGCTGCTGCCCTTTGCTCACCTCTAGGGCTTGCTGTGCCTTTGCCACAGTAAACAATATTCTTATCCATTACCCTTAAATGGTTTTTAGTCTCCTATTTACTCATATATCTAGTCTCTATAATCCTTTAATGATGACAAGCTTAGCAGTGTATTCTCTGAATTTTACCTGGATATCCATTGCTTTCTCTTCTGGTTTGTTTTTTTTTTTTGTATTGCACATAAGACTTCATCTAGTAACACATTCATGTGTGCAGCTGTCCTGTTTAATAAATGTTTCATTGCCTTTCAAGCTGATAGGGTATTCCATTTATGACTGCAACACTGAGATTTCCTCCTATGACCAGTTAACCTGAGGTAGCAATGCAATTATCTTGTCCCTCTCATGCAACCTCTGCTGCTGCTTGCAAAATCTGCAAAGCTGATCCATGACATTTCTTGCATCTTCTCCTATATACCAAATATTTTCTCAGTTGTCATAGTGCATGTGTGATTCTACATGATTTTATCTTACAGCTTAATATGCTTTTCTCCCTTAAATCTCTTGCATTGTGTATTTTGTGTTTTCATTATGTTTAGCTCTGACTTGCACTTATTTCTGGAGTGGATGATTGCCATAGGTTGGTTCTTTGACTTTCTATCAGTCTTGAAAATTCTGAAGGAAAATCAATTCCCTAATAAGAGGACAGACCATAATTTCATTTTTCAGAAAAAAAAAAATCTCAGGAGAGACAACCCTTAGTAAATCTCTGAGAAGGTAAGAATAAACGGGGCACATGCATTTCTTCAGTTCCGCTTTTCATTTTTATATTTGCTTGAAAAGCCATATCTTTACATTTCATTTTTATAAGAAGTGCAATATCTCATAATGTATAGGGATTTCTAAGGCACCTTCACAGCCAGAATTGACTAGAACCTCTTAAACATTTCAAATGCAGCAAAACTGAGTATTAAGAAAAATAAAGCTTCTGATTGTCTTCCTTTTTTACTGGCATATGTGGCTTTTAGATAAACATGGATTTCTAGCACATACACATGCAATTCAATATTGTCCCAAATTGTCTTCTGTATTTCCAGACTTTCGTCTCTTCCGGGAATCTTGGTAGCTTCTTTTCCATTCAAGTTACACTCTTTAGCACGTTTTTACTCTTGATACCATATGACATTCCTTAATCCCTCTGCACCCAAAATGCTTTAAAAGTTATTCCTTATTAATGACACATTTCCATCTGTGTCTATTTAACAGAATGAAGACTTTTACCATGTCCCTGAGCTTGGGCAACTGAGCGAAGAGTTACAGTTGCCAGGGCTGTGGCTATGGCTTGGGAGGGAATGTGCTCCAGGCATGGTTCCTGCAATGGAAGGCACGGTGTGGGAAAGGCACACTGAAAGAGGAGGGTCTCCACCTTTTTCCAGATGGAGACTACTTCATAAGTAGGAAGTATATTCAAAAATGTGGTCGATATTACTTGCTTGGTTACAGTGTAGTACAAAATCATATTTCCGTAGAACAGAATGAAACTATCATAGTAATTGTTCCCAGGAGAATCATAGGGAAATGGCCTGGGCTTTTAAGGAAATACCCTTAAGGGCACTTCCTTGAAAAGATTGTTTTTGAAAAAAAAAGATTCAATCTTCAGAAGAATAAATCTAATAAAGCTCAGTTTGTTTACGTAGCGTTGAGCCCTGTGAGTTCTTGTGCTAATTCCTCTTGGCCAGTGCACAGGGGAAGGAGATGACATTGCTGCTGAATCACAAATGCACCAAGTACAAATTCTGTTCTTACGTGCTCTTCCATGGAAAGCCAATACAGCCACAGGGCTGTAAATGACGAGATGCTCTTCCCCTCCGACAGGGACACCTGCAGAGGGCACATTGCTGAACAAGAGGAACTCTAGGCTGCACCCTAGTTTCTTGTCTTTTGCTGCTGTGGATTGCACTCTTTGCATGACTTTTTGTTGCTGCTATTATTATTTTTTATCATTGTTATTATGTGATGCTGCATAACTACTCTCCTCCCTCCAAGATGCTGTTTCTGCCAGAACATATTCTGCCTTTGATCACAGCCAAGAAGATGGCTTTGACATTGTATGTATTCCCCTAGCCCACTGCAAAGTCCTAATCCTTCTAATAGCTGGAGGTTTTCAGTTTAAATCTTTTATTAATATTCCATCTTAATTGTAAAGTACTTCAGTGATATCCAGAAGCCTGTCTTACATAACAGTCTTATCCACACTCAAGTCCTTCAGAGCTGGAGTGTCAAGAAAAAAAACTGTTTGATCTGCCTAGTCTGTCATTAGTCCTCACACCTTTAATGTACAAACCCATTAGAAATTGACAACACATTTCAAATGTCTATGCTCAGTCAATGTATATTTTTAAATATTTGGTATTATTAGAAAGAGTATGACTTGCTGTCATGTACAGTTTAACAGAAGTCATTAGCAAAGACTCTATTATAAAGTCTTCTAGGAGCCCTGTTTGCAGCTCTAAATTAGCTGGAAAGTGAAAGAAGCTATAGAAAATGGAGAGAACTAAGATATTTCATCAAGTGCCAACACTGATAAGATCCTACTACACATTAGCTTTTTTTGAGCTGGGTAAATAGATGGGAGCACTTGGAAACTGGAAACTACTTTCTTCAGGAGACTGGTTCACCTCAGACACATATTGTTCAGACTAAGCAAAGCCCACCAAGTAAACAGAGAACCTTCCTGGTAAACCAATGCAGGAAGCAAACAGTTTTAATGGTGTCTGATGTTATTAGTAAGCAGATAAAGGAGAGATGTGAACTTGAGCTTCAGACAGCAAATATAAACCACTCCTTAAACCTCACTTCAAAAGCCTACAGTTTGCATTTAGAAGTCCCATCCAGAAGTAGAAGACTTCTGTTTTCTCTAGCTTCTGTATATGCTGTGTTAAATGATTTTTAGAAGCCTGAAACACTTTGTATCTGAACAGAAATTATTAAATCCAAAATGCTGATAAGACCTTCAGAAAGCAGGCATTACTGCCTGTGCTTCACATGGAAAGGAACTAAGGCACAGTGCAAAAGACTCACATCCCCATCGGTACTCTTCACTGTAGGGAAGATGACAGAATTCAGCATTCAGCGATTCAAACAAAATCACAGGCAGGTGGAGTGGTCATTAGCTCTCATCTTGACAGCTGGCTCCCTGCTTATACACGTGTATGCTGCCTGCCTGAAAACTGCAAAGCTGATTTTTCAGTACTGCACAAGACAAAACTACTCATTCTGTATGCTTAACAAGATCTGTTGGAAATTACTAAAAACTTATATTATTCAATATAACTTAGTAATTGTACTAACAAAATGTTGTTAGATCAACTACCAAAATGTAGCATCCCTTTGAAATGAAGGATAAAAAGAATTCCACAACTAACTTATTTTGTAGAATTGACAAATTACTTTATCTGAAATGGAAGGGTAATTTAGAAGGATATAACTACCTAAGCTGTAGTATGTTCAGGACATCAGGTCTTTTATTAAATTCTTGCAAAAGAAAAAAAGAAATCTCCAAGAATCCTCAGTGCTTTTGTTTAGTTTCTTGTGCCAGTGACCCTGGTAGCATCACCTTGCCCCTCTGCTAGCCTGCCGACTCAGCAGCGAGGTGGGCATGCCTGCACAGGAGGTTTGAGAAGCTCTGCTACTGAAGCAAGGTGTCCTTCTGGCCACATGTTCCTGACCTTCTTCTCTTGTGTCAGTACTAGGGCTATAAATTTTCATCTGAAAGGGACTACAGCTGCTAACAGAACCTGACCATGTTTTGCAACTCAAACAGCTTCCTTTCTGGATACAAGCCAGATGAGCCAAACCCTGTCTGTCTCTGGAGCTCTCTCTTACCAGAAATGTGCTGGTTATGTACATTTGAGAGAGAGCAGCTCTGCGGAGAGAGAACAGCTGCCCTGGAGATAATGAGTGATTCACTCCAGCCGATCTCAAATGCATTTGAACTCACTGTAGTTCATACTCTTGCCTGTTTGTTGTATAACTGAGTTTACGTTGTATAACTGAGTTGTCACATGATAGTAGCTCATATTTTAGTTGGCAGTACTGAAAGTCAAAGGATGAACAGCACCAGCTACTTTTATTCTGATTTCCCAGGTGCATCAATAGTGGCAGAAGAAATATGAGGACTCATGTATCATAATCTCGATACACCTTAATGCACTTCCTCTTGGAAAGTAACCCTCTCCCAAAATAAACACAAGAGGTTTTCTTGCCAATATACTGGCCAGAGATCAGGCTGCCAGGCAATGAGCAAGCAATAACTATTTATTCAGCTTTGTCCCCAGATCGCAAGTATCTGGCCTTCAGTGCTGCTCTTTTTCCTTCTCATTGCCTGAAACAAATTCTTTAGGCTGTTGATGAAGGTTTTTTTTTTTAAAAAAAAATAACCACAATAAATCCAGCAAAGGTTAAATGTTCCTAGTTAAAAAAAAATGTTGGCTTTTTACCTGATAATCAGGGATCCATTTTAATGCAGCTGAAGGGTCCACCTGTCTCCCTGAGAAGCAGCCATAATCCTGTAGTCTAGATCATAGTTCAGAAAGAGTACTCCATCACGTATGTAGTTTATTGTGACTGTAAAACATCTGCATGGGCTCATGAAAAGCTTTGCTCTTATCTATGGGAGCTCAGGTCATCTGAAAGTGGAAAATTAGGAAGTGATTTAATTTTTTCCTTCCTATATTAATTGCTGCTCTCCATGTAAGCCAAACACAAACCAAACAATTCAGCATTCCTTTGCTATTTACTCTTTGGCACATCATCCTTTTTTGCCTTCAGACTGTGTCAAAATGAGAGGTGCCACTGTCACTGTTAAAATCACATCAGTCTTGCTTCAGTGATTTTCAAAGGGTTTTTTTTTCCTAGAACCTGTACTCATACCTCCACTTTAATGTGCTTCTTGCCTGCCTTGTGGTTCACCTCCACTTGCACAACAGTTGCCTTCAAGGTAGATGTGACTGTGAAGCTGATTGTAGTTTGGCAACAGAGATGTGTGATACAGATGAGGTGACATTTGCCAGCTGTGGGCTCTAAAACTGCAAATCTGAGCCAGCTGCATCAGCTTAATTAACTGCATTCCTAGCCACTTGATCTGGAAGACTAGGAATCTCAAAAAAGGTGTGTTGGAAGGAGGTAGGGTAAGGAATGATTCCAGCAAAATTATATACTTTTTTTTTCTCCCCCACACATCCCTGGAGTAGAGACAGTTTGTTTTCTTCTCAGGAGTTTGGCTAAAGTTAGGCCACACATGCTAGAAAGCGCGGCTACATCTGTCCTGTTGAGCAGCAGAGTTTCCATTGCATGTTCTTTCACGTTGTTTGGTTTAGCAAGCTGAGAAAGAGTTAAGGCATCATCTCCGTGTGAAGAGTGGTCTCCTGCTCCAGTGGGCCTCTCCAGTACCAACAACACGGAGCTGTAGAGTCAAGCCAAGGGTCTGTGCACTCATAGAACACATTGCAGTGAAAAGGTTTGTTGCTTCCCTTTGGAAACCATTCCCTCTTCCACACTGATGAGTGTTCTTACCTGTTTTTCCTACTGGTAGCTCCATTAGCCTAGCACAGCCCTCCGGTGAGCCCTGTGGATTAAAATGTGTAGGGAGCTTCACCTTTGTCCCTACATGTTTTCTTCTTCCCCTTATCTCTCTGTCATCTTGCCTTCCTCCAACTGTATTTTTCCTGTAATTAATCCATTCCTCTTGTGGACTGTTATTTTTGTTCCATTGTCCTTCATCCTCCTTTCCTATTTCTGTAAGCTTACGACAGGATCACACCACATCCTTTCCCCCCTTTGACACTGTTTGACTGTGGAAAACAGTGACTTCCAGTGTCACTGCTGCCAATCTCATCCTGACAAATACAAAGGCAAGTTCTCTGTTTGCAATCAGGATGCAAGTAACCACGGTGGATTTGAGCACAGCGATTACAGCAGGAACAATAATGCCTTTGTAATGTTGTCGGGATTATTCCTCTCCCGTGAAGGAAAACCTGAAGAGCAATACCAAGTCTCCAACAAACAGAATCTCCAGCTGTCAGTGCTTTTGCTTCCTCTGGAGGCAGACACATGCCTGTCCTAATACAATATGCCAGAAGACCAATATTTGGCATCTTTACGACTATTCAAACATGCCATGTTTCTGAAACCCTTTAAAAGCAATGGAAAGACTGAAGGGAAAGCAAAGGCCATAAATGAAGACTAGAGAGTTAACCTTCTGTTACAGAACTGATTCCTGGTTAGTATCCCAGTTCTCAGCACAGTTCAGCTTAGATTTTACTGTGCTTTGGCAAATTGTTTGTATGGATGATATCATACTTACCCTAGACAATAATGTTCTTGCAAATGCAGGTGAGAGAGATTAAATAAAGACTAAGAAACTAGTACCAAGAGAACTGCTCTGAAATATCCCAGACTCTTTGTGCCTTCCATCAACAGCTTGCTAGAGACTTTTTTATTCCATGGGGAATTCTCACTTATCTCACTCTCAAACTCCTTTTCTGGGGTGCAGTCTTTACTTGAAATTGAAATACGCTCTTCCGCTTTCAGGGCAGGCAATGCAGTCCATTTGTTGAACAGCGTTCTCACTTTTGATCAAATACTTTCACTCCACAAGCGAAGCAAAAAAAAATAAAAGACTTGACCAAACCTTTCCCTCCCAAATGCTCATGCTTTTGCTCATATGCATGCTTTTTATAGTGCTTTTAAGTAAAGAGAAGATATTACACTTGCCAGGAGTGCCATATTTGCACATTAGAATTGGATCCACCTTCCCCCAACAGCCACAGGCTACTCACTCTCTCCAGAATCCCCATTCCCCCCCACTCAGTTTTGGAACTGAAGCACAGCTCCCCTCTGACTTGGCTCTGCCTGAATCACACGGGTAGTTTTGACTTCGCTGGGTCACTGGAAGCAGTATGCATGCACATTACATAATATAATCTTCGTGTCTTGAGGATTCAGGCCTGTCCTCTTTTGTGCTGCCAGATGGAAGAGGAGCCACACTCTCTCTGGAGAGATGTCCCTGCCTGTCTTGCTTCTCAGCCGTGCAGGAATTATGTGCTTCTCTCTGCAGACGGGCACGATCATTCCCTGGCATTTGGCTCTAGAACAGCTAGCTCTTTAGTATGCTGTGGATGCCACGCAGCCACTATGATCCCAAGATTAATTTGTCTGGAAAAGGATATACATGAAGGACCTCCAAAATGAATATGTGAGGAGGATACACTCCAGATTCTCTGAACAGCAAAGGTTTGTTCCCAGCTAATACCCATACACAGGTGATGTGGACAGCTAGGTTTCTTGTTTGTGCTCTCACTCTGTCCCACTTAATAGTTTTTTCAGCTGCTGGTGCTGCTGTTTAGTTGCTCAGTTCTGTATCATGGCCCCTGCCTGCATTGTTGTTGCCTCTGCTACTCAAGATATTTCTCTCCCTGATCCTTGGAGTGCTCTCCATAGTGATGAATCACACCTTCTCACTAACGAGGCATCATCTGCTCCAAATTCTGCAGTGCTCAGTTGATTGAGGCAAGGAGCTACACACACACACCCCCCATAGACAGCAGTGTCACTATAGTCCTCAGGAGCAGCTCAAAAGACCCTCAAGGAGGGTGAGGGCAGTGTTAATCAAGCCAAACAAGAATCTTATCTTTGTGAACTTCCTCACAGTAATACCTTGTCAGCACCAGCTGCAACTCTAGAACCAGTCACATCCTGACAGAATTAACAGACAGAGATGAATTGAGAAATGTTCCTTTCAGTACTTCTGAGCTTCTGGCAGAAGGACCTCTCCACTAGCCATAGCTCCAGCAATGCAGCTGCAGTAGAGAAAGCCAGGGCTCATGTTCATCCAGCTGTAATGGTTCTGCACAGCTGATGTCAAACAAGAACAGCCCATAAAACCAAAACAAAACAAAAAAGTACCTTAGTGGTAATTAGGAGCTTAAACAGGTGCTGCAAATAGGAATGGGAAACTTCTGCCTAACAGATGTCCCCACCACAGATGGTTTCAACAGCCCATTTGGCCATCACTGAGGGCTCCTGCTAAGCATCCAAAGCAGGAAAGGAGCAGAGGGACCGGCCTCTCCTCTATGACACTCGGAGGATGAACACACAGCACCTTGTGCAGGAATTGCACACAGCTACTGTGCAGCTGGTGCTGATAGCACAGCTGAAGGGATAGCGCCCACCAAGCCAGGGCCGCAGCGTAATTCTCCTTCCATGGCAGCTTTGTCCTGACCAGCAGACACGACTACAGCAGGGAAGGCACAGCAGCACAGGCTGCAATGGGACTCAAGGCTGGAGGGAGAAGTTGCACTTGGGTTGTTGCAGAGAAGACTGTGTCATCACATAGTAACTGCTGTGCACGTGCCAGCGAGAGCAGAGCTATCATGAATAAGCTTATTACGCGATAATCACAACTTCATCTTTCTGGATACATAAACTGCTGAGGTATCCGAGTCTGGCAGTGAGGCACAATCACTGTCTGAATATGAGCAAGAAGGAACCGGGTCCTTTCTTCATGGGGAATGTACGTCTGATTTGACACCGTTAGCTTTTACTGATTTTAAACAGAACATCATTACTGAACCACCTGTTGCCACTTAATTACCTGTGTTTGATTACAAAGATATTAAGTAATCGGCTTTTTAGGTACAAACACTTCCGTTTCTATAGCCTTTTATAACGTGCCCTAACAAAGCCTCTCCGTCCATTTCAAAGGCTTGATCAAAACTTCCCCGTGGGCTGTGTCCGACGGGCAGTGGCTAAGCGCCCAGTTCTCGTGAACTTTGGGAAACCTGGGATTTAGATCAAGGCTTTGGATTCTCTCCGTTATAACGCTGAGACCTCTGGGTGCCGGCCGGTATCCCCCGCGATCCCGTTTAGGTGGACTGAGCCCCAAGGCGAGCGCTCAGGTGTGACGGGAGCTCCGGAGCCGAGGCGCCTTCCGAGAGGCAGTGGGGTCACCCCGCGGGGAGGGGGTGCTGAGACCCTTCCCCGGCAGCCTCGGGGATCACCCCCCTTCCCGCGGGGCTATGCTGCCTGGGCCCCGCGGACCCCTCCCCGCCGCGCCGGGGCCGCGGGCCGTGCCCGCCCGCCGCGCTGCGAGAGCGCCGCCCGCCGCCGCCAGCACCCCCGGCCGCGCCGCTTCGCTGCCGGCGCGCCCCGGCCGCGCGGGGGGGAGGCCCCGGCTCACCTGGGGAGGCGGCAGCGCGGGGGGAGCCGGGGGGACGGTGCCCGCAGCCCCAGCGGAGCGCCCCTGCCGCGGCCTTTGTCTGTACTGTCACATGGCCGCGGTGCGGGATTTAAGAGGGTCTCGCTCCGCAGGACATGCCGTGAGCGCAGCGCCGCAGCCCTTGCCCGCAGCCGCGGCGCTCCGGCCGGCCGGGGATGCGGCTCTAGCGGCCCCGCGATGAGTGGCTCCTCCATGGCGAAGAGCGAGTCCCGCACTTCGCTGCTGCGGGCGGCGGGGAGCCGGCCCCAGCCCCGCGGCAGCCGCGCCCGGGACGGCGGCGCACCGGGCGGGCAGGCGGGGCGGGAGCAGAGCCGGGAGCCTCTCCCCGGGGAGCTCAGCGCCCGCAGGCCGCTCTGCCACCCGGGCGCCCGGGAGGACGGGGCGCGGGGCGCGGGGAAGCCGTCACCGGCACGGGGGGAAAGCCAGCCGGAGCCGGCGGAAGGAGGTGTGAGGCGAGGCGGCGGCAAGGACCTGGCGCGGGCACCGCGGCAGCACCACCGCCTCCCGCCGCGCGCCGGCCACGGCCGCCCCCCGGACCCGCCGCTCCTAGACGGGGATGGGGCGGAGGCGCAAGAGGACTTTCTCTCCAGTCGCAGGCAGGGCTCCAGCAGTGAGTCCCTGAAGCTCGCGGAGGGCGCTTTGCCCCTGTCCAAATCCAGCAGCAAGTACTCCACCAAGTCCAGCGGCAGCGACCGGTCGGTGGAAGCGGACCCCCTCTTCCACCAGCTGCACCCCATGCTCAGCTCGGTCTTTGGCCAGGTAAGGGGCAGAGCGCCTCTCGTGTCCCCTCGCCCTCCGCGCCCCGTCCTTCCCGCAGCCTCCGCGCCTCGGGGTGCATCCCGCAGCGGTCAATGCGCTGCTACCCGGCCCGCCTGCCCCCGGTAGTGCGGAGCGGCCGGGGCGCTGATGTGCCGAGGGTGGCTTCGGCCGGGGGGTGCGCGAGTCAGAGCCCCCAGCCTCGGGCACTGCTGAGGGCGCTGCCGGCGCGGGAAGAAGCCGGCGCTGTCTCTGGGGAAGCTGTGGCTCTCCCTGCTGAGGGTGAGAGTCAGAGTAGCGAATTGTAAAAATATATTTACTTATTTGATCCCATCTCTCTGGCTCCCCGCCTTGCCTTTGCTGTATTTGTTTACATCTCCTTATGGTACATTTCTGTACAATCGGCAATGAATCATTTCTGATCGCAGAAGCTGTCAGGAGAATGTAGTGGGGAGGACGACTAAAAATGACCCAATTCCAAAAGCCTTCCCAGTCACTATGTTAGGATGGAACAGATGCTTTCGGTGTTTGCAAGCTCTTTCGGTACAAAGCTGTCGCTTTTAGCTCTTTCTGGTAGTGAAATTATCGAACAGGACTATCCTCTAAAAATGAAAAGGCAGAGGGAGACTGGCTCGAAATTTTCTTTTAGAGCCATTTAGGGATGTTACTGGGAGATGTAATCTCCAGGAAGATTAATGTAGCTGCAATCTCCCAGAAGCACAATTATAGGTGTAAGCCAGTGGCCTGAGTGGCTAAGTTCCAGCCCTGGAAGTGATCAATTAAACCAGAATTATGATTTGTGGAGTTTGTTGTCGTTGGTGTGGTTTTTTTTTTTTTTAAAGAAGATTTGGGAGGCTTTGCAGGCTGCCCATTCAAATTAAGATTATGGAGAGAATGAGAAGAATTTTTGTAACTGAGTAGAAGGAGGTGATAGACCTTGATAGACCTGTAGCTGGCGTCAAGAAGTGTTGTTCAGTTATGTTCACTGTGACTTCTCCAGAAGAAAAAAAAACACCTCTATTCTCCTGAACAATTCTGCATCCTCAGTGATATTCTGGAATTTATGAGTGTTAGGGTCATGTTTAACTCAGAATGGGTACTACCTTCCCTGTGCCAATGGAATACCAGAGGTCTAGATTAAAATTTTGTAGTAGTGATAAGGAAGGGCCTAGTGAGCAGCTGGGTGCTCAACCAGATTACGAAAAGCAATATTCCAGCACCAAGCTTTGAAATCCGTGGACTCAGCCCTGACTTATGCTGTCCCTGTAGTTCTTAGGAAAATGAAGATGTATCTGAGAACAGATTTTAAGTCTATGGAACTGTGTGTCCCCAAAGTGTCAGAAATGCAAACAAATCTGTGCCAGGGCTCCCACTCACAGAAACCTCTCTGGGTTTGAACTTGATCTTTACCTGAACACAGCATCTTTATTTTGATGTGCTCTGCTCTCTCGTGTCTTGAGATATTTCTGAAGGCTGCAAACTTAGCAATATTTAATTGTGGTGTTGAATAATGCCTCTTACAGAGAAGAGGCAAATAACAATTATACTTTTCATCTTTTTGCTGGGCACATTGCAACAGTGCTTATAAACAAAACACCAACATCTTTCTTTTAGAGCATAATATTATTTATAACTATTTCTCTCTGCATTAATCTCTTACTTGCTTTGTTTGAAGTAACTATGGGAGAACGACTGTCTAGTGGATATTTTAGGAGTGGGCTGCAGTAGGGCTGTTCAGGGGATTCATGGGTACACGAAGGGGAACTATAATGCAGGATACAGAGTTCGTTATTGGAAGAAATATGTGAAGATTTTTGTACCAATATCAAATTCCTGGGATGAATAAAGGCTAAGAACTGTGGAAATTTTGTCATGGAACTGAACGATGAAAAATTTGTTTCTGTAAGTAAAGAAACAAATGCTAAGCACTGTGTAAAAATGAGAGTAATGTTTTGAGACAGGCAAGGACTTAAACCTGGAGGACCCCAAGTTGCAGCCTGGCTGAGGCAGGGTCATGGGTACAGAAGTGTCCAGGTTTGCAGAATAAGGCTGCAGGTGCTATAAAACTTGTCTGCTCCGCATCATAATTAGAAGAGAGAGACAGCTCAGCAGACAATTTATTTAATACAAGAACTTATTTCCAGCCCACACAGACCACTGTGAAACTGTTAAAATAGTAATTTTGCAGTGTGTGGAAGAAGAGGAGCACAGTGATGCAAATCTGCAGCATCAGAGCACTGCGGTCCAGCGGCATTAGTATATCTTGTCCCAGCTCTACAGATGTGGAACATCGCCCTGTTGTTCCACAGTGGTGCAGTGATGTGGTTGCAGATGCAAACACTACAGTGGCACGATCAGATACACAGAAAATATTGCAGGGATGACTTCATGAAGGATGTCATTATTGCAGTAACAGCAAAAAGGAGCAGCCCAGGACTACAGGATTGTGTCTGAGGGAGACAGATTTGTAGCTGTGCAGAAAAAAAGACAGAGTGAAGGCAGAAGTGCTGTGTTTATATAACCAGCACAGCAATATAGTGCACTGTGGGTATATACTCCAGGAGAATGCTGAGATACTCCCAGGATGCAGTGATATTTTATTAATTAGGCTCATGCTATATTGATACATTGATGTACTAATATAATAAAGCAATAATACTCTTTTAGGGCACTTTACCATTTTGTGATTGACTGGTACACAAATTAACACATGTAGAGTTGTGTAATGATGTGTTAGTTTAAGCCAGGAAGTCATCTTAGTCTGATGACATGTTTGCACACTGGATCTGCGAGGCAGCTGCAGAAAAGCACTCTGCTGTCGAGTTTATACCAGGTTAGCTTGCAGTGTCGCACAGCACCGAGTGCCTGAAGAGGACAGCACTGACAATGCAGTGGTGTGGTAATGCAATCCTGTGGCAGAACAGAGATGTGATACCAGTAGTAGGAGTTTGGCAGTGCACAGGTGTGATAATTGTGTAGTGTTGGAGCCTGACAGAAGAGTTTAGCAGTCTAGTGATGTAGTAATACAATATTCTGGATGGGAACTATTCTATACAGCAGTAATTACTTCTAGTGTGATATTAGCAAAGGACTGTGCTGCTCTGACAGCACCATCACATTGTACCTGAAGGCAGCGAATGAGGTGTTACCACCATGCGCAGTTTTGGAAGCATGGCTGTGAGTTTGCACAAGGGTAACACCACAGACTCACTTGGGGATGGAGTGCAATGTGGGTATGAGCAGGTTATATGACGCATGCGACAGTGGGACAGCAGTGTTTTAAAGTGGTCCTACAGCGGCAGTAGCTCAGCACAGTGCAAGAGCAGTGCAGTGACGCATGGGTGTAGTTGGCAAGGGATGTATGTGTGACAATGCAGCAAAGTGGGAGAGTGGAGAGAAAAGGGAGCATGGGTAGGATGCTTCATATGATTTTGTCTTGGTGGCAGGATAGTGTTGAAGTGTCCATGTGGTAAAGGAGTGTTGTAGAGCAAAAAGGAACATGCTGTCACCCCTGCAGAGCAGAATAGCATGTGGGTCCTATAGTGTCTATAGGGTGGCTACAGGACACAGTTTAGCAAGCGTAGTATCAAGCAGTCATATGGTTGCCCCTCAATAACAGCAGAGGAGCAATGCTCCCTCAGCAGCCAGGACGGCAATGAGGTGGCAGCCTGGCAGTAGGACAGTTTGTTAATGTGACAACAGTAGCAACAGCAGGACCGGTGACTGGGATGGTAGTGATGTGGCAGCAGGGACCATGACGCAACAGGTTTGTGGCAGCAGGATTCCTGGGGCAGCAGTGATGCAGCAGAAGCATCTATGGTGCAGCAGCTTGGCATGAGGCTCATGGCACAGTAATGTGTAGATACTGCAGCACAGAATCCCGCCAGTTCTTGTTGCCTCCTTCCTCCTGTGCCACAGTGTTGGCCTAGCTGGCACCTTTAAGAAGAGCTTGAGCTTTTTCTGTGCCTTTGCTATGTAATATTAATTTGCAAGCGATCCTGCCATATGAGACCTGACCATTTGCAGAGCTGTTTAGCTTTCACACCCTGCCTGACTGTTAAATTTTTCAGTGAAGTGATTCCCCAGCAGTTTTCTGTTAATTGCCTCTGGTAGCATGGACATCAGAGGGGTCAAACAATGCTGCAGGGAGTTGTTAAATATTTACAGGCTTCTGCTGTTAACACTGTGGCCAAAGGGGCTTTTGTAGTTCTGTTTGTACAGGAAGTTAAAAGCCTCTCCTATTGGCACCTGGTCTCCCATTCCTACTTTTAATGTCAGCATCCACATTACCATTAAAACAGGGAAGGAATCTTTCTGCATTTCCTGCATCATTTTTCCTTTTCTTGCTTTCCTCCATCTTCCTTTACTCACGTGCTTTAGTTCTTAACAGGTCTTAATGGACCTTATAGTAAGTGGCCCTGTTTTGGGGACAGGCTGCCCGTATGGGAAGCAGGAGTCAAGAACATTCTCTAACCCAGCTGGGAGCCGATAGGGAAAAAGCACTTTTTCCAGCCTCTCATCCTTCTGGTCTCCTTGTCCGCAGGATAACCTTGTTTCCTCCAATGGCTTTGGCTTCATCTGGTTCTAACGGCGTTTTGCCCAAGAGCAGTCGCTGCATCAGGGCCACATTCGGAACTCGGAACTCTGCCAGCAGAGCCTGGCCAGCGCAGCTGAGGGAGAATGGTTAATGGCTCAGGAACGGGAGTTTCCAGTTGCCACTGTGTATTGGCGAGGGAGGCCGTAGCGCTCTGGGCTGAGCTGGACCAGTGATGCCAGCGATGGAAGCTTTCGGGTGTTATGCTGTGGGGTGGCAAAGGTGGAAAGGTGTTCGTTTGCAGGTGCTGGCGTGTTGTGTTGTACTGTCCTATAATACGGCAGGTGAGGCAGCGGCGTGTCAAGGCTCGTGGCAAACTGCGGCCGCACTCCAGCAGCTGCTCATTTACGGTGTTAAATCGGTACAGTAATTTGAGGCCAATAGGTGAGTTGTGGCTCAAAGCGACCGGCCGCCACAGAGATGCTGATCCCGTTTCGTAGTCTCGGCTCGCTGGAACGGAGCGTGGGTGTGCAGGCTGGGAGGGAAAGCGACCAGAGCAGCACCGTACCGTCCCCCGCCTGTTCCTCTGTTAAGGCACTTCTGAAGGCTCGTTCAGCCCCACAAGGGACATCGAAGGGCGTCCCGGGGCCGTTCCTGCAGTCGGCGCTGTGCCCCGAGCCGCCGCCGTGCCCGGTACTGGGACGGCCGGGCGCGTTCGCAGCCCTTGTCTGGGGCGCGGGGCTCCCCCGCGGCCGCGGGGCAGCAGCGGCGACACCCGCGATCCCGCCCGGCTCCGCCGCGGCGGTCCCAGGGCGCCCCCTGCTGCGGGCGGCGCGGCCGCTCCCTGCCCCGCGCAGACCGGCGCGCCGGGGGCTGCCCGTGCCCCCGGCCGTCCCGAGGGGAGCCCCGTGCTGGAGGCGAGAGCCGACCCGGGCGCCCCGCTGATCGCCAGGCGCCTTCGCGGGGTCCGTGGGGCTCGGTCATCCTCCATGCTTACAGCCCGCGCCCCTGTCCTGGTCCGTGCCCTGGTCCATGCCCGTGGCTTCATCCGTGGCCGTGCCTGTGCCCTGGTCCCGGTCCGTGCCCGCGCGTGGCCTGGCACAGCGTGCCTCATGTCCGTGTCCTGGCGCACGCACAGAGCCCGCACGCGTGCAGCCCCCACTCAGTCTGTGTGCCTGTGCAACCGCCTCTGTACAAGCTTAGGCGTTCCTGTACTCGAACCGATGGCCGTGCCGTACATCCTTGCCCACTGACACCCGCCGTGCCTCCGCAGGTACGTCTCGCCTGTTTTCTGTCTGTGTCGGACACAGACACGGAATAACATTGTTCCACTCAGTTCCTCCTTTGCTCAGCTTGGAGAAAAAAATTACCATGTTTATTGCTTGTAAAGAGCTTGAGGGATAGGAACCAGACGCACAGAATCACTGAGGGGCGATGGATAAGCTTCCTGCCTGCAGTGGGTCTGCCAGCAAACATTAATCTTTGTCAGTGATTTACTTTTTGAACAAATCTGTTTTAAAAGAGTATGGAAAGACATAAAAATAAAACCAAGCTAAAAGAACATTCATTAAATATTCTGTTCATGAAATATACAGCAGCATGATCAAATACACTGAAATACACAAAACTTCTGGTTAGATTGAGCTTATCTTTTGAGAGAAGAAAAACTTTCGATAATGAATTAATCATCACTTAAATTAGTCCACTGTGCATCCCATTAACCTATACTGCCTTGATTTTTGTTTCATGCAATATTGGGTTTGAACAAAGTGTCAGGGAAGAGTTTAGCTTTAGAGATAGTGGCTGAGCTGCAGGTTTGTCAGCTGAATTAGCTGTAGTTCTTTGTAATATAGCAGCTTCAGTAACTATTTTTCCCTGATGGGTCCATGAGTGGTATTGATTTCCAATAACAAGCAGCTATATGGTGTGCATCCAGTAAAAGATGCCTAGCTAACTTTGGATTCCCTTTCAATAATCGTCTGACATTCCTATGACCTTAGAGAGTAACAGCAGTGCCCATGAACTTGAATAATCCTCCAGTTTCAGTCAAATGCCCTGCTTGGAAATAAAAGACAAGCTGTCATAGCTAGTATGGTCATATTTATTTTTTTAGTATCTTTCTGCACGAGTGTAAGGCCATGAATTCTGTACTATGTATGAATGAAGTCATTAGCAATATTCTAATATTTCTTCCACCTATTCCTCCCCTAGAGTACTTTGTACATTGCAACCATCTTTGGAAAGAATATACAACATTGCTTCATCCTACACAGATTAAATACATTCTCTGCTCCTGGTAGGAAATGAGCAACCATGTAACATTGTGAAGCATCGTGTCAAGGGTGGTTGAAGGCAGGAAGCAGAAAACTGCCAGCAACCTCCTGCATTCTGCTGAAGTGATGCAAAAATGGTTTAGGTCATGTTGAGATATAGCCAGGGAATTCATACTGGGATACACAGTCTGATCCTTCTACAGGTGCTGTCAGATCCTTACTCAGAATAGAAGTGAGGCAATCCTCGGGTTTATGGTGGCACATCTCATGTAATGCTGCAGGGCTGGTTTGGAGTATTTGATTCGTGTCGGTTCCCAGGCCTCTGCTTATTTCATGATCAGCCATGTGTTCTGATGCACCTCAGTGTGTCAGACAAATACTGACCCCCTGTTCCTTTTATTTGGAAAGAAGTGAGGGAGCCCGGGTAGAATGAACTGCTTTTGCAGTAGTCCCAGATGGACAGAGAGTAATTCACAATTATCATATCCCTGGGCAAAGGGAAAAGACCGCATAAGGTTTGTTTTAAGCAGTCTTTTTACTGTGTGTATATGGCAAACTCACAGCAGCTTCTGGGCTGTCAGGCCTGTACTTGTCTTTTTGTACCCTGTTAATGATCTTGAAAGTGGAAAATATCCAAAACACATTGTGCTCTGGGACTTGGAAGTTGGGCTAGTGCAAAATATGTGGACCAGACCTACATGGACAGCACATTGCTATCTCTTTTCATCTAATGGAGAATAAAACTAGCTAATTACAGAAAAAGCTGTTCCAACCAGAAGTTGACAGGCTTTGTTATTTTGAGAGGGATGGAAAATATCCTTGGTCTTTTTAATAACCTTTCTGTTCTTTGTGATTGAATATGATCCAATTGCTGTAATGGAGGAGAATATTTTGCCCAGCATGAGTCAGCAACACTTTCTTCCTGGAACAGCTGACAGCAAAGAAAGTTCCCAAACTCTCTGTAGAAATATTCCTTCCCCCCAGAGTTGGATCTAGACTGCATCCACCAATACCTCCTGGTGCTTGTCCTTGGGATGGACCTGTACTTGTCTGACTGGAATATGGAACCATCTAAGGTTCACTCAAAGTTAGAAGATACAGCTTGGTGTGCAGCAAAAGCACAGTCACAGAAATTTGGAGTGCCTGTGGATGTTCCAGTGGTCAGGAGCTTTGAAATGAGGCCTTCGACAGCACTGGTAATGATAGGATGTTAACAAATGCAAATGCTTAGGCTTATCTGAGGTTATCCAGTAAACAAGACTGGGTTGTTGCTTGTGAAATATAGGTCTATAGCCACCAGCTAAAGAGTGGTTGGGAGCAGATGTGAAAGCTGCTAATAAATATATGCACTCTCCGCTCTGTGATAGAAAAAAAATAGATAAAAAAAAAAAAATCTTGCCCTGTTTGGGTAAGTTAAATAAGGTAGTGTATTTTAAAATACAAAATCTTGGAAGCATGCAATTGTCTCTTAGGTAAAACTAGGGACTCCAGTGAAAAGATGCTAGGAATGGGTTTTCCCTGCTTTTCTATGTACTCTCTTCAGAGATTAACCCCCCTTACCTACTGACATTGCCCTGTTGCAATGTTTATGTTCGTTGAGAACAGCTGTCTGATATAATGTTCTAGCAAGTGAAAGACTGTGCACTGAAATGGGCCTGGCATCTAAAGAGTCCCACTATACAGATCCATAATTCCACTGGAGATTTTTGCCAAGCAAAGCTACAGTCTGATAAGCAGTCCCAAGTTTTGGATTGACTTCTTTCTGTTGTGATTGTTGGGTTTGCTGCCACTGGGTAAAGTTTTGGGCAGCTACCAAGGGATTAGCTACGGAGGAATCCAACCTTTTCCTATGGAATAAACATTTCTGCCAAAGGTGTCAACCTGAAGCACAGCAGTGCTGCCTTTTAAAGAATCCAGACGTATTAAACCAGCTAAATTGCTTCCTGATCAATGCCAAGTCACCCAGCCTCCTCCCTGCTCTGTGCTCAGGTCAGTCAATGTGGCAAGTGTTTCTTTCCTGTGAGCTGAGACCTTGGTCTATGCCAAACCACATTCACTGAGGTCTTTGCTCTTCACCTTAGACCTCACGGGACAGGAAGGGATGCAGGCACACAGGCAAGACTTGCATTTCACAAAGTTCTTACCAATTTTTAGAAAGTTCACAGCAGAACCCAGACCTTAAAAGAACAGTGTGGGAAAACCAGTATACGTGCATGTGCAGCCCTCCCACATGCACACCAACTACCCCAGATATAGGCATGCCCACAGATCAGCACCTACACACAAATGTTTTAGATACACTTATTTCGGCATCCTGTTCTCTTACAGCAGCCTCAGTTGGAGGAAGAGAAAATATGTTCCTTCTAACCTAATCTTCTAATGACCTTTCTGCCAGCACCACTTACCTGCCTATCTCTAAGCAGCCCTTAGTGGTAAATGGGAACAAGATCCTAATGTAATTTCCTTTTTTGGAGGTCAGCAGGGTCTGTCCACTAAATTTTCTCTTAAGAGATTCAGGGTAAATAAGCAGATAAGAAAACTGTTTACGATTGCATCTCTTGGGTCCCTTGCAGGTTTGCCAGAGTTCTTGCAGTTGCAGAACTGTGACTGTGCTGCAAACCCTTGTGCAAATGGGCTCCTGTTGCCTCTTCCCTTCCAAGATCATGAACTCCCTGCCAAGCCTGGCAGGAGGTCTTAGCCCTCTCACTTTGCCCTGCACATTTCCTACAACTACTTCCAATTGCAGGGAAGAAAAGTAGGAGAGCAGGCAATTGCAGCAGTGTGCCATGGTGGCTGGCTCTGAATGCTCTAGTACATGCTAATATTTAGAGAGTGCTTTTGTTGAGAAGCTTTTAGAGCTCTGTGAGGCATGCTCAGTGCTTATTTTCCAAAGCTATCCCATGGCAGTCTGAGGGCTGTGATGGATTCTCCTGACAGGAGATGCCTAACTCCCTTGCTCTGCTCTCTCTCTCCAGGAGGATGCAGGAGACGAGCACTGTTCAATTGCAGGGCATTCCTGGCCTCCATGCTGCCTGTCGACAGGAGATTCATTAGCAGCAAGGAGGTGATTCTCTCTCCTCTGGAATTGGAGCCATTTGTCTTGGGAAGGAGCCCAGGCATTTCACTCTCTGGGTGGCAGCTTCTGCTCAACAGAGACAGCACTTTGTCATTAAACAAGGAGCCTGAGGAATGGATCCATTTGACAGAGGATATTATTAACAACCAGCACTTTGGCTGAAGGTAGATAAGCCTCCTATTTGCTGCTTTAAGAGGGGAAACAAATAGTGCTAAAGATGGCAGCCTTGAGAGGAGCTGGGAGTTTCGGCATGTTTCTGCAAAGTCCCCTGCTGTGAGACCCAGAGCTGGCACAGCCTCCAAGGAATAATTGCATATATCCCCAGTGTCAGGGGTCTTCAAACTGTGACAGCAGGACACAGGCCCAGCTCAGGAACAGTTTCACTTCCCAGCCCACCATGGGTGGGCTCTACTATGGAGATCTTCCAGACCAGAGCTTCTCCCTCAACTCTGTCCCACTCTCTTAGTTTGCTCTGAGTGCAAGGGCCTGTGGAGCTTTGTGCAGCTCCTTCCCAGGCCATGCAGTGAAGAAGGCATTGAGGAGATCTGAGAGGAGGCTGTTCCACTACCTTCACTCTTGGGAAGTGGTTGATGGAAGGAAGAGCAAGAAACACCACCCTGCTTGGCCATGCACTTCTAGCTACGACTGGAACTGGAAAAGCTGTTGATTCTTGTCATAGTTGGACTCCTAAACTCATCTCCTCTAGTGGAAGAAACCTCTAAGCTCTAAAGTAACTGTTGATTCACCTTATGATCATACTTCATCTGTCACAGCATCATCAGGATGGAAGCAGAGAAATCCCCGCTTTGTTGTGACATAGATAGCTCATCCTTCTCTATTCTATGCCCTAGAGTTGCCCAGAGAGTGAGTCCATGGCTCCTGCACAAGAAAAGCATTTAGTCCAAGTGCTTAGCCCATGGGTTAGGTCTTTGTGGAGCCTTTTGTTTGGAACCACAGTGTTAAAGAAAGTTGTGAAATCTTTCAGCTGAACACCTTTAGTCTGGAGAAGAGGAGGCTCAGGGGAGACCTCATTGCTCTCTACAACTACCTAAAAGGAGGTTGTAGTCGGGCAGGGATTGGTCTCTTCTCTCAGGTGACCAGTGACAGAACCACAGGGCATGGACTTAAGCTTCGTCAGGGAAAGTTTAGACTTGATATGAGGAAGAAATTCTTCACTGAAAGGGTGATTGGCCATTGGAATGGGCTGCCCAGGGAGGTGGTGGAGTCACCGACCCTGGAGGTGTTTAAAGGGAGACTGGATGAGGCACTGAGTGCCATGGTTTAGATGATGGTTGGTGTTAGTGTTAGGTAATAGGTTGGACTTGATGATCTCAGAGGTCCTTTCCAACCTTGTGATACTGTGATACCTGAGTGTCCAACCAGCCTGCTGCACAGACAGTGGAGGTTCGGTGTCATCTTGGTCATCACAGTTTGTGAAGGAGGTGGCTCTTCATACCATGGCTTCTTATCATTATGGAGTTGCAGCTGTTGTGGCTAAGGGTGCATTGACTGTTCTGTTCAGATCCTGTTGCCTGGGTGTGGTGGTGAGTTTTTTAACACAATTTATGTTTTTTTTCAGACTGAATTCTTTTATGGTTAACTTGAGATCAGAGGAAAATGTATTGGGGACTTACCCCATTTCTTTCAGACATCATTCTGTTACCACAATAGGCCTAAAATCCAGACTTCAGAGCTGGCTCTGGGTTTAGGAGCCCATTATTTATTGCAGGATTCGAGTTCTTGGACATGGAATGCATGGAGCCATTTTGGTGGTCCAAATTCTTGCTGGGGCTGTTCAGATTTAGGATTCAAATGTGAGCCCATCTTTTGCAAACTTGTGCAGGTAGACTGCCAGTTGATATCTACTTGCAGAAATCTGGAAGAACTTTACTTCAAGACTGGCTCAAAGTCTCTCCCTTGTGGTAAAAATTACTGTCTTGGGGTTTAGAGTGTTGCAGGGTCCCTCGAGACTTGCTTCCATCATGGCAGGAAAAGAATGGGGGACTTACAGGTCTGCTAGTATTTATAAGCTGAAACAGGTCCCACCCAGATAAATGGTCCATTTCTGCCCCAAAAGGAGCTCTGGACTCTGCCCCAAACCCCTAAGTGGCCAGCCTAGCTCTCTGGTGATTGAAAAGCCAAGAGGAGTTAGAAGGGGGGTGGATAGGGATGCAATGTTCAGAGGCTGCGTGCCCCCAAACTAGCTGGATTCACTGAACTCATCACTGAAATAACTTCTTGTGATGCCTGTTTTAATTCTCCCTGAATCAGCCCTCTCCCTTGAGTGAAACAATCTTGCCTGCAGATTGAGGGGGGTGGGAGGGATTTGAACATTAATCTGATGTAGATTATACAGCCGCCTCCCTTTCTCTCCCCTTCTCACTCTCTCTCTCTCCCTGTCTCTCCCTTTCTTTCTGTCTGTTTCTCTCCCCTCCCTCTCCTTCCTGTTTCATCTCTTCAAGAAAGTGAACATAAAGTAAAAACACGGAGAGAGGGGCAGAGAGAGAAAAAGCTCCCTGAAGAGGGAAGTCCCGGCAGCCAGTAGCTGTTTGGATTTGCCTTTCTTGCTTTGCTCCCAAGGAGTACCTTTAATGGGATCAGTTGCTTTATAACCAAGTCCACCGGAAAGGCAGACTCAGCATATTATGGGCAACTGTGTGAAGTCTCCACTGAGAAACCTCTCAAAAAAGGTATGTTCCCTGAATCAAAGTGCATTGTGCAATTCCAGCCCTGTTTCTTGGGATGGGTGACATCGTGGGCAGATGGGACAGGGAGGTGGGAGAAACACAGAGATGCATACAAAGTGTTCAGCTCTCTTCACTAGCCTTTTTTTATAAGAGCTGCTCATGCAAGTGCAGCCGTTAGAGCCCAGGATGCTGGGTGCCACAGTGTGTGTGTAAATAAATGTGTGTGTATGCGTGCACACAAGCAGGTTTGTGTCCTGCTTCTGTGTGTATAGTTATTCTTTGGGTACGTGCAAGGTTGTGCTTGTGGACGTGCATGGTGTGCTGGCATGCATCTGTATGGGCACCTTAATATATGTGTATACATGTGACTGTGTGTGCGCATGTGCTTCAGTCAAGAGGTGTCTGCATGAGTCTAGTCAGGTGTGTCATTTCTGCAGGATGTATGTTCATGTACATGTGAACGGCCATGTGTCTGGACATGTTCATGTGGGTAAGAATATGCACACCTAATGAGCCCATCTTAAGTGTGTGTGTGTCCTTGGCTCTTTATGTCCCTATATTTGCATCCTGAGGTGCGTGAGCAGGTGTGTAATCTTTGTTGTGAGTGTAGGGGAGGGTATTTGTGTGCATCACACATGTCCCTGCTTGTATGGTGCTCTGTGTGTGTACCTGCTAGTGGATGTTTTCACAGAAGTCTGTATATAGGCACATGTGTGTTTTTGTGAATACCCATCTTTGCATATGCACACATCTGGTTTTGTTGGTATGTGTTTGGGTACAGAAGCATGTTTTTCTCTGTAATCTGTTTGTCCAGGCCTCTGTTTGTGAGTGAACGCACTGGATCCTGGCTGTGTGTTCGTGCATCATGTTACACGTCAGCATTGCCCATGTTGCCTACGTGCTTGGGCCCAGCTGGACTTCATCTGCAAGCTGCCATGTATATCTGTTACGGTCTGCTCTGTGCCAAGATTTTACAATGATCCCAGAATGAATTAGATTCAGGAACAGTTCTGTTGTTAGAGGTTAGATTGAAATGGGAATGATCTGCCCCAG
The DNA here is from genome assembly GCA_033556795.1 of Tapera naevia. Lineage (NCBI taxonomy): Eukaryota > Metazoa > Chordata > Aves > Cuculiformes > Neomorphidae > Tapera > Tapera naevia. The sequence continues at coordinate 2,251,612 of JAUMJJ010000026.1, read as the reverse complement.
AAATATTTCTTGTCTGACAGAAGGTCTTGCAGCACTGTGTACCTGTCAGCCAGGAGGTTCTTGCTTAGCATTGCCAAAAATATAACTCAGCAAAAAGCTGTGCGATTCACTCGTAAATGAAAAAGTTATGCTAAGCATCCCAAGTATTGCAGAGGGGAACTACCTCTGTGGAAGCCTTGCTGACAGTGAAATGCCACTGTCATCAGGATGCTCCACCCAGGAGACTCTGCCACCCAGGAAAGCTCCTCTGGGAGGTAGCTGTTGGGGGACGACCTCCCTAGCAGGGAATTTCTTCTGGCCAGAGATTTGCCTCTTCTCTGTAGAAATACAGTTTGCTTATCTCTGTTGCTGTAAACATAGCTGGTAATGGCACAGTGCTGCTGTGGGGGAGCTGGGATACAGGAGAAGGGAATTAATCACCAAGCAGTTAGGCAGTGCTGAGACCAGTCCTGAGGTCAAGTTGACCTTCAGGGAGAGGCATAAGTAGTTGATATTTACCCAGATGTTGTGCATGAGAAAAAAACAACTTGGTTGCTCATAGGTCGCCTCCAGCTTGCAATAAAAGAAGTTGGCTGCAGCTGTGCTCAACACGATCAAGGTGTTCACAGATAAAGTCTGACATGTGACCAGGCTGCTTGAATCAAAATGGATTCAAGATCTTATAAGCAATATGTTGTCAGTTTTTTAGGTAATTTATGCTTTCATTCCTAAAAGCTGCTTTGAAAAATGCACTTCGTGCCTAGCTAGAAGGCCTGGGATGGCAGGACTAAAGAGAGAAATTTGCAAAGCTGAAATAGAGAATTTCTAAAGATTCACTCCAGCTAGCCATGAATAATTAGGCCTTGGGCACTCATCCTGGCAGGTCCTGGAGCTCTGCTGCTCTTTTGATCCCAACACACTTTATTATAGTGGAGACCTTGCAGATCCATCTTACCTTGCACAATTTCACTTGGCTGTTTTTTGATCCCACTGGTTTTTTTGTCAGATTTTACTTTGGGCAATCTCAATTTGCTATAAATGGTACAGAGGAGGGACTGTAGATAACATTGCATGAAAGCTGGTCTTTGGCACCAGGCTGATCTCTTGAAATAATGATTTCAGCTAAAAATTTGGGAGTCACTCCCAGGCACTGTATAGCTTGCTCATGGGACTGGCTGCCAGGGGTGCCTTGACTGTTCAAGTGGCAATGCTCAGGCTTTGTCTCCACAATGTTTGTTGTCGGCAGCTTCATCTTCCCGCTGTTGCAGTGTTCCCCCGCTGATCCCAGCAGCCAGTGTGGCTGCCTTTCCCTCTGAGGAGCACTGCAGTCATGATGAAGAGTCCACTCTGGGCTTGCTGCTCTGCAGAGTCCCTTTGACACACAGGCAGGAGGGTGGGTTGAATCCTGTTAGGCTTCTGCTATGCAGAAAGGGAAGGCTTTGGTAGTCAGGTCTCTTGCTTTGCCTCCCCTCACCATCACTACAGCCAACGCTAGATCATCCCAGTATCTTCCCTCTCCCCAGTCTCCTGGTCTGATGCAGCCAAGGGCTGGACAGCCAGAAAGGGTACTGGTCCTTTGCTCAGGAAAGGGACAGGGAAAGCCTCAGCTCTCCAAGTCCTGTCCTTGCATTTTTCCTGTCGTGGATGCTGCTGTTTCCCCTGTGAGGGACGATTGACGTTGCTTTGCCCTATACCCGTATCACAGTTCCCTTTCTGGCTCTGCCAGGATGTCGGTGAAGCGTGGTGGAGGGAACTTGTGGGGATACTTGTAGACGAAACCGGGGGAATGCTAATGCAGGGGTAGCACTGAATGACATAAATCCTGCCTGCGGCAGCAGAGCAGGGCAGGGATCCCCTCTTGTGGTCATGCTGAGACATCCACCTTGTCTGGTCAAGATCCTGGGTGGCTCTTGGCAACTGTTTCACCAAACTGGCAGTCTCTGTCCCCACAGGACAATAATGGGATGACAGTTCTTGGGCTTAGTAGTAAGCTCTATTGACTGGAAGGGTCAGCAAACAAGGAGTAGAAGCTGTGGGGCCTTTGATCTTTCATGTGGCTTCATTGGAATTAAAAACAGAACTGATGTGGGATATTTTAAGTGAATAATATTAATTGTTATATTAAACTGAAAAATGTGCCTAGAAATAAAGCTGATAATTTTTAAAATACATTGCACTGATATCACAAAGCTGTGCAGTTCAGCATAGCTGCCTTGACATTTAGCTGAGCTTGTAATATACCATTTGTGGATGGATGCTCATCTTTCAGGTTTTTAAAGACAAGTGTCCTATGTATCAGATTTAATGAGAGACAGATTTTTTCCTCATCCATGACTGTTACAAAAATGATTTACTGCTTCATCATTTTCTTTCTCTGTGGCTTGCTTTTTGAGTTGTTTTTGTTTTGATGCTTGATATTCACATGACATTATACATGAGCAGATTGGTGTAAGACTATACAAAAATGCGAACTACGAACCATGTGTGCAATATGATAGCACATGGCAGGCACAGCAAGTAGATACGATAGAGTTGGACAAGTGTGAATGGAGAGTGTGTGTGGTCTTTTAGCCTGAAAAAGCACCTCAGACTTTAAGGAAGGGGTTAATAGAAACAATGACAATTGACAGAGCTTCTCTGATCACCCCTGGGAATACCGGCTTTAAAAGTAGAATAATTCCCAAAGAGGAATCTGATGTATGATTAATGTTTATTGTATAAAACCAAGGGTCCTGTGGGTTGTGCTGGCTTTTTATAGCTGCATGGGAATATCAGGATAAGAGTTTTCTTGCCGAGCCAAGGAAATGCATTTCTATAAAAGGAAAACAGTGCCTTCTTACAAAATCCAGTGCTGGATTCTGTTCTGGAACCCTAGCTTAGCAAGATGTGCAGATGCAAACAGACAAAAATGTTGTGCCATTTCTGATCTCCACTTTGGAACTGTCAGTCTAGAAGAGGCCAGTGCAGTAACTGCCTGAGATCCTGACAATGTAACAAATGAGAAGTGGCCCTAGGGAGTGTGAGCCCGCAGTTGGCAGAGTCTCCTGGTGTTGTGAGCGGCCTTCTAATAATATTGTAAAGCGTGTGGTGCTGTGTTGCTGAAATGTAACATGGAACCTCACACAGGGTCTTTGTGCAGGTCTTCTGGGGATGCCCTGGCCGTGTGCCTTTGCCAACAGCTTTGCTCTGGGCACAGGCTGGCACATGCACTGTTAGGTTGGGGTGTGTTCATCCTTTGCAGCTTCTTCAAGCTTTGATTAACTCTGGGGCTGTTAATAGGAGTGTGGCACCAGTCTCTGGCATGTGTCTGGGTAGATGTGAGCAGTGCTGAGAGTTTGGTGTCATTTCAAAGAGAAATTATTCTGGTTGGTTGTACTTCTGTCAGCTTTTGAAAGTGAACTCCTGGACTTACTGCTTCTGTACAAATTCTAATAGGCCGGTGAGGGAGGACGCGGTATGGATGAGATGAACGAAGTTTAGCAATAATGTCTCTGCGATGCAGTTCAGTAAAACTTCAGAGGAATGACTGGGTGAGATGGGGAGGTAACATCCTCTGTTGTGTTGTTTGCTTGCTGCTGTTTGGCTGGGAAGATCCGCCATGAGGAGAAGACGTGCTATAAGGCTGTCCAGACGAGCGAAGAAGGGCCGTCCGCTTGCGAGTACCAGGGTCCGCTTATGGTGCTGGCCCAGAACTGCGCCGTCATGCACAACCTGCTGGGGCCAGCATGCATCTTCCTGAGGAAGGGCTTCGCAGAAAACAGGCAGCCTGTACGTAAGTTACACCCAGCTGGGCGATACACACAAAGCCATGTGGGCATGAGCCGGGAATGTGGAGCTGCCCATGTGCTCCGTTTGCGTGGAGCTCTGTAACCCTCAGCCCTGGATCTCAAACATCCGGGCTCCAGCTCCAAGAGCAATTAGAGTCACAGGCAAATGTCTGACCTGAAGGATAAGCAGGGATATCCCCGTGCCTAAACACCAAGAAAGGAGTCTTCTAAAATGCAGCTATGGAAGGTAAATCCAAGCCTGCACTCATGCAGGCTTAATAATATGGACTCGGGAGAAGGACCTAGGGTTTCAGGACTTACGTGATCATATGGACTCAGGAGGAGTCCACATTCAAAGCTGTTATTCCAGCAAGATGTCCACATCTCATTCCCAGAGGCTCAGATTAGCATTTTTGGCCTAAATAGCCACTTAAATGCAAATCAGGGCATCCATATTGGGAACAAGCTGTCCCACAGAGATGCCGGTGTTTGATACTGTTCCCATCAGCTCACAGTGAGCACACTGGTACTAGCATTAATAAACGTGCATCTGCTTTCTCACAGATAGCAATACACAATCCCTTACACACTATCACACACGGCCTTGGAGCTGCAGCAATCCCAGCCAAATAAAACAAAGAACATCAGTCTGTCCTCATATTTGCAAATAGTGCCAGACTACCAAATGCTATTACCCATACACAGAGAGATAAATAGTAAAAACATATCTAACTGTGTTTTTATGCATCTAATGTGTGCATTTATATACCAACAATAAAAAAGATGTGTCTGTATGTAATTTCAAATGTATACACCTGGGCATATTAATATGCAGAAACATACACCACAGTGTTGTATATTTACAAGAAGTAAAACATATTTTTGCATATAAACATTTAATTCCTGCAATAACTTGAATGTAAAGACATACACAGACATTATTAATGCGCTTTTTATGGATATGTGTGAGTGAATATCTGCATTGTGAAATATTCACCCAGTGCATTCCATATTCTTTTGATGAAATAAAGCTCACCCTGATTATCTGAGAGTTGGAGCTTTCTTGCCTCTGTAAGAAAACTGTCTTACTCGTGCATTACTATGGCTATCTACAGCTGTAGGAGACACCTAGATCGTCATCTTAAACTTTTTCTTCAACCGACAACACAAAAAAATCATTTTTTGTCATTATTGATCAAATAGCTTTTGTTCTTCCTAACCTTCAGCCACAAAGTGATCATATATTCCTTTGTCCAATTCACTAATACACAAAATAGAGTATTCTCACACAAGCAGACATGCACAGGGCTACCCAACATAGGAAACAGGTCCACCTACCTAGTGGAAGGCTCACACTGGACAGGTATCCATCCTGTTTAGGCCTTGAAACTCACACTGACATAAGAAGTTTCCAAAATAGGATTAGAGAGGTCTCTAACTACCCTGATGTAGAATAAGTGCATCTGATAAACAGGTTTACTTTTACTTAGTCTAGACCAACACGATTTATTGTGCATAGAACAGAAATATATGAGGGTAAAATCCTTAAATATAATGAACTGTCTGAGGGTCACCTCTGCTTATATCTAGGATCTAAACTCTCTCCTCTTTCCATATGTTCTCCAAAAGTTTCAGAGTGATCCAGCCCATTTCTTCCCAAGCAGTTTTCCTCCTTTATCATTTTAGGGGATCTTCTTTCAAATTTAAACAGAAAACATCTTCATGCCGTTAGTTATCATTTAAGTCAGTTTTTTGGAGGGACATATACCCTCCCCCTCCTATTGCATTCTCAGTCTGTGGCTCTCTGGTGGTAGAATCTGCACGTGCAAAGATATACTCAGAGCCCTGCAAATGCAGATGCCTTGGTGCACAAAATTAGAGCCGGTGCTGAAGCCCCCGTTTCTGACATGTGTCAGTCATGTTTGCTGCAGCGTGGTCCTCAGGGAGAGAGGAGGAGAATGGTCTGGTGAGGACTGCTCTGGAAGATGGCTTGGGTCCTGCGCCAGGCACTCTCTCAAGATAGCGGTTACCGCGGGTGAGTCACAGCACCCGTTGCACCGTGGTGGTGGTCACACTTTGTAGCGGCTGCTGCACCGAGCCGGCTGCGAGCATGCAGTAGTATCTCCTGGGATTAATGTTTGTGAACTCGGAATGAGGGGCACGAAGTATTGATGCTGGTCATGGGTGGTTTTCATCTGCTGTTTTATCTAAGGCAGAAGGGCAATAATGCTTCCTGCATCTGGTCTGAGGAGTTTGAATTGCTTTATTGCTTGGTGTTGAAAGCAGAAGAAATGGGATGACATGTTTGAAAATACCAGGTCTGTGCAGAATGAAATGGAGCCAGCATGCTCGGAGAGTTCTATCCAACACAGAGATGCCTCTGGGAAGGTTACGAATGGCAAGCTGGTCATTTCTCTGGCACGGCCCACTTTTGCACAGACGTAAACCAGTATGTGTCCTAGTTTGTAACACGCTCTGAGCAGCCACCGTTAGAGTTTCTAGAGGAACCCGTGGTTAAATAGCAAAGGATCATCCTTCTCAAACTGATCAAGGGCACCATCTCCAGGGACGTGTGATGAGGCTGGAGGACACCTGGAAGGCAAGGAGAAACACCCCACAGTTGAGGGGAAAAGCCAAGAGTGAGACGACAATAGAGATCTTTCTGTGTTTGCAAATTCTCAGATGTTTTGGATTTGCCTGAGAGGCATGAGAGGAATTAGAAAGGGCATTTAAACCAGAAAGCAGTGCTTTTCTGTGCTCATCTCTTCTTCCTGGTGCAGTGTTAGAATTTTCCTATACTCTTTTATATCCCACTTCTTCCAAGAAATTGAAATTGAATGTTTGAAGTTGCAGTGTTTTGTGAACATGGTGAATCCTTGTCCTTTTATGTTTGTAGATGACCTTGGTGATGTATATGTTGTGTGTCTGCCTTCATGCCTGGTTGCAAAATTCTTGCATACGGGGTTGAGATGGGAGGGAAGGGGGAAGTTCCTACCTTTTTGCAGGGACTGACTGTAGGAGATGGCACTAGGACATAGGCTGTAAAAGAGGTCATGGCTGTCCCTGTTCTGCCAGAAAGACAGGAATCAAGCAGCGATCCAAGGAAATGATGGTGTAGACCTGCTGGTTATAGGGACTGCTTCCAGCTGTTTTGGTCTGGCTGTGTCAGCAGGAGCTGCAGTAGGAAATGCAGTCAGAGCTCTAGAGGTGATCATAATTGTTGCAGGGCCAGTCTCTGCTGCAGGACTTGGTGCTGAGGAATGATGCAGGAACCTCATGAAGGCACTCGTAATACCAGCAGGTGGGGAGACCACACGTATTGCTGTGCTGGCCCAGGTCTCTTCTATTTTGAGAGAGCAGCTGTCATCCCCCTATCTGGCAGTTGAGATGGAGAGGGGCTTTCACAGAGAGGAGTGCAGGCTAACACCCAGCTTGCTGGGGAGGAGGGTTGGGAAGCCTTGCTAGGTAGAGTAGACGGTATTAAACATGTCATCACCTTCTTGTTTCTTCTCTCACTTTCTGGCTTGTCCCAGAACTGTTTGCGCCAGCAAGTGCTATTCTGAAGCTATGTTTGTGGCAAGTTTTAACATAGTGTGTTCTGTTTTTGCAGGATAGAGAACTGCGTCCAGAAGAAATTGAAGGTAAAATTTGTCATTCTTCTGCATCACCTTTCTCTTTCCTCAGTGAAAACCTACTGGCTAGCCCTTTCAGGTTGGCCCCCATGGGGTAAAATAATTTGGGGGATATCACAGGAGATGGTTACTGGAATAATTCCTGGCAACCCCAGTAAAAAGAAATAGTATGTAAAACTGCAAGAGCGCTGTGAAGCAATTTGCATCCATTCCAGCTTCTTCAGGGTGGGAGGATAAGTAAAGTAATGGGGTGTGAGCTATTAGGGAACTGCTATCCAACTGCTCTTGCAGAAAGCATCTTACAGCATTATCATGCTGTTATATCTAACAGTATGGCTCCAGGGAAGCTGTTTTACCTGCTAATCCCAACAGTAGGTACTGTGTAATATAGTGTACGGGTAAAAGCTGGGAAAACTTACTACTTCCAGTCTCTTCAGGGAGTGCAGTTTAGGAATGATCAGTTCACGGCACTTGTAGTCCAAGCAAGGTTTCCTGTAAGAAATGGGTAGCAGCACTACTGATAGAAGAGCTTAACATTGCTCCAGATGTTGCCTATTTGAAGGGAGATCTGCTGGGAAAATATGGAGTATCTTGGGAAATCTGGCCTTATGAAGTGCTGCTGATTCTGGAGAGGTTTCTTGGAAAAGGTATTTCAAGCTGTCACTGACAGTATTGTTCTTTTTTGGATCCACTCCCACAGAATTAAGAGAAGCCTTTAAGGAGTTTGATAAAGACAAGGATGGGTTTATTAACTGCAGGGATCTGGGGAACTGCATGCGAACCATGGGTTACATGCCTACTGAGATGGAGCTAATAGAGCTCTCCCAGCAGATCAACATGAACCGTGAGTAATATCCAGTAGCTGTACCTCCCTGTTGTTGCAGTGCCCTGCATCACTGCCTCGGGCTCTCTCAGTCCCCTGCTGTCTCTTTTCTTTTGGTCTTTTATTCTCCCCTCTTTTTTTTTGTTCTCATTTTTGCTCCCTGTCATGTCCTGTTTGTTTGTGGTCCCTAGCAGTTGATGCCTTTGTTTCCTGCTTATCTGGTGAAGGGACTGTATGGATTGTGCTGAATGGGACCAGTGTGTAGAACGGTTTTTCTCCGTGCTTATGCTGCCAGTTATAAAATCGCCCTTGTCATGGGCAGTTAGGTCGTGGATGTTGTCATATTGGAACTGGTATCAGATTGAAGAAAGAGCCTTGGAAGATAGAGGTGCTTTAGTCAGAATGGGTGATGGATGGACTGTTCACTCCTCTGTGGGTGCTTGTGGATCTGCTGTGCACGTGGGGATGGGCTGCGAGTGAGCTGTGCTGGCAGTGTCAGATGGGGGCATCTTCTAGAGTCACAGACAGCTGTGGCAAACACATCCCATTCACTGTAACTGTGTTTGTATCCCTTGTCTTTCACCGTCTTTTGTCACCTCCTGTCTGTGGCAGTGTAGGGTATTACCCTCAGCCAGGTGGGAAGAAGGATATTTAGTGTATGTTGTTTCTGACACAGGATGATGTAAAGAGGATGAGGTACTTGGTCAACAGAAGGAAAACAGTTGTGACATACACAACCAGTCACACACAAAAGCAGTTGATAAACCTGGCGCAGAAGTACTTAGGAATTTGAGAGTGTCTTGCGAGCTTTCAGATAGGAGATGAACAAAAAAAAGGGCTAAGACAATAAACAGAGTTTGACATACATTAGCCACTGCTAATGAAGCAACACTCCACCACTGCTGCAGGGCACTACCCAAGCCATACAGGAACATCAAGCTGTGCCCTTGTCGTACCCTTTGACACAGGTGCAGCAGAGGGTGAGTGTGAGCTCTGGAGTGATCCAGCCTCTGATAATTGGCACATGATGCAATAAAGATGTGAGAGTCCATGACACCCTAGAATGCAATAGCTTGGGCTCATTTTGCCTACCTCACAATCCAGAAAATGCAAAGACAGTGTAAAACCATCTCTGTTTTTCCTTCTGGTGCTCTGCACCTTCTGTGCTTTGCTGCCTGGAGAGCTAAGTGCTCTCTGGGGCACACAGAAGTACCAAGTGCTTGCTGGGCTTGGCTAGCATATGAGGTTCTTACACACTATCTTTTATCTTTTTCCAAGTGGGTGGCCATGTGGATTTTGAAGATTTTGTTGAGCTGATGGGACCAAAGCTGCTCGCAGAAACTGCAGACATGATTGGTGTAAAAGAGCTCCGTGATGCCTTCAGAGAGGTGAGTGCTCCCAAGTATGCGCCCTCCCAAGAGGTGAGCAACAGGAGACAGGAAAGAGAGAGGAGACATTGGGGAAGAGGAGAATGAGAGAGAAGCATAGCGGAATACAGGGAAAGCCAAGCCAGGCATGAAAGAAGGGAGGTGCAGTCACTAAGATAAGGGAATCCTTGATGCAAGGAAGAGGAAAGCTGGTGCAGACGCAGCAGTTATGAGGGGCTTCTGAGGAGAAAAGACAAACTGGATCCAAAAGGCAGCCAAAGGAGGTACCCAAAAGGAGTGCAGGAAAAATAGAGCACTCAGTAGTAAGACATTACAAAATCCAACCCATAGCAAGATCCATTTCAATTAACTGTATTTCCCCTGCTGGTATTTTTCATGTACTTGCAGTTTGACACCAATGGTGATGGGGAGATAAGCACCAGTGAGTTGCGAGAAGCCATGAAGAAGCTTCTAGGGCAGCAGGTGGGCCATCGGGATATTGAAGAGATCATCCGGGACGTGGATCTGAATGGAGATGGGCGTGTTGATTTTGAAGGTGATAAGGGCTGAATACTCTCTGTCTATCTGCTCTGGTGTGAGTCGGTTTCAGCTTAGAGGTGGAAGCAGGAGGGAAGATTTGCATGCTTGGGGCCCAGGTATCTGAAGCATGGAGAGAAAATTGTACAAGACTTGGTTTTTTATTCTTGTCAGCTGAGTAAAATGGAGAACATTGGCCCACAGAGGAAATTCTTCAGCTGAAGTGTTCATTTGTGCATCATCTCTTTTATCATCTCAGTTTCAATTTGGTCTCTATCACTCTAGAATCGTGAGAGATATGCCCTGTCACAGAGAAGCAGAGGCCAGTGCACTCATGCTATGCCAGCCTTCTTTTTTGTGGGGTATTTTCCTTCCTACTGAATCTGTTGCAAGAACTGTGAGGAGACTGGATTGGTTTAGAGAATGCATTGCACTTTCCATTTCCTCATCTTGTTCTCTGGTTTTATAGAGAATTTGTTTCTGTGCCTTTATGCAGAAGATGGTCATATGCCTGATGTGCTCACTAGAACTGCAGATATCTGATCTAGAGGTGTCATGTTAAATCCTAGAGATAATTCATTTCTTCTCCTACTTTTCATGCCAGGAAGACTTGGGAAAATAAGAGTGGTTAGGCTACTATCCTAGCCATTAGCCACGACAGAAGCAATATTAATAGAGCTCAGGGTTTCTGACAAGGGAAGCAGTTGATATCAGACAGCTTAGTGGATGTAAGAGCTGGAAGATGTGAGAGCATAGCAGGCTGCTTGTTTTCCTAGTGCAAATCCAGATGTCCCTTTGAAGTACGGGTAAAGCATAGGAACTAAAGAATTAGAATAAAATTGACTTTTCTTTTTTGATTCAGAGGCATTCCTGGGTCTCCTACATGACAAGGACTGTCAGTCCTCAGGATTACTGAAGCTTCTGAGGGCTGAAAATGCTAAAAAAAAAAAAGTGGAAGTGTCTCTCTAGAAAGTATCTGGTAGCTGCAGTTGTTCTACTGCACTGGCTGATCACATGACTGTAGCTTTCCTTGTTTTCCACAGCTAAATTATGTTAGACAGCTAAAATACACGAAATGCTATCCCAGTATCATTTTTTTCTGTGAGTTACTGATTTAGTTGTCAAAGGACAGCTCCATCAATGGAAAAGAAGTCAAGGGTGTAATTTCCACTGCCCTCCTCTTCGCAGAGTTATTAGTTCCTTGGCAATTCAAGTGCAGAATGAAAACACATTTATGTATGATGGCATTTACACTCAATTTGAACAATTGTAATTGACTTCACAAGCTGCAGTGTGGTGAAGAAATAGATGCAGGGTGTCCTTACAGTTAACCTGTATCTTTAAAAACAGGAAGTCCATCAAAGTAAACTTTTCTCTACAAAAATACTGGTACTTAGCTAAACACTAGTGTTTTCCCACAGTGGAGTCTTTGTGAAGTAGCAAGCTTACTAAGAAATCAGACTGTGTTCCTAAGATTATAAATCAAGGTTCCCTGAAGTTACAGTGAAGGGAGACAACACTTGCCACGGTATATCACAAGATGCTGCTTGTGCAAACAAGAGTGTACAGTGGCTGGGAAGGAGACTGAGGTGCTGAATTGACCTACAAGTGGGATCATATCACCGCAGCAAGATTAAAGCCCATTTTGTGTGAGCTCTCCAGGGCCAGTCACAGAGCAGCACAGGCCTGCTGGCACCAGGGAATGAGGGCTGGGGGCCACGGATGTCTTCTGCCTCAGGGCTGTCTTTTCTTGTTGGTTGCAGAGTTTGTTCGCATGATGTCCCGTTGAAGATAATTCTCAGCTAAAGAAAAATCAGCACCTTAGAGAGGGCAGAAGAGGACCAAGATGGAGCACCTAGCCCCAGTGTTCCCACATGAAGGTTTATTGACTGACTGTGACTGGGACATTGCAAGATCACCTGCTGTCTCTCCCTCATGGTGGTCCCTGTGCCCCTCCACCCTTTCACACTGTGAAAGACTTGCAGCCTCCTACAACTGGAACCATTCCTTGGAAATGATTGCAGGAAACTGCAGAGCCAGGACTTGCCATGATGATTTCATGGAATATTTGCAACTTTAGACTCCTCCTCCCTAGCTTTATTCTCCCACCAGCTGCTGCAACGCAAGATCAGGAGAAATCCTCTTGGCTTGGTGGATGAGAGCAAAGCCATTGGGACTGGTGGCAGCCTCAGGGCATACTCTGCACTTCTTGATCTCCCTTAGTGAACCGTGTCTGTGTTTGCTGTCTCTGTGTGATTGTCTATCTGTGTGGAGTTATTTATGCTTCCCCAGCACATATTTGCATCTCCTGTGGTTATGTTTACCAAGAGTAAATTCAAATACATGTCTTGCAAGGGGAAAGTGATAAATATGCACGCTGAAATCATGTGGCGCCTGGATGTCACTGTGAGAGGTGGTGGCTGGGCTCCGGAAGAAGGGTTGTTGTAGATGAACACCACAGCATCTGCACTGGGGTCCAGAGGAAAGATCCTGCTGTGGGAAGGGGAGTCACTGACAGCCACTAGGTCTGTGGCAGGGCTCTGCCCTCCCTCCTACTGTCCCTGTGGTCTGGAGGTGCCTCTCTGTGTGGGCAGTGTAGGGGGTCCCCTGCTTGCAAGGGGGGTGGTGAGAGCCCCTGTGGGCCCTGGGAGAAAGGGCACAGAGGGGAGCTGAGCGGGAGGAGGATCTGCAGCAATAGCCAACACACCCCCTCCATTTAGACCATTACAAACACAGCTGTGAGCACATGCACCGTGAGGGTCATGCTGTGGGACCTCGGCTGTAACAGTCTTGGTGCCAGGGATTGGCTGGGAGCCTCCTTGTGTGATAGTGCCCTGCTCTGCAGCTTGTTCACGCATGCTGGACGTGTCTTCAGTGGTAACAACGTCAGCCTACAGACCCTACCAGCTGCTTCCAGACACCTTGAATCATCAGCCTACAGACCCTACCAGCTGCTTCCAGACACCTTGAATCATCAGCCTACAGACCCTACCAGCTGCTTCCAGACACCTTGAATCCTCATCCTCCTTCCCTTTTCCCCAAGATGCTTCCAGCCTCCTGCTCCCTTCCCCTACTCTGCCAGACCTACAGTCATCCCCTTTCTCTATGCAGAGGCTTGGTGACAAGTTGCCAGGTATAATTTCTGCTTGGCTTCAAAGGGCATCATCCTTTCTGTGTGTTTCTCAGCGTGACTGGAAGCTGTATTCCTCTCCATGTCCCCCTTATGCCAGCTGGGAGGTTCAGGACTAATATGCTCCTGGCTTCCTCCATCTCAAATCTTTCACTTTGTAGGTTTGCTTTTGAATTCTTAGGGTCCAGAAACCTATGCCCCAAAGGATGATTTTCTGTGTTAACCAGCCTAGCTGCAGTGATGGCTGGTATCCCAGCAATCAAAAAACTGTTCTTCTCCTTATATTTGCGTGTGTGTGTGTACTTTTGTTTGCACAGGCATGTGCACTGGGAAAGGTTTGTGTGTGTGTGCATGAAAACAGGGAATGCAGATGGGTACCTGAAGGTGCAGCAGTAGAAGAGTTTGGTTGCAAGTGAGTGTGTGCAAACTGATTGTGTATCTATGGAGCTGGTCCAGTCTTAGAAATGGGGGTGTGAGCCAAGAGATTGGAAGGTGGATATTTATAGATCTCCACGTTTACTGGTGCAGCAGCTGAGCTGTATTGTGCTTAGGAGATGAGTATGATAAACTGAAAGTCCAGAGTCCTGGTAAGTACTTAGGATAGTGCTGGGGAAGGTGACACTTGTGTGGGCTTGTGTCTGCCATAGGGAATGTTGGTACACAAATGTGTTAGGGGAAGGTTGGCTGCAGGACACCTTTGTGTCATTGCAGAGGAAGTCCTGGAGCCACCGCTGCATCCAAGGAAAAGCTGGGCCTCTGCCAAATTATCTGAAGCTCTTTTCTGCCAGGTTTTACCATGATACAGCGAACAGGTCAGACAGGACACGTCTCAAAGCATTCATGTTTTTTCCTTCCAGAAGCAGCTCTTGTTGCAAGCCTGACTTTACTTGCACAACAAACCCCAAATAATACCAGGGAGTTTTACTATTTTCTTGTGTAGACAGGGTCAGAGATTAAAGTTCCAATCTAAATAATCTAATTCAAGGGATAATCCTTTTGCTTTCATCTCCAATCCAGTACAAGGGAGGCTTCAAAATTACTCCACATGGCAGGGCCAAGCCGGTCACCGCTGGGCACCTGAGTCCTGTAGCCCTGCATGGATTGGGAGCTGGCCCAGGTGGTGGGGCTGGCTCACACTGACTTCTTAGATGGCTCCTTAGCTACAAGGTCTGTTTCTGACCCGTGCACCTCTGTTGCTATTTTTGGGCATTCTGAATCCCCATCCCTTTTTCCTGTGAGAAATGTCTAATACCCAAAATGTGCCCCACACTGCTCATGAATGATCAGGGCTTTACACCAGGCAGGACTGGTTCGAGACTGAGAGTAATTTTTGGTGCACCTGCTAGGGAACAGGGAGAGGTCAAGGGATTGAGAAGACAACCATAAACCTTTCACTTGTAGGTTACTGTTGTAAATCCAGCCTGCATCAAAGGGATGATGGCTCAGTGGATTAGTAACAGGATACAAAGCCTTTGACATCTGGGGCATTAAACTGTTATCAAGTTGTCAGTAGCTGCAAGTAACAATTCAGGGGTGGCAGTGTGGACATTGTGGATGCAGACCATTGCATACTATCCACTGGGGTGACTGCCTCTTCTGCACTGAGATGAGCACAGCCACTTCCTTACTTGATGCTGCTCATTTAATCTCTCATCCTTCATGATGAGCTACCGGTTCTTGGGAAATAATCACCCCGCCTAGTTATTAGAAGATGCTCTGAGTGGGGAAGCAGAGAAGATACTCAATGTCTAGCCCTCTAAAAAGGCTGAGTCCTCTGATGGAAGGGAAAGAGGGGTTTCCCTGCTGCTTGAGGAGGGGAACTCTTCCTTTTCAAGGACACTCTCCTCCATTCAAGAAAGAGTTGCTGATATTTTGTTGTGAGATGTGCAGGAGCCCACAACAGGGACCCCAGGCATAGCACTGCCTTGAAAGTCCCCAGTGATGCTCCCAAGGCAGGAGATGAGTTGGGTGAGCTCCTAGCTGCCCCTGTACATATCTGAGGCCAAAGAGACCCCTTCAGCTGAGGGACCCATCTTCATCATACCTTAACGTTAGCTAATAAATCCCTTAATGTCTGAATTCCTGCTCATGGGCACATTTAGTCTGGGCTGAGCAGTCTGATGCTGGGTTTGTAATGAAGTCTCAGTCATCAGCTGCAGAGCCCATGTGCCTGCTGAGGCAGTGAAAGTCCCACCGAGAGCCTCACGCTGCCTGCCCAGCTCACCAAGAGGCACAGCAGGGTTTCAACCAAGACCCCCCTCTGCAATTTGTTTGTGTATGAGACCTGCAAAAGCCCTGCTGACCTGGGAGCCAATGGCCTGTTGCCTCAGCCCACCTGGGCCACACAAGGAGCTGTGTGAGGCCCTTGGTGGGACCTTTGCTGGGCTTGATGGGTCTCAGGACTGGATAGACAACCATGGGTGTTGCTGTTTGTAACCTCAGCTCCAGCCACCTCCTCAGCCTGCTGATGATTCACGCCATCCCTCTTCCCACTTCACTTCCACAACTCAATGCAGTAACCGCATGACAAAGAATTAGCATGAAGTTGTACTTCTGACCCAAGCGCATTGCGGTTTAGGCTGAGAAATCTTGAGAGATTAGGGAGGATCGTCTACAATCAGTACAAATGAGCTCTAATGAGGTCTCCCTCAGCCTTGCCAATTGGACAACATTGTTCTGGCCACAGCTGATTGCACTCCTTTGCTCATTGAACTTGGGGGGGAGACCCAACAGGTCACAATGCACAAACAGTTTGCCAGCAACCAGTGTGAGGTGACTTAATGTGAAGTGCTAAGGGTGCGTTTCACACTTCTTCTCTGGATGCATTTTCCTAAGCCATGCTGCAGTTTCAGGAGCCCCTTTCCAGCAGCAGCGCCATGCCTGCACCAGCCTAGGGAAACCAGGAGCCCAAGAGTGATGTGACGGCAGCAAGGACATACTGGAGCCGGCTCTGGCCTGGGCAGAGCAGGTTAGGGAGCAGGGGGTGGTTTCCCATCTCACAAAACTAACTTCACTTTTTCAAGGCCAGATCCTGTTAAAAGGCCTCCAAGGTACATTACAAAAGCAACAAACCCATCTACTTCACAATCTGCAGTTCCAAGTCTTTATCACTAGAGGCAAATGCATTGTGGAAGACCCAAATTAATATACCAACATCAGGACTTTGGAGCAGCAGCTGCTGATGCAGCATCTGAAGTGGGGATGTGAGGCTTGGCTGGCATCTGAAGCTTTGAGGAACACAGGGATCAGGCAGAAGGCCAAACGTGGAGGCAAACGTTGCCACTAGTTCCCCCCATGCAGTGAGGGTTTCACGCAGTCTCTCTCAGTACTGTCCCACCCTGGTCCTCCCAGGGCCTCGCCAAGGGCCTCCAACACCCGGGGCTTCAGGGTCCCCCGTGAAACGCCACCAGGGTGAACCCGGCCGTTCCTTCCGCCCCTGCTCCCTCGGGCTGCGGCTCCAATCAGCCCCAGCGCTCCGGAGCGGCTGCGCGGCGCCCGCAGGCCCCGCCGCTCACCGGGGGGGGCCAGGTGCTGCTCTTCCCAGCACCCCGCGGCAAGGCAAGCGGCGGAACCGGTGTGTTCGGGCGCTGCAGGGAAGCGGTGCCGGGGCTACCGTCGGAGCACGGCGGGCAGGCTCGCACCGTGAAGCGACGAGGAGCCCCCGGAAGCAGCCGAGCTCCCTCTCCCCGGCTCCGCTCCCAGCCGCTCCCTCACGCCTAGCTACCCCCGCGGGACCGGTCCCGCTCCAAGCCGATCGGGTCGCGGCCCCGCCCCGGCCGCTCCGGAGTCCCCAATCAGCGGGGCGGGGGCAGAGCGTGCTAGGCCGCGGCCCCGCCCCGGAGCCTCGTTCCTCCCCACCGCCCCTTTCCGGGGGATCCGGTCCTGCCCTCGCTCCCTGCCCCGAGCGGACGGGGACGGTCCCTCCCGCCCCACCAGGCGCCGCTGCCGCCCCCGGTTCCGCCGCAAAGGCCCGCTGGGGCGCTCCTGCCGCCCATTGGCCCGGCGCAGTATGAATATGCAGCTGCGGCCCGCGGGCAGCCAATGGCCGGCGGGCAGCACAGTGCCTCTGGCGCCGCGGCGCGTGGGTTGGCCGGAGAGCGCCCCGCCCCGGCAGCGCGGAGGGGCCGCCCCCTGGCGGCCGCAGGAAGGGGCGCGGTGCCGCGAGCCCGAGATGGTGGGCGCCGGGGCGCGCGGAGCGCTGCTGCCGCCGCCGCCGCTGCCGCCGCCCTTGCTGCTGCCGCTGCTGCTGCCGCTGCTGCTGCTGCTGCGGGTCGCGGCGGGCGGCCTCGCCGACAACGTCGTCTGGGCCGTCAACGCTGGCGGCGATGCCCACGTGGACGTGAACGGCATCCACTTCCGCAAGGACCCGCTGGAGGGCCGCGTGGGCCGAGGTGAGGAGGGGGGGGGGGCGTCAGCCCCGTTCCCCGGGGAGCTCCGGCACCCGCGGTCCTGGCCCTGCCGCCGAGGCCTGGAGTCGCCTCGCGGGGCCGTGGCGGCCGGCAGGCCCGCAGTGGGGGTCTCCGGCCTAGACCCCGCGCGGCATTCCCTCGTCCCGCACCCTCCAGGCGGGGTGGGCTGCTCCCTCGCTCCCGTGGGGGGAGCCGCTCTGCGAGGCTGCGGTGGAATCTCGGCCGGAAAGGGCGGCGGGAGCGCCCAGGCTGTCAAACCGGCGCAGCCGGCGCCGGCCTCCGACTTTCGCTTTTTTCCGCTGGAAGCGCCCGGTGCCGCAGCGCGGTGACGCCGGCCCCGTTCCGGCAGGGAGCTACGCTCGCCGGGAGCTCCGGCCTCGGCCGGGAGGAAGGTGCCGCGGCCGAGCCCGGCCCGGGCGGCGTGTGCCAGAGCAGCGCCGGTGCAGAACCAGGGGCAAGGGAGGTGTGACTGGCTGCTCTGCCTACCGAATCAGTGAAAGCTCCTCGCCACCGGTAAGGACAAGATCGAGAAATAATGTTACGCTTGCACTTGGGTTCCCTTTTCCTACTTCCTTGGAAACTACTCAGGTTGTATGACTTTTGGCTGTTTCTGATAATAGGTGCACAAAAACTTAGGGGAATCACAAATGTATTGAAAAGTTAGCCGTGCTGAGCTGCTGCTGTCAGGTGACAGCAAGTGAGCGGTGGAGTGCAGGGAAGATGAGCTCTCTGATGACTCCTAAGTCCAACCTTTACTGTTCCCGGTTAGGATGGTGAGGATTGTCCTGTGCCATGCAGCTGGGACTGCTACTGCTTACCCTGCATGAGTGGAGAGCTGTTTGAGCACAATGGATACAGAGAAAGTCACATTTAAATATTTATACGGTTTGTTAGGTGTTTTGCACCCCTGGTGGAAGCTGATTCTCCAGTCGTACAAGGTGCACCAGTTGGTGTAACTCAGCTTTGTTTCACAGGCCACTTCCATACGTGACTTTAAGGAGAATGTCCTTGTGGACTTAAAGAATTTATTTTTGAGTTGAGGAGAAAAAAAAAGGTCTTTTTCAAGCATGCTGTGACATGCTGTCACTTCAGGGAAAAGCTGTGGTGTCTCCTCTGAACAGCAGGCTGTTCCAATAATCCCGCTTCAGCCAGCGGCACACGGAGGAGACTTTACCCCTTTGAACTCTCAGCTGCTTTTCCTTGATGGCGTTTTTATTGCACCATTGTTTGATTTACTCTTTGCATAAGATAGGCAAGTAATGGCCACAGCAGAAATAAGTGTCTGATTGTGAGGAAATGGCCTAGGGATAGTCTTTCTGGGCTGTGCTGCCTCTGGCCAAATTAAAACCTCTTTTTTCAAGCCCCAGTTCTGAAGCTGTGCCCTAAAGGACAGAATGTGCTTATGGAAATGGCAGAATAGCCAGGTGTCAAACATAGTTGAGTCGCAGCTTAATGCGCATAGCTCATCTCTCAGTGATGCCCAGCAACACTGTGAAATCAAGCTTGCTTCCACAGCCATGTCAACAGATGTCTAATATGCAGGTGACTGGCCTTCCTCTCCAGTTACCTCTTTGGCTTTCCTCTAATAGGAGCTGACTTCTCTGGAGTTCTTAGTTCACTATCACTGTAATCTGTAGCTGGACAGAAATATCTGTGTAGGAAGACAGGTTAAACTTTTCACCTTCTATATTTCTGGTGATTAAAGTCTTCAGTCTTTGCATCCAGGTTCGACTGGTAAACAGAAGCAGAAGATTGTCTGAGTAGCTCTGTGTGAAACAAGAGACTGAGAACTGGCATTAATTTCCTCTTGCTTGTTTGCATTTGCTCCATCTTTGGCAACACTGGGTTAGTAGTTCTTGCTTTGTGCAAGAATTGGTCAATGCAGTGTCAGTTCCCATGGAAATGCGTGTGGAAGTGGCAAGTGTCAGCAGAGAACTTGCCTGGATCAACTTCTGCCTGAAGTGCCAGTGGGCAGGGTGTTCATGGTCCTCCCTCCTGCCCCTGCTTCACTGGGGAGTTATTTCATTTGAACTTCTTGAGGCACGCATCAGTTTGCTTTTGTATAGTAACCCTGACACCATAAAATGTAAAGTTGGGTTACGGTCTTTTGAGGACTGCTCTAGACGTGGCGAAATGATGTCTGAGAAGGGGCAAGTTTTATGATTTCTGTTATTTTCTTCGTTACTGTCCCATTTGGGAATGCTGTTTGGACCCTTCTCAGGGGGCTGTTCTGATGCCTGCAGACAGTGCCTGTTTCAGCTGGGTGGCTGCAAGAGCAGCAGCTGATGGAGCTGCTGGTGCTCTTGAGACCCATGTGTATTTTTCTTGCATCTGTTGTCCTATCTTTAAGCTGGCCAGTATTGCATAGCTGTGGAGAGAAGAGTTTTGTAAGATGTCTAATGCTTGTCATCCTGCTGTTCCCCGGGTTTTTCTTGAGAAGGTGAGGCTCTAAAACCCGATGCAATCAACTGCTAGCTTCGAATCTGCTGAATGAATGAGTTGGGTCATTCTTATTTTGACTGTTCTGGCTTTGTACTTTGAGCTTGTAATTTGAAAATGTTGTAAAGTTATTCTAGATGTTTTTTCTCTTTAAAGCAGGAGTCAATGGCCTTTGGCTCTTCTTTCTGAAATGGTGTGAGAGAGTTTACTGTATCTTAGACTACAGCAGGCCCAGAGGTGTTTTTCCACAGGACTCAGGTTCTGAAGCTTTAGCAACTTCTGCTGCTGCTCCAGTAGTGCCTCTTCCTGGTGAGAGCAAGGAGGGGAGACAGGTCTGGCAAGGGCATAGGGAGTTAAGCACTTTGAGAATATATAGTGTCTCTTCCATGTGCCTTGGAAAATAACCCTTCCTCTTACTGTTTTGTGCTTGAAATCCAGCTTCTGACTATGGTATGAAGCTGCCAATCTTGCGGTCCAATGCGGAAGATCAGATTCTGTACCAGACTGAGCGTTACAATGAGGAAACCTTTGGCTATGAAGTTCCCATCAAAGAGGAGGGTGACTATGTGCTGGTGTTAAAGTTTGCAGAGGTCTATTTTGCACAGTCTCAACAGAAGGTAAGCAACAGTTCCTTGCTTGTCTCTTTGATGTGAGTTCCTGGCTGAGAATGTGCATGTCCAGGTCGCCTTTGCTGCTTTGCATGTTGGAGAGGGAGTGCAGTAAAGGCACTAATGGTTAACTTAATTCTAAGAGATCTAATGGGTTCTGAAACATCGAGCTCTTTTCCACATTCCAGATACACAGGTGGCCTGAAAAATTGCATTGCAAAGTATTCAAACAAACATACGCAGCTAAACATAACTAGCACTAGGATTTTATGATCTGTTTAGGCTGTGTTGGCTTTGAGAACTGTTTGCCTTTTTCCTGAACCCTTGTTCCTGACCTGATGGCATGCTTGTTCTGAAGGAAATATTGGACAAATTGAATCAGGGGAGTGATCTGGGTTAAATAACCTGCTCAAACCAGTTTTTACAAATGCAATAAGACTTGATACTGGTTAAATGATCCCAAAAACACAAGAGTTAATTTCAGCCTTCTTTATTGCTCTTTAGAGAAGAATAATCCTTGCCCACTTTTGAAATCGCTCATGTACAGGCATGGAAGCAGAAGTCCAAAGAACTCAAAGCCCTGTGATAAACTGAGAGAGAAGTGGTGTGTGTTTTAGTCTGTTCTCTGACTCCATCAGCTTCTTTATAGCTCCTTAAGCACTGTGCTTCCTTCCTGCCAGAGAAGTATTTCGGGGAGCAGAACTGGTGGGGCTGGCTTACAGAATGGGTGCAAAAAGCAGCCTCAGATTAAACTAAAGGGCTGAGGTGTCTTTGGTTATTCTTCCTTCATGTGGTTCTGCTGGGATTCCCCAGGTACTGAGTGAAGTTTGAGTCATTACAGCCCCAAGGAGGACTTTCACTTTGAATTCACAGATGTGGTTAGCAGTTCAACATCTTACTGCCTTCAGACCCTGTGTACTTCACCAGGTTGTTTCCTCTTCTCTGCTGCAGGCTGTTAGTTAGAAATGCCTTAACTGTGTGCCACAGCCACTCTAGGGTGGTAAGAGCCAGTCCTCAGCTAGTAGGTGGAAGAAAGTTGTGGAAGAAAAGCATGAATAAAACAATAAAATTGTGCCATTCCCAGTTCTGAGTAGCAGACACAGGGGTTATTTTTAAAGTTGATGGCAGATTTTGGGTATTTAAAGCAATGTTAATGCTTCGGTGTCTTTACTTGGCTGCTTTTGGGCTCTGAATCCTTCCCAAGGGAGTGGAGCACATGTGGTGAAACATTGCATGCTGCAGTGCTTTCTAGTGCTGGGTGCATAACAAGCAGAGACCTTTCCTGTTCTGTTTCCTTTTCAGCTGTGCCTGAATCCGTTCTGACACTGTCATTTCTTCCACCCCTGAAGGTATTTGATGTTCGCTTGAATGGCCATGTGGTGGTGAAGGACTTGGACATTTTTGACAGAGTTGGACACAGCACAGCACATGATGAGATCATTCCCATGAGTATCAGAAAGGGAAAACTGAGTGTCCAAGGAGAGGTTTCCACTTTCACAGGGAAGCTCCACATTGAGTTTGTAAAGGTAATAAGCTTTGCTGGGCAGAGCCCTCATCTTCCTTTCCCCCTTCTTCACCAGCCACGTGATGCAGCTGTGTGCCTGGGGGAGAAGAGGCAACCATAGGCGGGGGCACTGTTTCTTGCCTCAAAGCTGCATCACTGACATCCCTCTTGGCTTTCTCTAGGGCTACTATGACAATCCGAAAATCTGTGCCCTATACATCCTGCAAGGAACAGTGGAAGGTAAGCATGGTTTTGGAACCAGAAGGCACGTCCCCCTTGGAGAGCAGTCTCTTGCTTCTCAGACCATGAGATCATAGCTTTTGCTGACCCACCTCTGCCAAAATTGCTTCTCTCTGAACAAGTGACCACAGAGTGCAGCTGCAGAGTGAAATAGGTGTGTAGTATTTTGCTTTGCCAAGTGCAGAAAGCTGTGTCATTTTTGTAATAAGAAAAATCAGTTTGGTTCAGGACTTCCTACACGTGGGGTAGAGGAGAAGGGAACATAATTTAGCTTATAAATTCCTTTTGCCCTTGGATGTCAGCAGCAGCCCTGCAGACAAGTAATTTACAGAGATCTTTTAGCTAGTAGCTAAGTGTTTCTTACACAGAGCTTTGTTTTGCTTTCTCAGCTTGAGGACAAGGCAGTGTTTTTGAGGACAAGGCAGTTGCTCTGGATAGCAGTGAGAAGTACTAGTAAAGTCCTTGCTCTTTCATCACGTTTTCTGTAAGTCTATGCTGGAGTTAGAGCCCCTCTCTGACCAAAGCACCAGTTTGCTTTACTACTGTCAGGGATTCCCAAGTGTTGCTGAGGGTTTGGCGCATAACTGGATGGCAGCTTCTGCACGTGGCACCTGCAATTCAGGCTCCAGGCTCAGAGGACTGGATTTGTGTGGGGTTGGGACATGTTGTTCTGATAGGTCTGCGATTGGGGGATGCAGTGATGGTATAACCATTTGGTGAAAGGGTTGTTCCTGTTCCTGCTTGCACCTATATCTGCTACTTCTGCAGGCAGCACTTGTTCTTGACTAGATCTCACTGACTGGCTGTATTATCTGACTGTATGCTGCAAGATTGCTTTTGTGCTGTAACTTCCCTTGTGTAACTGGTAGATGGGGTGAAGGAGTGCAGTTTTCTTTGCAGTCTAGGTCTTTAGATGCTCTTGCGTCATGGAGGAAAGAAATAGTGATATGAGCCTCTGTGAGAGAGGATGCTCCTATTTCCTGGGGTGCTCTGGCCTTGGTGTTGATGTGGTATCAGGTGCCCTGTTGCCAATATACTTGCTGGATTGGGGAACAGGGAACTGGAGTAACTTGGGTGATTTCCCAGGTTACATCCTGCCTCCTTGCAACCTTTTGTCTTGTCCAACAGATGTTCCAAAGCTGCAGCCGCACCCGGGTCTGGAGAAAAAAGAGGAAGATGATGATGAAGATGAATATGATGATGGCTCCAGTGTTAAAAAACAGGCAAATAAGAACCGGGTTCAGTCAGGCCCACGCACACCAAATCCCTATGCCTCGGACAACAGCAGCCTCATGTTTCCTATATTGGTGGCCTTTGGTGTCTTCATTCCTACCCTCTTCTGCCTCTGCCGATTGTGAGAGCAAGCCCCACAGAGCATCAGCCAAGGGGCTGGGAGGGAAGGAGTTGGACCAAACACGGTTGCTTTCAATTTCTCCACATTGTTCATAATTTAAGGAAAAAAAAAAAGATTAAAAAAAATATTCATTTGGAATGAATAGCAGGTCCAGGTAAGAGGGAGCTTACCTTCCCCCTGCCAGTAAGCAGCGAGGCACTTGCCTTCCCCTTCACACCATGTGCAGCCTCTGATCCACCCTCAAGCATCCAAGGGTACACTTAAGTCCTGGCTGTCTGTGTATTGAGCTGTAGGAAGCTGATGCTAGCAGTCCTGTGCCATGTCCCACACTGAGAGAAAGCTACGTGCTGCGAGATTTCTGCCTTTGCTGGGTAGAATATGGCTCCTTAAGCAGGGAAGCAGCTCCTAAAACCAGGCCTGCATACGTGTCTGGGAGTGTGGAAGTGTTGTGATGCCATTGAGTCACTAATATCTATGGAGGATGGAGCCTGGCTTAGCATCTCCCTGAATGTGTGCAGCACAATGGATGGTACTCGCCTGCATAAAGATACTGAGACTCCAGCTAGCCGTCGGACTCTGCAGAGATGTTCCCCTCTTATGAGTGCAAGCAGTGTTAGGAGCAGAGGGATTTATCTGGCCTAATTTGCTGCACCGGTTGCGAGAGACTTTCCTACTTTGGCAACTGGGATGTTAGATCCATTGCAGAAGGATTTTAGTGTAGCCTGCGAGAGGCTGATGTTAGCATCTGATCAGATGCACTTGTTTTTGGTATTGATCATGGCTTTTGTTTGCTTTAATATCCTTTTCTTTTCAAAGCTTTTATTTTAAGACCAGCCTCTTGTTTTGCCCTTTCTACCAATTGACCTCTCTTTTGGAAGAAGCTAAGAACCAGATAAGCTAGAGAGGAGGTTCTGGGCTTGTTCCTTGGTCTTAATCGTTAGCTCCCATCCCTTTCCTGTGACTGAACAGTCTGTGCTGCAGAACAGAAAAGCAACCTCGCAGATGCTCCCTGTGAGTTCTCATTTGCTGTTGTAGGGACCAGACCTGCCTGCAGCAGTGAGGAGTGCAGTGGGTTGGTTAGCGTCTTCAGTTAGCCCAGCCTTTTGCGTATCGAGACACTGGTGAAGGGGCAAGTGTCGAGCATTTCAGTACTGTAGAGCAACGTGGTTTGTTGCCCTCCAGAGGAGTGAAGTGGAAGTGAGCAGAACAAAAGACAAGGTCACCTGCTTCCCCTGGGAATATTTCTGCAAAAGGCTCTGTATCCACATGCAGAGCTTGTGCCTGCCTGGCAAGCTGAGCAGAGCAAAAGCCTTCACTGCACCTGCCCTTGCTGCAGGCCCTGAGGACCTGCCTTCCCATGGTCTTGGCGTCTGACACGTTGAGCCTGTCTGGCTGCCAGGAGGGAGGTGTTCTGTGTGCAGGAGCAGGATCTGGCCCAGGCAGGGTTGGGTCCTTGTCAGTCAGCTTCAGTCCTGGTGAGCTCCAGTCTCGCAGAACACTGTCATGCTGTTGCTGTGCTCAGAAGTGCTCTCTTTTTGCCTGGAGCAGCTACACAAAGTGGTGTCTGCCTTTCTGTTGTTCCTCCTGGGGCCTGAGTTTTCCTAGCAAGTTGTTCTTTTGGTTTTTTTTTGTAGTGCCTCAGCCTTTCTTTGAGCTGAAAAGGGTCAGCAGAATTCCCTAGTTTCTGGAAAGTAAACTAGAGGAGCAGCCTTTCTGCTCTGCTGAGCCAAAGCAGCTGAAGCTTTTGCTTCCTCCTAACCCTCAAGCTGTGGTGTGAGCTGCCAGCTCGCAGGTTCCAGAGCGGGAGCTGGGGCAGGTGTTAAAGCACTGCTCTCTGCAGCAGTGGAACTGTACCTTGCCATTCTGATCTCATGTATCACTGCTATAGGCCTGACACTAATGCTGTGTCTGTGGACCTAAAAAGCAAGCAGTAGGACCTTGGGAGAAGCAAGAGGGTCCCTGCCACACCAGAAGAAGAATACAAGCTTTGGAAAGTGCAGATCTTGAGAACAAACCTTAGGATGATAAGGCAGCAAGCTTGAAGTTGTCTGCTTCATCTTCTAGCCACCATTAAAATCCTAGTACTTAAACTCATTTAAACACTGGGGTTTTGGTGATGGTGCCTGCAGAGATTCTCCAGCATTTTGCAGATTGCTCCATCTGGGGCATAGAGACGTTTACAACTTAGCAATTTTAAGAATCATAAAATGCATAAATTTGTTAAGCAAAGAACCTGAACATAAAAGCAGGCTTCTCTGTAAGGAGCTGTTCTACTCCAGGCCTTTTTTAGGCTTCATTTTATTTGAGTATCCTTGAAGCAAGGAATTGCTCAGCTTCTTGTGGCTCACCCAGTAATCTCTGCACCTTGCATGAGAAAAAGAGTGCATGTTTAGGTGCACAAAAGCCAGAGACAAGTCTTGGATAGTGTATCCCTGCCTCTACTAACAGCCAGAGCAACCATTTGCTGCCATCAGCTGCCCTAAGGCAAAGCTGTTGTGTTGCAGTTGCTCAATGCAAATTAATTTATCTTGCTTGAATAAGAACAGAGAGAAGGAATAGTTAATCCTTGATGACTCTGTTTTTATGCATTTTTGTCACTGCAAAGCTGGCGTCTGGATGCTTGGGGTGTTCCTGACCCTGTTATGGTGCTATGAGCAGTTTTCTTTGTTGGTCTATCCCTTCCTGACTCAGAAAGAGCCAATAGATATGCATGGGAACACAGAAGGATGGTGGGGCATGACCAGCCAGCACCTCACAGGGAATGGTGTACTCAGGCTGGTTCTTCTGGCCATCTCTGTCTGGCACCTGCAAGCCAGCCAGAGGGGTATAATGAGGTACCTGGTCCGGGCCAGGGAAAGAAAAAGGTTGGGTTGACTGCAGATTTCCAGCATATGTGTTGGAGGGAATACCCAAAGCGTTGTTTAACTGAGACCAGTTACAGACAAGCCTTTTTGAGCTTCGTTGCCTCCAGCCAGCTGCGGGTAGATGAAGTGCGTGTCCCTGCACAGCAGTGGGGGAGCTGGGTCAGAACAGTGATCAGCTGAGGACAGTCACTTCCCTGGATGCCAGCTCCAGAGGTCACAGCTGAAGCAGAGAACTGCGAGCAAGTATATTTGGTTCCAGCCCTTGAGGTGAATGTAGAAAAAGCCTAGCAGGGGATACAACTGGAAGAGCTTCTTCAGGTGTGGCCTTCCCAGAAATGTCCCAAAGGCAGGATGGAGAACTTCCAGACAGTTTGGTGCCTGTGTGTCTGTGCAGTTTGGAGCTGAGTGAGTCATGGCTGATCCTGGTAGTTGTATGGTGCTTGCAGCTTCTGTGGGAAGAGTGTGGCTTGGGCGTCCTGCCCCCAAACGCATTCGCTAAGGGCTTCTCCTGTACCCTTTGGGCCTGAACAGGAGCAGAAACCTATGGTTTATCCCTCAGTCTTCCTTTAAGTTGCAATGGCGTTGCAGCAGTCAGGGAGATGGCTTGATACGGGAAGCCTGGGCTGAACAGGCCTGTCTTTGATGGCAAACAGCAGGATGGGGCAGAGGACCTGCAGCTTCAGCCCTTGATGTGAGACAAATTCTGAGCAGCTGCGAAGTACTGAGTGTTTCAGGCTCTGTTTGGTGCTCAAATGTGGGACACCCATCTGCTTCTTGCACTTAGGTGGTGGGGAGGGAAATACCCTTGCAGAGAATCCAAGTGAAATGGGAGCTGGGTGAGCACTAAGATAATTTACCTACTGGCACTTCTGCGTATCGACAACAAATGCCAAAGTCTAATACAATTCAAGGATGCTTTTTTTAATGTCAGTCTGGTTCCACCAGTCTGTCCTCACTGGGTAGTCCCAAGTAGGCTCCAATGAGTATTCTCAAACACACCACCAGGCTGGAGCTGTGAAGGCATGATTACATGAAAAGGCCTCCTGTGCCGCATCACATAGTCGCGCTCTACCCAGCAGAGCTGAGACATCTGCATTTCACCTTGGATCCAAATGGATTTGTCCCAGGAATATAGTAGCAACTGCATTGAAATGGTGCTGGGCTGGACAGGAGAGGTGAAAGCAGGTCCATGTCTTCCGGGACTCTGGCTTGCTCAGAGTTTATTGCTGTATATTAAATACTATTTTTGGATACTGGGGGAAAGATGGGGCGGGGAGGGGGGAATGTGGCGGCATTGTTCCCAGGCTGATCAGTGGGATGCTACTGCAGGTTATTGATAATCTTCTTTTTTTCCCAAAAAGTGCTTTATTTAAAAAAAAGGAAAAAATAATAAACAACAGAAGTGCTTTCTTCCCTCCTAGAAACAGTGCTGGCTGATTAGAAAACGTGAATAATATTTTGCAAACATCAAAGGTCTCTGCTGAAGAGTTTGTATGATGGAGATTTTAAGGCAGGGGGCAAAGTACAACTTGAACCAGTTTAACTGGGAAGAATGTGAATCTAGGAAATGCAAGATCTCTGCCTTGCAATCATTCTCAGTCACACGTAGTGGGGATGTCCTCTCTTTGTGCTACCACTGCTGTTCTATCACATTAACAGTTCCTGAGCTGGAGTGAAGCAGTGTCTGGAAACCTGCTGGCAAGTGAGGACTTGAATTTTTCATATTTTTTACAGGGGCTTTGTGTGTTCAGGGCTTTGTATGTTTGGGGCTTTCCCATTCCAGAAACAGCCAGGCTAGTAAAGCAGCCCCAGAGAACAGGAGAGCAGAGGCAGGATTTGTGCTTTGTGCCAGGAGGCAGTAGCCAGGACTTTGAGATGCTGGCCAGGTGACAGTGATGCTTGGGTCCCATCAGTGTGGCAGATTTTGGTGTTGGCAGGTGGTCCCACTGCTCTGTAGCATCTAGCTGTATAGGCTCAGACACATGGAAGTGATCCGTGCAGTTGGCATCAAGGACACGCCACAAACTACTTGAAGCTGCAGGTGCAAGTTGTCTGTAAAGGCTAAATAGCGTGGGGAGAGATCTCCACCTGTACTTGTCTACTTGTCACTAGTACAAAGTGTTTTTAAGGAGGATTTTTTTATTTTGCTATCCATTGCTTTGTGTTATAACAACTTGCAGTGGCTTTGTGGTTTGTTTTTGAGCAAGCTTGCACCCTAGGTGAAAAGCACAGATATCTATTTCTGATTGCATTGGCTTTGCAGGGACTAGTTTCAGAGAAAAGGCAGGTGTTGGGGTGGGTTATTTTATTTTTGGTACATCGTAGCAGTTTTATTTTTTTAATTTCCCCAGGATGTTTGGTTGGGGGGATGTTCTGAAATTGACTGTCTGGCAGTTTTAGCCAGCAGTGTATTAAAGCAAAATAAACAAAATTATATTGTCACTCAGATGAGGTGGTCCCTCTTTTCTAGTGAAGGGGGTGGAGGAGCCCCCTGTCCTTGACAGCTGGCAGTGCAGGAGGCAGAGGCTGGCAGCACTGCCGAGGAAACTGCAGGCTGCTGCCACGAATATGCAGTTTAACATCCCACCACAGTTCTAGCCGAGAGCTTTTCTCTGCCACTGCCTGCCTCCAGTACAGCTCCGCTGTTCTTCTCAACAGTTGTTTTGTGTGATGAAGTGCAAGTCGAACGGTACAACATCCTCTTAAAAGTGCTGATGTGGACGTTGTTGCTTCCTGCTCAGATCGGGAACACCAAATCTACCTTCTGGTGTTGTGCAGGCTGCCCCGATTTCAGCCTGAAACTGCGTCAGAGGCGGGCAGAAGGGGCTGGAACTGGAGCAGAGAGAAAGTGGCACCTTCCTCCTCTAGATGCTTGCTATCAGGGGACAAGGGACCCTGGTCGCATACAGAGCAGCTGCTTTCCCAGACAGCCTTGAGTCTCTGATCTGTCCCTCCTAAGGCACAGGCTGGAGAGATCAAAACGAGAAGGATTTGAGAGCACTGGCACAGGCAGGCTTGTTGGAAATAGCCTTCAATTGGCACTAGCAGGTGTGTGCTGCTTACAAGCAGCAGCAAACATCACCAACCCCTGCTCTGAATTTGTTTCCACTCATCTTGAGTGCAGTGAGTGTTGGCTGGAGTCTAAAAGGAGGATGCAGAAGTTTCTTGTTCTTGAGCAGCTCCCTAAGGGCTGGAGGTGACTCTTGGCAGCTCTCAAGTGCCCAGTGCAGGCTGGGGGCTGCCCCGGACATGCGTCCTCTCCTCGGGCTGACGATCCCATGGGATCCCGATCCCTCACGACAAGCTCAGGAGACTCGCCCGACGTCTGCCGCGTCGCTCGGCGCTGTGGACCGGCCGGCGGTGGCAGGGCTGGCCGGCCCTCCCGATGCACACGGCCGCGTCGCTGCACCTGTCCGGGCTTGGGCCCGGGGACAGCGGAAGATGTTCCGTGTCCCCGGCCCGGCGGCCGGAGGTGCGCTCCGTCCCCGCGCTGGCACCGCAGCGGCTCTTGCTGCTTCCCAAAAGCGCTCGCTACCGTTCCCGGAGCAGACGGGGCTCTCCGGGGGACGCCCGCTCTCTGTAATTAACTGCTGCGCTGCGGGATTCAGACCGTGATTTAATTAACAGGAGCACTGGGTGGCGCAGCGGGACCGGAGCATGCGGGGGTGCGGGCTCTGCCTTTGTTTGGGCTTTGTGTTCCTTTTCCGCAGGTGACTCCCGGCTGCTCCACCCCCCTGCCCTCGTTGTCCGTAGCCCCGGGCCGCGGCCGCCCGCGAGGCGGGTGCCGGGTGAGAGATCCTCCCGGGTCGCCTCTCCGGCCCCGGGCGCGCGGGGCCATGCTTAGCTTCGGGCCCCGCTCTCGTTGCTAAGCAGCCCCCGCTCCCTCCGCCCCGCGCGGCGCCGCCCATCGCTCCCATAGTTACCGCGGGCAGCGGCGGCCATCTTGGCGGCGCACGGCGATGAGCGGCTCGAGGGCGCGGACGGCGGGGCCCGACAAGAAGCCGCCGCTGGGGACTGCGGGGCCGCTCAGCCGCCTGCGGGGGCGACGCGGCTCGGGCGACGCGGCGACGCGGCCGCCGTGGACCGAGTCCGAGCTGCTGGCGCTGGAGACCGTCCGGCCCGAGCACGTCCTGGGGCTGTGCTGCGTGACGGAGAGTGAGTGGGGACCGGGGCCGGAGCGGCCGGGGTCCGGCCATGGGGCTGGGGAGCGCGGGGCCGGGGCGTAAGCAGCTGTGGGGGCCGGCCCAGGGCGTCGGGGGCCGGCCCAGGACGCTGGGGCGGGAGCCAGTGGGGGGCGGCCCGGGGAGCTCGGGGCCGTGGAGCGGCTGGGGTCCGGGAGGCGGCCTGGGGAGCGCTGCCGGGCGGGGAGCGCCGCCGGCCGGGCCGCTACCCTGGAGGCTGAGTGTGCGCTTGCACTCGACTTTGTCACGGTTTTCAGAAAGCTGGGGAGTTGTGTTTGGGGTTTTTGGGGGGCTGGGATTTTTTTGTTGTGTTTTTTTTTTCCCGCTGCTTTTCTGTCCCGATCCCTTCCTGCTCCTACTCCACTGCCTGGCACCGAGCGTGCCTTTGTTTCTTCTGGCCTCAGTTTGGTTGTGCTTTCCTGAAGCTTCTGCAAAACAACTTGCAGTACAAATCGTAATGGGCTGGGGCCAGTGAAAAAGGAAATTCCTTTGGTAGTTGCTCAGAGATCTTTTGAAATGCTACTATATATTTTCTTTCTCTTCTAGATTATTTATGCAAACCTGAGGACAACATTTACAACATTGACTTCACTAGGTTTAAGATCCGAGATCTTGAAACTGGAACGGTGCTGTTTGAAATTGCAAAGCCATCTGCTTCGGGTATGTCAGGCTGTTGGTGCAGGGAGGCTGGAGAGTCTCAGAGGGAGCTGAGCAACTACAATACAGGACCCATGCAAACCAAGCAGAAAGGTCCTGCAATATGCCCTGGTGACTAAATTCCTCTCTCTTAAGTGTAGGAGTGAGTTTACCTCTGCTAAAAAATTTGTTGTCATAGAAATGTGAAGTGACATGGGGAAGTAACATCAACTGCAAATCTTCCCTTGTTGGCTGGGTTCAGTACAATTTCTTTTGCGTGCTTGGGCAATTGCAAGGGGGGATATCCTGTGAGGTTGAGGGTGGTTTCAGCTCCAGAGCTACCAAGGCTACGCCAACTGTTGTAGCAGATCTTTTCTTTGTTACTTAGTGCCCGTATGAGTCTCACACCAGTTACTAAACACCTTTGCATTCAGTGCATGAGTAGCAGCCAACTTGTCACGATAGACCCCGCTAGCCAGTATTGTGTTTCCTGTACACTGTCAGAAGAATAACTGAGCTCATGTGTTTTCTAGAGCAAGATGATGATGATGAAGATGACAACAGTGAACTGGACGCTAGTGCAGGCCGCTTTGTTCGTTACCAGTTCACCCCAGCGTTTCTCCGTCTTCGGACTGTTGGTGCAACGTGAGTATGAGTTCATAGAAAGAAGTGAGAATCTGTTGTTTACAAGGTGTCACTTGACAGCTTATAGCAAAACTGAGCCAAAGACTAGAGAGAACCCATCTTACACTACAAAATATCTCTTTCTGGAATAATTATTTTGTGTGGCTTCAGGCCCAAGTCTGTTCTTCCCAAAAGGAAGAGAAGTATGTCATCTTAACTGTTTTTCCTACTTTTTTGTATACAGAGTGGAGTTCACGGTGGGAGAAAAGCCAGTGTCAAACTTCCGAATGATTGAGAGACATTACTTCCGAGATCGCTTGCTGAAGAACTTTGACTTTGATTTTGGCTTCTGCATCCCAAGTAGCAGGAACACATGTGAACACATTTATGAGTTCCCTCAGCTCTCTGAAGACCTTAGTAAGTATCTTCTTTCCCACACTGAATTGTGTTTCTTTGTGTGCATATGCTCATTTTCTCCCCCTCTCTACTTGCGAAAGAAGGTGTGACTGGGATGGAGGGGACAGGAATAGACGGATACGGGTTCCTGATTTAAGCTGCGTGTAATTTTGACTGAATCACAGATTTGTGCTGCAAATTCTCCTTCTTTGAACACTAAAGTTTAAGACAACCTGTGTTTAAGTCACAGGCTGCAAGAAACTATCAGAATCACAGGGCTGATATGCCTATTGCCTAACAGTTGTAGCCTATAAGGTAAGAAAACCCTGAAATAAGGGTTCTCTTGATAGCCACGCGTCTGTTTTCAGCATTTGCTTGTTAGGACTTGGGCTTCCTGCTTTGGAACAGAACTGGATCTTGCCAGAGAGGTGTGTTTTTGAGCCTACCAAGGTCTCTGCAAATATACGTTGGGAAGAGTCTGTTTGACCTCAGAGGCTAGATAGAGCAGGAGCATGTGAGCTCTCTGTGGCTGCACAGGTGCAGGAGGAGGTGCAGTTCTGTATCCCACCTGTGTACATGTGGGCAGTGCCATTGCTTTTTCATTTGCAGCTTGCTGCCTCTGCTTACAGATGTGATTACTGCTCTGCTCCTCGTCCAGTTGTGACTCTGACAGTTTCTAAGATTGTCTTGTGTGAGATTACTTGATCCCCTTTTGTTTGCTTTTGGCAGCATTTGTCCTGTGAATAGGCAGCGTTGGAAGGGGCTGGCCAGAGCTCTTGAAGTGTGCTCAGCAGAGCAGTTTGCTTCTCTTACTTGGCTAGGGCAGAACATCAGTCTGGTAAATCCAGCAGAGCAGCAGAGTCCTTTTTACTCTGACTTACTGCTGTCCAGTGGAGAGTGGCCGGCTTTTGAATGTAATTAAGTTTTCTCTTTCACAGTCCGTCTGATGGTTGAAAATCCATACGAGACCCGCTCAGACAGCTTTTACTTTGTGGACAACAAGTTGATTATGCACAACAAGGCTGACTATGCTTACAACGGAGGACAGTAATCATTCAGTGTCCGTTGGATGCTGTGATGCTGTTAACCGTTCCAGATGTTCAGGAGTGGACATGGAGTTGATGTCTCATGCAACAAAGCTTCTTGCCAAACTTTTTCTCCTTGCATGAAGCTGAAAACATGAAGCAAAGACAACAGCTCATGAAAGTAAAGGAATCTCCCTGCAACACTTCTCTACCTGACACTCAACATATCCTGCCTCCTCTTCTCTATTTCTGGCTACCTTTTGGTCATGGATCAGAGGC
This sequence comes from Tapera naevia, assembly GCA_033556795.1. NCBI lineage: Eukaryota > Metazoa > Chordata > Aves > Cuculiformes > Neomorphidae > Tapera > Tapera naevia. The sequence goes on along the minus strand of JAUMJJ010000026.1, from coordinate 2,217,818 downwards.
ACTGTTAGAAAATTCTTTCTGTTACAGTCTTTCTAGGGAGGTTACACCTTTAATGTTTCTGTTGTTTCACCTGTTGGGTGACTGCTGTCTTTCAAGAGGTCAGATTGTTTGGGTAAGCTGTTTCTTAGCAGAAAAATTTACCTGTTTAAGTAGCCAGTGACTCCTCAAGAGCAGATCTCTTCTTCAGTTGGATAGATCATTGCTTCAGTAAATAGTGGTTTAGTTTGTAGCATGTTTGACACTACTTTTTAGGGTGCATCCCAATATTCTTCAGTGGGAAAGATAAAATAAGAGACTAATTCAGCTTCTAAGCAGTGCAGAAATCTTCCTTCTGCCTCCAGGGGCCTAAGCTGTGCCTGAGAACAGTTTAATGTGTATCGTCTTGCCAGAGATTTCACTAGAGATAAAAGATAGGGAGGGAAAAGGAGGTTTGTCCATCCAGGTAGGTCATTGAGTCAGTCTGATAGCATTTCTATTTGTGCTCTTGTGAGAAAATTGCTGCATTTTGGAGCTCAGGGGCCAACTTTAGAGCTGAAGTTAATCTGGCTATATTTACTATTTCTTCTGCTTCCTTTTATGTAGGAATTTTGGCTCTTGCTACAGAATGTATTGCTTTTTAGATTGATAGTACGTTGTCTAAGTGGGGTGGAGGGGAGGTGTTGGTCTAGTAGGGCTTAGAGGAAAAAGGGAGAATGTGGAAAATCACTTGTAAAACGTGTAGGCAGCAGAGTTTCCTAGGCTTCTGTCTCTCTGTACTTTTAAACCCAAATGATCTGTCAGAGGTGCTGGAAGGAAAGATGGTGCTGTTACCAGCTTATTTGCTTTGTTTCAGTTGAGGTATTAGTAGCTAAAAGGTTCCCGGGTCAGATATCTCAGTGTCACAGAGTGGGATTCTTAACAGAGTGAGAATTTACATGGTTCTCTTTTTAGTTTCCATCACTGCTTTGCCTACTTAGCTGCTTACTTTTGGTTTAGGAAGTTGTCACGGTTTATCCCTGACCCAACTAATTTTTGGCTAATGCAGCTGGACTCCCAAATTCCGTCTGCTTGCACCCCTAGGGGAAGGGAGAGGAAATTTCATGAGAGGAAAGATGTTTGCGGATTGGAAACTAAAGCTACAACTTTAATGAAATGATGATAATAATAGTAATAATGATTAAAATAATCAGAAAATAATGAAGATATATACAAATTTCCGACATCGCACCCCCACTCCACCCCTCGATGACCATATGTCACTGCAACTGCTGTAGAGCAGACGCAGGGGAATGAGTCGACATCTTACGGGGGTGTTGGAACTCCGAAACCGGATTCAGGGAAACAGGAATCCGAGGTCAGGAACAATCAGACAAATGAGGTCCTCACTGGACATCGACCATCACAGAAGAGAGTGAGATCGCCGTGATCTCTCAGTTTTATACCGTGTATGACGTATATGGGGTGGAATACTCTTGTTGGTCGGGTGTGGCTGTTTTTTGCTAGCTCAAGGATGGTCTTGGTTACTAGAGGAATAAGTATAAATATTGGCCTCTCTGCATACCAGTGTTCAGTGTTACCACTGCTAGAGAGAAACTGTCTGAAAAACATGCAGTTAGTTTTTCAGAAAATGCAGTTACTTTTTAGACTGAGGCTGAGCCAGAGTCAGAAGCACTCCAATTAACTCAAACCATAACAAGAAGTTCTGCTGTTAGTTACTGCCAGACCATAGGGTGTACTTCACAGCCACATTTGGGATCTGATGATAAGGAATAGCATTATGCAGTGGGAGGAGGAGACCCATGTCTTCCCAGCAGCTATACTGGAGCCGAGCTCCTGACCACACAGCAAAATCTCAGCTGTCAAAACCCTGTTCTGCCTATTTTGTTGACTCTCAAGACTAGAAGTCTTCCTGTCTCCAGCTGGACTGGTCAGTCGTGTCTCTTACACATGGGAATTAGATTGCATCCAGACTAGAGACATTTCCTGCTATTGCACTTGTTCCTGAGACAGCTGAAACCTATCTTCTTGGTGGGTACAGTTAGTTACCTGTTGTGTTAAGCAAGATTCAGCTTTGTTTATATTTTAGCAGAATTAAGTGCAGTGGGCATCACAGCCTGGAGCCTGTTAATGCACAGGCAGCAGTAAGAAATCTCTGCCTTTGCCTCGCAGATTAATGCTGTCAACTTTAGCGTAGAAGATCAGCTGGCACCAGGGTAAGCAGCAAGAATATGTGAGGTGGCAGCCATGAGAGAAACTCCAGCTCTTGGGAAGATACTTAATTATGATTAACCACAACAAATGACCCGCCTGGGTGGAGCATTAATTATGAGCAACAACAGATGTCTGGGGAATGTGGAGGGACAAGGTCTTCGTGGCGGAAAGATGAAGAATAATTCTGCTACCTGTGATCCCCTCCAGTGTCTCCAAAGGCACTTAGGCAATCTCATTTATTTCAGAATTGGTTAAATCTTCTTGTAAGTTGAACTTGAGATGCCTGTTGCAGTTGTTGTCTTCAGAAGGTCTTATGCCGTGCCAGTGAGGTGGGAAGCATCTGTTCTGGTGGAAGAACAGAGAGTTGCTTCTAACAAGACAGAATTGTCAGGAAATGTGTCTTTCATCCTGAAGTGTTCTGAGATGCTCAGGTTGGTATCTAAAGAGCCTGCTAGTTATTCACTGGGAAATTCTAGCGTACTGAGCTGAATTTGTATGTAGTATAAATCACGGTGCCTCTAAATGTTAATGTTATCTCATTTTCTGTGTGAAATAACCTCTTGTTTTTCTTATGACTGTGGTGATTCCCGTCGGTTTTCTACGTCACTGTATAAAAGTTCCTAAAAGGAAAATGGACTGTTAACAGAGCAAGCAGCAGAAATTACTGTACAGGCCAATACCATCTTGTATGAGTGTTGGTGTCAGCATGCAGCTCTGCACAGTGTTGGGTATTTGTAGGGCTGTGGGTGCCATCTAGGTGCTGCTCTGCAGAAAGCGACTGAGGCAGGAGAGTGCCGCCAGATGTAACTGGGGCATTGGGATGCTTATAGGAGAGCAGATTCCTTTCTTTAGTCATTACCTCTGCCAGAAATGATTGAGGAAAAAAAACTGAAGCAGTTGCTTTCCTATTGAATGTACCAGCTATTTAGCAATAAGAAGAGGAAAGCTGGAAGAAAATAGGAACACTTGCAGGCAGCAAGTGTCTAGCCAAATTTATTTGCTTTACCAGATTAGAAGGTCTCTGCCCAAAATCATGCTGCAGAAAAGAAGCCCCTACAAGAGGGCAACCCAGCACTGAAAAAATTTATTGTAATCCAGAAAGTCAGGGATTTCCAAACTCCTGTCCCCACATCAGCTGCTTTGCTAAGGTTCCTTTTCTCTTAGATGCTTTCTGTAGTGTCTTTTTGTGGCATGATGTTTCTGGTAAACATGGTTTAACAGAGCATCTTCTTTCTGGATTGTGTGCTCTGATGCTTTAATAATGTCAAAATTACTCATGCCAGTGAGCTAGGAAGAAATGCCAGTGGAATCTCATCCTTATCGGATGGATGGGCTGTCCTAACCAGGTGCTGAACACAAGGGAGATGCTTTCAATGTTGGTTAAAGTTTGACCGAGAGGAAAGGTATTTGTGCAGACAGCTTCTCTCAGGTTGTGTGCAGAGTTGGAAAGAGAAAGGAGTTGGGATCATACTGTGTTCTGCTATAACAAAAAAAGAGACCAAACCAACAGACATGCTGAATCTTTCCAGTATTTGCCCTATTAGGACCAGGACCTCTTTTTTACATTTTTGAGGTTAGTGCTCTGGATCCATGCAGGCAGGCTTCTTGAGGAAGGTAATTTTTTTGTTTTGGTAGGATGTGCCTGCCTTTGTGTGTTTTCCTTAGAATTTGCAGTGTCTCTTGCTGCAGAGAAGCAGCTTTCTCTCTGGTGCTTGAGGATGTTCATACTGATGATCCAAGGGTTCAGGAAGAGTGAAGCAAGTGTTTCGCAGGCCGACGTGAATGAGGAAGGAGGTGAAGCAGTAAGGTCCGAATGTGGTAACAACTCTGCTTCTCGGCTGTGTTTCATTACATCCTCTTCAGCTGTTTCCCAGTGTTTGCCTTCTGCCCTGCTGTCCTGTCACATCGAGCTGCCGAGCCCCGTGGTACCCACGAGCGGGGCCCTGGACCGGGTGTGATCCTGGGACTGGCCCTGTGCCATCTTTCCCTGTGGCTCTGGTGCCAGAGTCATCACCTCGCAAAGGTAGCAACCAACACCAGCAACCTCCATCTCTGCCAGCCTGGATGTCAGTGCTGTTCCAGGACACGTTTTTCCTACTCTCACAGCGTGGCCTTTGGGCCGGAGGGGGCTGCACTGCCGGGACCGAGGCACCCGTGCTGGCCATCACCCTCCAGTCCCGGACGCCCCCGGGGTCCCCGCAGAGGGTCGGCGGCCCCCGCCCGGGCGGTGATGTACTTGTACAGGCGTTATTTTGTCACCAGCAATAGTACCCTAATAAAGAGCTCCCGTTTTAAAGAAAATCCCTGTTTTCGCACAGGCGGTGCCAACGGCGAGGGGGCGGGGCCGGCGGCGGGGGGAGGCAGCGAGAGGGCGGAGCCGTCGGGGTTCGGGGCCCGAGCGGGGCGGGGTTCGGGGAGCGGGCAGCGAGGGGGTGTGGCCGCGGTCCCCGGCCGAGTAGCTGGGGCCGCTGCGTGCGCGCATGCGCTATGTGCGCTGTGACCCGCGCCACCCGCGGCCGTCCCTGCGGCGGCGGTTATGGCGGCGGTGCTGGTGGCCCGCGGCGGCGGAACGGCCAGGGGTGAGGGCGCCAGGCTCGGCCGCGCTCCGCCGCGGCGGGCGGCGGGGAGCGTGAGGGCGGTGAGGAGGGGCCGTGCACGCGCGGCAGGCGGTGGTCTGTGCCCTTCGGGGCGGGCGGCGCCGGCCCTCGATGGGGCCTGATGTCCGCGGGAGCCCCAGGCTGGGGCCTCCTGGGCAAACAGCGGCGCTAATTCCTCTCGTCCCTCCAGCGCTGGCCTTCGGGCGGCTGCGCCGGCTGCACACGGTGTACGAAACAGCGGAGCTGCCCGAGACCCACCGGATGCTGCGCCAGACGTGCCGGGACTTCGCGGAGAAGGAGCTGATGCCTCTCGCGGCTCAGCTGGACAAGGAGCACCGCTTCCCGGCCGAGCAGGTGCGCGCGGCTCCCCCCGGGGCCGGGCGGGCTCCCCACGCTGCGACGGCGGGGCCGCCTGGGCCTGCAGCGAGATGTGCACTAAGCTCTGGTTTAGCAGAAAATTGAAGTTCAGAGCAACTTGTGGAAGCGTTCTTTGACTGTGGAGCCTGTAACACCCACAGGACTTTCTGAGCTCTTTACCTTTCTGTTTCCGTGTACCTAAATCGTAGAATTACCCGTGGTGGAAGGGACCCAAAAGCATCATCAAGGCCGACTCTTGTCTCTACATAGGACGCTCCCAACATTCACACCTGGCTTCAGTACCGTTGAGTTTTCAGTTCTCTTGCTGGCTTTCCTGTGGGTGATAATACAGCTGACTTACAAAATCAGTAAAATGCCTTTATAGACTGCACCTATCCGTAAAAATGGGTTATAGTGACGCAGCATAGGTGACCTGCATGCCTTTTAGATGATGAAAGAACATCGGGAGGTAGAAGGTGCATGTTGGTCATCCTCTAGGTCTGTGAAGAAACTGAGATGCCAGTCAAACTGTTAATTTCTCTGGTGGAGAGCAGCACAGACATAGCAGAACATTCTGTGCCGTTTTGAATAGTCTAACCTGTTTTGTTTCAATGGAATACTAGACTCCAGAAAAATATGTACCATGATGTTAGCCAGAAGGCTCCAAGTAAGTACAGAGGCATGTGGATTTTTGTTATACACCCCTCTTTCTATTACTGAGTAAGGAAGATAGCCAGGAAAAAGCTGCTCAGTCTAAAGAAAAAAATACTTTCCTCTTCACTGTTCTTATCTGAGACTGCTACATTTGATTTTGAGTCTTTTCACCTCAATGTGTAGGGCAAATTCAAAATCTAAAGAGTGTTTATTAAGATAAAGCATCGTACATAGAACTAATTGCTTTTTATTTGTGCTCTGAATTTGATGTGAAGGAGTAATATTTTGGGTGCCCATACAGGAGAGAAAATATTTGTTTAAAAATTCCTCTTGGTTCCTATTAAAGCAGGCAGAGGATAGTAATACACTTGTTTCTACAGCACCAAAACCTTGACATTTTGAATATAAAAGCAGAGGAAAGCTTGCTTTTTCTCTTGCATGTTGCCAGATGTAGAGTGAGACAGTGGATGCGCTCAAGACCTGGGAAGTTAAGAAGCTGAGGATCTAGCTAAGAAACTTAGGGTGGAATGATTTGGAATGTAACCAACAACTAAATTCTCTGGGAAGCAAGACCTGGCTTTAATAGAAATGAAAAATTACCTTGCCAGCTGTTCTGTGGGTCATTCATTCTGTAAAATTCTTTCCTTGTGCAGTCCTAGGCTGAAGCTCACCAAATACAAAGGTAAAATGCTAATGATTTTTGTCAGCTAGATTTCTCATTGAGAGTGTCCAGCTGACAGGTGACTGTGAGGGGAAGAGCTTTGGTGGGAGGCTGAGGAAATGCTGGAGAGGTTGTATCTCCCTGTTTTACCTTCAAAAGGCTCCTTCCTGAAGGGAGGCTTCTAAATAAGCAAGAGCTTCCTCTTCGGCAACAGTGACTGTATACAGTTCTTGCTGAAGTTATTGGAACCTGGGGACTCTTATCAGTTTGTACAGTCAGATTCCCATTTCACCAGGACATGTGTGCACCTTTTCCTCTGTGTGTAGCCCTGCTATGACCTGTCTTTATCTCCACTTGTCTACGTATGTTTGCTAGGACACTGCTGGTGCAGAGAATCATCATTCTCTGTTCCCTCTGTGCAGGTGAAGAAGATGGGCGGCTTAGGGCTGCTGGCTATGGATGTGCCGGAGGAGTATAAAGGAGCAGGACTTGACTACCTGGCATATTCGATTGCCGTGGAGGAGATCAGCAGGGGCTGCGCATCCACGGGCGTCATTGTCAGCGTCAATAATGTGAGTGTCTCAGGTTGGATGTGAGGGATGGGCATGGAACTGAGTCTGGCATCAGGGGGGGTTATAGGAGAGGAGTTCCCGAAGGGCTTGTGCCTTCAAGAGACACTAACTTAACTCTCAATTCTTCAAGTCTCTGTATTTAGGGCCAATACTCAAGTTTGGCTCTGAAGAACAGAAGCACAAGTGGATTGCTCCATTCACCAGCGGGGATAAAATCGGATGTTTTGCTCTTAGTGAACCAGGTGATGTAACTGTTACTATTCCTGTTGCAAAGAGCATAGGATGGCTGAGCATAGGATGGCTGCTTTCCTTAGTTGGGTTTAGGATGGACTTCACGTAGGTGAAATTGTAACAGTTTGTAGAAATGTGCTTTATAGCAATTCTGTGTAAGTGAAGTCCCAGTGTCCAGGGTGGTCCACACTGAACATTTCCATCCCCTCTGTGTGCACAGAGCTGTGGAGATGGACACATCTTAGATGCATGGGTCTTTCCCCTTAATTTTTGGGTTCTCTAGGAGGGACAGTGTTGACACCACCACAGTTACAAGAGGTGCTATAAGCTCATAGTGGGGTGGCTTTGCACCTCAGGCTACCACTGCTTACCTGATTTCTGTTTGCTGGTGACTTGCTCAGGAAATGGCAGTGACGCAGGAGCAGCATCCACAGTGGCACGCCTGGATGGTGACGAGTGGGTTCTGAATGGCACCAAGGCCTGGATCACCAATGCCTGGGACGCCTCAGCCACTGTAGTGTTTGCTACTACAGATAAATCCATGAAACACAAGGTGCGTTCAGTGGGTCAGTCAGGACAAAGGGCAGGACTAAAGGATGTGTACAAGAGAAGCGCTTTGAAAGAGCTCTGGGGACTGTATAAAGCTGTGCAGTCATTGAGGAGAGGAGGGGCTGATGTGTACTGGTTTTGTTCTGTCTTGATTCTGCTGTCCCTTTTCCTGGTTACCTAGATATGTGAATTCTATGAAGGATGTTTGGAGGAAGCCTGTTAACAGCTAGCTAAGTGGGAAGTTGGCACTGTTTCTGAAAGCTTGGGTCTTGTTGCAGGGCATTAGCGCGTTCTTGGTTCCCATGCCAACTGCTGGGCTGTCACTGGGGAAGAAAGAAGACAAGCTGGGAATCCGAGCCTCTTCCACTGCCAACCTGATATTTGAGGACTGTCGGATACCCAAGGACAACCTACTGGGGCAGCTGGGAATGGGCTTCAAAATCGCCATGGTAAGAGATGAATCAGGATGCAGCTGCAGTTGTGTAAATCTGTAGTTCCCAAGTTTACTGGGTTTCTTTGCAGGCAGGTAACAAGCCTTGTGATCACTTTGGTGAGAACCACTAATATAAGTTGTTCTGTGTAACACTAAGCAGTTGACCCCCTCTTGCCAGGGTTGAAGAAATCATTTGTAGAGATTAATTAATCATTAGTTTACCATAGATCATTGGCAGCACATTTTGTAGATCCAGTGTAGCAGTTCTCAGACAGAAGAATGCCAACGCCACCAAGGGGGCTGTGTCAGCAGGGGTGGTATTTTATAATTTTTCCTCCTTTGCCAATGCTCTCTTCCTCCAGTTGGTACCTGCAGATAAAGCAAGAACATGGCATTTTCCCTAAATACTGTGGCAGAGGAAAGCTGTGCTGGAGGCACGGAACTATCTGTGGATAGTATCTAAAGGTGGATGAAAATCAAGTTATGGCACACGTGACTGCTGAGGTGGAGCCAGGCAGGTGCAGAACAGCACGTTCCCTGTAGTGTTTCACTCCCCCCTTGGAAGCGCGCTCTCTCTCTCTCTCTCTCTCTCTCTCTCTCTCTCTCTCTCTCTCTCTCTCTGCAGGGGCAAATAACTATTGCCCCGACATTTGGAAAGGCTGAGCTCCCTAGAGACCATTGTTCAACAACCACTTTTTAAACATAGCCCAGGACAGAGCAGGTGAGGCCTTTTCTCACTGTGCTGTAAATTCTTCCCGTCCATAGTGAGGTGGGAAAGCAGTTAATAGCCTAATAGGCAGGTGTTTGAGGAAAGTCAGGTTATTGACTCAGTTCATTAGTCATTTTGAAAAATGCTTGCTTCAGCACGTGTACTAATGATGAAGGAAAACTGACCAGATTTCCGTTTTTTCTTTGAGTCACAAGTAACATCAGCTGCTCAGTGAGCCAGTGGTGTAGCTGAAGGGGACAGAGCAGATTCTCCTCCTTGTGTGGTTTCCCTTATTTTGCACCTGCTCTTCCCTACGTCCAGCTAATAAGAAGCAATACCTTTCATTTCTTCTTTCCCTGTACCCTGGATTCTCTCCGCAGTGCTCAGTATATTTTATAGCTGTCTATTCATGCATAACTGGGAATATTTTGAATCAAGGTGGTCTGACCAGAGGCTACAGCAGCTTCCCAGTAAGAAATTAGTGCTATTTTTAGGGTTTTGGGTTTTGTTTGTTTGGTTGGTTTTTTTTAATAAAAAGGACTTAACAGATGTATTTTGTGTCTTTCGCAGCAAACTCTGGATGGCGGAAGGATTGGTATTGCCTCACAGGCTCTTGGAATAGCACAGGCAGCTCTAGACTGTGCTGTGGATTATGCTGAAAAGAGAATGGCCTTTGGATCACCCATCACAAAACTGCAGGCAGTGCAGGTACGAGCGAGGCAGACAGGGCAGTTCTAAACATTGGAGTGGTAAGTGCACGTGGGCTCTCGGGCCTGTCTTCAGGTACACAGTGCACTGTCTGTGATAAATGGGCTAATAGTTTCTGTTTACAAACAGCATTAAAACTGATTGTTGGGATGGATGCACTCTTTTTTTCTGACAATACTGGCCTCAGTAGTGGAGACTGCTGCTGTATGTTCTTGTGCTGGCAGAGGCTGCCACCTGGAACAAAGGCAGTGTTTGTCTTTGCAGTTTAAGCTAGCAGACATGGCTGTTGCCTTGGAAAGCGCACGCTTGCTGACCTGGAGAGCTGCTATGCTGAAAGACAATGGGAAGCCCTTCACAAAGGTATTTCCAGCCGTGTATTGATGTAACAGTGACAGCGCTGGGCACAGGCCCAGGGCAAGAAAACCATGCTGTGTACAGCATCACTCTGTGCAGCTTCTCCCCAGCCAGCACTGTCCATGTTTCACCCACCTCTGCTGTCTGTCCTCAGGCAGCCTGCTGCGCTGCCGCCTGGCATTAGCCAAGGAGGGAGGGGTTGCCACTGTCAGCTGGCATCAAAGATCTTCTCATGCAAGAGAGCTGTTCCTTTTTGTGATAGCTGCACTCTCAGTGATGTTTTCCTTCCCCAAAGGAAGCAGCGATGGCCAAGCTGGCTGCATCAGAAGCTGCAACAGCCATTGCTCATCAGGTACATACTTCAATAGACATCGATGCTATACTGCACGCAGAAAGGGAGTTTGTGGTGTTGCAAAAACAGGTGCTTGGGGAAGGTGGGTTATGGAGGGGTGAGGGTGGTGTGCAGGGAGTTATGCTGGCCTTTAGCAGCTGTATTACTAAAGTTTTCTTGTGCCTGCTGCTGCCCAGGGCGGTGGCAGAGTTTGCAGTGGAATCAGTGATGTAGGAGGGAGTGCACCAGTCAGGACTAGTAGTATGTTTGCAATATGATGGATGAGCAAATGAACAGGACCTCAGGGGTCTGCATTTATTTTCCCCTGTCCGTAATAAAAGTATCATGACTGAACATGGATCACTTGCAAATACCACTGAAGCAATTCATTCTTTGTCTGGGACATCACTATTGCTCTTTTCCAGCTCAATCCCTATTTATCCCTCTGCCAATGGGCTGCAGTCATCCCCATGTCCCCTCCGTTATGCTTGCAGTGGTCTTGGTACCTTTTAAGGTGATTGTGGCCTGTGGAAAACTACTTTCTTGTCCCTGCTTCCTTTCTAACTAGCCACCTTTCTTTCAGGCCATCCAGATCTTGGGTGGGATGGGCTACGTGACAGAAATGCCAGCAGAACGCCATTACCGCGATGCTCGCATCACCGAGATCTATGAGGGGACCAGTGAGATCCAAAGACTGGTGATAGCAGGTCAGCTACTGAAGGCCTACCGTAGCTGAAGCAGCTGACTAGATCAAGACACTGCTCCAAAGTGCCTTGCAACAGTGCACAACACAGTGATCAAGTCTTGGCCCTCTTGAACAAGGGTAATGATTGAAGTTTTCCTCACCCATGAGTAACTGACACTCTTGTTAAAACATTCTGATTCTTCTTTGGACAAAGTGTGGCATGTGGAAGGCCATTTCAAGGTTTGTAAGCAATGGCAGTGAGGGCAGAAGGGAGGAAGCAACCTGTCTGTGCAGGGGAGCATAGGTCTTTTCCAAAACCAGAGTATTGTTTTCGTTTGGTAGCAGCAAAACGACTTCAGTGAAGTCAGCAGCTCTCGCTGTGCGCTTCCCTGGTGCTGTCTATTTTGCAAGGATTTGTCACTATGTGGTACTCAATAACCAGTGCCAAACATAGAGGCACTGAGAGACACAACCCCTGTGCCAGGCTGCAGGTTACATTGCCTCTTCTGATCAGACTAATGAATTTTAGGTAGGTCACCTGATAACTGGATACAGGCTATGCTGCTGTAATCCATGCTGTCGTACCCACTGTCAGCAGGAGAGGAGCCAGGTGGGAACACACAGGTACTCCCCTACGGACAGGCTGTGGTTGCTGTCGGTGTAGATGTGAAAACAAAGGTCAGAACTCCGTTGCCCAGCAGCCTGCTCAGTCAGGCACTGATGGATGTCAGTGTGAAAGCAAAGAACAGAAAAGCTCCAATGTCCAAGACTGATTTTTTAAAAAAAAAAAAAAATGAAAAAGCCTCTGCTCCCACAGCTACTTTTACTATAACCAACATCTACCACCCAGGAGAGAAAGTGTGTGAAGTGGCAGTAACAGCCTTTAATCTCTATGTGTTTCGGGCAAGAAGGAGGAAATGAACAGGTAACCTAGAAAACATACCAGGAAGCTTTAGCTGTAGCTCATATCCTCAGCCAGTTGGCTTTGTCAAGAAAACAGCTTTTACAAGATTAAACAGCCAAAAGAAAATCTCTAAACTCAGGAAAAAATGGAGAGGATTAAGAGTACAGCATGTATGCTCCGCCTCTTCATCCAAACAATGAGTTACTAGAGGCGAATAGTTATTTTCCTGTGGTGCCATTTACTTAGTTTGTGTGGCAAGAAAAACAGCAGGATGCTATTACAGACAAATAAAACTTGTTTTTAAAGGACCACCAGTCCCCACTCTTGTTTTTAACGTAAATGTGAATTCATTTACAATATTTTCTTTGAAGGAGCTCCAAGACACTGGAGCATAAACCACCATGGCCTGCATGCACCAGTCACATGAAGTGCTGCAGGTGTTTGCTGTGCACATGTCCCAGTAATACAAATAATCCCTTTGCAGGGCGCTAGAGGGCAACTGCACACTGGGGCAAGGACTTAAGGTTAGATTTCTCCTTGCTGCTCTCACAAACTTAAGGAGTAACAGAAACAGAGCCAGGCAGGGAACTGGAGTATTTCTACTGGGAAACCATTCTAATGGCTGTCTATGTGTTGCCTGCGTCACTGCTTTGATAATTTCTGAAGGCTCACGTCTATGATGCAAAGAAGAAAGTGATGCTATTTTACACATTTCTCTGCGGAGTCACTCAGCTTGGACAGGAGCTGTAGGGCTGCTCACTGCAAGAAAGTGAGGACTTTAGGAATACAGAGTTACTGGTGCTCATCTTCATTGACCTCAAGTACTGAGGTCCAGCTGAATCCCCAGTGACCCAGAGCAGTCAGTCACTCTTAGGCTGTACCTCCTGCGTGGTTCTCCCTCTACCACACTGGCAGCACTTTCAGACTGCTCGTTTTCATTTACCAGCTCCAAATGACTGCCGCTTCTCTTCACAAGAGCAGAGCAGAATTGCCCCTGTACTCGCACCATGGCTGACCTAGGGGGGAGAACAGCAATGAACACCTCAGCTGACAGAGCACACACCTGAAGAACCTACAAACTACATGTCACAGATCCCTTGTGAATCTTCTGGAAAGCACACAGCAGGCAGCATGAAGTAACTGGCTGTTCCTGGGGGTGCTGTGCTACTGTGCCTGTGACCAGAGCCTGCTCTTGGGAATGCCTGTATCTCACACCCCAGGCCTCCTTAACAAGCTTCTTGCTAGGTCTGACCTCAGTACAAGAGCTAATTTGGTTAATGCCTGCACACTTTGTGCTAACTTGCTGAGTACCACGCCTCCGCCATAGCCTGGATCAAATTACACTGCCTGTCATCAGGTTACAAAGAAGGTGGAGCTGGGAAAAAAAAAAAAATCACTGGTGTAGGTACAGTCTGCTGGTCAGGTTCCTGGCCCTAGGAACACCTTAAGATACTTGAGTTCCCTTTTATTATTACTGAAAAAACATACTTTGAGAGTGAAAAGACTCTCAAACAAAAAATTTCCACTCCTTCCCCACTGCCACAGCTCCAAAGGGGGATTGGTACAGTAGCGCTTTGGGGTAAACAGGAGAGTTAGTTACACATAGCACCTGCCCCAGAGCTCCAAGAGTAACAGCTCGCTTTTTGTCTCAGAGCAAGGTACTAAAAGCCTGCTCCTCACTGCTGCTGGCTGAGAGAACTGGGGCTGTAATGCACATGCGTCTGCTCCTCAGGGCTGTTACTGCAGAGAACTGCTGGGGAGTCCAAAGCACAAACAAGTTTTGCAGCATTAAGTTCTTTGCCAAGAGCCACCCCTGGCAGCACTTGGCTGGCTTGGCAGGCGTGGGGGCCAGGCTTGTCCTTGAGAAAAGGGTCCATTTACAAGTGCAGCCGGAAGTTTGTATCAGTTTACAAACTCAGCCAACATTACAAAGCTGGGGCACTGAGATGGGAAACCAAGTCATACATAAATTAGAAAGGGGTGAGAAAGGAGATGAGCCATAGCTACACTTTTCAAGGACATATGGGTTTTGCCCCACAGTCTTTTAAGCTACATGAAATGGTGATGAGGCAGACTGGGGAGGAAGCATGGGGAGCCCTAGCTACTGTTCTCACAGTTACAGTGCTGAAGAGTTACTCCTCAGCCCAGTTCTGATTTGATAAATATGAAGCTCACGGTCTCTTCATGTGAGTTCACAGCAGACTAAAGGCAGAGACAAGCTGTTCAGGGCTGTCACAGTTAAAAACACACAGGTGAGAAATACTTGCTCTTCCTGGGGAACACAGGTGAGAGATGCATCCTTGGCCTGTTCCCCACCAAGAGTGAGGAGCTGCCTGGAGTCTGGATCCCCTTTTGAAGCATCTGCCATCCTCAGAGATCAGCAGGATGGGGCTCACCTCTCAACTGCACAAAGCTTCAAAGGAAAAAAACAAACAAACAAACCAAAAAACAAACAACAACAACAAAAAATCCAAACAGAAACAGAAGCACCATCTCAGCCTTCCAAGTTTAAGCAGCATAAAAATATTTTACAGGACTCAGCCAAAATTGCTGCAGCATTGCTTTTACATCAGCATAATCTCCTCTACTGACACGGTGATCTATGAGCAGGAGAAATTAGTTTGGTTTTAAAATTAAACTTGTGTTTTGCCTAAGTGGAGAGCCCTCATTATATACACAGACTTGGCAATAGCCACATGTTCAGGTTATGCTAAGGGTCTTGGAAAGCATGAAAAGTACCAAATTTGAAAGACATTCTGAAGTAAAAAAGCAAAGTACCTGTAAGAAAAACAGGAAGAACGAATGGAATATGATGAGAATGTGAGTTTTGTAACTTGAATGAAAAATGCAGTTTGCTACTAATTGCTAAAAATGAATTTCAAATTCCACTCAGTACTTGGGTAAAAAAAATACTTTTGAGCCTTCCTCCACTTCCCCTGAGGAGGAGGTCAGTACTGAGGGGAACCCACCCAACCCTCAGAATGTATTTTCTAATTGCCTCAATGACTTTATCCCCTTCTCTCACAGAACAGACCGTTCTTCTGTGTCCCACACAGGAAGCATTCACCTCAGCAACGAGCTCCTGATAGTCACAGGACTGAAACCACAGCGCTGGCCACCCTTGTGTGCTCGCAAACCTCTGCAGGCAGTGCGCACTGCAAGTCTGAGGTGTGTAGCTGAAAACCAAGAACTTTCTTTTGCCCTAGGCTGACTGCAAGTCTGGGACCCAACACCTGCTGAACAGTAAATGCACATTTTTAACTAAGAAGTTATTACCTCACAATTACCTGACAGTTACCTCACAATAACCATTGCAGGCACGTGCTATAGGAAATACTTTCAACAAAGTGAAAGGTACGAACTGGAGTGGGGGGAACCAATAAAATAAAATTAATAAAATCACAGCACTCCCCTGCCACCCCCCACTGGCTCAATCTTGGAGTCCCCACAGGGCTGTGCTGCTCCTCACAGGTTTCACCCATCCCTGATCCGCTCCAGCAGCACAGAGCCACAGCCCCTCAGCCCCAAGACCTGCAGGGAACAGGGAGAGGGGGCACTAAGCGACAGCGCACACAGACCTGGACAGAGCTTGGCTACGCTACATGTGCTCTTCTTGTAACAGCAGACAGAGCAAAGGGGATCAGATGTTTTGCTGAAGATTCCTTACCTGTTGTAACAAAACCACACCCCCAAGTGATGTTACTGTTCGGTCAGGTTCATTCTTACACACTCCTGTTTTCCACTTAGTTAGCAGCATTGGTGCACTGCTGGGAGAGTTCCCCAAATGCAGCCTGGCAGAGTATTTTAAAGGACAAAAAGCTCTAGTTACCTCCGGAAAGCCTTTCAGTCAATAAAATAACAGAACTGGAACTGCTGGTTTAAAAAAAAAAATAATAAAATACATATTTTAACAGGCTACAGATACAGAGCAGTCAACACAAACTCCAACCAGTCACAACAGGAAAGGACAGTTTTTCTTTTTTCCTTTTTTTTTCTTTAAGAGGCAGGGGCATGGAAGAATACAGCACTAATGAAACAAAATGCAAAAAAAATACAAAAAAAAATAGAAAATAGAAAAAATGTATTTACAAGTGATACATTACTATGATCAGAAAGCACAAAGACAATTGCTGCTATAATACATGCACAGGGTCAAGAAGGAACTACTAAAAACCCACAAGGGAGCTGTTTGTAAAAAAAAGAAAATTTAAAAAAAAGAAAAGAAGACACCCTCTCCCCCCTCAAACAAACAGGGCTAGGTTTGGACTTTTTTCTTCCTTAGTTTGCTACATTGACCAAAACCAAATATCCCCTCCTGTCCATGAGTAGAAGCAGTACAAACACTACACGTGGGTTCAACTGCAGGTTCAGCCGGTGGGCAGAAGCTCAGTGTGGATCCATAGATGAGAAAGCCATAGTAAACTGCTCTACATGCTAAGAATTACAGCAAGCCCCTGTCTGCTACACAGCATGATCGTCGCAGGTTTTCCTTTTCATTTATTCATATATATATCTCTATGTGTGTATATATATGTATAAAAATCGTGCCCTTTTTCACTGCAACATGACACCTGGGTGGAAATGTAACTTATTACAACAAATTTTTATATGTATACTGCAAGAAGTCACTCCATGTCTGTGGATTTAATAAGTAACCTCACACCACAGGAAATATTTAATAAATCAAAAAACCCAATATTGTGACAGAAGACCTTCTGTCTCAGTTCTTTTCAAAACTCAAGTCCAGCAGGAAACTGGTCCCAAGGAACACGAGGGGTTCTCTGAAGAAGCTGCAGTTTGCTTAACTGTTTTTTCTTTTAGTGTTCACAAGTTTTTGAACGACTTCAAGCCGTTTTCAGTTTCAAATCTGTCTCTTCCTCGCTCACCAAGGTCATAGTCTGGTACTAATCCATCCAAATGAGGAAAAGAGGAAAGTGTCTGCAGTTGCACCAAGGGTCCCCAATTCCACATCTGCAGCTGCAGGGAGATGTGGAGTCACACAGAGCTCTGGGACCTCAGCTTTTTTTTTTTTCCTTTTCCTCCTTTTAATACCAAGTCCTTTCATACAAGTCCCATAATTGGTACCTTACCAAGTACCAGCCAGTCCAGCTCTAGGAGACAACAAAGCCACAAGTTAAAGTGAAAAGGACCAAGGCAGAAGTTTAGGTCACTTTCTCTGTTCCATCATACTTCCAGGAAACGGGAGCTGCTGGACTTGGAGTGGAAAGGCTCAGACCACATGCGACGTAGATCGCCCTGGGCAGGAAAACAGCAGAAGGGCCATGTCCTTAGAAACTCTGAAGTCCATTTAGATTTTTAAAGGCACACAGAATTGCAAGCATGTCCTAAAACAAATCTATTCTTTGTCTGTTTTTCTAATTACAACAAAGATAGTAAAAAACAAAGGCTTTCCCTGTCAGACCAGAATGTTTTATTTTGGCAGCAGATCTACCTAAAATGTGTTTCTGAAGGGAAGAAAATATTTATGGAGGTGGAAAATTTGGCTCTTCCTTAAACTCTGCCCTGCTCAGAGCTGGATGCGTGTTTCAACAACAGCCCTGCAACAGGCAAGGTTATATTTTAAAACTTCAGAACAGGGGACTGGAAAGAGTTAAATAAGGATCTGCCTTTTCAAGCTCTACTTGACCTTTGCACAAACCATTCTTTCATGACCAACTGGGCAAGGACAAATTCACTTATTTAATTAAAACAGCATTTAATACCTCAGAATTTGGTTAGTTCTTAATTACTAGTATGTCACGTACATAACTCATCTTCTGTTTCAGGAACTCTCAGTTTCTCCTCACTCCTCCACACTGGAGATCCACCCCAGCACAGCAGCACTCAGCTCTGGGCCAGGGCTGGTACGGACACGCATCGTCCTCATGAGAGCGATTGCCTGACACAGGAACGCTGAGCCGCTCCCAGCTGACCCCAGAGCTCCCTGCTGCCAGTGTCTAATCCTGGCTTACCTTTAAATAGGCCATGGTGAGGAGCGGCAATAAAGTGAACGGTACCAAATAGAGCAGGGCAGGCTGGGCTGCCCGGTGAATGCGAGAAGCTACTGTTGCAGTTAATAGACCTGTAAAAGAAAAATGTGCCTGTGAACTCCTTGTGTATCGTATGGGTGTTCTCCTCACTTCATCCACACATGGCTCTTTCCCCACCACTTCAAGAGCCAGGCTGTGGAAGTTGCTTATCTGTGTCCCACTTTCCCTGAACATATTTAAAACAAAATTCACTTTACTATAAGGCTGTGCTGAAGCACTTGCTCTAGTTTTGACCCTCATGGACTAAACCAAGAATAAATCAAACCAAATGCAATAAACGGCGAAGGTGCTGGATGCACCCACTGAGTGCTGGTACCTCCCGGGCTGCCAGTCTGGGGTCCCCAGCCTGAGCAACGGAGGCTGAGAGGGAAGGCCGCATGCACCAGGAATGATTTCCTGGATACTTGTCCAAAAGGATCATAGCAGGAAAGAGGAGGGGGGAGGAGGAAGGCTATGGATAGGAATCTTCCCTTGTCATCCTTGCATCCAGGACTGCAAGAGGTCAGGACATGTGCACGCACCTCCTGACCTCAGGGAAAAAAAAAAAAAGTCTATTTATGTTCAGGAGGAGAGGGATGGCTACAACAAATCACAGACAGCGTTCCAGCTGTGACTACTTACAATTTTCTGTACGTACTAAAATGTCAGGAGCACACGCATCAACAACGGAACACAAAAATGCAGGATTAACTGAATGGATTCCCTAGATGTACTCTTGCACAGCATCAGTGACCTAAAACTCTCATATTTTTCCCATAACCCAGGTATAAGCTAAGACACCATCTATGCTAGTGAAATAAAGTACAAAAAGTTGCTAACAACAATATACTGACAATTTGTTTCCTCCTAGAAATAAAATACAAACAAAAAAAAAGTCTTAAAGACGACTGTGGAAGGGTTTTTCTCTCCAAACCGTGCAAACTAAACCCAAAGAAAGGAAGATTAAAAAGAACATAACCAAGTGTTCTCTCAAAGCCTCTTTACAATTGCTTTCATCATATTCTAAAAACCTACTACAGTGATTCCCCTTCTGCTCACTCAGCAGCTGCCCATATGAAACCAATCGCTCACCTACAAAATATCCTATCAGTGTGCAGTGGAAGTAGGAGACCTTCTGCATTCGGCCAGAGATGTTCCCTGGCCCGGGGGCACCACAGGAATCACTGTTGGCTTGCTTTTTGTAGTTATCGTACCGCAGGACAAAGCAGAGCAGAAGACCTGGCATCACAATATCGCCAATCCCCAGCATAGAGAAGTGGCTGCCTGTGGAACTAGAGAGCAATGGGCATTAGGTTCGTGCTGGCACGCAGATGACAAGGTCCAGGGTCCTCCTCTGCAGCTTTGAACTTCACTTTGCACAACCCTTCTTTCTACTCCCATACTTTTACATATCAGAAACTAAAGGCTGACCCCTGGAAGCTTTTCCTCAGTGGTTTCCCCCCTGACTCCAGCTCAGTTTTAAATGCACCCATTTTGACAGGAATGACACATGGCTCCAAACCAGCTTATTTCTGCCAGCAGTGTTTATGCTGCTTTTGCTTGTAACTCACTGAACGACACAGTCCCATCAATTCAGTATCTCAGCCTTCTCTCCTCTGCGCGTTGATAGGAGGTACCAGCTGAGCGTTTTAATGAATTGGTTGATTGACAGACACAGCACCTTCATTCCCGTGTACACAAGCCACCTCTCATACAAGGCAGTAACTCCATTTATGGAATTCTCAGATCTTTGGCCTCATTCAGACAAAACACATAGAAAACCATAGTCTCACCAGACTCCCAGAAAAGAGTCAACTGCCAAGTAGATGAAGAACTAAAATTGCCAATTATCTCAAACCCAACATCTTTTTTATGAAAACAAGGCAAAATTATCACAAAGTTGACAAAATGAACGATTTTGGTTTTATCGCTGCAGACAATCAACCACTAATCTCTGTAATTTCAACATCCCAATATCTAAAGAAACAAGAATAGAAGATATACATCAACATAACCTACTGCATAACTGCTGACTGCCCAATCAGGCCTATGTGTATCTGGTTCAAAGCCCAAGACATGATGGAACCCCTGCAGCAGACAGAGGTAGAACAGCCCCCCCCAACACAGCGCTGACCTGGTAAGCCATCCTTGCTTAAATTGACTTGTAACTCCCTTCCCAGTCACTTGCAATTATGCAGTAATCAAGACTATTCTGATACTACAATAAACCTGAAGTGTTTTGCTTTTAAGCATTGTTGCAAGTCCTGCAATAGCAGGTATTAAACTGTAGGACTTAGGCATATGTGGAAAACCATCTCCTGTTCTGACCAGGCCACCTTTTAATCGAATTAGAATCAATTCTGCATGCTGTGAGTCCGCAAACGCAAGGGTCCAGTCCTCACCACTCATTCTATGGCTTCACATCATACAGAGGGAGTGACTACACAGGGAACTAGGCTGATGTACTCCTACAGAATGAGAGCTACTAAAAAGTATATAGAGTGGAAACTATGTTTATCTAAAACAGTAAAAGAACTGCTCATTTTACCTTGGAAACACAAGTTTGCCAGGCAGTGACAGACGTGGAACATCTCTACCCACATTTGGTCCCAGGTGAAGTTTCCGGGATAAAACGTCAAGGGGATTATCAGCTGGTTGTGTGGCCACTTTCACCATAACATTGCTGTTAAAGATGTAGGCAGAAAAAAACACCTATTGGGAAAAGAAATCATCAGAAACTACAAACTGCAATAACATATCAACTCAACGCTGCATCTCATTTTGTTTTGCTTATTCAAGAAAATAAAGGATATTGTCCAAGTTTTCCACACATAGGCGTTGTTTATAAGAAGATAAATGGCAAAATCTATTTCAAAAATTCAATACAGTTTTTTTACACTGTTAATCCTCAAGAATAACTGTGATACACTTTCTGGTATTAAGACACTGATCAACAGACAGATATCATTTGGCAAAAGATCTGTCCAGACCACATGCAGGTAGCCCAGGATTAAGCAGGCAGGTAAAAAGATACTGAAAACACAAGAAAGCTTGAAAGCAGAGGAGACGTAATGTGGTGTTCACTCATAAGTGGAGCGATGCAACCCTTGTTTCAAATGGGCTCTTACACTACCGTTCATCACGCTGGAATGGACTGGCTACCACGGCTGCCAGCACGCGTGCTGTGGATCGGTGCTTGGGGTTACGCAAAGGTAAACGAAAATGCTTTCGTGATTACAGAAGACACTGTCAGGTTTCTTGTTAAAGCACATTAAGATTTTTGCCAGCCTTCCTGGCTACACACCAGCTGGCGTTCCTGCCTTGCGGATTTCACCACTCATCAGAAGTTGGCCAGTGCAGACTGAGCAAGCGTGGCAAAGGCTCCGTGTTTACTTAGAAATGCTTGTTACAGTCAGTGTTCAGCCAGGCTTTCAAAGTTTAGGTTCTAATTTGTTGCGGGTTTTTTTTGTTTTTTTTTTTAAATAACGTGCCAAAGTTGAAACAGTCTAATCATGTTTCTGCTTTTGTCAACTAATTAGCAAGGAAATCATTCTGTATCCTACTGCAGACTTGAACGTATCAGAATGGAGTTAGGAAGTTGGTCTTCTGGCTTTGCCAGATTTCATCATCTTCATACTAATACATGTCATGTAAAAATGGCCCAATGCCAATTAAAAATCCAAAGGATAAAAACAGTTTTACCAAATACTTACCCAAAAGACATCATAAATTAGTAACCCAGAGAGCAGCAAGCAGGAAACCTTCAGGCTCGGAAGCCGGACAAAAGCTATCATTGCAACACACAGGCCCATAGCCAGAGCTACAAAACGCAAGCACATAATTAATTCATTAAAAATTGCAAAACAAAACAACCTACCCCAAACCTACATTTCCCCCTGCCAAACACGCCAGAGAAGCTGCTGTTTGCACCTGGGCGGGCACTGGACGACTGCCTACTACTTCCAGAGAGCAAAATTCTTCTCAGAGTTAAGAACAGTCAAAACACACTCAGTGTCCAGCTGTGAGCCAGCCCTTACAGAGGCAGAAAAGCCTCTCCAGGCACAACCACCCATTCCACTCATTGCCACTGCCCACCACAAAGACGTTTTCACATCCTGGAGACTCTCTCTATAAAACACCGCCCAGTTAAAAACAGAAGCAACAAAACAGCTTTGAACGCTTTGTGCCGCAAATACAAACCTCTATGTGACACTAAAATAAGGGTTTCTAGTGTATCCAGTATAAAGTAAATAAAATCCATGACTCTTCATTCAGAAACAGGGCGGTTACGTGACAGGTTAGAACACAGTAAGACAAAAACCCACTCAAACCAACCTGCTGCTTGGGCAAGACTGGACAAGACTGCCCCAACATCAACTACAAAATATTGCTGGTTTGACATTCAGACATTTCCCAATAGCAAAAAAACTATAAGAAAGCCTACATGTCAACAGGGAAAAAAACATGGGCAAGCCTTTTCCTAACCCTTCTCCCTAGGGAGACTTTTCAGTCAGATCAACAAGCTGAACAACGTGCTGCGGCTCAAATGTTCTGTTCCAAGGAGAATTCGGTCAGCATAGAAAACTAAGATGTCACACTAAAAAAAAAAAAAATCTGTCTTCGCATTTGTGTGATTTCCTGCTTCTGTAGCACAGTCTCAGCTACCAAAGATACTCAACTGATAACTGAATATATTTCAACTGGTTATTTTCTGTATCTCTTGATGGATTTTCTTACAAAATTAAGAAGTCAACAACTTTAAAAGCAAACCAACTTTCACCTATGAAATCAGTGCATTTACAAGCAATAACAGAGCTCTGTTGGGACCAGATCTCACCTAATGTGTAGGTGTTTGTAAGCAAAACGTGTTTGTCTCACACAACACAGAATTTCTAATGAAGTTATAACATCTTTTGATCAACAGAAACTGCAGGAAAAATGGATTCATTTCACACCCACCCGCACGACCACCTGACAAGTTCAGAATTCACAAGCTAGCTTTGGATGATCCCACTACAATTACAAAACTGCAGAACTACCCTATGCTCATATTTTACCTGAAAGATGTGGAGCTCTTCCCTCAAAACACTAAGGAAACATTTCCATACAGACTGAGGAGATATCAGTGGCCCCAGCTGGCATGGCAGCTCGCAGGGGCTGCATCCCACCTCATCTCCCAAGAACTGACAGGCTCTCAGCACTACACCAGGCGTCACAGTTACCAGTTGTAACAAAGTAATGGGATTACTCAGATAAAAATGTACCCTAAATGGTGCAGTGTAGCTGTAACCAGCTATAAAATACAAGGTTTAAAGAATTTGACACAGCAAAGCAGCAAGAAAAAACATTCTGTAGCTCAATATAGACTTTAGTTACAGACTTCCCCGGCAGAAGAAGAAATACAAGGGAACAATCTGTCTTAAATCAAAGAGGCTTCTCTAAAGCCAATGTTAAAAATAACTCAGGCAAGCCTATATTTAGGAGAGAATTTCCACGTTATAATTAACTAGAAGTGTAAATACTTCAACCAGCATGAAGTTCGATCCATGCTCGCACTAGTCCTCTATCAGATATGAACACAGGCACATGCACAAGACATCAAACTAAGCAAATACTGGGTAGAAAAGGAGGTGGAGAAGAGTCCTTTAGGTGACAAGGAAATACAGATGCTATTCATTATGCAGTTTTGCAACTGCTTCAAGAAACGTTGGTAAATTTCGAAACCAGAAGGAAGCAAGAATGCCCAAGAGCAACTATGAGTTAAAAAGGCCAAAGTGCAACCCAAGCACAGAGCAACTTCTTGAGGAGGAAGTGAAGTCCAGCAATCGTACGATAAAGTCATCTGCATCCACGCTGACAGATGGTGCTGACACACTCCACAAGGCAATCGTCACTGACATACACTCCAAACCATTAGAAAAAAAAAAAAAAGAGCGAGAAAGAGAGACAAAAGAGAAAGAAGGGTAATACAGTCATGCAAACAGTAGCTCTGGGTTGGAAGTGCTGGCCAAAGGTTAATGAAGCTGAAAAAGCAAGAACTAACTAGAAGAGTTAAACTTCAGTTAACAGGATGAATTAAGTCCAGAGTCCGTGCAAACACACTCCTCACTGAATACGGATACTCTCAGGATTACGGATATTCCTGCATATATGATCACTCTCCACATGCTGCGTATTTTCCAGGTTTCCTGCACCAGTGCATCCAGAGGGATGAAGCCATCAAAATGGTGGTGTGATGTCTGGTTCACAATGTACTGTGCAAGCTGGCAAGGCTTACAGTTCCCCCACAGACCACCAGCTGACCTTTGAAAGAAACAGGTATGGAAGCTCTGACCTAATCATGTTCCTATAAAACTCTCAAAGTATATGTTAAAGAGTGGAAATAAGAACACATGAAGTAGCCTCTGCCTGATGGTCGCAGTAGTTAAAGTCTGCAGCCATTCCTGGGGTATCCACGACCGTTTAGTTCACTCTGTAACCACTGACACTTCCCCCATCTACAGCATTCCCACTGCCCAGCTTTTAACTAGGCTTTGACAGGGAACGGTGACCACCCTTGATGACTCTGTCAAACAATCTGCTCTGAGAATAGCATTTCAAGCCTCACGTGTACATCATCAAGTGCCAGAACAACCCCTGGAGACAATACCTGCTCACGCTACCCTGCGAGATGTCCCTGGCTTTACAAACAGCTCAACCAGTGGCTGCGCAGATGGGGAAGTTGCAGTACTTGAGCAAGGATGACTCTTCTGGCATGAACTGTCGTACCTAGATTTTGTAGGGACTGGAAACTACCATGAAGGATTTCCCCTCCTTTTTTACTTGGCTCTAAAGTAAAAATACTCTTTCATAATTAACTGGACAACAACAGACTACACACGTGAAAATTGAGGTGCGCTGTTAAGAAGGAAGGGCTGTTCCTCCTGCCACCAGCCCAGGCGATGTATAGCACATTCACATCCCCCAATTCACTTTCTGCCAAGAGCAACCCAGGAGCTGATCCCTGTGCGGGCAGGGAGGAGTCCAATCACAGTACATCCAGCCCCTGCCGGGTGCTGGCTTACAAACCAGCAAGGTCTCCCCTTGCAGATATTACTGAGCAGTGCTCAGCACCCACATTTCACTCCAAACCAGACTTATCGGGGTCTCACATGTTCACTGACAGAGGAACAAAGGGTAAAGGCAGAGACAACACAATCCCACTCACAGCAGAAAAGTTCGAGGAGGAAAACTGCAGAGTGGGTTTCTGTGATGAAGGCAAATAAATGCCATGCCCTGTTCAATGTCGCTGACAAACACTGATTTAATTGGATTTGAACAAACAACGGGAGCCTTACTACGAACTACATAAAATACTCCAAAGCTAGACAACATCAATGCAATTCAGCAAATCATAAAAAAAAATATCACTGAGAAATAAAACCCGGAAACCACTCTGCGCCAGTAGTTCAGTACTTGTGCAGGTTCACTACCTCAACGCCGATATCTCAAACTGAAGTGATCACAAAAATATCTCTAAGAAAATGCCCCTGTTGCTATCTCAGTGTAGACAGGTCTTTCCAGATTTCAACAAAATTTTTGCTCGACATGCCATGTCGAGCTACTGCAGATCAAAAAAGAACCTGGATTTCATGGCAGGCTACTCTGCTCAGCGTCAAACAAACTTCACCTGTATTTTTCATTTAGTATCTGGGTATTTTAAAAAGTATTCCCTAACAGGTTGAACTTAAATGCAGCAGAGAGCATGAATGAAACCTAACAACTATACACAAAAGTAATAATCAAGGTGCCATGAGAGGTTTCAGCGCTAAGGACTTGCTGCTACTGCTGCTGTCTCACCTAGGAGCAGCTGAAAAGCTGATGGGATGTATGTCTTCTATTGCAACAAACAGTTTCAAGGCAGGTAATGTTGTCCCAGCTATTTTTCCTCAAGCAATCACCACCTCAGTGTGCCATTTCACAAAAAAACAACTGACACTGCTGAGAGGCAGAGGTCCTGCTCCTGGCTACCCCTTCAGCTCTTTCCTATCGTATCTGCTCCATCCTCTCAGGTCCCATCACGCTCCCACTTACCTTTTGCCAAATTTAGTACATACCTGACTGCACAATAATCCAATTTATCTCACTGCAGCAGCAGAAAAATAGCCTGGACAAAAAAAAAAAGTCTGCTGCCATTCTAGAGAGCTGAATCAGTTTACTATGTAATTAAATGAGTGCCAGAGCTAGCACAAGAGATTTGGAAGGCAGGAGGGGAGGAAGAAAGCTTCTTTTTGGAACAGTAAGCTGTGAATTCAGTTCAATCAGCATGAAAAGAAAAAACAATGACAACTCTGAGCCAACTGGATGCCTGCCTGCTTCACCCATCTCACCATTGTAACTGGCAAGCATCAAAGAGATCAAAGACAGCCAGCTACTGCCAACTGTATCACAACAAATTATTTCATTGCCTGAACCAAAAACCAACAAGATGCACAGCAAAAATTATCCAGATTGTTAAGATCAAGCTTTGATTTAGCAAACACCACCACCTCTATATATCTTTCACTGAAACTGGCAATGCGCTCTGCACCACACAGGTGCAGGGTGTCTTTCATGAGTGTGCTGGCACTTCCTTGGAAGCTTTTACAAACCAGAAAAACAGGCATCAAACACTTCCCTGGCGTGTTCCTGACAGCGGTTGTTTTCAGGGACTCTACCACACAATATTACAACTCAGCAAGCCATTAATATTAGCAAATTTATCCAATCATCATCAGGTGACTGGATGTGTCAGAATAGGCACAAAACAGTGGTAAAATCCCCAATTCACATACTCACCATCCATAAGGAGCCAGTGGCCAGTCAGGACCCAGATGAGGACAAGCATCACAGACAGAGAAAATGAGAGCAACTCGGCAGCAGTGAAACGCCCACAGCAGCCAAAGGAAATCCTAGGAACAACATAAACATTAGCTAGAAGACTTTATGTTTCCATTTAAAGAACAGAAAATGGACACTGTTGGAACAAGGGCTGCTGAAAGATGCCAAGGGAAAGCTTTTAATGTGCGTAAAGCCTGAACTAGAGAGATGAAAAAAACACTGTAAATCCCAGCACCTCTCTTGAAACCATCACCATGAACACTATTTCCTGGTGTTATCCAAGGGAGCGCTTTTTGTGACATGAACTCGAGTTGTGAGGTTAAAAATTAATTTCACAACATTAACAACTGTAATTTTTACTGGTGTAACTACAGTCTCTGAAAGAGACTCTGTAGTCCAACCTTAACAAACATTAAAACCCAAATACCAAATCCTAAACTCTGAAGTCTCAGCCAAAATAAGCCAATCTTCTTAAAACTCACTGCTGGGCAGTCTGGTCCCCTGCAATGGAGCTGCGTTTCCCAGGCTGACCAGCACGCGTGAGTTGCAGAAATTGTGTTTCCCAGTTTCAAATGGGAAACCTGGTGTGGGCATGAAAAATATGCACAAACATCAGCCCTGAATCCTAGAGGATAATTCTTGTAACCAAAGACCCTGTTAAAGAATTCTCATTAAAAGAAATCAACACAACATCTGAGAGGAGGAGCAAGGGATCTCCGAAGTCCTTACTTGTTTTGAGGTGAACAAGGCCGTGTTAAGTACTGGCACATCGGGAGCAGAAGGAAAGCAAAAGCTATTGTTGCAAGGACTAGAAAAAGACGAAAAGGTAATATTAGTACATTCAGACCTAATTTCTACTGCATACAAACAAGCTTCTCCAATCTGAAAAAGCTCTTGCAACAATGTCCTATTCTCATATACTGCAGCATTATTAAAGCAAGAGCAGCTAAAAGCCTCAAGTTTCTGCATAACTTCTCTTGTTAAGTCTGCCTTCAAATATCAATCAAAACAAGTCCTCAGATGAACACAACACCCCACTCCCAAACCTTAAAAACAGAGAGAAGTCTTAAAGCTACTCATGATCATATCAGTGAGAAACACAGCTTTCAACTATTCTGAGTCAAACAAACAAAAGAACTTACTACAGATTGGTTGTGAGATCTTTTTAAAATTCTTCAACATATGAGACAGATTAAGTCAGCACAATAAAGGCTTTTTTTCCACTTTCTAACTCAGATAGTCACTATTTTTTTTCATCTCGCTCAAAACCCTTTATTCATTATTGAAACTCAGCACAGCTTAAAATAAGTTATAACCAGTAGCTGGCAACTAAACTGTGTTAAATACAGAGTGTCTTAAGGTTTTGAAAACAGGATGATAAAAATGCATACTTTTCCAAATAGACTACTTTCCATAAACATTTTCTTTTTATGAAGCATGCTTAACCCACCCACGCATTTGTAAAAATGTTCAGTTAACTGCTGGTATTTATAAGCCCTTTTGCTTCCACTTTTTTTTTAAAAAAAAAAAACAGCACCAAATTTGTACTCAGGACTGTTTAGAAGACTGAAGAGTGAGCGCGCAAAGACATAGGCACAAAGCAGCACACATCCAGAACTGCTGCAGCAAAAACAGACTGAAATGAAAATGGAAGAGTCACTACTGCACGCTGCAAATCAAATCCTTGTGCTGTCCTCTACTCACTCCTTAGAACATTCAGGTGGTGGTTGCTGGGTTTTAAAATGGATCTTTTAGTTCTTCTCAAATTGTCTTTCATCATAAATTTTCCCTTAAAACATCTTGGGGGGGTTGTTTATTCCCCTAATCTATCACATAGTAGAATTTACATGAAGTAATAATTTATTTTTGATAGGAAGAAACATAGGTGCCATAGGTCAAAGTTACCAATCAGTATTCAACAGACGTTTACAGAACTGCACCTCTGGAACCAGAGACAGGAGCCTCCAGACTCACCTCAAGAGTGATATTTAGATTTTACCCATCAACATCAGCCCCGTTTAAGAGGTTGGAGAGGAAATGTAGCTCAAGAGTTAAATCATGAGGGAAAAGCCTGCACTGCATAAAGTGGAGTAGGGGAGGATGAGAGGTATTTGGGGGTTTAAAAATCTTCATAGACTCAGTATGTGGGCTGAGGAAAACTGTAAAGAGCTGCTGCAAGTTCAGAGCAGTAGAAGAATCTTGCTGCCCTGAACATCAGCTGGTCTCTTGAAGAACTGCAAAAAGATCAAAAGGCCAAAATTTTCCAAAAATCAAAGCCCTGGCATTTACTTAAAATGACAAAATGCAAATAATCATAAACAGGATCAGAGATCTTGCAGTTTATTTGCAGACAACCATTTCATTTTTGGTCTAAATTCCAGCAAAAGAATAATACTCAAACTGCTAACAAGACCAGAAGTCCCCCTGAAACAAAGAAAAATAACCTAACAACAAAACCTAAAATTAAACCAGGGAAAGAAGTCTCTGTGCAGGATCTCCAGAGTTATGCCATGATTCTTTAAAGTACCTGAAATACGAAATATCATGGACAGTTCTGAGCACTGATTTACAAAAGCGTCAACATTTGTAAAATAACACAACCAACATCTTTCAAAACCCTGGCAATTTATAGTTCAGCAGGTTTAGCAAATTACCAAGCGGAAAATACTTCAAATAATGTGTTACTTTATTAATAGCTACAGAGACATGAAAATGCAGTTGTGAAACCCAATGAGGATTTTTAAATGTACACTGGTACATATTCGTATCATAACTCTTATCAGCAATATTTAATGATATCATTGCTTTCTGTTCTATCGCTATTCTTATAGAGAGAAGAAAACCCAGTCACCTGCTGTGCATATTGTAAAGACAACTTGAACTGAATCAAAGAAGAAGAACATAACTAGGAGAGACACAGACGCTCCAATCGGCAGGAACAGTGCTTGGGTTGAATCAATGGTTTGAATACCTGCAGAAGAAGAAAGCGACACATAACTCGGGCTGCTTCTTACCGCACACACATTGAGAGTCTGGCCTCACTGACACAACTAAGGACATGGTCCATCTCAGTGCTGATGTTTACTCAGCCCCCCAATCCCTATACACTACTATAACCTGGCACAGGAGTCGGTACCAACACACTCCAGCCAAACGTCCTGACTGCAGTGGCCAGGCGGGCACTGCAACAGCCCTGCTCTGTGCGGTCCAAGAACTGAAAGCTGAAAGAAAAAGTACGATTTTTTTTCAGTCTAGTGCCATAGACTGAATGAATAACAAGTTACAAAAATTAACATTATTTAGGGATTAGGAATCATATAGCAATTATATATTTGCTTCATTTTACAAAGAGCAACACAAAAGGTGTTCAACAGCGCAGCTCAAGGTTTTGTTCAAGCTCTCAGCACGAGGCCGGGAGCCTGAGTGCCAGCAGAGCTGCAGTGTCAGGCTGACCCAGCTCAGGCACAGGGCAACACAGCTTCAAATTCCACCTGGGTGAAGGCCATCAGGCACTTAAACTGTATCACTGATTGCCATCAGCAGATAACATCAAGCCTAACAATAAAGGGCAGTTTTCAAAAAAAAAAAAAAAAAAAAAACACCCAGGTCATTTACCTGTTTACAAAACCACCACTCAGAGTTCAGCCCAGCACTATTATAATTTTTATGCTAAGAACCAAAAAAAATTCATGCTTACATTTTATAGCTGCAAGCAATTTTAAGCAGTGCAGCCAATGTTGAAGTATTTTATGCCGATTATTTCCCCCACCTCAAGGACGCAGTGTGATTACCAGGGATATTAGAGATGGGACAGGACATTTCTTCCACGAGTTTTTAGAATTACTAACAAAATTGAGAAAATCAGGCTTTGAAAAATCCCATCTATCCCCGCAAATTCTAATACTTAACCAGTCTCTGTAGCTGCATTTATATCTGATCATAAGCAGGGAGCTTAAAGAATCCATAAGTAGTAAACAAATAAAAAATACAAGACATAGTTATACTTGTAAAGCATTATAATAACAGGTAACATCTGAAGCAGTCACCTGCTAGGAAGTATCTTAAATATCTCTAATGAGAAATGAATGCAAGACTCAGACCTAGATGAGATTATGAGATCTAAAACCACCTTAACATCACTGTATTATCCTAAAATAATTACACACTGCTACATGAAGCAGGGTTTATCAGTCCTAGGATTTTAACAATTAACTTTTAGGTTATCAAGTCATGTGTATATGTACGTACACTATATATACACACAAGTACGTACACGCACGGTGTTCATATGTGTGTGTGTATGAGAACGCACCTATTTTAGTTTTTCCTGTGGGAGAGTAGCAAGTTGTCTAAATAACAGATTATCTACACAATTCAATTACCAACATATCTGAGTGCATCAAAAAACCTCAAATACACATGAAATACACTCTCTACTATTTGCGTCTACCCTAAGTATTTAACCATTTTCATAACAGAAAGATAAACCATGAGCACCGGAGCCAGGCCATTGGTCAGTTAGTAGTTCATGGCACGAATCTATTCTTCTTAAATGTACGTAGCACAATAAATTTTAAAAATAAAAAGCAGAACTCCTCAGTCATTTGGGATTTCTGTGTTACTGAGGCATGTGGCACAAAAGTGCAAAGTACAATGTAGACAGTTCACTGGCAACAGCGCAAAGACACAGAAGTTCCTGTGTTCTAATCTGTAACTTAGATCTAGTTCCTTCTGCTTTGAGAAAGAGCATTTATACACATGCCCTTCAGCTTTCCAAGGGAAAAAACAAGCAGAACAAAACCCCAGCAATGACATGCTACAAACCACCTTGGCATATGGCAATTAGTGCCTGCAGTGTTAAATGTCAAAAATTCTTCATTTAATTTCTGATCATTTTGACAGCTAATCTCCTTAAGGTGCTTATCCCCCAGCCCCAGACTGTCTCTCTTACTTCCCAGATGTCAAAGGCCTCAACTGTTCATTGCTGAATCACCAAGTACAGTTCTGTGCGTCAACAGAAGCAGTGCTCTGACAACCATGTAAATTCCAAGAGCCTACATTAAAAAGGCAAAAAAGGCAAAAGACACACACAACATAACGTACATTATTCATTTGATAACCTTTTAACCTGTGTTTCTTTCTTTAAGCAAAGCAACCTTAGCATTCAGGGGCTTGTGCACAGGTTTGCTCACATATCTGATTCCTGTCTTCTGATTTTGCTGAAGCTACGCATTCTAGAGCATCTTCCCAGAGTATGTTCAAATAAACTGCTAGAAGTTAAACACATCTGGGAATTTACAGCACATTGTGTACAATACATTCTACTCTAACTGTACTGTTCACTTAGATATTTTTACCTGCAAAACAGTGCACCTCAAATGGCCAACCTGCCTGGAATCTATTTATAGATTACAGAGGAGACAATTGCCATGTAGAAGCTGACATGTTAATCCCTCACTCTGAATGGACTGGGTGTAGATACTTATTTTGCTACCCATAACAAACGAGTTGCTCAAAGCCATGTGAACTCTATACTTCAATTTCTCTATTGATAAAGCTGAATTATCCTTACGGACCTAGAGGCAGACCATGAGAACTCTCATTGCTTACAGACCAGTTAATATGTCATAGCCATAAACTCCAGACAAAACCAAATTACATTTCCCTCTCATAACTGCCTGGGGTTTTTTTTATAAAAAAAAAGTAAAGCTATTTACATTTCTGGTATAACCTAACAAATTGTGCAGCACACAATTTCCATAGAGTATGGAAATGTTACATTGGCGTTTTAAATTTAGCTTCCATGAACTAGACAGCGGTATCAGTGTACAGCAAGATGGGAAGTACCAAGACAAAACAGTTGCATCATATGAGGCAAACTTACAACGCACGCAGGTGAAACACATGTAAGGGTGAAGCAAAAGGAGATGCAGCACACTGAAGGGAGGAAAGAAAGATAAGGAGTAAAGCTAACCCTTACTGTTATTGGTGCTGTTGCCATTAAAAGACCCAGCTGCACTGCTATTGTCTTTCTCTTTGTCTTGATTCTCAAAGTCCATGTTAAGAGACCTGCAGGAAACAAAGCAAACTTTACAGACAAGTTTCAAACTCTAGTTTCAGTACGGTTCTACCACAACACCCTCTCCCTGAGAAAGTCCTTTAATGCTGGTTATTAGAAAAAACACCATAAACCACGGAAAGTTGTTTTTAAAATGCTTACAAGTTACGGATGAGGCACCAATTTATACAGGTTTCTAACAGCGCAACTGTCACTGTGGTGTCTGAACTGGTAAGTGTTACACAGCAACACAGGTATTTGTCTGCATTGCTGGGAAACAGAACATGATGGAAATGCAATAAACATTTCAATTCTCTGACGTATTTGAACTCATTCTGAGTTCTCAGTTTGATCCTTGTCATTCAAATTTAACTATTGGATTTCATTTTAAAAACAGTATTATTTCCTTCCTCTTTATCTTGTTATGAATAATGACCAAAGTTAGCTTGTGAAAAATAGTCTGCTGAATGTAAGGTCTGACTTAACTGCAACAGTTTCACCAAAACAATTCATAATTTAAGGGATTGCTATCAGCAAAGAAAACTGCAAATTAACTGTTATACTTACTGCTCATGAACAGCTTCAGCGGTGTTCCTTTCAGCATCAGCATCAAACCCACAGACAACCCTACCTCACAGCTAGGCATAAACTAGGAATTCACTTAAGAACACAGCTGCTGATCCATGACAATTTCTGTGTAATCTCCAACCCTTTTATGATTTGGCTCTTTTCTCTGCTACAAGTTACCACCAGCATAATAAAAACATTGAGAAGCGATCACTGAAACATCCTCCAAGAAAGTTAAAAATCTTATTGTAAAACAAGATCTCCTGAAAACTACTGGGCTGTAAGGAAATTGCCAGCTGAAAAACACTTGCTTTGCTGCCAGTACCTCCCATGGGCAACAAACCGCACCATTGTTTCTTCTGGGTCCTCGCAGTTCCAGGATAGGATTTCTAGCGCAATGTTTCAAAGCAAGCAGGGCTCAGCCTCCCACAGGGAACCACTCGGTGGGGTTAAGCTGAGGCCAAAGGAATGAGAAAGCTGCTGGTACATCATTAGCATTAAAGTTCACATTCAACTATGGATCATTTCCACCGGAGCAATGCTTTGGGGAAACCCTGCAGGACAGTATTCTTACAGAGCCATGGAGGAGATACAAAAGCAAACAGGTATCTACAGAGTCACCAGCAGATATAATGTACTGAGAAGCTCCTCCTTGCTCTACTTAGTGAGGACAGACACCCATTTTAGCAGCTTCTGGTCATGAGAACTGTGGGTTGCCACAGAATTGCCAGATTTCAATTCCTTTATTTTCCCAAAGCATAGAGACAGAAGACACCAGCTTCATCCCATGCTTCCCAGCTTGGTTTGAAAGCTTGTGGACAGGTAGATTACAGGTTAAATCAGGCTTTACTTAAGCTGAGAGATGATGTCTGGGTACGTGGCAGGATAGAAGATTTAGCTGTTACCTGCCTGCAAAGTAACCCCAACACTGAAATCAGAGAAGCATTTGGACAAGAACAGGGGGCTGTCTTGGAAGAACCCACAGGAGAATCTGTTCCACCTCTCTAAACTCCATAACTAACACATACGCTGGCACGCTCCAGTTTGCAGCTTGTGACAGTTTAAAAAATGATACTTGCCCCTTTGCCAGTCAACACTAACACACGGTGAGTTCAAGGACTGCGAAACAGTCAGAACGTGCATAGGAGAGATGTTCAGGAGGGCTGGAAGCTAAAACTCCTGACTCAGCATAAATGAAGGGCAGAGACACTCACTCACTCACAGTATAAACCATCCTCAGTTCTGGATGCAGGCTTTCCCCATGATTTATCAAACATTATTCTGAGTATCTTAGGCACTTGGGGCTGTTTTTTGGTTGGTTTGGTTTTGGACAAATGCTGCTTGTGTGAGTAAGGACAGTGGACCAGGGCTTTCCTTTGTTCCCCTGAAACCCTTTGCACTGGATTAGATCCACCATGTAAGTGGATTTTATCCTAATGACTCACCCACCCAATTCTTCCTGATCCTATTACTGTCCTTCTGTTGAAGTTGCTTGCCAGCAGTACCACAGTAACTCTACTGGTTTCTTTTCAGACTGAAAATGGGAAACCAAACCCATTTTTCTGTAGCACGAAGGTAACTGAGTGACATTTTCTTGTCTTATGACAGCGTCTTTTGACATAACGCACTCAAATACACACAAAGACATCACTGCTGTCATTTGAGAATGAGCACCCTAAGCTGTAACATCCATCTTTCCAGCACATCACTTTTCTAAGAAGATCCACCCACTCTGTCAGAAGTTTTTATTTTGCTACTTTATGAATTTCCAGATTAATATCATTTTGCAACTTACAACCTCACTTGAATTTCTCATATAACTTAACTGTATCTTAGACTCCTTTTTCTTAACACCACAATTTTCTGTAAAAAAAAATGCTTTTTTTTGACCTGACTTGCTGAACAAACTGAATGGGAATTTTTTCAAGCCACCCTTGTAAATGTGAGTTTCAGCCCAGACATCTGCTTAAGATTTACACATAAGAAAATAATCAGGAAATGAGATTTAAAACCATAGGAGCCCATCATAGCCTGCAATACCTTGCATCTTGGGATCTCCAGGCTCATGGAACAGAAGTGGACTAGAACAGGACATTTCCTTAACTGATTTGTCCATCGCCATTCCACAACTTCATTCAAAAGTTAGGTTATCCTGAAGTCTGCAGCTTGTTACACAGGTAGCTTCACAGGTAAATCATAGGACAAGATGTCTACAGAGGAATGGGATGGCAAACAGCAGGGGGACATTTTTAAGAGCAGGGAGCTCTGAGAAGGGCAGGCAATTTAAGTTCAAGCACTCTTGCTGGCTTATACTGCATTATGCTTTCACAATTGAATTTTATTAAGTGTTATGGCTTACCGCAGCCAGATGCGATAGTTCCTTTTTACGCAACAGCATAAATTCAAATAGTTAAAAAGTGAATTAGTCCCTCAACTACATGCCAAACTGATTCAAAACCTAAAGAAAATTAAACATTTCTTAATTGTTACTCAAATACAATCTTATATTTCTTTTTTATTTTCAGTGTCTCTAGACTTTGTCTTCCTAAAGCCTTCTTTTTTAATTCCAACAGCAGTGTGGTTACCTAATACTGACTAGCAAGAACAGATAGCTCTTAAAGAATGGGCTCTTTTATCATACGATGTTATTAATGTATCATGGCAACATAAAACCTGTTATCCTAATGGCTGTGACTTACATTGTGAGTATGACCACGGCTACCATCTATTTCAGGAACACTCACAGCAATTCAGAGACTCCAGTGTTTGTATGGCCTTTTGTCATAGACTTGTTAAATGAAGCAATGTTCTTCACAAAACAGGAAGACAAACAGGCTCTGCTTCAGTTTGAAAGAAATAATACCCTCCTGCTATGGTTAATTTTGTTTTAAATATGTCAGTATGAACCCTCTTCCTCAGGTGCCACTACATTAAACAAACAGTATAATGCAAGATGCAAATCTAAAGCGACAACACTGTTTTCTCTAAACTCACTCAAGTCTTCTAAAATGGGGCAAATTTGATTTTTGAAGATACAAACTTATCCTGCAGCAGCTCTCAGGTGCGTTGCTGGAATTCCACACTGACAGTGTTTCCCACTTCTCTATGAAGCTGTTCCTCAGGCCCAAGTTAATAGTACTGGGACTCCAGAATCTCCGTTTTACAAGACATTTGCAATCAGAACAAGGATATCCTGAAATGACCAACACTGAAACATTCTACATAATACTCTACAATCAAATCCTTTCAGACCCTCCAAAAATACAATTTTACAGACCTGTCTTCAAGGACCACCTTCAAAGTTATCACATATACGTGCTCGTAACTCGACATATATCTTTCAGAAACCCCATTAGCTACTTTTTCTTCCTTTTCCATTTATTTTTCAGAAGCAATAAATATTTTGTTTACATGTTCCATCAATCTGACAGAGACATAACAAAACAAAAGGCATAAACTGCACTGACTCACTCATCATATTTTTAATTGAAAAAGAAAAATCTGTAGAACTTTAAACAAAAATCTTACCTGAAACTGCCGTAGACTATGAGCAGAATAGAAATCAAGAAAGTAGACACTTGACTGGAATCCACAAGGGAATATGCCCTGGAATTGGGAAAAAGAATGCAAGTGTGTCATCATGCATGCCCATTTCTCCACTGCCATTTGCTAATTCTTTTTCTTATCATAATACAGATAGACAATTGGATGACAACTCTTTATGATGGCTATTTATAGAAGTTCTCCTATCATCTAGCAATATAAAACCTGTAGCTTGTAAATTAACTTTTTATATTGAAGCCTGCAGTACGCAAAATCTGTACAACAATCAAACAACAACTCAAAACCCTTGTGGTAATTTGTTCTGAACTCACCACATTCAGATATTTCTCTGAAACACATTTAAATTGCTTCAGTGACAGCTCATGAAAGCTTGCATGTAAATAATGCTGGCTTGTCTTCTGCAGAGTTCTTACATCCTGACTGATAACAGTTAAGTTGCAATATGGTAGTCAAGGTTCTCTTAGTCCAGGGCAAGACACCCCCAAAGCTGCAACACGCCTTTATTAAACCACACACAATTACTTCCCTATTACATCTCGCAGACCATGTGACACAGGATTCCCAACAGGAACTGCAGCAGGACACAAACCCCAGTGCTAGCAAGAACAATTTCCTCATACTAGACACCTTGGTGTTTAAAGCATTTTTTTTCCCCTATTCTTGACAGACCAAACCCTACCCTGTAGTTTACACTGCAACATCTTTTCATCTGGACAATGGGACAGAGAGACCTCGCCAAGCCCCCGCCTGATGTCTGGCTGGGAAATGGGGCTGGTACTTAAGGGGCAGAAAATCCCTAAAAGGCGACCTTGAGGAACGGATCAACAAGACAAAAACAGCTCACAAGTAAAGAGAAACTATCATTCCCACTACTTTGCACTTGTGAAGCCGTATCTTGAGTGCTGGGCAGTTTTGGGGGCCGCAAAAAAAAAACTCTGGCTCACTGGAGTAAGCCAAGCAGAGGTCCACCATGCCAGTGGGGTCCAGCAGATGAGAGAGGCTCCAGGAGCCACACAGCAACTCCCAATGGGTTTTCAACAACTTGTGCTACAGTAACGGAAAAGGATGATGACCAATGTTAATTGCATTGATCCTATCCTACAAAAAAAGATAACTAAACTCACCCAAAAAGCCTAATTTCAGCAAGACTATGGATATGGAACAAAGATAATTAAACTGTGTGATAGCTCCAAATTAAGTATCACTAAGCAAATAAAAACTAAAGCTACAAGACAGCTAAAGAATCACTCATCCCATTCCAAATTTAAAAGCAATTTAGAGAAAACTACCAAACCAACAGGCATAGACTTCAAAATATTTTAATACGTAAACAAAAACAAGAACCTTCTACTATAGAAATTCAATGTTAAACATCACTGAAAAACAGACAACCTTTTAGATTAAACTATATACTTGTCAAATAAGCTTTTAAGAAAAAGAAACTATATTTTGTTATTAGCATAAACAATTTCAACATCATGGCACACTAAAAGTGAAAAACAGATGTTTTATTGGCTCACAAACCTGGCCAACACATAGAGACAATCGTAAGTGTGATTTTTTTTTTTTTTTTTTTAAGAACTTCAGTCATGTTTGACCTTTCCGTATCAGGCTGTGGAACAGAGATCTTGAAAGCATCAGTGAAGATTAATATCCTGATTGCAAATACTTGCACCATGTAACTGAGCACTTACAATGCTGTTCAGGTTCTATACAAAATATCTCATTGCATGTTATTTTCAGTCAATGATTACAGCTAAGCAGACCCCAAGAAGATGTGGCTTAAAGGTGAGCACAGGAGGTTGACGTTCTGCTACCAGCTTCAATTTCAGGGAGAAGCATTCTCTCATCTATCCTCGAGTGAAGGGAAACTTTGGAACCTATTTGATTTATAGAATTACAGAATTATCTGGTTGGAAAAGACCTCTGAGAACAAACAGTGGAATTTATCTATTAAAAGAATCTTCAGCAGCTCCAAATTTATAAGAAAAGCAAAATGATTGAATAGAATTTCAACTGGGATTAAACACGTTCAGGGTTATCCACTAAGCTTTATTAACTGATGTTCATAGATTTTACCTCCAAAATTAGCAAACACTTTTGAGACGAACTATGTTTTCTATATAATTCATCATTCAGCAACAACTTTGGAAGCTACGATAATTAAAATGCCATTTAATCATAATTACTATTAGTCAAAACAAGGCTGTAAATGCTAGAAAGATTTATAGAAGAGATAAAAAAGAGGCTGTTCAGATCATGGGTCAGCCCTGTGCATAAACCATTACATTTTGTACTAAAAGCTGAGGGCCCTTCGTTACAGTGAAAGAAACAGAATACACAAAAAACCCATTCCA
The DNA here is from genome assembly GCA_033556795.1 of Tapera naevia. Classification (NCBI taxonomy): domain Eukaryota; kingdom Metazoa; phylum Chordata; class Aves; order Cuculiformes; family Neomorphidae; genus Tapera; species Tapera naevia. The sequence goes on along the minus strand of JAUMJJ010000026.1, from coordinate 2,178,449 downwards.
AAGGGATGCTCTCACCCACTCCAACCCTGCGGCAGCACCTGGGATGCTCTCCCGACTTCTCTGCACAGAGAACTTCTGGCAGGACATCCTAAAAACTCCATGTTGGCACCACAATTACGGTCTGGGAAAACTTATGCTTGCTGACCTCCAGCCAACAGGGCCAGGGAGATACAGTCATGCTACTCTTCTTCCTGAGGCAGCTGGAAAAAAGAGCAATGCAAAACACACACAGGACCAGTCTTAGAGTAACCATGCAATGGGAGTCAAGCAGTCAGCTCAGGCATGTCTGGATTCCATCCAGAGTTTCCAACACAAGAAGCCCACAGGCAAATTTAACGAATAATTTTATAATGCTGAAGAGAATCTCATAATAATAAACCACTGCATCTTTTTAACATCCAATTCTCCTACATTACATAAGGTATTGCACAAAACCTGACAACAGAACTACTTCCCAAACTCTGAACTACTGGGCAATTCATTGAGAGACCAAAAACTTTGACCCCAAACACACAGTTCCGAAAGTATTAATCTATACTAGCAATAATAAGTAAATGACAGCCTCACATGAAAGAATCAAGAATATTATTTCAAAGTTTTTAATATTATTAAAAATGCCAGACAGTGATCTGCAAACCCATTCTATGCACAGTTGTCGTTTTGCCTTAAATACTGGGTTTAGAAGTGATTCTTAGTACTTGCTACATGACAATCCATGAAGAAGAGATCATTACTCTTCATTCTGATTGTGAGAATTGATACTGGATGAGGCCATGCTAAAGACTGCTGTCTTTCCAAGGACTGACTTCAGTGCAGTTCATCTGCATGCCACATTAAAAGAACAACTAGCAATCAATTTCTGAACGCCAGTACATATGCAGTACACTGCTCAAAATAGAGACACTATCGGGTTTCCCAGGAAAGTACATTTTTTAGGAGTCCTACACTGACACACCTGAAACTCAACACCCACATAAAGAAGCTGGTTTAGAAGTAACCTATTTAATCAGGCTACCAGACAGATTCCTGGTAACTCAATTAGGTAACAAATAACTATTTACAGTGATTAGACTACAATATTAGACCTATAAATTAGACCCAAGTACTTCAAAAAACCAGACACGCGGATGACTTTGTTTTCTCTGTAAGCTCCCTTCCTCAGCCAACAGCGAGAAGTAACTTCCCAAACACTCTACAACTCACATCTCACTCTGAACCTGCATCTTTACATGGCTGAGATCAATTTTAACAAATTTTCTGCCATGAGGCGTGTATTTCTGGCAGCTCCACGGGCAAACGCTCACCACACAGAGCCAGTAAAGGCACGCCAGGACAGAGACAGAGCAGGCAGTGTTCTATAACCCACTCTGCATGTCAGCCTTGCCCCTGTACAGCAAGAGCATTGTCCAGGCAGTGCGCTCTCTAGCCTGGCACAGACTACTCCATAGACCTTTACCTACAGAACAATTCCAGGGATTCCCATCGCGACACGCCACCATTTCCCCCAATCCCAAACAGCAGCGCTGCAAAATATGCCACATCAGCTACAGCTGGCACTCTGGGCAGCACGCTCCCTTCATCTGGGAAAAAAATTAAGATCTTGTGTGTTCCCAAGGTTACAAAGACCTGCTTCCTTCCCAGATAGAGAAGATGGTAACCAGCCAACAGAAGCTGCAACAACAGCAGCAGTAACGTTATGTCAGACACATGCAAGCTCTCGTTTCTCAAGTGCCCTCTGCCCCTGCAGCCCCAGGTCCAAGCCCACCTGACAGTGTGAACATTCACCCCACAGCACCTCCATTACCTGCCTGCTTAGGAATTTTTTATAAACCCCTCTCTTTTGGCCCTTCTGTTTTCCTATTGCGGACTTACTTCTTAATTCCTCTGCCTTTGTTACTTCTTTTGCACTTCCACTCAAGAACATCACTTAGTGAATGCAAGCACTTCACGCCTCAGCTTTTCCTTGACACCAGACAATACGCAGCCTCTTGATAGAAGTCTCAGCAGTCCTTCCAAGCAAGCAGGATTGCCCTCAGCAAAGCCTAGTACTTCTTTCTGTCCCCTGTGTAGAGTGATAAGTATTTGCACCTCACTTTGTTCAGGGAGCACCCAGAGAAAGGCAGGATCAGAAACCCAAAGTCCCTCTCAATGAGAGCACAGAGCAACATCCTCTACATAACCCACCTGTCACTGGCCAGCCTGACATGACCACAGACCAACATTGCTGTCACAAGAACAACATCTCACCTTTTGCCATCACCTATTCTTTCTCCATCCCATGCCAGCACCACTTGCAAAACCCCCTGGAAAACCAGACTGAGGGCTCTGTCTGCTTGAATAATGATGAAGAACAAATGGGAAGGTTTCTCAAGTGATTCAGGTTCCCATCGTTTCTGGACATAAAATCAAAGAGGAAAGAGTTCAGTGGCAGCATCACCTTAAGTTTCCCAAACTATCACCTCCAAGATCAAGGAAGTTTCATGTAATTGAAATAAAACCCTCTTTCTGCTTACACGACATACCTACTAAGTGTATGATCAAAGAAATTCAGCCCCTCAGTGTTTCAGTAGCAAATATCACTCCCCCGACTTACAGGTACAAGGAAAATTACTGTGAACAATTCTGCCGAGGGGGGACAAGAAGCCTGTGTATTGAAGTTTCCATAGCAACGCACACAAACGGCCTTGGACACAAGTCATTCTCATACAAAAGCTGTTATAACGCAGTAAGATAAACTTGCCCTGCATTTACTGCACATATACAAGAAGGCAAACAATGGAGCAACAAATAAATCACATCAAGTTTAAAAGCGCAGCAGCCAAACTAATTTCACTAAAGTTCACACAGAGTGAAGACTGCACTTCAGTCTTTTTTTTTTTAAATCTATTTTGCTTTATCAGTGATAATAACTTCCAAGATTTAAGAAAAAAAAACTACAAAAGAAGGTAACCATACTAGATAGGCTGGAGTAAGGATGGATTAAAACGGAGGAGATATGTTTTTCACTTTACTCAGTGGAACGAAATCTACAACTTGCAGATATCTGACACAGAATTACAACAATTCCCACTGACAGGAATGTAAGTAGATCAATTCAATTCACTGAGTTTATAATTTGAGTTTACTTTAGGGAAAGACAATCCATCAGCTCACAACAGACATTTATCTCATCTGTTGTTTAAAACACTCCCTGGCAATACAAGAAGATTTTTCTGGGCATCTAACATAAGTCTTTCTGATTACAGTTCTAGTCCATACTTTCTCTCCTATCAGATAGTCCTTCAAAACTCAAGGGAAGCTTCCTGTACCAGACACAACTGGGGTAAATGGGATCCACATGTGAATTCACCTGCACATTTCAGTTTCTGAAAGACGTGGCTGCTTGAAAAGGGTCCGCACAAAACTTCAAATACTCTTCAGCCCACATTCAAAGCCACGATGATTTATTCAACCAATACAGTACTCTTCATCTATACTTAAAATATCAGTTTTATTATCAGGCACTGCAAATAACAATGTATCTCCTTCCCTGTCCTGTACCTCATCGTTCATGTTCAGAATCTGCTGAATGCAGCACTCACCGTGGAGGTTCCATCTCAGCAGTCAGTCAAAAGGAACCAGAAAAAAAGAACAAAGCCCCAGACCCCAACAATCAACTTTTGATGGAAATTTGGTGTTAAATGACAAAATCAAGGATAGAGAAAGTTCATACCTCCCCCTCTGACAAGGAGTTTATGCATTTCAAAAGCTATTTAATGTATTAATTACATCGGTGATTGCTATAGCAACAGAAAAACAGAAAGTCAAGAAATACTAGTCCCTAAATCCAAGACCAGTTGAAAAATATTTTGTAACTCCCTTCCCTGCCCCACCCCTGGGTTTCACAGCCATCAGCTGCAGGCAGAGCCAGTGCTCCCCTCCACACTGTTGTGACAGCCTGAGGCATCAATCTGCTCTTCATCATGAGAGTATCCCGCTGGCAAGGAAATTGGCTTCTTGGGTGTACTTGTCTCTGATATTTTCCAAACATTCTACTACCTATTTTTTCATGCTTCTTTTAAGGAACAGAATACAGTGATCAGGCTAATCTATTGCTGAGAACAATTAATTTTTGATGCTAGTGCAAGGCATTTGTGAGCTATCACTGTAGCATCCTGCACTAAGACAAGTAAATCAAACTCAAGGACTCCAGCGCACAGCCTGAGGGCACATGAAAGGAGAACACAGACATATGCATGAAGACCAAATACAGTTAATTGTGCAAATATTCATTTTCCTTGGGGGGTGGACTCACTCCGTAGGTAAAACTAATACTACTTTTTTCCTTTACAGGATTCCAGGTCAACTAAAAAGCCTCTTTCAACTGCCTTACATGTGCAAGATATGTACATGTTTAAGAGCCTCCATTAGGCTTCCTGCCAAATCAAAGTTAAACCCAAGTGTAACAGTAAGAGATATAATTATAGGCGTGAAGTCATGGCACCCACAGCTGTAAACATGCCTCAACACTATTCCATTCTTCAGTGTGATTCATAGGAAAAACAAGCAAACCACTATGGCTTCACTTACATTAAAGAAACAGCTTGGTTTTTGAAGTAAGTCTACAATTTCAGCTCATTGTGACATGCAAATAAGATCCGCTAAGTCCGACTAATTTATGGAAATATGCATCATACCAGGAAAAAAAAACTTAAAGCAAGTCTTAAGTGAAAAAAAAGAGCAATTGGGGATGTCCCACCAACCCCAAGTTTCCTGCGCAGGCTCAGGCAGGACTCAGGCAGGCATTCTGACACTGTAAATAGAGAACAATTCCGCTGTTTTTCAGACACAGGCTCAGAACATTTTCACAGTATTGGATACAACGTTTAGGAGGGGTTTTTTTGTGTTTAACATGCAACTCAAAAAAATCAGTTCCTTTCCAGAAAGCTGCTTTCTTAAAACTCTCAACCTAAACCAAACGCCAAGCTCCCAACAGAACTGCTAAGAGAAAACACTTCTCCGAGCTCCCTTTGAGAGGAAGCTGAAGGATAAAGCCAGTAAGGCATCAGGAGAGACAATCTGGCAACAACAACAACAAAAAATATTTTCCCTTAAAAACATTACCTGAGCTACTCTTTTGGTTCACCAGACTGTTTGCCAACAGAACAAAGCATTACATGTTTCTCAGCATTTAATAATTACGGTAACTGGAAGATCTCCAGATTTTACACTCAGCTTGCAGCACTCACTTCCCCACAGGAATGGGAGCACAACTTCCAGTCTTGGCATGGAAGCAGGGAATCACTTACTCATTCAAAGGAGCACCATTTCTAGCCAACACAGAACAGCATGCCCCTACAGCAAAAGCATCCTCAGTTCCTGCCCTCTCCACTGCTCAGGCGGAACCACACTGAAAAGGAGCACCAGGAAGTAAAATTTGCAATCAGTGGTTAATGGAGAAAAAATACATCTTCAAGTAACTTGTACTGAACACACATATCTGATTAAGTAGCCAGAACCAAAATAAATATAAAAAAACATGTTGAATGTTGTTGACACTGCTGCAACAGAAAATACAGCCTTTTTTTATCCCATACTGTCCATTTGCAGACTGCATGGGAGCCTGGATACACAATCTTCCCCTCTTAAGCTACACAAAAAAATAAATTTACACGTTTGAGGTCGATTGTTTTACAGAGGAGGGCTGGCTGGTTGATTTGGCTGGGGCTTTTGCTCTAAAACAGACAAACAAAAAAAAAGACCTGGAAACCTCCTCTTCTTTCTTTCTTTCTCAAAGAAAGAAAAAACAAGATGTCATGAAAAGCAAGGCATACTTTTTTCTGCCAAATAGCTGTCACTGCCAGCCAAGGAATCCGCTCCAGAAATATCACAAGCACACACCACTGCAAACACATTTGGAAAATGCAAAATGGTGACATCTGCAATAATGGATCCCCACAGAAGAGAAGGCAGTATCATTCTGGCAAGTTAAACTGAACAAGAACATACGAAAAAGCACATTTGATATCAAAACACAGAGCTTGTTAGCAATGAATATTTTACTCAATTTCTTATTTTAATTGTGTCGTGTTTATTTTAGTTGAGCTGTTTCAGATCAACTAACTCATGCCAGAACACTAGCATCCTACTACAGACCAGCCCCAGCAATCTCAGCACAGTCTTGGGTTTAAGTTTTAAAACAATCACTACTTTTACTCCTTCTTGGCAGTTACATCTAAATTACTCCAGCTCAAGACAAGATTTGCTTATGCTGGTTTGAAAACCAAAATTCTGAAGCAAGAGGTTAACAGGTCAGGCCCATACTTCAAGTTTTAGCCACTTTAACTCAGCTCACCTCTGTCCTCAGTGGCATTGATAGAGCTCTGCCAACAAAACCACCCTTTTTAAACATTTGCCATTACAATTAGCTTGGGCTTTGCTAGCAAAACTTACTTTATTCATGGGCAGGAAAAGAAGAAACAGGTTGAAAAATTACCCCAGCCAACCCACGAGGTGACCTGGCAAAATCATTTTCACGGAGAGAGTTTTAATTCAGGGCAGCAGCTGCACAATTACCAGGTATGACGCAAGGTTGAAAGGAACCAACATGTGGCAAGGTTCAAGGTGGGACTAAAACCCTTCCAGCAGCTGCTTAAGGTTAGGTCTGACTAAGCACACTGTAATACATACACCTGTAATCAAAGCTTTACTGAAGCTCATGTAAATTAAATAAAACTAATCTATTTCATTCTAACTAACCTTCTACATAGAAGTGAGCTCTGTTTTCATTACGTCTGTTTTCAAAACAGACCACAGGTACTGTAGTTTCTGCAACCTATGACAACACTTGATTGTATTTCGTGCTCTCTCAGTTATTCCAGATCTGTTTTACCAGCTACATGGTGGCAGCAGGCAGCAGTACCCGTGACAAAGCTCTCTGTGCCCACAAGCCCTTCTGAGCACCCGCATGCTCTGGTTGCCCCCAGCTCTGCAGGTACCTTTGTCCCAGCCGCATGGCCCAACCGCAGCAGAACATCGCAGTGGAGGCCACCTGTTAATGGGACTGTCAACGACCCCAGCACCTTTAACACGTAAGGGTACCTGGTGAGGTACAAGAAGAAGCTGTGCTGTCTCTGCAAGGGCCAAACTATCAGTATGTTAAAAAACATGTTTCACACGAATGAGAAAAAGAGAAAAGACTCATTTGCTAAACTCTAAGTAAAGCAATTTTCCTGCCTGTAAGTGCCTTCACAGTTTATCTGTTTATAGAGGACTTGAGTGAACTGCAGGCGACAGTCAGGTTTTGCTGTAGAACCCTATAAACTGTCAAACAAAAATATGAGTATAATGCTTTTGTGTAAGAATTAAGACCAGCAAATATTAGAACAAGATGTAAATAGTAGAGAAGAGAGGAGGTCAAATCAAGATCTGTTATGCACTATCCTTTCTCACCAGAGCCACAAGCACATTTCTTTATGTAAACTTTCAGATTCCAGCAGACCAGTGAATTCTGCAAAGGTCAGTCCAATATCCGGCCTACCCCAAAGCTTTGCTGAAACAGCTCTTCTGTCTAAATTACCACTTTCAGCTGTATGAATTTTCCAAAAATAGCCCTGTTTACATCAGAAAAAAAGGCAAATCAAGGGCGTGGTTACCATAATTTAAGTCTACAGAGTACCAATGCGTAAGCTGTCTACAGTTTTACGCTAGACAGCCTCATCATAATGCCAACAAAATTGTTCTTTCAGGAAGGGCCGTTTGGAATGTCAGTGGTTATCTTTGGCGCAGGAAAGTTTTCTGCAGTTTTGACAGCGAAAACCTTTTTGGGTTATAAAGGTATCAGTTTACATCCCAGTCACATAAGCAATCCAGGGTTTTCAATCACTGGCAGGACAGTTCTGCATTTGACAGAAGACTGTTTGGTGCCAGGCTTCATTTTACAGCACTTATTCTGGTTACAGGAGAAAGATAAAAACTTCCCCAAAGTCTTCACTATTTTTATCAGAGATAGTCATTTCATTGTGTACAATTTCATCTACAAAAATAATCCAAACGTACACCGCAAATCCAGAGTCAGACTACACAGACAGTGTGTCTGTAATATTTCTGCAGGCCATGGGGTAACTAGTTCTAAAAAATCCCAAATTAAACAAAAATATTATTTTTACTGGACAAAAAGTTTGCCCTTTAAAAAGCAAACTATTATGTAAGGGCATCAAGACAACATTACACAGGAAAGGAAGCTCTTTCCTAGACCCAGATCATCCACCAGTTTGCAACAGTCATCCCACACACACAACCCGCACTCCGTAGTAAAGGGGCCTGAGACGACAACTTCTGTTTACACCTCCCTCTGCCACATTCATTTCATTAATTCCAGCTGCACTCATTCAATCGGCGTTGTACACCAAACACACTGGAACACAGTAGAGCCACAATCCACTTCCAAAAGCATGTTTTTACTTGGGTACTCGTTAAGTGTCATGGCAGAATCAGATTAAATCTTCACCAGCAGGGCTCTCACCCTGACACAAGCAGCTGCTCCTGTGTTATGGAATTAATAACTCAATATTTTTAGGAAAAATGCAGAACCACTGGGCTTGACAGGGATGCCCAGGTACCAGCTGGCTCAGAATGACTTCATACATGCCTGGCACCCAGGAGCTCCTCTACAGCAAACACACTGTGGTTTTGAAGACACTGCTGATGCTATAGCAGAAAATTCCGCTTTCTAGGAAATGACATGCTGGAAAGCTAAATACTGATCTTTCAGCATCTACTTCCAATTCACATTTTCATGTAACACATATAGTAAATAACAAAATACAAACTCAAGTGACAGACCAGATTTAAGTATTTCAAACAAACAAAGTAGTCTTTTCAACTCAGCAAGTCTCATACTATTATAATGCATGCCCCTAAAATCAAACCATACTGGGGAGGAAGAACAATTTCTTGTTGCACCAGCTAACCAACAACTGGAGAGAAGCAACCTTTTCAATACACAAACATGAGAGGCTGTGAAATCCTCAAGGGATACATAAATCACCTACCCCTCAGTTAGTTTTAAAATATTGCCCCTCATTACAAACATATTTATCATCATATCAACAATATTATAAAATTGGTATAGTAACTAACGTTTTACAATCTCATGTTTTCCTGTTTGAGGAAAAAAATAAGTGAGATGAAGATACTCAAAATGTATTTAGAAATGAAAAGGGGAATTTCACAGTTCTCAAAGCAGCACCTGGAGATAGATAAGGGGGTGGAAACACCCCTCAGCTGCAAATGCAATTTTCTAGCAAACAATATTGCTGAAATTAGGAATTCTGAACGCATTAGCATATTGGCATAAGGCTTTTGTTCCAGCCACTCAAGTTTCAAGCTAGGCAGCCCGGGTACTTTTTTAAAGCATTATTCTCTATAATCAAGGGTGTAAGACAGCTCATATGAAACAGAAGTCCCACTCTCTACAAAGTTATTTCAGTCAAATGCATTTAATTCCTTCACCTTTCAGAATGTTCTGGAGATCTTCCTCATACACACACAATGGTGCATGAATGCCTTAAAACCATTACACACAACCTAAGTTTCCTTCCCCAACTGCTATAGGGTACCTGTAATATTATTGTATTTTCTGAAAAAGAAAATCTTGATAGAGGACAGTTTTCTATTAATCAATCCATCTCAATCAAAAATCTGAGGTTTTCTTCAGCCAGAATGCAAACACCCAGAGTCTCAGAAACATTAAAAAAAGTATTTTTTACGTCCCCATAACAATTCCTTCCATTCTAATTTGGCACCCCTGCTCAGCTTCATCCTTGTTCTGGACTCACATCTCAGAGCCACCTGCAAAAAAACTGCAGGTCAATCCTCCCGGCATCCTTCAGTAAATCCTCAGAGTGGCTTTAAGCTCCAGACCAATGGGAAAACACGTGTCCCCTGGGAAGCCAGATATACCACGCTGTTGTGCTGCTTATGTTTTGGATGATATTTCTTGGTCAGAACAAAATGCTTTCCTGAAAAAGGTTTTGGAGTGAACATCCAGATGTTTGACCTTCCTAAAATAACTGAGTTCACCCTTGGAATGCTCTTTTAATCCCAGTGCACCCCACAGGCAAGAGCATTCATATCAGAATTTGAGAAAGATAAACTCAACTCCAACAAAAGTAGCACAGTAGCATGATGACAAAGCTGACTCAAACATGCCAGCCTTTTTTGTTGATTGTTAGTTTAAGTATTACACATAATCCACCCACTAAATTTAGACATAACTCACATTATCACTTTGCTTTTATTCTTGTAACTAAAAACTATGATAAAATTATACTTCACTTTCACAGCATTATTCAGATTTGAATGTACAGAGTGATGAACAAAGTAAAACTGATAATTTAAAAATACTGCTTAGTCATCCTTAATATTTTATTTGAAAACTACTTCTGCATAAGTAGTAAAGCATGGTGGGTATGTAGCTACCATAAATTTTAAGCTGCCTTTAAAACACTTTCAATACTGCCTGGTGTTCAAGAGACTTTCTCGTTAAGAATTTACACATGAGCAGCTGTATCTTCTATTTTTTTTTTTTAAAAAAAAAGAGAAATTTAATCTTAATCAACGTGTAAGTGATTAACTTTCATCAGCCATACATAAAGTTGCAAATACAATACCACAACCAGAGACAGAAAAGTAAATTAAATACAATTCATTCACAGATGACAGTTCCAAACATTTACAGAAATAAAGACACAACACGGATATGAAGAAATGTGCTCCTGCTTCTGGACGTTCAAAAAGCAATTGTAATATTTGAGGCTTGTAAGTAACATAGAGCTTGATGAACTCACATCAATCCTACAGGTATTTTTAAGTTATTTCCTTTGTTCCCATCTCTTGCACAAATTGCCAGTGGAAGAATTAATAAGCCATAGAAATGAAGGTTAAGTTGGATCTCCACAGCTGGTTGGGGGCATTATTCAGTGTCCGCAGGGGTCAGCAGATTCTGTTATCTCACTTCAACAAATAGGTCCAAATTTTGAAAGACCACGACACTGCAGCCTTTCCAAATCAGCCATTAGGGTCCTACTAATAAACTATCATGGAGTTCTGGAACCCCGTTCATCCACAGCTATCCATTTCCCATACATTACCAAGGTACGGGACATGCAGCAGCAAGTTTCCTAACAGCACAGAAAATTCCAGTACAAAGAACTTTCAACAGTTAAACTACAAACAATAAATTCAAGACCATTACTAGTAACACGGGATAACAAATTTTCACACTTTACCCTAACAGAAGGAAACTAGATTAGTGTTTTCCAGAACTGAACCAATAAGTTATTTGAACAAAGTTCCAGACAACTGAGTCTTCAATGTAAGAAAACACAACCTGTCTTCCAGTAATGCAGCTCAGCCTCGTCCTAGACAGTCATCCAAGCCCAGAAATGGCATTCTTCTGAATAAGGTTGTTCAAGATGAATATATGACTAACAGCTCAGCTTCACCCTTCTCCCTACAGCGGTACCATCTGCGCATCCAACATACGTTGAAGATCCAGGGCTGATCTGACCTAATGTGCAACTCAGCCGATGTGCACCATCCTGGCCATTTTTATCAATATTTAATCATATGCAGAGTATATGGCTGTCACGGTGCCAGAAAGCAGCTAAAGGGCAACGACAAAAGCAAGCAGACTAATTGTGTGGCAGAAAGAGAGGACTCTCAGGATGTGCACAGAAAACTCCCGTGCATCTGTCAGCCTGCAATATTCTGCAAGAGAAACCCCAGTGCGAAGGGTCAAGCCCCACACCAGCAGTGCCCATTCCAGCAGCAGATTCGGCACGGCCGCAGTGGTCAGACACCTGCCAGAGCATCCGGGTCGTGTGAGCTGGAGAGCCTGCTCAGCCAGCTGTGCCAGGCAGCCCTCCATGGAAACACACAGGTAATCCAGCGCTACAGACAAGACACACTGTCTTGCCCCCAAGGACCTAATAACCAGCTTCACCTTGTATATCTTATTGTACAAGACAAATACAGAATAACTCTGGCAGCTTTGCTTGGACAGGAAACAACACACTAAGCAAAAAGAATACTTAAGTACGCAAGACAATAAATCTTAGATCTGTAATCTGACTTCAGAATCAGGTAAACAAACAAAACAAAAAGGTTCAGAGCAGAGGGAGAGAACTATCTCCAACTAAAGCAACACAGAGAACACACAATAGCAAAGCAGGTTTCCTAACAAAGGAATACCACTACTGAAGGACATATCTGATCTCACCCAGGAGCCAAAATGAGAAGATGAAGCTGGTCCCCTTTGTGTATGGCTCTACCCACACATTAGACTGAAGAGTCTGTCCAGAGTGTCCTAACTCACCTTAAACATTCTCTGCATATTCCTGTTTTACTTACTTTCCTCATGACCAGCTCCATCCTTTATTACTGGGTACTCACTGTAGCCCTGCTCCTCGTCCAGCACAGGCATCCTGAGGACATAATTAAAGCTTCGCTCCAGGTGAGCAAGCTGCCTCAGGTCACTGTGCCCAGCTCTGGGCTTTGTAACCATCAACACTGAGATCCAGATCCAGCAGTACTGACATTCTGCTGCTAACCTTGATTTCTGATATCTGGACTGTATTACAGTCCTATGAGTATTACTCACAGGACCCAAAGTATAATAAAACAGGTGCTTATTCACACTCATAAGGTTTCTTTCTGTAAGAGACAGAGCTGATCCAGCAAAGCAGTACTCTGACGGTACACCACACTGCAAATTCCACCTCTTTGGTTTGCCACTATCTCTTTGTAAAGGAAATGCAACAATTAGAGCTTCACAATGTTTCAGAGTCTGAGTACTTTAGTTACAAATACGCAGAATATCTTGATCCTAATATTTTTAAAGATATCAAAATGTAGAAGGTTCTCTAATCAGAAAAAAAAGTTTGGTTTTATCACTAAAGTCAGAAAAGTGGGTGTTATCTAATATATACTGACTCTACTGTTGACAAAAAAAAATAAAACAAAACAAACAAAATAAAACCACACCTCGCACCTCCAACACTTAGGCAAACCTTTTATTGATTATGTGCTTGGAAATCCAAACTCTTTCTAGCAATGTATTCTGAAGTCAGATCAAAAACTAAAACTAAGAACTAATAGTTTAATCAATCAAAGTGTTTAACAATCAAGCCTTATGATCAACAAGCCAAAATCAAAGACACATTGATCAATATGACCTTGCCAAACAGAAAATACAGCTCTGAGTCCTGCTGATGAGCTGGTTTACTCGCACAGTACGGGGTTATGATTTACACTTTATCATGACATGTCTGGATAGAATTAAATACTGCTTTCATAAAAATTCCATAAAAGAATGGTTTAACACCATCAGCACCAAACCATAAACCTTCAGCAATGATGTTGAAAGTACCTTCCTGTACAGGTCAAAACTACAGAGCAGCCAGTCCGGCTGGCCAAAGCCAAGCGCGTTTCATCATGTTGGGTCTGCAGCAAGACAAAATAACACTGTCAGATGACGCCTGCTGTGATTCTGAAGTGAACGTGACTGTTCACAACTGCACAAAGTGGAGAGAAGGGATTCAGCCAGCATGGAAATACCTAATACAGCCTATCAAAACCAGCACCCCCTTTTTGTTACCTTCAATTTAGAGAGGAAACTCCAGAAAACGTCTTGACAGTAACAAACGTGGCCACTGCACAAATAAACAGACCTTATACCCATGAGATGTTGTCCTGTGATAGCCTGGAGTGGGTCTGATCTGCCTCACCACCTGTGGCAGGAGAAGCACGGTACACTGATACGCTGGGGTGTCAGGCTTGAGGTAGGAGTTCAGGTTCCAGGCACAAAAAACAGGCAGCACAAGAACAGGCAGAGGCTGTTTTCAACAAATTCTATCCCAAATATCTAAACCACTTTGCTTGTGACAACAACCACAAAAAGTAGGAACATTCTTCAGAGAGTGTTTTAAGAATCTTATGAAACTTCTTCCAGTAAAGAACTCTGCAGAGAAGAATTTCTGGCTTACAGCAGACTTTTTTCATCTTTTGATTTAGCTTTAACACAGCTCTTTTTTAATGTTCCATTCACAAAACTATAAAAAATAAAAAGATAACTAGCTGGAAAACTAACATTGGAGTTCTTGTAAGGCACTTAAGTACGACAAAGAGGTTCTTTCTGTTCTGTACCATCTGTAACTTACAGCTGAATCTGCTCCACAAGCAGTCAAGCTAGCAGAAAGCTCTTCACTACCTAGCTTTGAAGTTTTCTTTTTTGAGAGAGAAAAAAAAAACTCTTTAAACTATTTTCAACATAAAGCTTAATTAGATTCCACTCTTCATCATCAAAACCCTGAAGAGATCATGACATTCCCCACAAGAGCTTTAGGCCTTTGTGATAACTTCCCAGAGCAGCTATTCAAGTAGAGGTACAGGATCAGCCACCTCAAGAAAAGCATTCACAGAGCAGATAATCTTTCTTCCAGCAAACACCTATCAATCTGAACTTCTGAAAATGACCAGAATGAGATTGCAACATCAAATCTAGAAAGTAAGACAAGACATGCACCTCATCAGTCTGCAGTACGGGCTACAGAAACCCACACAATCCAGCTGCATGTGCTCTGTTTTGCTCCTGCTATTTCGCCAACCTCACCTTTAGCTAACAGTCACCTGGAAAATGGACTTCCCCTTGATTAAATAGGTCAAAGTCATGCTATACCTATTTTATCTTGCCAAATGGGTTTGACACAGATGATGGCAAGATAAATCACAACTGTAGCCTTGACAGTGGTAAATTTACACCAGTAAAACAACAACAGACCACTGAGCTTTGGTCTCATACACCCAGCATATCTGTACCAACAGTTGGTTGATCCTAATTACAATGATTACTCAGAATTCATTGTTGAATTTCTACCCACTGCAAAAGCTTCCAAATAACTCCACTACCGTGTTCACCTCTGCTCACTCCCACAGAGCTCAAGCGCTCTGTTATACCAGTTCCTGTCCAAGCTACGCTCTCTCAAGGGGAGTGAGCTGAACTTACTAAGTCACTACTGAAATTAAAATAAATCCTGAGGATACAAGCTTGTTACTAGCTTAACCTGTGTGGAAACCCCCCCCCCCCCCGCAAAACTCTGTGCATCACTGCCACAGAGACAGTCATGCCAAATTGACACACTGAGACCACCTGGGTTTTGTACCATGAATCCATCTGCATGGCTTTTGCTCTGCTGGCATGAAGTGGCTTTTCACTGCAGTGCTGGCCTAAGCATGGTACAAACAAAGAGTTCCCAAACTTCTATCATTCATTGGAACACTTAATTCTTTCTATTAGATCTCTGAACTTCTAACAAACTTTTGAAGTTGTTTAAAACTATGTGTTACTGCAAATTTACTGGAAGTTACCTTCTGGGTAGTTACCAGATGAACAAAGGGCTTCTTAAAGATACCTCTGTCCAAAATGACCAGAGTCCACAGGTATGAAGTAGTACATTCAGACTTTTGAGGCAGAGGGAGGCAAGCAGAAAAGGACTGACCAGACAAACAAACCAGTAACAGCAAAGGATGGGGAGGGCTTAGCTTTAGAAGCCAGCAGCTTGCACGGCACGGTACATTTTTTTCTTTTAGCAGCCGTTCTGAAGATTCTTCTAGACTCAGGCCCACCCCTGCAGGTCAGCTTGCCAACTCACACCTAAGCTAGAGACTGCATGTGTGAGCAGAGGGTGGATCCCCCTGGGCCTTCTCCTGCCACCCTGACACTACCTCTGCCACAGAGATGTTTGCAGAAACACAGTCAAAGTGCAATAATGGAAAAGAGGCTCTTCAGTCTGCATGGAAAATACTTCCTTGGGTCAGCTACAGGGACTAACGGAAGACTATCCAAACCTGACACACATGGAAGCAAATACTGTTTTGAGAAGGAAGAGGTAGAGAAGAAATGAGAGTCAAACACCATCATTTTTTTAACTCCTATGCGAGCAGCCTCAGTAATAAGGGAGGCATCTTAAGCACAAGATTGTGTAATAGAGAGTAATTTTCTTAGTGCATTCTCTACTATAGGACCGCAGCTGTGAAGATTTTAAAGAATGACAAAAGTTACTCTACGAAAGCAAAGTATATTCTACCAATCAGCCTTGGTTCTTCCTGGAAACTTCACTCAGATGTCACTGGAATTATACCATACTGTTTGACTAAACAGCTTGTATTAATTATTTGCTTTTAGAGTATATTATAATGCTTAGAGTCATCACAAAACATCCAAAGGGCAATAAAGATGGTGGCACTTACACCAAAGATGTTGATACACCACATTACTGAAATAATGAAATACAATAGCCAAGATACTAAGAAAGACCATAATTGGTTTTGCTCTTCTTCCAAATTTAGGAAATTGAAATCACTGCATCTTAAAAAGCATGACACTTATTTCAACGTACTTCTTGTAGGAAGGTTTCACACGTACACATTTTTTTGGCATCGTGTCACTGAACAAATGATCAATGACAGACTTAAGCACCTGAATCTAGTATTTAAAACTGCGGTGTTCAACAAAGCACAGCTAATGTCAGAACTTAATACCCTCAATTGGCCTGTCTGGTAGTTCTCCACACAATTCCTCCAATTCAAGCTGCTTAACTCATACCAAAGTGCACAAGCTAAGCAACCACTTCATTGGATCACACCCTTCCACAGAAGGAGATGCTCTCAGGCTGATCAAAACTTGACACAGACCACAGGAGAAGGCAGTGACAATGGTAGATGCGCACATTAACAGCTCGCACACCTATGGTGCAGGAAATCATACTCAGGTCATCTTCTGTTTATGGTAATTCAAGCTTTCACCTCCAGAAAAGCAGCCTGAACTACCCCATAGGCTGCAGACACTGCGATTTCCCAAATCACATTTCTAGCAAGGCAGGAAGCAGTACACGGGTCCCCATCAGCCCCAAATCGGTATGTCAATCACTAAGGCAGAACACCACTCCTGCTCCCTGGCCCAGCAAGCTCTCACAGTACTGCAGATGACGCGACACAGGCTGAAATGGCCACACAAAGCTCAACGGGTGAATAACCCACACTTTCCCAATGAGAGCGCTCCCCAGGAAGGTGAGAGGTGCAAGGTCAGAAACTGGGGGTGGAACTGATCCTGTATCTTGGAGGAGCTCTCTCATCGCTAGGTAACAAGCAAGGAGCCACTGACTTCTGTTGCCACAATATCCTTAAAAAGCTAAAGGCAGAACTGACAGGCACTGCATACCAGCACCAAGAGTACATTCGTGTGCTTCATTTGTAAGTTTTTCTTTAAGGATTAATACATGAGTAAATACAGCCTCCACCCTGAAGAGGGACAGGTTTTTCCCCTTTGCTAAATCAGAGCCATTATTGTATATATGTACACTCAAGTAATTGTAAACCTAACTAATCCCATACTCTTTGCCTTATTTGTCTTCCAGTCTGGTGCTATTAGACAGAGTTCCTGCCTACAGGACACAGTCTGAGGCAGCAAAAGCCAGAGGGAGGGTAACAAACAAGTGAAGTGAGACTGGTCCTAAAAGACAAACATTAACTGTAAACCTGATAGTCTCACATTCACTAAGGCTTAAGTCACATACTCATACAATGAATAAGCTTCAGGAGGCTTCTAATCATCACCAAAATGGAATATTGCCGGTAATATCAGTTCCTGCAAAATGTAAGATTAAAGGCCAAACTCCACGTTTGTACACCAAGTTTTCACAGAAGATTTTAGATAGTACACACAACAGAATTTCATTTTTGCAATCTGTCACCGAAAAAGCGCATTACTTTGAAAATTCAGGTGAATTACTTGCTCCCTGTTGTAAACCATCTCCCATTCTCAAAATATCTTAATTAGTCAGTTAAGGTGTCTCAAACTAAACAGAGCAGAGCAAGTAAAATCTCTGAATTCAAAACATTTTACTAGTGCTTAACAAATTCTGTTGACAAGCTGCAGCTCCTCTTACTCCCTGCCTCCCACATACACATCTAACCCAGGCAGCCAAGATGTACAAGCACTATCTCAACCTTCTGAAGAGGATGCATTTAATCCATGGCAGTACCATATTCAATGCTTGTATGCAATGAAATACTCAGACCCCTGAATCTAGAAAGACTTTAACACCAACTGATTTGAATTTTCCCAGAAGCAAAGACACCATTGAACATTTACACCAGAACCCAGTAACTTTATTGATTACTCTGACACATCATTAGACTTAATTTGCATTACGTAGAGAAGTTTCTAAATATGTATTTCACTCATCAAACATTTGATGGCTAATTCAAGAAACATTCCACTGATTAAAACTTTTAAGAGGGAGTTCAGCTGTTATTCAGATTAGTGACTCAATACAGCAGCTTCTTTTTTTGTTCTTAGCTCACCCTCCCAGTCTGTCTCCTAATCACCACCCTGGCACGAAGGCGTAGCAATCCATACTGCTCTTGTACAATGCTCTGGGAAAGGAAACATTAGAAATATATTTGGTTTTTGGTGTAGAAATCTCCTCCTCTCTTCACCAAGGAAGAACAAAGGAAGCCGTGAAAATCTTTTGTGCACTCAAAGGGCAAAAAAAAGAACAAAGCAATCTCTACTACCCAACTGGGCAACAGCGAAAAAGGAGGGGGTGTTTCATCAGGCCTTGAAAAACACTGAACACCTACTGAAGCTAAACAACACAAGTTTTTATGCCTTCTAGGTGGGATCCAGCACAAAAATCTCACAAGGTGCTAGAAAACAAGGAAAGACCAAGTATTTCATGAAGTCGTGATCTAAGTCCTGCTGCTTCCCTTTTCATCCCTTGTATTGCATCCAGCAGCGCAGTGTCTGAAGAGAAAATCCTTGGCCTTTACTAGGGCACACACGTACATCTTGGTGACACAACAAACAGCTCTTCCAATGCTTATTCCCTCTGCTGTTGTAGCAGGAACTTTAGTCACTAACCAGTCCCATTTCCTTGCTGCAGCACAGACAGGAAGCAAAGGGAGAACGGGTTCTCCATCACCTCTTTCCTCTCCCTATCTATTCCACTCACAGGAAATCAATTTCAGCTCTCATTTAATCTAGAAAATCATAAGCAACCTTGCAATGCGGCAGTTGCGTTCTTCCATGGCTTGCACACTGAAGTAACAGCAGCACAAAACGCAGCTCATCATTGTCTCCTGCTCTTGCAGCACTTGACAAAGAAAGTTGCTCTGCTCACTACTGATGAGCATTTTATTCAAACACTTTTTAAAAAAAACCTGCATACTCTTTGAAAGAGCATTTCCACCTGGCACTTGTCGCACACTTTGTATTAAAATCAGCTTCTCAAGGATGAGATGACAGTATCCATTCTCGCCAGCAAAACTCTCAGTAGACCTTCCTTTCAGGGACAATACACAGATCTGAAACACTGGGACAGCAAGGCTATTTAAGACACCACAGAGCTAAATAAAATTACAGCTGGTTACAGGTGTGGGTACTACTGAAGAAAAAGAAGAGGTTGTTCCAAGAAATAAATCATAAGAATAGTGGAAAAAACCCCTAAGTTACGTATATGAAAGGTACATGGAAAAGACATAAGCACTGCCTTCCTGTAATAATTTAATAAAAGAAAGAAATTGCCATCTATTTTATTTGGTGACTGAAAGATAAGTATAAACCCACTTTAAAATTTCAGATTTATAGTTTCAAAATAATACATAGAAAACGAGAATTACTTGTCTTCAAAATAACACCATTAACATGTCAACCACTGAAAAAAGCTTCATTTTGTGTAACTGCTTGACAATGCTCATGCCCAGTAACCACAGCCCAAGAGCACTTTTTTCACAAGGTATTTCTAACACATCTGAGACAATTTTTTAAAAAATCAAACCCAAAATAGACCTGTACGACCTCCTATGAAGCTGTAGTGTTTCTGTGATGCACGTTAATAAGTTAGGCCCAAGAAGAGGTGTAATCAAGCCTTACATTCCACAACAAAAATGAGGCACTACCAGGGACAGTTTACATCTCTACAAAGACAGGTTCACAAAAGCATTTTTCTTAATGCCAAATCATGTGTTTTCAGTTGTCAAATAAGGTGTCAGCACAGCAGCTGGACACTACCCTGAGGAAAACCCAAAGCAATCGTTCTGAGAAAGCTGCCTTTGCAACCCAGAACAAGGAGGGGGCCCAGCAGAGCGACAGAAGGGATCAAAGAATCATAGAATCATCTGGTTGTAAAAAACCTCTGAGATCATCAAGCCCAATCACCATCTGTCACCCCCACACCGTGCAGCAGGACTGACCAGCAGGCGCAACGCTGAACAACTTCTCTGTGGCAGCACTGGCTTCCTCAGCTGACAACGTGCACAGTTTTCCTAAAACCACTAAAGCACCAGCCAATTCTACACTAAACTGTATTACCAATATTAAAAATAAGCAAATGCAAGATTGTTGCTAGAAGCGTAACTAACTAAACACATCCACAGAGAAGAGTGCACAAGTTATGGAAAAGGGCTCCTCAGTCTGAAGCATGGGTTTTGCTCTTCCCAGATAGCGCTGATCACAGCTCAAAGTGTAAAGTGACAAGAACCTCAAAAACACGAGGACATTAATGAATACATATACAAAATCAGGGGGGTTTGAGACATAAGCTTGTTCTGTTACCACCTCAACGCCGTAAGAACGGACTGCCATTTTTGTGATCCACCCAGCAAGCAGCAAAGAACAACGTAAATGTCAACTTCAGTCCCCTAAACTTTGCAACCTAAAGAAGAGTTAAGCCTCCTCCCAGCCTCTGCTACAAACCTTCCCTTTAGAATATTGCCACGGCAAAGACCCTCTTTCAAAAAAGCAAGTGAGTTAAAAGACCAAATAAATGTATGGTTGACATTTTGTTTTATTTAGTTTTTTAAAAGAAAGATTACAAATCCCAGAGTAGTTTACAAATTTATAATTTCACTCTGCAATTAAAACACAGTAACACAACAGCCCACCAGACACCTAGTTAAAACACAAGTATTTGCCTAAATCCACACCAGCATTCACTCACTGTAACAATAGATCATTAACTTCTAAGTCAAAGAATTTGCCCCTTTGCTGCTTCAAAGAAGAGCACACAACCGCCTGAGCTGAGTTTGTGAAACAAAACAAGAATATCTAAGAAAACATCAGCAAGTATATCGATTCTCAGCAGAGAGTGGGAGAAGAGGCTGCCAAAGTTTCCACAAATGGTGCAACAGAAACTGTGTTCCAAGTTATTAAAAAAGTAAAGGGAAAGGTTTACAGAACCATTCAGAATAGGAATATTCCTCAAATATTCAATCCCTTCTCCACATTCAGCACATACCAAGGTCAACAGTTGAGATTTAATTCCTCTCTTATGAAGGATACCATAACTTTTCTCAAAAAAAACCCTAAGGAGCAGCTCTAGATGATATCGCTGGGATGGATTTAAAATGCAGTGCGAACATCACAGTTAAACTACCACAGCGGCCAGGCAACAGCGCTGAGGCACAGGCAAATCATTTGAGCTATTCAGGTTGTGGTCCTTGACAACACAAAAAAGCAACAGAATAACAGAATTGCATGAAGGAATCGAACCCTGTCCCTGATGCACTGCCCGCTCGGGCTGAGACCGTGCAGGACAGAGAAATGTGCCCTCTGCTTCCAGCTGCTACACTGCACCTCTTCCCACAGGAACCGCTCTCTTCCTCCTCCTTCCATTTCCTGTACATGGAAGGAGCCTATTGACACCAGGTGAGCACACGAACTCACAGACACGCACAGTGCACACACACAAACTCTCAGTCTCGCTCATTTGCACTCTCACACACTCGCACACTCTATAGCACGCGCACTCTTGCACACTCACACACACTCTCACTCGGTCGCACACTCGCTCTTTCCCTTTCTCGCCGCAGCCCCCGCTGGAGGCACCTCCCCGGGCCGGGCTCCCCCAGCAGCCCCGATGGCGGCCGCCCTGCAGCTCCGGATCCGTTCGCCTGAGACGGCCCCTCAGCGGGGCGGCGGTGTGTGTGCCACAGTGCTGCCGGTGCCCGCGGCGGCGCCCCAGCCGCGGGGAGAGCCCCACGGACCCGCGCGCCCCACAACTCCCGGCTTGCCCGGGCCGCCGGGAGGAGGGCACCCCCCGCCCGGGCCGGACACACCCGCCCGGACCGGGCCCCCGGCAGGGCCAGATCCCCGCCTCCCGGGCCGCCCCCGCCGCGGGTCTCACCAGGAGTAGGTCTGCTCCGCCATGGCTGCGGCCGCGGGGCTGTGCAGACGGCCGGGCCGCGGCTCCTCCTCCGCCTCCTCCCCCGCCCGGCGGGCCCCGCGCTCAGCGGCCCCGCTGCAGCTCCCGGCACAACATGGCGGCGGCGGCGAGGAGTAGGAGGGCGGCGAAGGGGGGTGGGGGGCTGTCCCCGCGCGGGCGGCGATGGCGAAGGTGGGCCTCAGCAGGCGCTCAGCGAGGCCGCGCTACGGCGCCGGTGGGGCCTCATGGCCGGCGGGCGGCGGCGCGGGGCGGGGCGGGGAGGCGGCGGCACCGGGCGCCCAGGCCAGGCCAGGCCGCGCCGCGTCCGCGCGCGCGCACGCCGAGGGCGGGGCCGCACGGGGGCGGGGCCGCGCGCGGTCACGTGCCCACAACACGCTCACGTGCTGCCGCGCGCAGGCGCCGTAGCGTGAGCGGAGGCGGTGGCAGCGGAGCGTAGCGAGGGAGCGCCGTACCCGAGCGCTCTCCGCTAAACAGCACGAGGAGCCGTGGAAGAGGCTCCGAATGTGCTTTTAAGGAAGGAAAACGACATCCAAGACGGTTCGAGCGAGTCGAAGGGACGGATCCGCACACCGCCCGGGCAGGGCCGCCTGCAGCCCGGCGCGGTCTCTGCCTCCTTTTCTCCACACTGAGGGTGGGGAGGCCCTGGCACAGGTTGCCCAGGGAAGCCGTGGCTGCCTCCTCCCTGGAGGTGCTCCAGGCCAGGCTGGATGGGGCTTTGACCCAGTGGGAGGTGTCCCTGCCCATGGCTGGGGGTGGGACTGGGTGGGTTTGAGGTCCCTTCCAGCCCAGATCATCTCATGATTCCTGTTCACTCACGCCCCGCGGTGTTTGCAGGAGGTTTCTGGGGGCTTGGAAGAGCGTCCATCGCTCCTGTGTAGGAGGGAGCAGAGTCAGCCTTACGTCGCAGCTGGGGTGGTGCAACTGCGTTAAATATAATGAACAACACTGCTCGAGCCTGGTAAAAGAGCACTTGCTTAAAAAAAAAAAAAAGTATGGAGAAGTTCTGTGCCTTAATATAATTGTGTTGAAATCCTTTAAAAATTATTGGGGCATTGGGACATTCTCATTTAATCTCGGATTCACCAGGTGTCTCAAAAATGATGTTTGGACCCCACTCCAGCTTATTTCCATTCGTGGATTGAATACACGACTTCCATTTTATCCATTTCATTTACTCTTTAAAATGGAAAAATATTAGGCTGGTGCACAGTTGTGAGACAGGATTTAAAGTAGAGAATGTCTCATTTCTTCTCTGTTCTGCTACCAGGGTTGTCTGAGCAGTCTTGGACAGCTGACCCCATCTTTGTCTCTGACCCCAGCTCAGTCTTCTCATCAACACAGAGGAACTGCAGCACATTCTGCTGCCTGAGGTTTCAGGGTACTCAGGAGGGAAGATGCTGCGCATGCAACACAGGCTGACTTGTCTCAGTGGAGGGAGTACCTGAGGTTCTGGTGCTTCAGCTAAACAGTGCTTGCAGGGAGATGGTGCTGGGCTTTGAAAGAATCTACCCCATCTGCCTTTATCTCCATGCATAGAAACCAAGCGGATCGGGTGGTTCTTGCACCAAGACATCCAAATCCCCTGTGCTTTTCACAGCCCTTTGGCCTTCTGGAAAGGAATGACCTCAGAGCTCCTGACATAATCAGTGCTCTACACACTTAATAAAATCTTCTTGAGAATTAGATTTATCAACTATGAGGTGAAAATACTCCAGCTGCCGAGACCAACTGGCTTACAGGGATCCCTGCGGGGGTTGATCTCAGCTAGGAGTGCTGGAGGGATGAAATGGTGAGCAGTGCTAATGTTTCCTCTCAGACAGCTCAGTCTGGGCTGCCTTGAAGAACTCTCCCATTTGACCTCTTTGCCCTCCAACTTACACCCCATACAAGGGTACTTGTGCCCGTCTTGGGGTGAGATGCAAGGCGAGAGGAGCAAGTCGTGCTCAGAATCTTGAGCTGTGGGGATACACAGCCCAGTTGATCAGTTTTGGTGGAAATTCTAGTGTTGCCACGGCCACACGTCCCCTGTTGAAAGCAGCGCTCAGGCTCTGAGTAGGACTTGCCCAATGGAGAAGGTCCCTGCCTTTACTCTCCCTCAGCAAAGCAGGACAATCTACAGTAACAACTGGAAAACTGCCAAGTAAGTTGGAATCCTCATTCTGCTGTGGTGCAGCCTCAGTATCTCTGGGATGCCTGTTTATGCTACCCTTTCCACTGATTATGACAGAGTAAATGCAAGAGGAAAAAAGAACATCTCCATCCTTTTCAATCAATGCAGGGAAAGGGAGATTGGTGCTTCAGCCTTATCATGGCACTAAAGAGCCTTTTTTTTTTTCACTGAGAATAGGATGTAAAATTAATATTGGTATCTATGAAACAATATCCCTGCTTTGTGTCCTTACTGAAATAGCTTCCAATTTCTCAGTCTTGCAAAATTTCCACCACATTAATTTGGCACAAATGATTTATAGTTGATGAGCAATTAAAGTATAATTTTTTGCAGTATCTCAGGCTCTGTGACTAGACTACTAAATGAGTCTGCAAGCTTGCTCTATGATTACAGGATAGCAGTGGGATGAATTCACAAGAGAAATTTATTCCTCCTCGCAGAGCCAGCATCTGCTCTTTTTACAAATTGGAGCACTGCTTGCATTCCCCAGATCATTTTTCGTACAAATCTTTTGTACAGTCTTTCTTTGCACCTACAAGAGAGCTTTACTCTGACATTACAAAGTCCTTCCAGAATACCCATCTGAAACATGTGATGTAGACTGATGCATTACTTGGACCTGTCAAGGCATTTCAAAACTGGCAGCAAACAAAAATAAGGTGGTTTGGTTTTTTTTCTTATTATATTTGGAAGGGCAGCTCCCAGAGGCAAGCATGGTAGAGAAAAATCAGATGAAAGTACTGGCTACAAAGAGTCCTCACCTCCAAATTGCTGAAATGTCATTAGATGGCATTTAGCAAACCATGTCTTGATTCTGCTCTAATGGAGGTGGAGGGAGAAACAGAGTGGCTTCAGGTAGACGCTTCACCTTTCAGGAAAGGACATGACAGGTAGAGTTGTCAACCCTGCTTGGTTTTGGGAGAAACAAAAATAGCACGGAAATTAGCAGAAAGGGAAGGCAAAAAAAAATCAGTTTTGACAGGACAGCTAGGGCTGTTCTGTTTGTCATCCTTGGGAGTTCCCCTCGATAAAACCATGGAAACATACACTGACCAGCTGGTGTGACAGGGTTCCTGCACCATCACCCTGTGGGAACCACCACCCTGTGGGAATGGCTTTCTGTAACTGAGCTCCTGCCCCGGTGGGAGCAGCTGTGGGTCAGTGCTGGGGAGCGGACAGGGGGCAGGGAAGGAGCACATGGTCCCGTTTCCCCGTTCAGGAGGAGGAAAGTAGAGAGAGGCAGCCCAGAGTGCAAACCCAAGTTGTCCCATGGCATTGTCACACCGTGCCTTCTTGCTCTGCATCCCGGCTGGTTCTCGGTGGCTGTTGTACCTTAGGCTCCGTTCAGCTGAGGCTTCTGGAGCTGAACAGTGTTGTCTGTGGAAATAGAGTAGAACATTTGTTCTTCTGAACACAACCAAGTCCTGCAAACAGCTCCTCAGCCAAAAGGCAGCTTTGTGCCCTTGTCGGCTCTGCAGGTTCAGGTTGTTCTGCTGCTGACAGCACCAGTTAAAGCACAGAGGCACCACCAAAAAACCAGCTTCCTTCTCTGTAAAATCACATTCCCAATTATAATCGCATATTTACAAAGATTACTAAATTAAATGTAAAGGTTATATATTTGGAGCATTAAAGCCACACATTCAAGTGAGTCCCTTCCCACTAAGATACATGGGGTTTGCACAAAAAGCTGAAATTCAACCCTGAGAAAACAACATATAAATGACAGTTATCTCAGATTTTTCACACACCTGTGTGCCATTTGGGACTAAGCTCCCAATGCACAAATAATAATCTGTTTTGGTACTTGCATAGCTTTCTTTTCCCCAACCAGAGAAATAAGGGTGAACATAATAATAGTTCTCACATTTCAAGGAGGGGGTGATGTTAATGTCATTCAGAGCAATAAAGCATTTAGCAGTCTCAGCAGGAAAATGGTAAGGAATTATTAAAAAACCACATCTCTCTGTATTTCTTTTGCCAATGGCAATTTTACCACTGTATTCAGGGGAGTATCCAGGCTCCCTCTGCTAGCATCTTTATCGTAAATATATTTAGGTTTTTTTCTTTCTGTGTATGCTCCTTGAAGCCACGTTATATTGGCTTTATCCCATAAAATTACTATATTTTTCATCATATACACTTAATAATGGATATAATTCATGAAATGAAAACAAAGGTAAAATTGTTTGATACTTGAGAAGTTCTAGCTTTGGGAGTCTATTCTGCCTTCCATTCTCTTCGCAGGAGTCTGCTCTCCATTCCTTTGGTTTTGCCCCAGTGTAATAAGCAGAACACAGACCAAAAGTAAAAATAATGTTCCTATTATATACTTGTGTATACTTTCATACAGTCATTCCCAGTGTTAAGTAATCCACTTAATTAGTAATTCAACTACTTTATTACATGTAGGAGAGAAGGGATTATATTGAAACATTTAATCACAACAGACTATTATTTACCAGTTAGTTAGGATTCCATTAGAGGAACCCAAGTCATCCTTGCCTGGAAGGATACTGGAGAATGATAGGAACTGAGTGTTATGAGATGCTGTCATATGGTGTTACCGGACTGTCTACTACTTCAGGAGAAAAGAAGGAAATCAGAAAAAAAAAAACCATAGAAGTTGTATTTAAGTTTACATAGAACAAAACAAAGTCAATGAACTTGTTTAAATAATATTCATTAAATTTGCCATTAAAATAGAAATTGTACCTCCTGTGATTACTAATTGATGTATTTCTCCAATATGCATCCAAACTGATGATTTAATGTAACACCGTTCCTGAGCGTGCTGTTAAGCTGAGCAGTTTAATGTTGTAAAGCTGCTTATGTCCTGTCAATGAAACACCGAATTTGAGGGGTCTCAAACACCCTAAGACTTTTGCTTAAGGAAAACCAACCAATTCTGCAGGAAAAAAAAAAATGAAAACTGATACTGCAAACATGAGAAAAACAAGCAGGTGTCACTCAGTGTCTTCACTTCAAAAGTTTCCTGTCACAACTACCCAGATCACATTAGTCAGGGTGACTTGAGAATCAAGTCATGGCCCAGCAAACTGTTGCAATTAAGGAAATCAACATATCCTGCACACTGGTAATATATGAAAATGGGCGCAGCAAAACAAAGACCTTCTCTTTCCAATATTCATCCTCAAGGCAAAATCCCTGAGTACAATTCAGTTACAGGAGAACAGTGTCTGGATGATCGCATTCTGCAATGTACCATAGTGCTGCAATCCATCTGGTGAATCTTTGCAGCTCCCACCCTTGGCCTCAGCCATTCTTGTTGCGTCCCAACCGCATAGTGTGGCCCTTGCAATAATCTCAGAAATCTGATACTGCAACCTTCAGTGCCAGAGTACAAAACAGGGGTGCTGGCTAATGCACAGCAGGGTCTCCTTTCAGCTTCCTAAACGTTCCGTCTGACCACTGGCGATTTGTAACGCCTAAGAAACCCTGAAAAGCTTTGCTGCCTTCCTGCATTGAAGAACATGGAAGGCTTCATGGAGTGCTGACCTACCACAAGGTTACGGTGAATGGAAAGGTGACAGTGTAGAAGTTTACTTCTTGATTTGTTAATTTTCCATTTGTTAATTGGACAATTCTAAAGGACCAAGGGAAAAAGCCCTTCAGGAAAAGTGAGAGAATATTTACCTCCTCCTTAGTATTTGAAAAGTTTCAATAATCAGCTAAGGATTCTCCACGTGGCATCCATTTGTGTTCGGTGAGGGCATAACATACAAACAAATGTTTATTTCTGGTTTTATAGACTTCAGAGTTCACTGCTTTCAAGACAGGCTGTTTTAAAAGCCTCTGCAGCTGAAGGTTGTCACAGCGAGCAGAAGCAACAGCAACAGGACTCCTGGGTGCATAAGGAATCCTTGAAAATAGACAATATACACAGATAATTTGTTGCTATGTTTTCTTCTCTTTACAGTTTCCCTTGACAAATATTGCTCTTTGTCTCAACTAAATGGCCTGTGTCCCCATCCCTTCTCAAGCACTCACACATACAGATACTTACAGAACACAGACGGGACAACTTTTTAGACAAGAATAATGGTAATATTTTCCATTTTAGTTCAGGTAAAAGAAATCACAATGCCAAAGACAGACAGATATAAGTCACAGGGTATGACAGAATCTTCTCTGTCATGTATTGCAGGAGGCCCATAATATCTTGTCTCTCTTTGCAAAGTCCTTGAATTTTAAGGACATATCAAACAGAAACTATAAGTCATGGCTGGACACTGTCATTACAATTGACAATGACTGTTATCAGCCAGTGTTGTTGGCACGTCTACCAGGGGGGCAGAAAATTAGGAAAACTGTAATAAAAAAATGAAATGCGTAGAAATTGTACCAAAACATTGATAGGACAATGTCAAAAAGCTCACCATTCTTCAAATACTCTTTATTAAGAGTATGGAAAGAAAACATATTTAGAAACTGAAGATGTCTTTTTATCTTAATGTTCACATGAAAATTTCTTACATTAAATGTTTTTTACATGGACTCCACATTGTTGCTTCTTTTTAGCTACACCAAGAGAGGGTCTTCTGTATCCATCTGAGCTTTTTGAACTCACTGCAGTGAGGGGACCTGGTACTCTGGATGCAGACACCATTTGAAACAAAAGCTCAGAGTCAGGAGCAGTCTTGGCTTGCTGTGCCTGGAGGGAGGAGGGGTCCTGACTGCCAAGGAGCTCTGTCCTGCAGCTGCTGACTCTGCGTGTTGTCGCATGAGCCTGGAAAGTACAGCTAACAAAGGAATAAAGGAGCCAAGGTCGCTCTACAGCATTGTCCTGGGACATCACTCAGTTTGGAGACAGGCCTACTCAGCTCCTCTTAGCTTAGGCTTGATGGGAGTACATGAAGAGAGACAAGTAGGTGCCTCTAGTAAACTTTCATTGAGGCAATAGTTTTAAATCCACCTGTTGGTCACAAAAGGAATCTGCTGCACGAGATGCTCACTCACCAAGTTCTCACATGCACATTAAGTTATTCCCTAATTTAGCCACTCAAAGAAGATAGATTCATTCCTGTATTTTCAGACCAGAGAAGATAATTTAGTCATAAGGGCTCCCCAAGAACTGCACTAAGCGACACCATCTGAGCCAGCACGCAGGTTTTAGGAACAGAACCTTAGAGCCAGAAAGGTATCAAGGGGGGCTGGAGCCTGCCCACAGCACTTCTCAGAAGAAGCAGGACAACTGATGACAGGGCAGGGACTTCTAGACATGAACCAACACCCAGGGCTATTCTTTATCACATGCCTGAATCACAAGCTGAGTGGGGCAAGCCCTGTAATACCCAAATTATGCAGGTACCCTGCTCCTGCTCATTAATGAAGCAATAAACCCAACAAGTTGTAATGGAGGAAACAGTATTTGCATCTCAAGGTACCCAGCAAGCCAAAGCCAGAAGTGAAAAAGTCATTCAGCACTTGATGCTCTGCCACAGAAGTCAGCTGGAGCTCCAGAGTCTTGGCAACATTCACATAAACCCAGTGGTCACACTTTTCCTGCTGGGGGGGTTACACAAATGTGCCAGTATGGCTTTCTGTCAACCCAGAGCCTTTGGCAGGGGCTCAGGCTGGCTGAAGCTCACCTCTGCCAGAGCTCTGAGTGGGCTCTGCACTCTTCCAATGGCAGCACCTTCTCCTCACCCGTGCACAACAAATGCAACTTTTCCTTTTGGCCACTCCACCTCCTTCCTTCTCTGAAGCTAATGAGGCCAGAAAGAAGCTGCATTTCTCCACCCCCTCGTTTACTTTCCATAGCTTACTTTTCCACGCTGCAGACCTTCTATCCCTTCGTTTTACTCTCCTTCTCTCCTCTGCTTCCCTCCCTTTCGCCCTCCCCCTGCTTTCTCTCTGCACTTTGTGAACTGCTGCTGCGGTGCTGAAGTCCAAAGTTCAGTAACTTGCTAAGCACACAGATAAATATGAACCTTGGAGAATTTACATTGCTCCAATGTAAACAGATAGCCAAGGGTCCCTTTATCAGCACTGGCTCAGGACAGTCGTGGGGGGTCTGAAGTGGCTCAATTTTGTATTTTGTTTTTTTTTGGGGTTGTAAAGGCGGGAGGCTGTGTCGTGCCCACTCTCCTGACAGTCGGGCACGTTACCTCAGGAACATGGTGTAGGGAAGCTGGAAGCAGGATAACCTGAAATTCAAATCCAGGAGACACCAGCCTGAAGACCATGGTCTCAAAGCTCAGTCATCTTCAAGTGGAGCTGCTGGGAGCACTGCTGGAGTCAGGGCTAACAAAGGAGACCCTGATCAAGGCACTGAGTGAAGCGGAACCCTACATGCTCCAGAGTGAAAGTCAGCGCGCTATCAGTGCCCTCCAGAAAGAGAAAGGAGAGCCCGACATCCCCAACCTCCCCAATGGAATGGGGGAGTCCAGGCTATCGGAAGATGAAACCTCTGATGATGGGGAGGAATTTACCCCTCCAATAATGAAGGAGCTGGAAAACTTGAGCCCTGAGGAGGCTGCTCACCAGAAGGCTGTGGTGGAAAGACTATTACAGTAAGGACAGATTTGCTGTTCTTCTTTGCTGCTTTCTTGCACTTTCCCTCTAAATCTATCTTCCTTTCCGCTCCATGTCCCTGGTATTTTCAGCTGATCTAGTGGCACAGAGACCATCTTCATCTACATCCAGGCTAGCAGCCTCCCAAAACACTCCCCAAATTCTTTATAAATGCTCAAGCCTTCCTTTTCATCTCACTCAAAATGCATGAAGAGAGCCACAGAGCCCGATTACGTACTTGAACGGCTTATATCGCCAGGCTTCAGAATAGTCCTAGGCCTGTATAACTTGCATCTGTCTGACTGAATGTTAGCTTTTAGGCTTTAAATTTTTAGTAGGATTCACAATTTAAGTCATTGGGAGATGAAAAAAAAAAAAGAAAAAATCTGTCATTCTTCACTGGTTTTATATTTGTCGGGGGTTGTACGGTAAAGTGAAGTTGCAGTATTTCCCTGCTATATTTAAGGAGATTAATATTTCTAATTTCACTGGGTTTTGCTCTAGATTATTGATCACAGACAAACCAAAATAACTCATTCTTGTCATTCTTGTGAGTGCAAAGTTCTCCTGATTTCAGTGGTGATTTTTCTTGTAGAAAGAGCACATACCAAGTACGTGCATAGGCTAAAACTGGAGCAGAACACTCTGCTTCTACCATCCACTGCCTGTCACAACTACAAAGTACCCATGCAGCAACAATTATAGGTTTTACTGCCACCCAAATTTGCCTTTGCATAAAAGCATTTTTTTTAAATCAAAAAGCAGGAAAGGCTCCCTGAACCAAGTAATCCTTGTGACAGACCTGGAGAAGTGTTCACCAGAATTCCCATTTGGATTTCTTGCTGGGATACCATTCCCATGGGCAACCTAAGAGGTTTGTCCAAGAAAGGATCCGGTCCATCCTACCTGTCTGTCAGACTATAAATGGATTCTTGCCCGTCTGTCTTGGGGGGATTTTGAAATGACAAGCTGACAGAAGACAGAAAGATGCAGCAACATCCTGCGCTTAAAATCGTCACTAGAACTAAAATCCATCTGGAGAATTTCTCAGGCTTTCTGATCATTCCCTTTTCCACATAAAGAGAATCATCATTAAATGTAACAACAAGAAGGAAACATCGAATTTCACCACAGAAGGCCAGAGCTATAAAAACAGCATGACAAGGGTTAGCATTCACTGTAAATACTTTGGAGAAGAAAGCTCCCTGACAGACTGGGAGTTGATGACTCTGCAGTACCAAACAGAGGAAAATTCACTGGGTCAGCTCTTACCTGGGTAGGGGAAGCATTCCAAATAATTCAGTCTTTCTGGCCCAGTATGTCGCTCTCATCTCTTTCCCACTTGCAGTTCTGTCACACCATTTGGTCACCTCTGTTCCTTTTACCTCTTTCCCTGTTCTTTTTACACTTCTGCCTTCTCTCCTCACTTTTGTTTCTGCAAGTGTTCCTCCCATTTTGTCATCTTCTTGGCTTATTCTCTCTCGCCCATCCACATTTTCTTCCACTCATCTTTGTCTCCTTCTCATCTTCTCGAGTCTGCGTACAGGCCTTGGGTTAGTTTGAGCCCAGTGGCACCGGGCGGGCCCTGACTAGTTACTAATTATCCAATGGCTTTATTATTTCTCTTTTGTCTTATAAATTTATAGATGGAAAGACCCTGATAAGTTTTTTTGATCATTAACTTCTGATGGTTTATCATGTATCTCCCCACAAAGGAAGCCATGGAAACTGAAGAGCACCAAGCTTTGTCCCATTTTCTGTAATGAATGGGTCAAGCAGGGCTGAGGTGACATCCACTGTGATCTAAGAACAGGCACACAGATGGAGGGAATTCAGCATGGTTTCTTGTTTCTGATCCTCCTGCCGTACTAGGAGTTTGCTGCCAATCTTTCCTGTGCTTACTACCAGCCTCAGCACAACAGCCTTGCCTCACTTGAAATCCTGTGACATTAATGCTTGCTGATGAACAGCCTCACATCCCTCCCTCTCCAGGCAGCTGAGCAGGACTCCCATTTTACAAATGGGAACTGAGGTACAGCGAGATTCGATGACCTATCTAAAAATCTAAGATAGCACAGAGAGGACTGGAAAAGAACCAGAATCTCCTAAGCCTCGCACTGGATCTTAATTGCAAAGCATTGTTCTGCAGCGTCAGAGCTTGCTTTCATCAGCCCCCTGTACAACAGGATAGAGAATTCACTTCTGCTCTTCAGGAGAGGATGAAGGGGATCAGAAGCCTCAATTTCAGCAAATATTATGAGTGCACTTACAGAAGAATATAATAGACCAAAATTAGTCAAGATAAAGAAAATAGTAGAAAGTCTATACTGGATGTTTCAAATTTCTGGTCAAAGATTTAAAAAAAGCAACTGTATATTTGAGAATCTATTCGAAGCATCTGAACCAGTATCAGGGTTAGGTAATATGTAAGCAGTTGTTAGCTACTAATAAATTTTTTTTGAAGAACAAACCTTTCCATTAATAGATGCCTAAAGATAACGTACTTAAAGAGTATTATAAGTACTGTATGACAGGGCAGAACAACAGTCTATAACAGAAATTATTCTCAGCAACAGATAAAAGGAGGGCAAGCAATAATCTCAATGTCCAGGGACTCCCAGTAAAACTTCAATGCTTGCAAAGCTATTTCAGCATCTACACAAGGATTTGAAATCCAGAAACCAGATGGAGGAACTTCTGATTTTAGACAGAAGCCTCTTTGGGAATTATTAACAATTTCTGGTCTGACATTGTAGACCACATTTTAACAGAAGAGATTGGCTTGTGGGAAGCTATTAGTGATGCAAGAAAGTCTTTGTGGTAACCGCAGCCATTGCTTATAAAGCAGAATCAGAGTTGTTGGTTGCTAGGCTTCCCAGGAGCTGGAAAGGAAAAAAATGACAGCACCAAGAGACCATATATATCCTCACAGCTCCACTGAAGTTGAAACCGCAGTTTGGAAAGCACTAGTCAAAGCTGAGTAAAACAGGATGCAGACAAGAGACACCCACACGACTGGGTGCACCTGTGGGCACTGGTCAGATTTTGTCCCTACAGAAAAGAACACTGGATAAAGACAGTTCAGACAAAGGTTTCTCTAGGGAGGAATTAACAGAGTTTCATTTTGTACCTCAATCTGTGTCACTGATCTTCCACAGATTTACAAACTGAATAACAACATTATTTCCAGATCACTCACACAGAAAATGAATTGCATCTCTGATATAGAATAAATATCGCACTAGGGAGATGGAGTGGCTCCCAGGTATTCTTCAGAGCAGAAGGCAAAAGAGAGGCTACCCTGGGGGCAGAGACAGATAACAACAATTCACCTATAGGGCAAGGGGTGAAACTCCATTAGGAAAGGGAGAAATTGAGATAAGCAACAGGTTTCCCCTGGAGGCAGGGATAAAAGTGTGTTTTCCAGAGGAAAGAAGAAAACAAAGATACAATGAGAGAGGTTCATTCTTTTCCCCCTGTTAGCAGGTGTCTTAGAAGGGCTCTGGCTTGGGAACCTGGAGATGAGGCTGCCACACCCCTTCCATTTCCACATATAAACCAAGATGAGGCAAAGCAGGCCAAGCTCGATAGAAAGGAACCCTGCTGGGATGGTCTTACCTGCCCTGCTCTCTGCCCAGCCCGGCTTCAGGCTGCGCACTGACATCAGCCAGGGTTGTCTGGCAGGCTCCAGAGGAAAGGGCCAAAGGATGATCCTGAGGACTTCACGGATCTGGACCTCTGTTTAAGCAAGGTCTGGTCCAAAGCAGCAATTCAGAACCCTCCACCAAGGTGTCTCTTGCCTGAGAATCTAAGAACAGGAAAGAAGGAAAGGAGAGACACAGAGAATGAGGAAGAGGAGGGGAAAGAAAGGAACAAAGGAAAAAGAAAGAGAAAAGACAGGAAGAGTGAAGGAGGGAGAAGGTCCCCTGAATGTTACATCTCCAGCTCTCTGGAATGGGTTTTCTTTAATGCTAACAACTTGATATTTACTTTCCATTTAAATTTGAGATGTTGCTATAAATTATCAACCAGCCTCTTGTTCCCTTTGAGTTTATAACTAACTACCTGGGTTACTTATTGTTCAGGTAACAAAAGGGAGGTGAAAACGCCCTTAAAAAGTGACCTCAGAACTAAGAAAATGGAAGCTGACATGGAGAGAGGACCCAGGCCGCTGTGGCTGAGATGAGCCAAGGCGAGGGGCTGTGCTCAGATAGCAAGAAGCAAACAACAGCAAGACGGCAAGACTTGGGAAGGGGTAAAAACCAACTAAGTGAGAAGAATCTAGAGATAGATTAGACCCTGAAGAACAAGAGAGAAATGGGGAGACAGCTTTTTGTCTTTTCCAACCAGATGATTCTATTCGGGTAGATGAGTTTCTTAGGGACACAGTTTAGTAAGTGGACAGGTACAGTTGGATTCGATGATGTCAGAGGTCTTTTACAACCAGATGATTCTATGATTCAAGCACAGTCTTGCCGGCAGTGAAAGAGTGAAGGCTTCAACTTATGAGGTCTTTGTCAATGGCAATGGCTCTGCAGGGCAGCTTTGTATTTGGGCAATGGTTCCTTCGAGGGTCAGCTGACCAACTGCCACCACTTGTTCTATGCTGAGGACTTGGGGCTGAAGGCATGTCTGCACTGATATTGCAGCCTGTGCTTTGATGATGTACAGAGCAGCTAGGATTTCACACAACCATCCTATGAGATCACACTGTAATAAGATTCTTCTGCCTGTTTTGCCTCACAAATCTCCCTGCTTTGTCTCAGAAGACAGCAAAACCGCAGGGTTTTCACCACTGTGAGAAGAATGTCACAGATACTTCCTGCGGGGCGACAGAAGCAACTCATGATCGGGGTGCGGGAAGGAAATCAACATATAACAGAGGTTTCCATCAGTGGTAACACAGTCCTTCCTCTTCCCATCTGAGCCAGAACTCAGATCTAAGAGACCAGAGGTTCCAAGACAGAGCCTTTTCTCCTTTGTACAGGGACTGAAGTCAGGGTGCGGGTGTTGGCTAGACTGTCAGAACACAAAGGTAGGAGACTGGTCCTTGGTTTGGACAACAGAAGGAAATAAACACACCGAGGAAAGAAAAGCTTTAATAAGTTCAGCCCAATTTGAGGTTTCTGAAAGACAAAGATGGTTAAGGGAAGAAGCTACAAAATAAAAGCCTCTATAGCAAGCATCCCAGCATAAAAGAGAAACAAGTGTTCCTATTTTAAGAAATCAGGTTCTTGAGAAAGCTGTAACTGATGCTGCTTCTGTCACACTTTAACTGCAGCAGAGCTTGCTCCTTGGACTGTCCCACCGCTGGGAGAGAGGCTGCAGAGAACAGAGATAAAGGTGTTTGTACTGCAGAACAGGTGTGGACTTCGTCCCCCTTATCACTCTGCAGCCTTTGGCAACCTCCTGAGTCAACAAAGCAATGAACAACACGGCTGTTGCCTGTTGCTCAGACCTGTCTGTTCTTGTGAGAGTTTCTGCACAACCCTAGGCACCTTTTTTCCCCCTCACTGCTCCTTTGATGCTGGTGTTGGATGTGACACCACTGTATTTCTACAGCTTACAAGCCATTTCCACCAGACATTTCACATAGGAAACACCAAAGGATGCTCCTTGTTAAAACTGAGCCAAAGGTTTCTCGGTAGAGAAGCTCCTGCATTTTTGGGTCTGGACTGCCCTTGTTTCACATTTGTCTATTCTACTGCGATTTGCAGCTCTGGTGAAATCAATGCACACAAAGAAGTCAGTTGTGCTTTCTCTATTTTCCTTAGGAGCCTTCATGGATATTTTAATTGGAGGTGCTAAAAATCAGAAACTGACATTCATTACAAAATCCTGAATCACATTAGTTTCTCAAGTTTTGTAAGTACACCTGAAATATGTCAATTCCCTCAGCCAAAGGAGGGTGGCGACAGGAGGAATTAGTTGTTAGCCCATTGCTCTTTTTCATTTAGAAGCTTGAGTTGATCTAGATATGAGTCAGTGTGATTGAACAACACACGGCAGATGTGTAAGAAGACAATCCTGGACGGTTTGGTGCATACTCACACATACATAGCTGTCACGTGACAGTATGATGAAAGCCTGTTCTCATTTCTTAAATCACTGCACAGCAACCCAATCTGGATACGAATCACAGCATGAGCTGTGTTTGGCCTAATACCACAAGGGATGTGTCTTGGAAAATGACATACACCTACACCTTAAAGAAAGGGGAACAGAGAAGAAAAGCTGAGTAGGAAAAGAGAAAAGTGATGCCAACTCTGAAAAAGAGTTCTGTAGTCATAAAACAACCAACTGAATACTGAAATGCATCATCACTTCCCTCCTCAGATCATTTCTCACTAGCAGAAAAACCACACTACATTTGCATTACTTTCCAGCAGGAGGGTCCACTCCTCACTCACATCACCAGTCAAAACTTCTCATCCTTTAGCTGCCTTGAACAAACATGCCACAACCTTGCACCCAAATGAGTACAGACGGCAAGGACTATGGCCATATATTGGGAAATTCCTGTGATAACTAAAGAGCCCCCTTCCAAAGGGAGATCAAAGTGCCTACAAAGAACAGCTTAAATGAAGCTGGGCTACATCTTCTGTGCTTCATTTCTAACATCATTTTTTACCCTGAATGTAGTGTTAAAACTGCACAAGGTACCACATTGAGGAACAACTTTCCCTGAGGCAGCCAGTTAATGCTCTGGCTTCCCCAAATGCAATGGTGATGATTAACATGCAAGGTGCACCTCAGAAGGCATTAGTGCACTCCCCTGGAATCCAGGTCTGCTGAGTGCAGGCGTTAAATTTCTCTCTCCTGGTAAGTGTTTTCTGCTCCTTCCAGAGAGGATCCCTGGCGAGTAGCAAAGATGGTGAAATCCTACCTCCAGCAGCACAATATCCCTCAGCGTGAGGTGGTGGACACTACTGGTCTGAACCAATCTCACCTCTCACAACACCTCAACAAAGGAACTCCCATGAAGACCCAGAAAAGGGCAGCCCTCTACACCTGGTATGTCCGCAAGCAGCGAGAGGTGGCCCAGCGTAAGTATGGCAACAACTGTTCTCCTGTCTCAGTTAAAGGCCTCTGCTCTCCCTTGCTACTCCTTGCTCACTATTTTTATCCAGGAAAAATGGAAAGAAAAGCCACTTTTACCCAGAAGCTTAGAGGAATCTAGGTCAGCATTCAGTGGTGAGGTGAACCAAACTCCACACAGAAAAAAACACTCCCTCATGAAGCAGCCTGCACTCACCACTCCCCACTTGGCCACAGAGAAGCAAACTAATAATCACCATTTGCAATTAGAGATCTGTAGCCATTTTCAGACTAAAGCAGAATAGTGGAGAGGTAACAGAGACAGAATTTCTGCCCGAGAACTAGGTTTTTACATTTTCAACTAAAGCAACAGTTCCTCTGGCTGCAAAAAGCAGCAGGCTGCTGTGCTCACTGTGAAAACCCACTGTGGGCTGCCAGCTTGTGTGACATCACTGCGGGCAATCACCTCACATCCCCCAAGCCCTTTCATTACAGGCACCCACGGAGAACGCATCCCTGCAGTGTGCTCTTCAGCATCCATGAGCCAGTCTGGAATCTGGTTTTCTTAATATGTACTGATGGGTTGGAAGTAAAATGAGACATTTGGGCTTTGGATGTTTCTAGAGAGCAGGACTGCAGTCATGCTTACTCTAAATTCAGCTTCATCTGCTTTCATTACTCCAAAGTGGGAGCAGAGATCCAATGCATGCAAGACAAAGGACAGGTAAATATGGTCCTGCTAGGAAGATCTTACCATTTTTAGCAGATTATGGAACTTTATTTCCACCTCATCCTCATTCAACCCTCCATCTCGTACAAGGTATTCTCCAAGGGTAAGCTGCACAGGGCCTGCTAGACACCAAAAGACAGAACTATTAGAAATGCCTCCGTAAAGCAAATTCCATTACTCCTTTGTGCCTGCAGAATTCACACATGCTGGCCAGGGTATTCTGGCAGAGGAGCCCATGGGAGATGACTTGCCCACCAAGAAGGGAAGAAGAAACCGCTTCAAGTGGGGTCCTGCCTCACAACAGATCCTGTTCCAAGCCTATGAGAGACAGAAAAACCCCAGCAAAGAAGAGAGAGAGGCACTAGTGGAAGAGTGCAACAGGTAAAGATGGGTGTCTGACTTTGAGGAAGAGGGGCACAGCAGGGCCTCTCCATGTCCTTGGCTTGCTGGAGCCCATGCGAGGCAGGCTAACGGCACCACAGTGCCTGTCACCACTGACACCAGCCACGTTTGAGGGAAATGCCACACCTGAGCACTCACTGTTCACAGAGGGTCAGAAATGCCTCATGTCTTGCTATAGCTGGTAGGATCCTCCCACAAAGCGTGGCAGACCACAGCCACTCCAGGGCTGTGCACTTACTCCAAGGCTCAGCAAGGTTCTTCCTGTGCTTTCACCCACAGAGCAGAGTGCATTCAGAGAGGTGTTTCGCCATCTCAGGCCCAGGGACTGGGCTCAAACCTGGTGACGGAGGTCAGAGTTTACAACTGGTTTGCCAATCGCAGAAAGGAGGAGGCTTTCAGGCACAAGCTGGCCATGGACACCTTCAGCGGACCTCAGCCCACCTCTGCTCCTCCTCTGACTCCTCACAACTCTTCCTCCCTCCAGCCAACATCTGCTCTCTCACCCAGCAAAGTTCACGGTAAGAAATAACCCAAGGGAGATCTGAAAGAGACACACCAAAACTACCTCCCAAGGTTACCCCTTCAGGAGGAGAATCTACAGATAGAAAGAGTAGACTTCATAGAAGGGAAAAGCACCAGTGACACAAAGAGGCGACGTGTCCAAGTGAGGAAGGCATGGGTGGCATGAGGTTCAGCGACAGAACATTCAGCCACACCTCCTGACTTACTCTGTGACATCCTGTGCTCCCCTGCAGCTGGCGGGCAGCAACCCCCTTTCCAGAAGTCATCCACTGGCTAAGACTACAATTCAGTTCCATATTCTTTCACTCATGTGCACACCTCCTGCTCCTTCCAGTACACATCAGCACCACCAGACTCTGTGACTGAGCTTTCAGGCATCAGGAAAGGTCATTCTCCATCCAAGAGGAGCAGAGCTTTTTCAGCTTCATAGGCCAGAGCTGGTAACTGCTCTCACTGTGGGAGGAGATGATCTTGCGGAGGCTCTGCTCTCTACACCCATATCCAGTAGGCTGGTTTCTTGTGAACCCTATTTTCTCCCTTGTCAGTACTTGTGGCAGCAATTGTGCCAAGTTGCATAGGAAAGGTAGGGCAAGGTGCCGAGAACACCCCTTCTCCTGGCTCCCCCACCACCCACCTTGTCCCTGCCTCGAACACCTAAAGGCAAGTGCCTGCAAAGGAAACTGAATTTAGCAGTTGTCAAAGTTTCTCAGTTTCTCATTTTTGACAACCAGTCTCCCTCCCATTGTGATGCAGGAGTGAGGTACAACCAGCAGCCAGCCAGTGAGGCAGAGTCTTCCAGCAGTAACCACCATGGGAACAGCTCCATGGTGACCACCCAAACCATCCTACATCAAGTTTCTCCCCCTGGACTGGAGCCCAGCCAGAACCTACTGAGCACAGACTCTAAGCTGGTAAGTGAAGTATGCTTAAGTTCTGGTGACTGAGTCACATCAGGTCCTCTGCCTGTGGTCACCATATGGATTATT
Organism: Tapera naevia; assembly: GCA_033556795.1. Classification (NCBI taxonomy): domain Eukaryota; kingdom Metazoa; phylum Chordata; class Aves; order Cuculiformes; family Neomorphidae; genus Tapera; species Tapera naevia. The sequence goes on along the minus strand of JAUMJJ010000026.1, from coordinate 2,137,799 downwards.
CAGCAGTTTTTCCTAGAATACTCTTAAAACCACCTTCTTACAGAGATGTCACAGCCTTTTTGCACTGACCACGTAACATGAGAAGTCCTGAGATACACAGGCCCTCGAGACTGTGGGAAGGGTGGAATTAGAGCATGAAAGCCAGAATTATAGCCATTTCCTTACAATAAAAGTAGTCTATTCTGAAATAAAACAGAACTCAAGATATGACATGATTTCCTTCCTCCTAGGAAACCCTGTTCTCTCCTCCTTTCCCCAGTGAGATTCTCATCATCCCTAACTCTCATTTGAACTCTACACATCTCAAGGTGGTTCATCAGACACCAGTGGGATTAACAGAACAGAGACCCCTACTTACATCTGTCTTACCTGCAAAAAAATCAAGCCCAACAGCCTGCGTGCAGCACACACTACTGAGTCATGTACTGGACATCTAGATTGTAGCATTCTGCCTCCTCTAAGCAAATTTCCTTTTTAGATTTGACTATGCCTTTTCCCATATAATTAGCAACGAAGCACTGGAACTACAAGACTGATCACTTCCAGTTTGCATGTGTTTCCTTGCTTGCAGGGAGGAGGTTGGCAGAAGCTTCCATTAGTGCACATTGGCCTGAGGCAAAGTTAAGGTCACTATGAGTATCAGTTAAATGGCGTCAATCACTCACTTTGCTGGCTTTCTGGTCTCTTCCTGAAGAAAAAAAAAGTCCTTCATGAGGTACTGAAATTCTTCTGCAGCTGTCTTCTAAAATGGACAGCAAGGTGATGTGTCCCAGTGTTTAACCTGCTGGTGCTTTCTCTTACTGAAGATTCCTTACAGCTGTTTCTCTGAAGGTGAAAAAAAAAAATAATATAAATCATTGAAACTTCTGTCAGCCAAATTATTAGAATGCTTTTTTTCTGTTCCACAGTACTTCAACTACATGTCTCCAAAGGCCCTTGCAAACTCAAAACCCCATTAGAGCATAGACACAGGTTATAGGTTCATCTCAGAGGCTGAGAAAACAGCCAAGTTATTAAATTCCTCAGTGACTCAAGGACAGACTTAATGAGCAGGACACTCGAGCACAGAACAGCCCTGTTCCACCTAATAGGTCTGTTTCCCCTCTGATCGCAGGGAATGGCTGGCCATCAGCCTTCAGGACACACTGCACTAGAAAAAGCTCTAAGGAAATTTTTCATCAACTTCTTTAAAATCTCAATCCAAAAATTCACTGGCCACTAAAAGACACTTGCTGGGAGCAGGGGAAAATACAGGCATTTCTCAGAGGAAAAGGTGAACAAAATAAGAGGAATTCCTGAATTCTGTGCAGCTAAAGCTACTCTGTAAAATTACCCGAGCCTCCTAATTTCTCCGAGCATCATCTCCTACCCTCAGTTGTAAAACAGAAGATAAACTTTCCCTGTAGAGAATGCAGTGGGGCTCATTCTTGTTTGTAAAACCCTTATGATTTCTTAAATGTGAAAGAACTAAACCAGCAAGGATTTACTCTTGGCATTCCAACAGCCGACCGTTGCAAGTTAACTGGTGAGCACAGCGAAGAGCAGACAGGCAGCGGGCGAGACAGCAAGGGCTCAGAGCAGGCAGGCAGGGGAAGAAGGATGTTCTCACAACTTTGGGACTCGCCAAACTGAACCCGCTGCAGATGGCATTTTCTCAGTCTTCCCTCCACACAGGTTTCAGCTCCTGGAGGAACCCTCCCTCCTGTCAGCACCCTGACCGCCCTGCACAGCCTGGAGCAAAGTCCACACGCGGTGAGCCAGCAAACCCAGAACCTCATCATGGCATCACTGCCAGGCGTGATGGCAATTGGAGCTGGTGAGACCTCATCCCTGGCACCAGCATTCACCAACACAGGTGCCTCCACCCTGGTAATAGGTGAGTAGGGTTCTGTAACGACTCTGCCTATCAGGATCCAGATAAAGAGCTGCCTTTACCTGTTAGAACTGCCTGCCTTATTTTAAGAGGCATAAGTGCTAAGTTGGCAGAGATACAAACCTGGGAAAACCAAGGGTCTTCAGCAGCACGACTTACAAGTACCAATGGAACTAAGGGACAGATGTTCTATCAGGTTAGAATTAAGTTAAACTCACATCTTAAGAGCAAGGGACTTTTGCACTCTATTCCCACACCAATACTTTGTTTTGCAGCTCTGCATCTTCTGAAGTATAAAAGTAAATTTCCTTAGAACTAAGAAAACGAAGCATGTTCATAGTGCTTCAGAGTCAAAACATCCTGCTCTGCTTCCTGCAAAGAGCAGCACATGCCCTTGGAACAGAGCAATCACTGTTTTTTTTAACAGTTTTCACTTTGACAGTTTTTCTGGACCATTTCTTTTTATTCCAAGACCAGTCTACTGCCAAAGTGCATCTCATTAGATAAAGGAAAATAAAATACATACTCTCCTCTTACACCTTTTTCCAGGAAGACACAGGCCTTTTTCTTGCTCTGTGGTGACAGCTGTGAAGTAATTTTCCTTTCCTCATTTATACCCAAGATTATGATACAGATTCTAATTCTGTGCAAACAAAAGTGCTTTCGGTGCTGGAGATTTACAGGAACAGGGTCTGGAAGGTTGTCGGAAATGGGGAGTAATGTCTGCAACCTTCTATCGCTTTATCTTGGTCCGAATTCCATAATTTGGCAGCCCAAGCAAAATAAGCTTAAACTCTGTTCCATGTGGCTGGACAGGCACAGCAGAGACCTTTCCATTGCCAACAGCTTCATAAAAAAGATGAACCAGACAAGGAGTTGACAGTCTGAGTTTATTTTGAGTGAGGGCTCTATTGCCAGGTTATCCCTCAACTGGAAAGCAATCTATACTGACACAGCAGGATGCACTGCAGGAACAACCACTGGAAGTCTGATGTGTTTGTGTGGTACCTGTTTGCACTGTACAGTTTTGCGCACTCACACTTCACTTTTGAAGTCATGAAATCCATTCATAATTGCAGATAACAAAGCAAACACCTGAAAAGCAGGATCCCAAATCACTCTGTGATGATAGGCTTGCCAGGATGCCATCTCAGACAGCCCTGTGGCACAGCAGCCACACTCCTCCCATCACATGCGATGGAACTGTCATCAGCGCTTCTTTTTCAGGCCTGGCTTCAACCCAACCCCAGAGCGTCCCTGTAATAAACAGCATGGGGAGCAGCCTCACTACGCTGCAGCCCGTCCAGTTCTCCCAGCAGCTGCACCCATCCTACCAGCAGCCCCTCATGCAGCAGGTCCAGAGCCACATCAACCAGAGCCCCTTCATGGCCACCATGGCCCAGATACAGAACCCCCACGGTAAGAATGGAAACTTGCTTGCTCAAACAAACCGGAATAACCAAGACTCTGTTCTGGAGCATTTGCTGGGTCCTTGGGCTTGCAGCATTCTGTTCTCCTCTTCTACTGTTGTTGGCTAATTATGAAACTATTTTTCTCGCACATGAGGACAACAACTCATGCAAAGCTCCAGCATCCACATGATCTTGTTTTCTTTCATGCACAGCTCTCTACGGCCCCAAGTCTGAAGTGGCCCAATACACACATACAGGCCTCCTGCCACAAACCATGGTGATAACAGACACAGCCAATCTCAGCACCCTGACTAACCTGACACCAACTAAACAGGTAACACCCTTTAGCACATGCCTTTGTTGCTCCACCTCAGAACTGCACCAGCCTGCAGGGAGATCCTTGCTTGCTAAAGCGTTTTGGGGTGTGCAGTCTATGCCATGCCAGCAGGATGATCTTTCTTACCTCCTCACCTCAGCTGTGGTACCAGCTGCCACACTGGAGACATTAGAGCAAGCTCTTCACTGCATAATCAAGGAGGATTTACTCTTGGAAACAGCACCTGCTCTCTCTTCTCTTGTGCCTGTTGGAAAGGATGCAGAACCCAGGCACTGTTAACTTTCTTTTCTCTAGGCATTCACATCTGACTCAGAGACCCACACGGAGTCTGGGATGCATACGCCGGTATCACAGGTGCACTTACAGAACCAAGACACAACTATCCAGCACCTTCAGCCAGGCCCTCGCCTCACCTCAAGCCCTGCTGGTAAGAGCAGCAGCTATTATACCTTAAACCACATATTCCTTAGCTTCTCTTGCCAACACTATAAAATCCATTACAGAATGGTAACTGGGGCTCACAATTCTGAAAGAGAGCTCTGCCAGTGTCTTGGGGGGCTTAAGAAGCAGATGCAAGGAAAAGACTCAGAACACAGTCTGTACAAGACCAGACTGGGGAAACAGCACCCTTCTTAAGAATCTAGAGAGGAAAATAACCTTAAAAATTTTGTCAAAATCAGTGTCCATGCATACCCAGCCTCGAGGGTGGTTTTCAGGGCTGAAAAGCCCAAGATTCTCTCATGAAGAGACTCCAGGTGGACCTTCCAAGTTCTAAGAGAAGAGCTAGGACATTAACAATCAACTAGAATCCTCAAAACTGAACTCTCTGAAGGCTGTCATCCTCAAAGTTTGCAGGCGAGCTTTGGACTTGAGCTGGGTATGCAGTGACACACAAAATAGAGAAAAGGAGAAAAGGAATTATCCTCTGTGCCAGGGGAGTTCAGTCATACTGGAAATGGGAGTGGGTGCACGATGAAAAGGAGACTGCAATGAGAATTTGTACTTAACTTCTGCCTGTGCCTTTGACAGTGTCCTCCAGCAGCCTGGTGCTGTTCCAAAGTTCTGACTCCACCAACAGCCACAGTCAGCTGCTGCCATCCACTCACAATGTCATCGAGACGTTCATCTCCACACAGATGGCATCCTCCACTCAGTAATCACGACAACTCGCTCCAGGGTGACTGCCACAACCAGCCTGTCAGGTGTGACTCCAGCTGTTTGCCATCACTGACACTACTGCCTTCCATGGGCAGGAAAGGCTGCTGTGCTGAGCCGACCTCCAGCCCCTGCTGCCTCGTGCAAATCCCTCACTCAGCTGCCTCCCTGAGAGAAGATGCCTCAGGCTCAAGACAGAAGCCATTGAAAGATGGTGCTGAGATTGCTAAAATCCACTGCCTCCCCAAAAAACAAGCAAACCCAAACCCCACGAGCCAGCACAGAATGAACCTATGTCCTTTTGCGGCTGCCTGAGAAGGAATCCCACTGAGAATCAGATCTGAATGCAGCATGGCAAAAGGCCCAGGGCACAGATGGGACTTGGTTCTGCCCAGCCTTCATCAAGCTGTGCCTGTGCAAACCTGCCCACACCAGGCTAAGCCATGCAACAAAGAGCAAAGCTGAGCTGCTGAAGAAGGGACTCCATCTCTATGACGCTCACCTCCTCTGCTGCAAAGAAACACCAATGAGAACTGTGAGAAATAACAGCATCTTGGAGGCAAGAATGGTTCCTGACTGCAGTGAAAACCACCAAGAAACAGATTCAGGAATGGCTTGGCACAAACCTCTCAGTATGGGATCACTGACTACAAGCTACAAATCCTCCAATTAATTACAAAACCACCAAACATTCTCAGTTAAAATGACCTGCTCTTAAATGATGCTATCCTAGTGGAAATGGCTTGGTTATTTTTTGATATAGCTCTGCTTTGTTTTAAATGCAGAAATTAAAGTTTAACAGCAGCAAAGAGATACTAGTTCCCTGCATAACCATGTGGATTCACATCTTGCGTCTTGCTGAATGAGCCAGGGGAGGGCGTTCTCCACAGGCCCCTGACACCACACAACTCCTGGTAGGTTCCCATGCTCCTTGAAGAGCAGCAGTTCCTTCAGTTTTCTCTATGAACATGTCAGCTTGGATTTTACAGAGCTCAGTTCGTTCTCAGCCTCCCATAGGTTAGACTCTGTAGTTCTGGATATGCAAATAATTACCCTGGGGTCCAAGAGTCTTACTTGCACTAAGCAAAGGTTTTTAGCTCTAAGAATCTACTTATAAAATTCTTCTTCTAATTATTCCTCTCTTCTTAATTTACTCTCAACCTTCACATCACTGATATGTCACTAGCCAGACACAAAAAAAAAAGCCCTAATTAACATGTTTTTATCATTGTGACTGAAACAGAACTGTTCTTTCAACTGTGAAATGGATTAATATCCTTGAGACTAGAAAGAGAGAATTAAAAAAGGAAAAGCCTAACAGCAAACTCTGCAGTTACTGCATCTGGAAGTCTCAGAATCGCAGATGTCCATTACAGTTTGTATTGATGCAATCTCTCTCTCTAGACACTATCAACCACCAGGGAATGATTTCAGTAACGAGATTCTCCAAGGAATTTTATCACAGTATCACAGTATCACAGTATCATAAGGTTGGAAAGGACCTCTGAGATCATCAAGTCCAACCTATAACCTAACACTAACACCAACCATCATCTAGACCATGGCACAATTATCCTAGAATTGTTTCTTAATCTCCCATGTACATCATTTGCAAATACATACAACTTCCAGTTAGCATAAAAATAATCATTATCCAACAAACCAAAAGACAAGTTTTAGCCTACTCTGCCTTTGAAACCCCAGGGTGCCCCAGTTTACTGAAGTCTTAACTGGCTGTAAGACACGTAATTTCTGCTGGCACATTCAGCTAGATTACAGGCCAATTTTTACTTAGCTTTTCCATTTTTGGATGCCAATGGGTTTGCTTGATTAAAAAACAGCAAAGGTCTCACAGCAGGAAAGAAAACATCTTGTGTTTGACCACATTCAAAAAGCAACATTTCACTATTTCGGTTTCTCTAATCTGGCTTTCTGGCCTCATGAATAGGGCCAATAAGTTAGAGCTACTGAACACCAACAACCTTTAAAACAGAAGGAGCTATGATCCAATAACAGGTCATTTCCTGAAATATGGAAACTGAAATATAAACGGGCAAAGAGCCACTCTTAAAACTACCCAAACCCACTGTATTTCAGAGACAAAAGCCATAACCAACCAAAATAAGGACTGAAACATAATGACTTTTAAGTTAGGTTTAAGTACTTCCTGTAGCAATTTCATACCATCGATCATCAAGCAACCAAAAAGCCTCCTTTCTGCCTTGGGGGAGCCACCTGCACGTGGCAAGAAAGCACTGTGGTACAAAATCTACTAAATGAAATAAGTCTAATTGTGTAGCAGAATTTAATAACAACAAATACCATACCAAAAAATATACACAAAAAGAAATTTGAATGGACATGACTCAAACAGAACTACCTATTTATAACAACCTGGAAACAATCTTACCGCACTCTGTTTATACACAGGGGCCCTGGAGAGGTGCAGGTTACAGAAGGATTAGTAACATGGCAAATTTCAACAACAGATTGTTATGATGATCACAGGAAAAAAAAAATAAGGGGGGGCCCTGATATCTGACAGGCTGCATTTGATAAATGAGTCTCCCACAGGCTGGAGTTATTCTTAGTAGGCATCTAGGAAGAGGCAAAGAGAAAAAGGAGCTGATCACCTGTTGCCATGTAAACCAAACTCAGTTCCTCACAGCCCTTCTCCAGGACACAAGATTTGGTTTCATGATGAGACAGAACAGAGCGGGAGGGATGTAGCTGTGGTTCTACCCCTCAGTCAGGCAAGTCTGTGCACAGTACTTAATCCTTTCACGCTAGGTCTGCAAAAGCAGCAGCAGAGATAACTGCTGAGCTACAACAATGTTCCCTTCCCCGGAGGAAGCCAACAACATAGGAAGTCACTTAATTAGACTCTCAGGCCACCGAGCTTTTAGAACTGAAGCTTTGCCAATTAATCTTGCCTCATCTGCAGCAACTCTTTTTGTCATTTTTTTTTCCAGCATCCTCCATCCACCATAATCACCTGTCACTTGCCAAGCAAAATCTTCATTATTTATTTTTCTTCTTCTTTTTCTTCTTCACAGCCCCTGGCACCACCAAGTTCTCTGTGTAACTGCTGTCCTGTTTCTCATGCCGTCCATTTGCAGACACCAACCCTGGCAAATCTTTGCTGATTTGCTCATGCTCTGCTGGGTCTATTATATTCTCTTGAATATTGTTCTCCTCCCTAATTTTCTTTTTCTTTTTTTTCTGGCTGTGCTCTGCATAACCCTGGCTCTGATCCCAGCTGGAATCCTGGGACAGTGCAGGGAAAGCACTTTGCTTCAGAATGTCTGTGGCTGACACAGCAGCCTCCCGATACCTTTGCCATTCTTGGTCACTGTCCATGTCACTGAAAAGATAACAAAGGGGAAGGAAATTATGTTAGATTTTTGCCTTGAATTCACCCAAAGCATAAACAGCAGAGTAATCCCAGATGTGAACACCTGATAAACATCCAGTGGCTCCAAGACACTACAGTTAGTATTTAACTAGTTTAAGGGCTGAGCTGTTCTTTACACACATGAGAAAGGAAAAGAAATCTCACACAAAAGTTTCTGGTTCCCCAGCCGTAAAAAAAACAAAACCAAAACAAAACAAAAATGTAGGAGTCATAAATACACACTTCTCAAGCTCTTCAGCTTCCTATTCCCTTGGTTCCAGCCACCTCTGAAATGTGGGATGCAATAGGAGCAAAGCAGCTGACACTGTCTCACCTGGAGCTGGATGGCCGTCTCCTCCTTGCAGGGCAAGGCTCCGGCTCCCCGCAGTCTCCCAGGACAGAGGAAGAGAAGAGGCGAAAACCTAGAATGCATAACAGGAAATTCTAGCCACAACACAAGAGACAGGTGAAGGCGATTGACAGCAGCCTCCTGGGAAGCCTCCCTGCAGTTAACGCACTGCTACAGCGCTTGACAGCAGTTACCTGGGCTCACAATCTGACAGGGTGAGGGACCAGAGACCCCGCATAGCAGTGGCAGCCTGTGCTGACCCAAGAGAAATGCTTGTACTGCGAGTGCTCACCAGTCAGTTGGGCACAATGGCACCAGGCAGGACCAATCCCAACTGTCCTCATTTAACTCACGATGTTGCAAAACAGCCGCAAGGGCTGTGAAAAGAACTCACCATCATCTCTAGAGCCCGACCGTTGCACAGAAGTTTGAGCAAGTCCCGATGACTCCTTCGAGACGGTGATGAAACTAAACAGAAACCTCCAGTCAGATCTTCGACAGGTTTGTGCAAACTGAGCTAAAGCTGGGTATTTCGAGGAAACAACTGCATAGCTTCATACTTTTTTCTTAGTAAAGCTATCTCACCTCCCTGCTTTCAAAGTAGACTATGTCCCCTCTCTTTAGCAACACATGCCATGATGCTGGCTTAAAAGCAGCATTTCTAAAGCCAGCTCTAAACACCAGCAGTTCCAGTTCTCTGGGCCATATTTACACAGTAAATACAGACAGCAGCAGCCCAGCCAGAGGCTTACTGCCAGCACAACCCTGAATCAGGTATTAGATTCGGTCGTAAGAAAAAATGAAAGATTCTCATGCCGGCCTTTAAGAGATGAAAGTGCTAAGGCAGCCAAATTCTACTTTTTCCTCCCCACAATACATTCACCACAGAGGCAAATAGAGACAGGCAGTGCTGCACAGAGAGCCTTTACCAGAGGGGCACTACCTGTGGACCAGGTTAGTCCACACAATATTGGAAGTCTGCATGAAATACAGAAATGGTGGAGACAAGAAAAAAAGCAACATCTCCTCCATATCCAAGTGGCACTGAGATCTTTAATTTCCTGCTTTTAGCATGCAAAAGCATTGGCATGATCTACCCAGAGAACAAGGTTTTTAGCATTGCATGCCAATACCTGTCTAGCATTGCTCCCAGTTTCTTCGCAATATGTGCTCTGAACTCTGGTGTTGTCTGTAGTTCATTTCCAGTCTCATCATGACTGTTCACCTCACGCCTGTTTAAAATAAGCATAATTATTACCTCTTTAGAGGCCAATTACATCTGGTGCTTTCACCCAAACAAGAGAGAAAGGTGCTTCCCGCTCTCTAGTAATAAATTCATACTCAATAGGGAAGACTGCTAAGAACGACAGAAAATAGCTCAGTAGTAACAGTTCAGTTCCCAAGAGAGAGCTAAACATTATTTAGCCACCTCCACTATAGTTGGCAATTCGATGATTTTTGTTGTTGCCATGACCTACAAAAGCAAATCAGTAATACCAGGACATCCCTTCTCCCACGAGTCATTCCTGTGGACACTGCCACAACGTGTGCAAACCTGTACTAGGAGAGGGGGCTCCACTAAGCTGCCCGGCTGACAGCCTTCAAAACTGAGCCTGCAGTACCGGCCAGATTTTGACAGGACAGCACCCCTTCGGTTGCAGGGCTCCCGACTCCAGCTGATGAGTGCTTGGATTTGCAACCAACATTTTTTAAAAAAAAAACAAATAATTTTTGTTACATGTAACTGTACCAATTCCTTCATGAGACACTTGCAAAACTTGGAGATTTCTTGACACCTGGAACTAACACTGTCACCAGCAGCAGCAACACATTTCAAACTTATATTTTCCTCTGTTGCTAGAGGGATGAGAGAAGTACTTAAAAAAACCTTTGTTTTTCAGACGTGAGCAATGTTTCAGGTTACGGCTGGGCCAAGCAGCAGGCAGGGAGCACCACAAGGCATTAACTGTGAGTACCACAAATATACTTTATACCCAATTTCCTTCAGTGAGTCTTAAGTGTGAGAGGTCAGGTACCTTCGGCTGGGCTGGGCGCGCTGCAGCCGCTCCCGCTCCGGGGACCCTGGCAAAGGGAAAAGCAAAGTCACGTCTGAGACCCGGAGCCCCCTGGTAGCGCACCGAGCGACGGGCCTGGCAGCGCCGCCACCTCCCGCCCCCGCCTCAGCGCCCCTCACCGCCGCGCGGCTCCGCCCGCACCGCTGCCTGCGCGGCGCAGTCCCAGACGGCTTCCCGGAACCGCGTCGCCGCCTCCTCGGTGTTGCTGTCCGAGTCCGAGCCAGGGCCTGGGTCCAGGCCCGAGCTCGCCATGGGCGCCGCCATCTTGAGGGCGCCGCGGCCGCGGGGCATGCTGGGGGCTGTAGTCCTTCCGCGGGACACGCCCGGCCCTGCGGTCTGGTCGCTGTATTCCTGCGCGTGGCACGCCCGTCGTAGTAGTCCCAGCCCTGTATTCCTCCGCGGGAGCCTCAGACAAGATGTCGGCTCTTTCTCAACCTCTCCGTGAGAGGAGCCGGGTGACTCACGGGAAACAGGGAAAGCGATGTGCTGTGCGACAGGGCTTCCCAAACCACAAGAAAGCCTGGAAATGAGCATAGAAATGAAGGGACCCATGAGACACCGCAGAACTGGCAGAGGCTGCCCAGGTTGGTGGCTGAGTCCCCATCCAGGCAGGGATATAAAAGACGGGAAGAGGAGATTCTAACGGACAAGGTTTAGTGCGTGGACAGGTACAGCTGGACTCCATGATATCAGAGGTCTTTTCCAACCAGATGATTGTTATTCATTAAGATACATAAAGTGTAACAGGCAAAAAAACTATCCCATTCCTCCACCTCTGCAGGGGAAAGAAAACACGCATCTCCTCTGTCCACATACCTTTGTGCCTGCTTTGTGTCTAAACGTGTAATGACAAGTTCCAAGGGTAACAAACCGACCTCCAGAAAGGCATCCATCCCATCTTTAACCCAGAAGCCTGAGGCTGCGCGGGAGCCGCTCTGCTCTGCGCTCTAGGCTGAACAGTGCCAGCTGCCACAGGCACACAGAGGCTCCTGGAACTGTGGCTGTGTTTCTACTCGATTATTCGCCCTCACATATGTCAAGCACCAGGTGCTTCAAAGCACACTCAAGAAAAGTTCCGTGGGCTTATGGGCCTGTTCTGTGAAATGCAGCCATTTTCAGAGATACAATCCAGAAAAAAACAGACGAGTGCAAGTCGCATACCAGGAAGAACCATATGGTCTCCCGGCTTTCTGGTGTGGAATGGAAAACAAGTGAGATGAGAAGAAGCTTTTGGAAATGGCTCTGGTTGAACAAAGGCAAAACGCCACAGATAGACAGGGACTCTTTTGCAAGGGAATTTCGAGTAAGGAAGAGTATTCCCAAATGTGATTTAACATTGAATTAAGATATCATTAGATTGAAAATACAACTAAAGCAGGGAGAAAAAATACTGACAAAAGGTTCAACAACTTGGATTCCCAAGAGATGTATTAAGACTTCTGTAATTAAGAATTTCATGAGGGGGTCTTCTGTGTACCACAAATATCACTCGTGATTTAGATGATGAGAGTAAATAGATCAAAGGGATTGATTCTCAAGCACACCGTAAGAATGAACTAGCAACCAGGGAACAAAGCTTTTCTAACTCTGACTGGCTACCACCTACTCTGAAGAATGATACACATATGACCACTGGAATACACATAAATATAAATGATATCTCTACTCCCAGCTGTTTTCTTAGCTTCAGTAAGTAAAGTGTTCCCTTGCATCCCTTATTAATGCCATTAAATATAGTTAATCTTTGCTAATGGGAGTAAAGCTGAATATCCCACATATTCTTCAGCTGGCCTACTGTTTTAAATGTCTGTTCCCCTCCTGTTAACCTTCGCTGTGAACAAGATTAAAAATTTCATTCTGTCCTTGTAAAGCACCACCCTTTCCGTTCATCCAGTCTTACTCACTGCCTGTTTCTGGATCTCTTCCATTTTAAAAAGAAAACACTTGCTATAAGCAGAACAGGTGTACTGTAAATAAGTTATTATAGAAATGCACACTAATATAATTCCATCCTTCTGAGACTTAAAACAGAAACAAGATGTTAAAGTTATCACTGGGCAGTGAAAATGCTCCCTGGCTATGCTGCTTATGGCAGTAACTGTATTTCTTTTCAGATTGCTTTAGTTATCATATAATACCCAAACAGTAAAGACTGTTCTGAGCATTACTTATTCTCATAAGAAAAATGAGCCTTTTTTATTTTACTTTTTATAATTAAATTCTTTTGACTCTGGGCATACATGGTGCCAAGTCAAAGCCGGTGCGAATGTCGACAGCTCACTCTTGTTTAAATCAGCAGCCAGAGGGTACCATTTATACCTCTGGTGCGTTGTAGACTTTTCATTAATCTGGTATTACGCTGAGATGCCAAATTTTGGGTTGATTGCTGAAGCTGTGCCAATCTGTGCTGCTTTACCCTCTTGCTGAGACCGCCTGCTTCATTAGAGAAACGTTGCTGCGCAACACAACCACATCTTCGAGCCCCTCTGTGCCGCAGCGTACCCGGAGCAGGGACTGACCCCTGCGGAGGCGCCTCCTCGGCCCCTTCGCAGCCCTGACGGCTCCCGCAGGCGCCAGGCCCCCTCCCCGCCTCTCTCTCCGTCCTCGCCGCCTCCCTCCGCTGCGCCCCGGCCCAGCTCCACCGCCTCGGCCCCTCTCCAGGCCCCAGCGGCCGGAGCTCCCAGCTCCGCCGCCCCGGCTCGGGGTTGGCCCCACCCGCTCCGGCGCAGTCGGTGCCGCGACCCAGCCGGGCCCTTCCGGGGCGGTGCTTCCGGGCGGTCACGTGACGGCGCCGCGGCCCGGAGCGGCGAATGGGGAGCGATTAGCCCCGGCCCAGCGGTGAGTTCAGCCAGACCCAAGCGGGCCGGTGCAACGCGGGGAGCCCCGGCGCGGGCGGTGCCGCAGCCGCTAGACCCGGCCCGGTCCCGCCGCGGCACTCGCTGTGCAGGCGCGGCGCCCCGGGAGCGCCGGGCCCGGCAGCGGCCGCGCAGCCCGGGCTCTGAGCGGTATTTCGCGTCCCGCACCTGCCGCGCCGCGCTCTGTTCGTGCGCGCTGCCCGCGCGACCCCGGGACGGCCCCGCTGCTCTAGCAGCGCCCGGGCAGCCCCGCCCCGGCCATTCTCTCGCTTTGCTCTTTCCTCATCTTTCCCTTCGGACTTGATGAGGTAAGAGGGGAAAGTCTCTGCAGTGGGTGACAGTCGCGTTTGCGAGGGGACCGAACGCCCCGGGGGCTGCCCGGGCTATCAGCCCCGGAAGCCGCCGCTGTAGCACAGAACCAGCCCTGCGAGCCCGGTAATGAAGTAGGGCCGAGGCAGGGGCCGCGAATCGCGCTGATACCGCACCCGGAGCTGTGCACGTCACCGGAACTGAAAGGGTGAACTCAGAAAATGCTTCTGAGCTCTTAAAATGTAACCTATTTGGGGACAGAAGTCCCCAAGTAAAGGCCCAGAGTAAAAGGGTAGCGAGAGATAAATGTGTAATGATTAACGGCAGGACCTCAGTTGTGCTCGCTTAGGCGTCTCAAGGCGACTGTCAAGGAGTGCGTGCGCTCTCCTAGGCGCTGCCAGCCATTCTCAGCCGAGGTCGCCTGCTCGTTTCGCTTGAAGCCCGGGCAATGTAATAAGGTTAAGAACTGGACTTTTGTTACACTTACTAGTGGGTGTATTTGTATAAACTCTTGAGTCATATTTTTAGATTTAGCTAGAGTTTCTAATGTTAATATTCTTTTCATAAATATTTGTCACGTCTGTCTGAAAATGACATTGTCACATTGATAAGAAAAATGACAAGTTACCTTTAGATTTAAACAGGAAGCTCAGGAACTAAATCACGATTTGTTTCAGAAACAAACTAGATCTGGATTGTCTCTATCTCAGTTATCCTAGATAAAATAAGGTTCACTGGGATTTTATATGCAATAATGCATTCGTTTTTACTTCTTTGTTATGTATTAGGTATCGCAAAGAGGAGTAAACTTTAGGTTTAATTGAAAAACTAACCACAGTCCTATATCGTCACCAAAAATTTTTCTGATTGCTAATGAAATTAGATAAAAAAATAGATACTTCAGGTATCTGAATGTTGTAGTGGTGTGAACAGGTATTCTACAACTGTTTCATACCGGTGATTTTACCTTCTAATTTATATTCCCTCTCCATCTTTCTCAGGTGGAATTATTGTTCACCTGCTGTGCTTCCAATGGATTTTTTTGTATGCTTTAACTTATGGTGGAAACTCCTAGTTTGTCTTGACATTTTCTGTTGTATTTTTAGACTCAGGTCAGTGTACTTTGCCAAATGCAGAAATTTTTCATTTGCTGAGTTCAGAAACATGATCTTTCACAGTAGCCATTTGGCTTGCATTTTCCTGGTGTGTAGTTTCTCCCACTAGATTTTTAGGTTTATTTTTTTGACGTATTTGAGTAAAAATTCTTTCTTATTGCCTGTTAGTGAGACGTATAGACAGCATTTTTACGCTGTACACAGACCTTACCAGTTTGCTGCCCTCAGTTCTGTCATGGACCACTTGTCTCTTAGTTGCCCAGAAACTTTTGGGACCCAGTGTGCTGCCAGCTTCTCGGTATCCAGGTTCACCAGCTCTTTCAGCCATGCTTGTTTTTTATGCAACTCGGTGGGATTTGTGCTGGATCCCTAAATATGTATCTTCACTTCCATGTCCTCTTCTCATACCAACAGCGTTTTTTATTTGGGAAGACTACTTGAAAACAGGTCCTTTGTTTCTGACGATTCATCTCTGGCCACTCTTGATCCTTGGAGGTAGTAAATGTCAGTGATCCAGTCCTTTTTGGAACACTCTGTTGGATATCATAGGGCTCATGATTTAAAGGAAATAAACAGCTAATATAGGTGGCTTTAAGTAACAAAGGTACTGTTTTCCTGTAAATATCTAGAGAGCAAAGAAAAAAGAAGGAAAAAGGAGAAAATTTTTGAATGGTCGCAGTTAGATCACAGCTATTTTTTGTATTGTTTTGCTTGTTTTGTTTGTCACTCACTCATCATACCTCTATGGTTGATTTGCAGACCTGATCTAAAAGACAAGAGTTTAGCAAACCTTGACATTTAGGCATCCCTAAATTCTGTTTACTTAACCCCAAAAGTCACATTATAGCCCAGTGTACTCGCAGTCTTTCTTCTGAACTCTAAATCAAAATGACAGAAGGGTTGGTTTGGCCTATTGTGTTGGTTGGGTTTGTGTAGTTCGTGGTTTGCTTGTGGTTTGGTTTGGTTTTTTTTTCCCTAAAAGATTTTGTAGTTCAAGTCACATCTCAACAATTTTGAGCTTGTTCTACACTCGGAACAAGTTGAATTTGCAGTTTAGGATTCCCAGGCTATGCTCACAAGTGGCACAACGTGTGGTTATCAAATGTAAGTTTAGCCTTGGGTGCTGCTCCGTGCTTGTTTCTTTGCGTATGTGCATGATTTGCAGATGAACAGACCCCAACAACGCTTGTTACAGACCTAGTTATGTACAGCAGTGTTCATGGAGAAGAACCAGTGCCTGAGAACGCTTCTCAGAATAAGGCTGATGATTTTTGTTCTTGTGGTTTGATATATTTTTGATATTTTCAGTCAGCTGTATCATAATAGGTCATGAGGCTCAGTCAGCCTATGGAGAAAAGATTAGGAGAGGATCCCAGTATAGACTAAGGAATGACTTTCTAGGAGAACATGTTCAGTGCTGGTTGCAATATTCCATTTTGGTCTTTCTTCCATCTCAAACATCTTTATTACGTTATTGATATTCCTATGGATTTCTGTATTATCCTTCTTCCTAACTTAATGATTGATTCATTTTTCATAGTTACTAAAAACAAAGGGGTTTTATGTAGATGTTTGTGAAGATACAGATTTTTATCTTTTTGATGAGTCTCCAGATTTCTGGTGTTCCATGTATGGAATTTGATTTGGAGAAAAGGACCTTTTTTTCCCACATTGTTTTTAAGGACACAGAAGTTCCTTTATTTGCCTCTTCTTGTGTTAAATGCCAAGATAAAAGAGCTAGACATTTCTTGTGCCCATTCCGTAAAATGATGCTAGTATTTTTTACAATGTGCTGATCTCTTTAGTTTTAAGGAGGTTTTCTTGATGTTGATATTAATTCCCAGGAAATATACTCAAGCATTGACTGCTGAGCAAGATAGGCTTAAGATTTTGGTAGTAAGGATGTGTGAAAAATCCAAGCATCTTTAGCATGTAGTTTGTGGGCTGGCAGCATTTCCATCTGCCTTGAACTAACGTGGATTTTAATTTTGTACAATGAGCTGCATTGCTGCTGAGTGTAACTGAAGCCATGGTGTGAAACACTCGGAGTCAGCAGCGCTGAAAGCATCTGTGAGTACAGAGCTGCTCTTCTGGGACACTGTGCAAAATGATGTAACTGAGTGAAAAAGCTCTGCAAAAATATATTTTGCTTGCTGTAATTGAGTGTCTTCATTGCAGTACCTTCATGGGGCTTGAGTGTGGTGCTTTCTTGACCTTGTAGTGGGATTGTATGAAAAAAGCTGTTGACAATAACAGCTGGAGATACTGAGGTTTTATTTTGCTGCCTGCACCTGTGCTTCAGCACTGCTGCAGAGAGAGGACACTGAGGAAAGCCTTTAATGCTTCTGGGGTAAGCTTCTGAAAAATTCAGTTGCCCTTTAAAAATGTTTAACTGTTTGTACACTTGCCAAAAGTTCAGATAGTCACCTGTGTCTTTCTCACAACTTTATCTGTATTCATACCCCTGCACCAGTGACATGATGTCAGAGTTTCATGAAGAGCACCGTGTAATATTTTCAACCTTTTTGTTCTGGTACATTGATTTCTGCAACTGCAAAAATTCTCTTAGTTCTTGGTTTAAAAATCTTGTAGTGGTAAAAGTGTTTGTTTCTGGAAATGTAAATGCTTTGTGCTGATTCTCTTTATGTACTGTGGAATTTGCACATCAGAGAGTTAGACTGTAGAGATTGTTGCTATTAAAATTAAATAAATGGTGTTCTTTGATAAATAGGATGATTTTAATGAGAAATTAATGCATGGAAGTAAAATTAAAACACATTAAAGTAAAATTGTTTGCACTTCTGTATTACAACCAGATTATAGATGTTTGATGGTTTGAAAGTACTCAAAATGTTTGCTAGTCATATCAACTGTTGTGATAGCAGCAATGTACAGCTGATGAGACAAATCAAGTACTAAGCTACCTTTGCTTGACATTATTATCATTAATAATCCAACCTAATGAGCATCAACCTTAAAACTAAGCATTAAGTCAGTCTGTCTGAAGAATTGCTGCATTATTAAATCCTATTTCAACCTGCACTCACAGTTATAACTTGCAGTGAATTTTTGGAAGAGCATGTGACGAGGCGAGTTCATTCTTCTCATGGCAAATGGCTTTTATAAGAAAATAGGATGGGTTTGTTTCAGCTATGGGTCTCAGTTGCTTATCAGTCGCTTTAAAATACAGGTCACACATCAGCCAGATCATACTACAGGACTTTAAAGTAGCTTAGTTTCTAAAAAAAGATCCCTCTTGGCTATGTTAAACTAAACCCACCACCAACAGGATTCAAGTGCTTAGGTAAATCACTACTAGTTTGGAACAGGATAAGAATGCAATGTTAGGATACCAGTAAGTTATTTGTTGTTTTTTTTTTTCCTTTCTTACTGCTAGGATGCCAACAGGAAAATTTTCTTGATCATATGTCTGGGTAGCTCTTGAGGATGGCAAGCAAAGGACCCACGACGTCTACATCAACAAAGAGCTCCAGTGCGGGAGGGACCAGTGGCAGCAGTAACGGTGCGGGGGAAAATGCTAATCAGGACAACACTTTCGAATGTAACATCTGTTTAGATACTGCCAAGGACGCGGTTATCAGCTTGTGTGGACACCTCTTCTGGTGAGTATTCAACTACCACAGATAAACCAGAACACCGTGGTATCTCTGATCGCATAAAAGCCCAGCATTGTTATAATTCTGTGCGTCAAATACAACGTCTTGTATAAAATGAGTAAGGACTGTGGTTTTGGTTCAGGAGCAGTTTGGTTTTGCTCCTTCTGTTTTTCTTTGCTAAATTTCCCAGGGAGTGGGTTTCTGGCATCTTAAACTTCCTGTGCCTCTGGACTATTTTGTCAAAGCAAACAAACGAGCAGCCCCACACAGACAGTTCAGTGTTCATTGATACTGCTTGGTTATGGGTGCTATTTTATTTGTGCTCTCTGGTCTAGCATAGATCTCTTGTTCAGATCTAAATTCCTTTCTAACATGTACATACCTAAACCTACATCTGAGACTGGGTTCTAGGGGCCAGGTTGTAGTTTTCATACTTCCTACAAGCTTGAGCTTTTTTTCCCGTGAAACCATAAAAAAATAACTAGATAACAAGCTTTTACACATGGACTATTTCTCTCTCGCCATGGTATTGCAGTGTAATACTAACTGGTCAGTCTTTTGATCTGATGTGGGAAGGTATCGCACAAATATAATAAGCATGAATCTTTTCTTATTTGGATACCTTGGGCTAGAATGTATTCTTTCTTGAGTGTTAAGAAGCTATTAAGTATTAACATAGCCAAATGTGGGGGTTTGAATTTATTTTACACAGTAGGATAAATTAGGCTCTTTAATAAAAAAAGGCCTAAAAGAGCATTTCTCTTCTGTATAAATGCATGTAACATACAAAAATCCAGAGTGTTATTCTAGGAGGAGATAGAAAATCACTTGCTGATAGTATATTAAGATAAAATTAGATTAAATTATTGCACAAAAGGATTTGGAAGAGTGGAATGATAAAATTAGCATGTATCTTGTCTTAACAGTGTTGGCAAGACCACTTTGAAAGCAGATGGCTGCTTAGCAGTTTTATCTTGTAGCTTGTTTGTCTTTGACATTTTTTAAGTTGCCGCAGTAATTTGATCTTTAGAGTAGTTCTGTATAATGGGAATTTCTCTGCCCTGAGCAGCTGGGGCTGATCTCAATAGCCGACCCTCCACTAAGCATCAGGTTAGACAAGAGGCCACCTGAAGTGCTGTCCAGCCTCGGTTATTCCATGATTCTATGAATGTGGCTGATATTTTAGCTAAATGTCTCCTACATGACTTCTGTTAGGATCCTGAAGTCTCACTACTGACATCTTCTTTGTTTATATCTTAGTTCAGGGATATTTTTTCATGGTATCAGAAAAGAAAATCTGTAGAGTAAACACAAAGATGAATTAATCTCTGTATGGGCTGTTGGTATAATGAGGACCCAGGAATCAAAGGTGATATGCAGAGAATCACGTTAGCACTTAGTTAGATTGCATAACCTGGCAAGACCCGTGGAGATCGGTCTTGGGCTGCGCTTTCAAAAACTATTTTAATAGGAAGTTATGGAACTGGCCTAGCTGGATTCCAGGATTATGTTGTCTCCAAGCTGTGCTATCCATGATACACTTCACACGTTTGTTGGATCTGATTGTCAGTAACTAACGCTATTTTCCCCTCTTTTTCTGCGTTCTGAACAAATTATCCTGGGAATGCTCACAGCTGGCCTTGTTTACACCAGGTAAGACAGGTTTCCTTTTACTTTGTCTTTCATCAGCTCCTGTTACTCAATAAAGCCCTTGGTTCTCTGGAGTATCCCACTCTTTTCAAATGCGCTTCTTTCTCTCCAGGGCAATTGTAACCAGTAATGCAACTTGATGCACACCTTGCAATCTGCTCTTTCAGCAAAAAGAAACCTTAGATTCTGTTCCACTTGCCTCCCACTTTTGCGTTTCTTAAGCATGGAGTATTCCTGGTTTTGGTAGGAGAATTACTGTATGCAGTTCACAGGGGTTTTGTTTGCAGGCTTAAGCTGGGTGTTCTTCTCTTTCATGTGTCATGATATACATTGTGATACCATCATGTAATAGAAAAGGTAGATTAAAGGAGGGAATCTACCCTTGGCCTATTCAGGACTGTTGGTGCTTTTTACTCCTTCACATTTCACTACAGTGCAGTTCTGAATGTGTACACATCAGCAAGTGGATTGTACCAGAACAACAGCCAAAATGCCAGCCCCACTTTGGAGAGTACTTGGCACTGAGGGAAATGTTTTGCTCCATGGCTTTCTTAGAAATTTCTCAACTCTCTCTGCCTGGCTGCTGAGAAGGTTTGCATGTTGTTTTCAAGGTCTTCTACTAACTTTCTTTTTTCTTTTAGTGGCTAGAGACCAGACCAAACAGACAAGTATGTCCTGTATGCAAAGCAGGAATCAGTCGAGATAAAGTTATTCCTCTGTATGGAAGAGGTAGCACTGGGCAACAGGACCCCAGGTAAAAAAAAATAAATACAACTGTTTTTGCATGAAAACTGAAGATGAAACTTTAGTTTAAGGTCTTGAGATGAAGCTATCAAAGTGCTGGGTTCATGATTTGAAATACTTTGTCAAAAGACAGATGGAACGGACATGTCTGGCACATATTTCTGGCTTTTTTAGGGCCTGGGTTTGCACACCTTATTTCCCGTTCAACTGGCAATTTATTTTAATTTTAATTGGGTGGTTGCAATGAATGTGATCTGGCTAGAGAAGCTTATATAAAAAGTTCATGTCCTCTGCTTCTAGCCTTTGCAGTGGGACTTTGCTATTCAGAAATGCAGTATGTTAATTCAGCAACGTGATGCTGAAGGATCATAAGATGGGTGGTCTACTCACTCTCACACTGTCTCAGCTCTGCTGCAGCGTGGCCCTGAAAGAGTTGCTCTGTGTTTGTTCTGTCTGACTATCCAGGCTATTGCAGATATTATTGTTATGTATCCTTGCACCTGAGCTCATTTCACAACTTCCTGCAGGGAGAAAACTCCGCCACGACCCCAAGGACAGAGACCTGAACCAGAGAACAGAGGGGTAGGTGAAAAAACAAGCTTGAGCAATGAGTTGTTTTTAGTGATGGTGTTATTTATCCATCCTGGAGGAAATACTGTTCATGAATAATTGATAGCTGCTGTGTGGCAGAAAACTCCATTCCCACAATACTCTTTAGCATCCCAAAGAATGGGCTAACTTGAATTGTGCCTCATGAAAACAGCCCGTAGCATCACTGGAAACACTCATTTATGCTTGATCCTTCTCCATATATAAATACAAGAAACACTGCTTTCAAAATTCTATATGGAAATCTATTTCTGTGGGATGTTACTGCACCATGGCATAACAAGCAAAAGAATGAATATCTGTTGGATACTTGTTAATTTGAAGAGAGATCTGTGATTTTGTTGACACAGTTACATAGAGTGAACGTAAACAGCAGCTGGCACAGGTTCAGCAGCCGTGGCAATAGCCAATGGGACAGACCTTGGTGTTCTTGCAAAATGGCAGTGAGCATAACCTGATGAAACAATTGCATGTTTCCATGTAACTCAACCTAGGTTCCTCAGAGAGTGTTTTTATGCCTCATGCTTCGAGCAAACAACTTTGCTGGTGTGATTAAGGAACATTTTTTTATTTAATGTATTGGGAGCTCTGTTGTTCACTCTCACTAGGGAGTTGCCTTCTTTTTAAATCAGCTGCTATACCTACTTTGAACCTTTTAGCTGGTGGTGCCATAAGCCAGAGGAATCCCCTATGAGGATGTGGTGTTTGTAATGCTGACCTGCCATGCAGAGTGCTTTGCTATCCCTGACAGCTAATGGCAAAGTGTTTGAAAAGAGTTGTAGTCAAAAGACTAAAAATCAAGGATGAACCCAGAAATGTCTGGCTTTTATTCTGTGAGTGAAATCATATTTGTCCTTCTGCTCTTTGGACATGTTAGACCAGATGTTTTTTCCAGATTTTGTATCAGTGTTTTCATTCTGAGACGAGGACGCTTTGCTGTGTTACAGAACATGGTGGCTGTGAGGGCTCCATGGTTTTTAAAAAAGGCACAGCTGCTTGGATTCATATACAGTTGGTTCTCAAAGAGGACACTACTTTTATACAGTAAAATCTTGATTCAGAGGACTTATCTTTTGACTTGATGTGGTATTTTAGTCCCATGTGGTTCCCACAGGGGTCCATGTTGTTGCATTGTAACTCTTCCTTTTTTTCCTCCTTTCCTTATGTCTTGCCTTGCCGCCCCAGATGACTTTATCTGACAGCTTAATTAGAGTTCCACTGGTAATTTTTTTTGTACTGTTCTTCTTTATAATGTTCTGTGCCTCTGTTGTGTTTTAGCCCCAGCTGGCAGCTAAGCATCACACAGCCACTTGTCCACATCCCACCCTCAGCCAGGATGGGAAGGAGAATCAGGAAGTAAAACTCACAGGTTGAGATAAAGACAAATGAAGAGAGAATAATAATGACAACAATAATAATAATAAAAAGAATAACAAGTGATGCACAATTTAGTGCAAGTTATCAAATTATCAGTGTTCTTCTCATGCTAAATCTAAAAACCAGCAGCTGCTGGGACAAAAATTAACTTTATCCCAGCCAAACCCAGGACAGCATTCCACTGGCAATTTATCACTTCAGTGAATGTTTAAATTATGCACACGTATCACGAAGATCAATGCAGATTATTTTTTTACAATGCCTTTCTTGTAGTTATTTAGTTAATAGCTATTAATACAGGATTATTAATGCATTGTTAAAACATTCTAAATAGAATTGGTAATGTTGATTTTTTTATATATTTTCAGATAGATAGTATTTTAACTTGGAAACATTACAGAAACGCTTTTGTTAATGTGTGGCCTTCAAGCAAAAACTGCGGTTTCTAGTTTTCGTTTTGTCAAATTTTGGGTTGCTCTGTTTAAACCCAGGAGAACTAAGGGCATATTTTACTCCAGTGTGGCAGACTGAAAGGTGCCAGACACTGGAGTACTCCTTCAGCTGCAGGAGAGCCAACGAGAGAGGATGGCTGCACTTTCACTAAATATTGTGAAACAGGCTTTAAATGATTGGTTCCTCTTTTCTCTTCTGTTGCTTTGTTCTCTGCAGGGATTCCAGGGCTTTGGGTTTGGCGATGGTGGCTTCCAAATGTCATTTGGCATTGGGGCATTTCCCTTTGGTATATTTGCAACAGCATTCAACATTAATGACGGACGACCTCCTCCAGGTACTATGCATCCTGTCTTCTCTGAGAGTCCTGTCACAACCAGATGTGTTACAAACTCCCTTGCAACTTTTAAACAAATAGCCTGCTAAATGGCAAAACCTTATAAACAGTAAATTAAATCAGTGTTGTAAATAGAAACACAAAATGAGGGAAAACACCCAGTGGAGAATATAGTCTATGGCTTATGGGTTTTGTACGAGTGCTTGTAACAAGAAGGGTTTGTAACTTCCATATAATTTGCAAAAGGCCCTCCCGAGAGGGTAGGAGAAGAGGGGAGGGACAGTGGCACTGGAGACTTCTCCCCTTTAATGTCTCCTCTGGTACTCCAGTGGGAAAATGAAACAGGTTGGACTGGAGTTTCTAACAATAATAAAAAAGTCAGTAGGGGTGTATGCAGGAGGTCCATATTCTGCAAATAGCAGGAAAGGGCCATTTCCTGAAAGATGAGAAGGAAAAATTTAAATTGGTGTTCTCTGCCACAGAATAACGAGAACAAAGATGATTCCTTTATCAGCAGTTTATCTCAGAGATAGTCATCTGCATTCTACAAGAATTAACTTTCTAGTGAAATAATTTCACTGGTTTTAATTAAGGAAAAAACAGTTGGGTTACTAAAAGTTAAGTAATTCCAGGAAATCACTTCTCTATCTTCACCATAGGCAAACTGAGTCTACCTGTTTTGAACAAGAAACCAGGATTTTCTGGACTTCCTCTGGGAAGGGTTGTGCCTGGCAAATCTTTACCACGTTGTATGATATAGGAATTTTGAGAAGCATGTCATATTACACCTCTGTGACCAAGGCCCTGTGCTGTCCTTGGGTCAAACTAGCCTCCCTGTTAACTGTACTTCACTGTGTCCTGAAAATGTGTGTGGAGGTGTGACTGAACTAAGGGATGTGTAAACACGTGCTGTGTAACAGCTGTCGTGTAACCAACTCCTTTATCTGCTTTTCACCTGTGGATTCCATACAGCACTTCCAGAAAGTCTGCTTTTCGTTAGCTCTCTTGATAGAGGAGGTAAAGTTCCTTAGAGTGGAAACAGGGAACGTCGTTCAGCTCTCAGCAGGGAACTCAGCAGTGACTGAGCTCAGCTCTGTCCCCAGAGGTGTTCTGAGCAGACCTGTCTGTACTCTAGCACTTGGAGCTGCTGGGTGCTATTAGTCATGAGCAGGTTTACCAAAGTCCTGCTTTAAGGAGCTGATGCTTGT
Organism: Tapera naevia; assembly: GCA_033556795.1. Lineage (NCBI taxonomy): Eukaryota > Metazoa > Chordata > Aves > Cuculiformes > Neomorphidae > Tapera > Tapera naevia. The sequence goes on along the minus strand of JAUMJJ010000026.1, from coordinate 2,112,933 downwards.
CTTCCTCCTGATCTTCCAGTGTGGCTAGCCAGGCTGAGGGTAGGAAATAGCGACAGGTTCTCAGCAGGTGGATTCCTTGTATATCTCTCAGTTTCTGAATTTATTGTGTTGAGAATATACATGATTCTGGAGAAGAGGAAAGAGCTGAACTGTTTTTTTTTATTTTCTGTTTTCCAGCTGTTCCAGGGACTCCTCAATACGTGGATGAGCAGTTCCTATCCCGCCTCTTCCTGTTTGTGGCTCTGGTGATAATGTTCTGGCTGTTAATTGCGTAAATCTTCCTTTATTCTGTATATTCCTGGCTCACAAGGCCACCGAAACAGTTACAAACTGCATCCCCATCCCATTTTAAACCTCTTGGTGTCTGGTTCCGTAGCTAGCTAAGGGCTTTGGGAACCGGTGGTACCACAGCACAATGAGGAATCTCGCATTTTTGCACCGGAGTTCGAAATTAAACATGGGTTAAAAAGTGTATTTCAGCTCACCTATCTTGTACAACAGGTTCCTGCTACAAACCATGGGCCTAGCTTTGAGCTCCACTCCTAAAAGGAGTGCTACTTTGAAATCGTGTGCCAATCAGGGACAGCAAGTTGATGTTAAAGACACTTGCCCCAAGGTAGACTGGGCAGGTAAGGAAACTTCTGCAGCATGATCGGTCTCTTGTGCTTGGCGACCACGATGGATCTGCCAGAGCTGCGGATGTTATTACACATCTACATCCAGCCTTCTTCAGGAAAACATCTGCAGCACTGCTGAGACTCTTTGGGCACGGCACGTGATGCAAATGGAACCAGGTTTGGAGACTGGCTTCATTTCTTGCTGTTATTTCCTGACATGGTGGAAATCCCCTCCTGAAACAGTTCTAATGGCTGTTAGAAGGGATGTAAATTTATGCTGCAATTTTTTAAAGCCTGAATTTGATGTAGCCAGGCACAGAGATTCTCTCCTTATGGAGCCGGATGGGGTTGCTGAAGAGTAGGACACCAGTCTGCCTCACCCAGTCCTCTTCCTCACTGACAAAACAGTGTTGTCTTCCTCGGTTCTGCACAGCAGGCTGAGGTTGCACTTGTGGATAATGCCCTCACAACCGTGTCACTGTAGCTGCATTTATTCTTCCCACAGCTTTGAGACTTTCTACGCAAAGTCTTGTACTCCAAATAAAACCCTGTTGTGGATCTGAGATCAGCTTGTTTACGGAGAGGAAAAAAAGGCATCTTTACATGAGTTTTGAGGTTAAACTTGTCATACTGTAAAACTATAAAGGAGCAAAAATGAGAGCCTGCCTTTGCTAGCACACGGCACAGCAGGGAGCATCTGGAGGAGCTTCTCTCTGCAGGTGCATGCAGCTACTCTGTGCCACCACAGAATGGCTGTAGGGGAAGAGACTCTGCAGTAGCTACCAAAGATAGTTTGAAGTGCTGGAGGAGACCACAACCATTCACGTGCTGAGGGGAAAATGTTTCAGAAGGTGAGCACTCTGTAGCAGTTTTGGGACCTTCTGGGTATACAGCTTTAAAGAGTACTCCTGATGTATTTTTGTAGATTCCTTCATAACAGCAGATATGAGAGATTCCCTAGCAGGATGGACAGCTTTCACATTTCTCTGACTAGGCAATTCCATGTTTTTCCTCTTACCGTTTTTAGATTTTTTGATTCAGATTGCTGATAGTTTAACGATTTCTTGCAAGACCAATATTGTGACTTCCCTGGCAATAGGCAGACAACTGACAAAACACATCAACTCACAGAAATTTTGTTTCAATAGCTGGGTTTTTTCTAGGGTATGAATGAGGTTCCTGGGCAGGAAACTTTAGTTAATTGTTGTAGAAGCTTATTTATGTTCACTTTTAGTATCAAAACAGAGGATGAATGAAGTTTAACTTACCTACCTCCAAAATTCCATCTGGCAGGTAGAATGTTGCAAAGCTTCTGCAGTGTTTTGCCACATCTGGTCAGATTTATACCTGACTCAATGACAATCTGGCAGAATATATTGCTCAGCTCTAAGCAGGTGAAGTGGTTCTTCAACTTTTGTTTTGTGGCACTTTTGAGCCGCTTAACTTCTGTGCAAGGTTCTGCTGAAGGGCATAACCCCGTACCGGGGGCCCTTTAGAGGAGAAGGGCTGTGGCGTTCGCAGGAGCGTCAGCTCTGTGATGTGCAGAATGAGGGAGAGGTCATTGGAGAAGAGCCATAGGTTTCCTTCTTGGATTGAGGAATTTGATGCCAAGCGCAGAAGTCATCAAGGGAGGAGCAGGAGTCCCTTTAAAGCCTATTTCCTATAAAGAGACCAGAAAAGTGACTGTAATAGGCTCAAAAGAGGTATTGAAACTGATTTAACTAACACTTATGTTTTAAAATACGGATTTTTAATGGTTTGGGGTATTTTTTCCATCTGTTGGTGAAAGACGTGCTGGATTGGGACAGAGGTGGCTGCAGAGGCGCGGCTCAGGCCCTGTTTTCTGGCCGCCCAAGAACGTCTCGGTCTGCAAATGTTACCGCTTCTGCCCGGCCTTTTCTCGGTGTGCGTTCGTTTGTCCCCCGTGCCGGGCCGCGCGGCCCGCGGCTCAGCCGGTACGGCACCGCCGCTCTTCACGGATTTTCACTGTTGTGAAAGTGATTTAGAATTAAAAAATGGTTTTACATTATCCAGAGTCGCCGTGCTTTGTGCTGCGCGGAGCGCCTCGGCAGCCGCTGCCGCTCTGCCTGGGGGGTGATCAGCGTAGGGACACCATGGCGTCGGGAGCCGCCACTGCGCGGGAGTGGGCGGGACCGTGGGAACTGCGGCACTGTCATTGGCCCGCGGCGAGGAGAAGGGCGGAGCCGTCGCGGCGAAGTACCGCGGGGAGTGGCCCGCGGCCGTGAGGGGCGCGGAGCGGCTATTGGCCGGCGGCGAGAAGGGCGGGACTCGGCGCCCTGCGAGCTCAGCGGAGGGAGAGGGGCGGGGCGGGGCGGGAGGTGCGCGCTCCGTGGGGCTGAGGGCAGCACGCTGCGCGGGATGGAGGCGCTGCCGGGTGAGGCGGGGGCGGGGGAGAGGCTCGGATGCCGGCGCGGTCTCCCAAAGCGCTCGCGTTGTCCCGGCTGCGGGGCTACTTCTCCTGCCCCTAGCGCTGCCCCCGCCGGGCGCTCGTGCCCTGGCCGCGCTCGCTGTCCCCTCGCTTCCCGCCCCGCGTCCCCGTCTCCGCCCTGGGCCCGGCCGGAGCGCGGCTCCCGGCGGGAAGCGCCCTGCGGTCCCAGGGAGGGCTCGCTCTGTGGCGCTGCTGTGCGTCGTGTTCATCGGTCTCCTCCGCCGCGACCGGGTGGAGCCGCGGCGGCTCCCGGCGCTCGCGCTGCCCTCAGAGGGGCCGCGGCGGAGGCTGCGCGCGGGCCCGGTCACTGCCGAGCCGGGCTGCGGGCCGGAAAGGCACCGCTGTACGAGAGGGGGCTGGGGCATCTCCGGCCTCGGCAGGGTGCGGGGCTCAGCTGCGGGCCGCAGCCGCGCTCCGGGCGCGCAGCGGGTGCCTGGGGAGCTGAAGCTGCAGAGGACAGCGCACGCTGCGTTTGTGTGAGTACCGTCAGCACCGCAGGTTGCGGCGAGACCTCTGTGCGTGCCCCCCGTCGCCAGGGAGCGCGGGACGGCCTGTGGCGGAGCAGCAAGTTTCTCTTCTGAAATAGCTTTAACGAGCAAGGTCTTTACTTGGGTTGGTTTCCATTGACCCGCACAGCGGGGCAGAAGATAGTAGCTTCTGCTTTGTGTAGCTTCAAGGAACTTATTAACCTTGGTATCAACATGCCTGAGCAGCTACCGAGTTCTAACATTCTTTGGAAAGTGGAAGCTAGTGGTTAGTGGTTTTCCTTCTCTAAGTGCACTTCTTTCCTTATGAAACCTTACTGCAAGTAGACCTCTGGTAGCAGGGGAAGCAGGTTTGAGGTCTGCTCAGCTGTGTGACACATTCCTTGTGCTGTCCCACGCTTATTCAGATCCCTAACGTGTTCTCTAATTTTTCCCACACAGCCATTTAGATTTTGAGCAATGTTTATCTGTGTGCCAAATGCTCTTTGTGCACATTTTCATCCCATTTTTCCTAAAAACATATAAATAACTGATGCTCTCAGGGGCTTTATGGCAGTTCCAGCAGAAGCTGTTGCAACTGCATTATAACTGTTGATCAGTGTTTTCTGAAAGGGTAGTAGGCCAGGAGCATCAGCCCTTCTCCCTACATCTGACAGTAGTTTGGTGTTGGCTCTACAGAAATGTTCATTCAAGTGTGTAATTCCTTCCCGGTAGCCCAGTTCTCTGCTGAATGAAGTTTCCCTTTCCTTTCTTTCAGTTCTGGGAAATCCAAATGAGCGCAAGCGTTACGTGCTGAGTCAGTGGCACAGGGGAAGCAGTCGAGAGGCTTCCTGGCGCTAGTGTGGTTCTGTGTGGGAATTGTTACACCGGACCAGTCTGCCTTCCTGAAGCCTCCATTCTGGAGACTGGCATAGCTGTGACCGAGCTGCTTTCTGTGAGAAGCTGCATTGCTTCCTTCTGCAAAACATTAAGGAGTAGGTGGTGATGGTTTCTCTGGAGGAAAAAAAAACCCGAATGTATAAGATATCCATGTTTGATTTGGGAACTCCACTCTCTGGGGTTACAGACTGCCTGGTATTGCCTTGACTTTTTATGTGTGAAGGATTTCCCATCAGTTGTCATTTAAAGTTGTTCTTTATCAAGGATGCAGCAATCCTTGTTTTCTGTGATGTAAAATGGTCGCTGTATGTCACTTTATTCCCACACGCAGGTGAAGAAGTTTGGCGATGTCTAGGATGCGGGGACAGCATTGCTGCAGGTCAGCACCTCTACAAGACAGTTAATGAAGCTTGGCATATTTCCTGCTTTCGGTAGGTAAAAGTTTAGCCCATTAAACTCTCCTTGTGTTGTTCAGATGACTTGAGTGGAACCTGGTGGATAAGTACCAATATTAACAGAGAGTTCTTGCTTTCATCTCTGCTTGAGCTGTTCCAGGGCCTCTTGGAGAGCAATTACTTGCCCTTGCTTGTGGCTGTACTTCAGTGCTTGCCATATCCCTTTGGAATTGACTTGCAGTCCCAACGGTAATGTCACATGGCCTAGCAAAGTGTTGCCATGCTGATGCAAACGCATACGGGAACACATATAAAGTACAAATGAAAGCCACCAGTGGTGGCCAAAGCTATAGGTTGCACATTGGTCTCCAGCTGCATTCCAGAGTCGTGCCCAGGCAATTTGGATAGCCTGTTGCTTTTTCCATGTGTAGTAGGAACAAGGGAGGTATCAGGGTGCTGGGAAAAAATACTGATATGAGGGAGATCTTGCATTTTGCTTTCTCTTCTTTTCAGACAATTAAGACATACAAACTTATGAAATCTTTCAAATAACGTTGCTATCAGCAAGGATGGAAAGGGGTCTCTGACATCCCTTTCTTCTTGACAGTGGGAGTAATGCCTCTCATCGGTGTTTCATGAATATTCAATCCAGTTTTCACGCTCGAGAATCACATTTCTGAAGGGACCTATGTTTTTGTGAGGGGTTGAGCACCTGCAGCTTCTACAGGATTCTGTGTCGGAGTAGCTGATGGCTTGGCTCTGGAGAGGCTAGCGCTTTGGACACTGTCAAAGCAAATGGGAAAAAGGAAGCTAGAGTGTGGCTTCGGAGAGTATTTGCTGTGCCAAGATAGGAATCTACTGTTCTGGCTTAAAGAACCAAAAAACTAATATAATCCCAAACTTTATTGAAGTGAGATTTATGGTTATTGGTATATTCAAAAAGACAAAAAAGCATCTCATGCTGCCAAAGCACTACCAGCTCCCTTGGCTTGCAAAATGCTGTTAGTTACAATGACATGTTGTGATAATCACAATAACAGCTTTATGTCACTACAAATCCCACTCTTCAGTTTCTGATGGTTTCAGTATTCATATTTAGCTATATGGAGTCAGCTTGTCTTAATCCTGGTTTTCTCTTCTCCCTAAAGAACTGTTATTGAGCTTCCCTACGTTTTGTGTGTGGCCAAGCCCAAAGCTGGGTGTGCTGGTGAGCCTGTCGGTCTCACCTTTGGACGTATTTCTCTTGTGGATGTTGGTCCACAAGTGTCTTGTTGCTGCTTGCTGTTGGGGTTGCAGAGGTGGGCAGCAGCTGAGCTGGAGGCAAATCCTGCCCTTGGGGCACTTCACAGAGAATTTGATATTGTAGCTTATATTGTATAATGGAAGTTCGGGGTGTAGTGGTGTTTTATACAAGTGAAGACACCAGCTTTTCTCTTGAGATGTGTAATAACTTCCCATATGTGCTGATGCACTTCTTCTGCTCTGTGCTCAGCGAGCTCTGCCACCCAGCAAAGCTGCCATACTGAAGGAACAGTTGGATCCTGCAGTGAAGGAAGCTGCCCTTCCTTTTATCCTGGTTCCAGGGTGGGACTGTACATGGAAACAAATTTGCGGTTTGCCCTCCGTTCCCCCTTTTCTTCTGTTATCCCTAAACCATGCTGAGCAGCAGTCTTGTGCCTGGTATCCCAAAACCCAACTTTAAAAAGCCTCTCAGGACAGGAGCCTTGGCAGCCGGTAGCTGTGAGTTCCGGCAGCTCTTGTGGAGGTTTTCTTGCGGTCTTCATGTGGATTAGCTGACTCCCTGGCCTGGCACAGAAATTTTCTAATGCTGATTGGCGCTGTTTCAGGCTCCTTAGCTCTGTTTATTCCTGGTCAGGCTGGGCTGCTGACCGTGCCTGGCGGTGGCTGACGTATGTGCCATGTCTCTGAGGATTTCACGTTTTTGTCACTTCCCTCCTTCCTCAAACTGCATGTGCAGGAGCTTTGTCTCTGTAACCTGTTTTTTCTCTGCTGTGGCTGGAGGGGCAAGTAAATATTTTAAACTGTTCTGTGGCCAACAGGTCCATAGGCTTGAATGCGATGGGATGGATCTGACTGAGGAAGTTTCTTAGCTGTTTCTGTCACGGGTGTCTGTTGTGAATTAACTGAATGTACATTTGTGCCTCTGAATTCTGTTGGGGTAGCATATGCTTTCAAAGGTCGTTGCTGCTCATTGATACACAGTTTACACAGAACTTCAAACACTGCACCAATAAAGAGAAGGAGAGAAGTGGCAAGGTGTTTTTTACTTAGGTCTGGATCAATTTTACCTAAGGGGATTATTAGAAGAATTTTTTTGGCCTAGAGCATGCTGTTCTTATTGCTTTGGGCCCAGCTTTTTCCATATTACAAAATAGAAGATACTGCTTTAAATTATACCTTTGAATAAAGTATTGATACCTGGTATTTTGATGTCCATTGCTGGTGGTTTGTGGTGGTGGGTTTGTTTGTTATTTTTTCCACAGATAAAGACAAATGAAACTGAAGACAATTCCCTTTCTGTAGGGGTATTGCATATTTGAATTGGAGTAGGATAGATGAGAAGACCCAGATGTAGATGCATGGTTCAATCTTAAGGACACAGTATTTGTTAAAAATCTAGTTTTGATTATTTGAAAACTATGAATTCACATCAAGCCTGTTGAATACATCCAGGTGGAAAATGCTTTTGGATCCATATGAAGAAAATGATTGGAAATGATGATAGGAATTCGTGCTGTAGCTTAAGAACTGTCTAGGAAGGAAGACAGCTGAAGTTCAGTTCCTTCCTCACCATGAAATAACAGAGGATGTACATTACTATGGTCTATAAAATAAATCTGATCTAAGTAGCCAAGCAGCACAGGCTTGCTGCAGAAATCTCAAACAAAAGCTAAATCCACCACATCAAAGAGAAGCTGTTCACAGTGTATCTTCAACAGCAGTTACTGAGGGTGATGGATTACTGATGATTTTACAGTTACAGATTTAAAAATGTAATGTTTAGTTTATACCAAATTCCATTAATTAAAAGCTGAAAAATCATCAGGAGTTTCAAGGGCAGAAAAGTTCATCTTCTTTTTACCGGAAAAGGAAAGGGAAGGAGGGAAATTTTGTAATAATCCAAAATTTTTCATTAGTATGTCTAAAGCACTGGAGTTGATAGTGACATGGTGACCACAAACATTAGTTCAGTTTGGACAAATATTTCCTTTTCGCTTAATACACCAGATTTTTATGCATTTGCAATGCAGCTTGACCTCAGGAAAAATTCTCATGGCTTTCTATATATGTATTTTTAATTATATTATAAAGTAGTTTAACACTAGCTTAATAATAGAAACAACTCTGACTAATGTGTGAATTTTTGATATCTGACTAAATACGTATTAAATCTTTTTATACTGATCAGGGATTGCGTCATTGTATTTAAGTGATTGCAAGCAGTAAGTTGACTTTCCAGTAAAAGAAATTGGCTAAAATTAAATACCGTCTTGAAGTAGTTAAGAAACTGTTCATGCTTGTACAAAAAAAAAAATCTAAAGTGGTCAACCAAAATTTGTTTAGGTCACAATAAAAATTGCCTTATTAGGTCAAGTCAGTTCACCTGAAGATATTTTGAGGTGCAGGTACCTGCACCGTTTTGAAGGTGTTACTCTGTTCCAGTTTCTGTTAACCTTTTGCAGAGCCAGAAACGCAAACACAGAAGTGTTGTAACAGGAGGCTGTTTTCTCTAAATGAATACTTTGGAAAAAAAAAAGGGATGGTTTTGGCCAAGTGCAGAACTCCTGGCTCTGACTCCTAGTGTTCTGAAGTGAATTGGAAACAAATTCTGACTGTTTCTCAGTAGTGAAACAAGGTTAGAAGTATATTCTTCCCAGAATTGCTCATCAACCCCCCTCGTGAGTTCTCTGCAGCACGGCCGTTGTCTGTGGTCAGAAGACAGATCTGGATTAGCTGCCCATGAATTGCAGGGATGCCCTGAGCTCCTGGCTGCTGAGCAGAAAGACCCACTTAATTTGCCAACTCTAATGATTTGATTTTCTCAAAAAGGTGTGATTTTTGTATACTGAAAGGCACATTTTGTACGCCTTAGAAATGTGTTTTACTCAGCAAAACTTTGTGAATCACCTTGATTCTTTTCACATTTGGGGGCAGGGGAGTCAAAGCCAGGCAATCTTGGTTTAAGAATGTATATAGTTAGTTAAACTTGTTGTGGTGGGTGCTGGATAAACCAGATGATGTCTGAGGGTATTATCCAAATCTGTTTTCTGTGGTTTTTAGGATACCCACTAAATTTCAACTTGGGTTTAAAGCAGGTAATTTCCGTGGCTTAGAATGATCAAGAAACTGGTCACCTAACAATCTCCCAGGTTTTTGGTCTCCCAGACTATGTCTGGTAGCACTGAATTATCCTTCATGTTCAAAGTTTCTGCCTTCTGTCTTCAGAAATCCGCCTTGGTACGATTTAAAATCAGTTTCTTCCAGTCATATTCACAATGGGCATGGAAAACAACACTTTTCCCCCTTCTGTTGTTCAAGTAACCTCCCATTTGAAAGCAGCCATCATGTCTTCAATCAGTCTCTCCTAGACTCCAGAAGCCTTGAATCTGGCTTTTTCTCATAGTCTGTTATTTTCTAGGCTTTGGATCACTTCTCTTGGTTCAATCCATTTGGCATAGCCCTGCTTCTTCCCCACAGCCAACAGGGTAAACGGATCTACAGTGGCAAATAAAGATGTGAGCAAAGGGGTGCATTAAGATGACTTTGAACTGTTAGGATGTTTGATCCTTTTAATCTTCCTTTAGCTTTCCAGCTGTGAACACAGCGAGGCTCGTACACACAGCAACTGAGCTGGAGAGCAAGGGAAAGATCAGCAGTAATGGAAGGGGGTTGGATTCTAGCAGAAGCAGGAAGACAAGAATCTCCTCTTCTTCCCTGTCTTCTCCAGTTTCTGGCAGTTACAGAAAGCTAATGATAGCGCCTCAGAGGTGAGAGCTCTTCTCCACTAATCCTGCAGACTCCTGGGAATGTCTCTGATGGTCTCTTCAACAGCACTGGAATTCACCAGCTCACTATCAGATTTAGGGAGAAAGAGTTGGTAAGTGGCTGTGAGTCCACAGATCACCCTGACTGTTCTGGAGTTTGAAAATCCAAAGGAAGAAGGAAGCACTTTGCAGGTGGAATTCTATCCAGCTGCAGGACCCTTTATGTTTAAGGATGAGTTGGGCATTCCAGTCCCAAACTTTTTTTAGTTGACTTGTGCAGCTTGTCTTTTAGGGCATTGTTGTCAGAACATCATTATATCACGGTAATTAGAATTGCTCTCACAGCCCAGTGTGTGGTAGGCTTTTCACAGCAGTGAGATAGGATCCTTCCCTGAGGAGTTTAGCAATCTGCACAGACAGAAGCAGACAGTTAGGAAGCAAGTGAAGATGCAGAGGTGTAAGTGGAAGTCTTCTTGCCATTTGTGTTGCATTTACAGATCAGAAGTCGCTGCTCCTAAAACCATATAAAATCCATGAAGTTTCAACAGGTTGAATTTCTTTGGTTTGCTTCTCAGCCTGCACATATTCAGGAAGTCTGCAGCCATTAGGCAAGGATGATGGAGATAAGAATTATGTCTCCATCCTAATGCTGTGCTTAGTGATGCTGGGTACCGAGAAAGCAGCACTGTGTTGGTATGAAGTTCTGCTGCTGCATAGAAGTCAGACGCAGGAGAGAAGAGCTTTGCTTTGCTGTTTGTTTTAGTTTATGCAAGAGCTGTATACAAGAGCTTTCACTCAGAGGTGCGTGCATATCGAACCAGTATTAGTTTCAGTAGCTGACTCTGTCTTTCAGCAGCAGCGAAGTGTGTATTGTGTGTAAGTGCCTTGGAAATACAATGAGGTGTTTGGATTATATTGAAGTATTTGGAATGTCTCCAAACTGCGCCCATGCTGAAACAAAGACATGCTGCAGACTCCTCTGGCATCAAGCAATGCCTCTTCCCCAGCGTACACCAGCCTCACACACACCAAAGTGCCCGTCTCTGCCAGGATAAACTGTCTATCTTGGGGCTGTAAATTGCTGAGGAGTGCATCTGTCTGCAGACGTGTAGTGGGACAGCATAAACTGCGTGGTGAAGAGGGTGTCTGGATGTGCAGCCTGACCCCAGCTGGTGTAAGATATTAATCACTCAAATAGCACAAGAGCTATGGGAAGATTTCTGTGGGGATAAATCTGTAAAGGCTGCGTCTTCATTTGCAATACGTTTCCTGTTAAGTCATTGTCAAGGTTTTTAATTTGTTCCTTTTTACTAACTAGTTATATTTTTCAGGCTTCTGTGTCTGGCAAAAATGACTGTACAATTCTAAACCATAGTAAGGAAAGCAGCCTCCTGTGAGGGCCACGTTTTTGTAATGGACCTGCTGTCAGCATTTGCAAGAGGGAAGATGCTGATACTTGAGTTCAGTTGGTGAGAAACAAATGCTTTGGTGCATTTTGTGTCAGTAAACCGACACAGAAACCCCCCTGTTTATCAGTGTTCAAAGTCCAGTCATCCTGGCAGGAATTCAGATCTTGAATGTATGAACACATTAACGCCTTTTTCAGAGCCCTTTTGTCAGAGCTATTGTGTTCTCAAGTAGGTCATAGATACAATAAAAAAGCAAAGAAGTAACAAGAGAATTATATGTAGGAAAAAGTAACTTTACTGCAAAAGCAAAATCATTTTGGTAGGAGGTTTCCTGTTCAAATAGACATTTAACTGTGCGTCCTTTGGCTTTGAGAAAGTCTCAAACAAAATCCCTGCCCAGTTGCTTAGCTGTCTGGGTGGTTTTTATTACTTTGAAGTTAGGCTTTATCTGCTGGCTTCATTCACAGACGAGCTGGCTGCTATCGCATCTGTGGATCTAATCTTCAAAGGTTTTGTCTGAAGAGCTGGGATTTATGAGGTCACATGGAATCCCCCTGTGGAGGGAGCACTGGCTGTGAGATTGCGGGAAGAGCTTTTGTCTGTAGGTGATGGGTGGGCAGGGAGGGGCTTTGCGATGCACTGGGGTACGTGTGTTCTGACAGCCAGGGCAGCCTTGTATCAGGAGTGCTGGCTTGTGTTCAGCACTCAACATATAGCGAATGTGGGAAACCAGAGCACATTCCTAGACACAGACTCACCGTGGTGCTGCTTCCAGTAGAGCTGTGTGAAATGTCAGAAGGAATTAGACCACTGCTGGAACTGATGGCCGCAGTGGGCTCTGCAGCACTGGGCTTCACTGCACTTCCACAGCCAGGCTTAGAAACTGCACCCTGTGGGTGAAAATGAGGATTGATTGATTTTTATTTTTTTTCCTTTCTTCGGAAAGCTGGTGCTTTATTTAAAGTAGAAAAGTAATTAAAAAATATATAAAAAACAACCCAAAAGGTTTCCTGGCTTTCTGCTTACTTCAGCAGCAAGCAGCCGCTGTCAAATGTGCAGCCAAGACTGCCTGTCCCAGCCCCAAGTGTCCTGTGGACAACGTGCCAGCCGAGTCAAGCACCTCCAGTTACAGCACATTTGAGTACTCTTGACTCTGGAACATAGCACAATTTTGAGGCTGTGTTCAGGCATGCCAGGCTTTGCTGACTGCCCAAAACCAGAAAGGCTCAGTGCGGCAGCATATGTTTGTTGCATTTCTGAATGCCTTGCAAACAGCTTTAGCTGATTAGGCCACTAGAGATCATGTTTGGCTTCAGAGCAAGCAAGCTACACTTGCTGCAAGCAGGAGAGAGTGCTTGTCTGCGCTGATTTATAGCGCTCAGCTTCCATTCAGGAGATGAAGATTAGGTTAAATGATTGCAATGGTCTCTGTTAAAACAGTCTTGGAAAGAACGTTTTTTTTTAACTTGGATGCAGCGCACTGAGTTACCTTCTGCAAGAGGTCAGATAGATTGTAGGTGCTTTGAGGATCATACAGCCCTGCTTGCTGTAGTAAGCATTCATTTGATGTGTTTGGAGACGTGGCTAACTGTGTTTGTCAGACTCTGCCTTCCTTGACTTCTCCATCAGAACGTGCCACAGCTGCAAAGAGTAGTTTCATGTTTATGACCTTGACTGTTTCTTTGGCAAAAGCCTGCTTTCTTTAACGCAGCAGCTTTTTGGATCAAAGCTCCACCCCTGTGAAGAAGCAGAGCTTGTTCCTTCTCTGCAGCCACACTCTGTCCTGCAGTGGCTCCGCCTCCCTTCCCACCCTCGGGTGGAACCAGAGAAGGGAAAACTTGACAATAGTTAGCAGGCAACAGAGCTCGAAAGAACTGCTGCAGAATCATGTCCAAGGAGCCCGGTTAGCAGCAATTCCATCCTTCCCAAGGGCACCGCTGCTGCCAAGTGCAGGGAAAGATGGTTATAGCCATGGGAGCCAGGAAGAACCTCAACAGGAGTGAACAGCTGAGAGACCTGTCATTCCCGGGGCAGCTTCAAAGAGAGGTGAAGTATCTGAATCAGCGCAAGATTAAGTGAGCACTGGCTGCTGCCATGTTGGCAGAACAGAGTTGTTCAGAGGCAGTTGGATGGGTTTGCGGCTGAGCCGGTTTATCCAGTGTTGAAGATGGGAAGTTACTTGTCTGCCCCAGCTTACTTCACTCCCAAAGATCCCTTTCGGTAAGTTTTGCGCAGGATTAGCAATGGACTTTCAAAGTGTTGTTTTTTCCATGTAATGCTATCCTAAGCAGTTAGCATGTGAGGTGTGAAGAGTGAGGTCCAGAGTTTGTGTGTAGGGAACAGCTGGACTGAAACTGAGATCCTCAATTACTCTGAGGAGGAGACGGGGTAGATTCTTATTACCAGACTCTTTGCAGCCCTCTGGTACGAGAGAACGGTACCTGTGTTGTAAGGCAGTGTCTGCTCCCATTCGGAGCAACACAACACATACCCCTGTGCCCAGCTCTGCTGCTGGAGCAATGAAACTGCTGTGGTGCTGCTGTCCCTTCCAAAACTGCCTGTGCAGGGCACAGCGCGGCGTGAACTGCTCTTGTGAGTTCAAGAAGTGATGCAGTCTGCAGTGAGGCAGTGCATTAACTTAGTTGAGAGAAGAAATAAAGTACTTTGCAGGTAACTATGGGTGAGCAGCATGCTTCCCTTACATGGAAAGCGTTTCGCTCCTGTGACATTTTGGTTTATTTTAACCAGCATTCTTGGTCCAGTTGAACAAATGAGGCTTGAATAAGGCAGTAGCTACAGAATAAGGCTTTGATTGCATTGCATCTCCACAGTGAAAACTCTTACTGGGGCTGAACACAGCCTGGATGGTGACTGATGCTGATGTGCTGATAAGGTGAATGGATGGGCGAAAGACAGGGCTTGGAGTTTCATTGTGTCCCTCCTATCACCTTAACTTGGATTTGCTCATTACTGATCCTGTTCCTCCAAACACTTTTGTACTGATTTGGGAGTAAGGAGCGTTTTGCTAAAACTGTTTTATGGGAGTAAATACTGCAGCACAGCTGCTAAGCTGCTTTAGGCAACTTCTGAAACAGCATTCACCTTCAGAAGAAGGAAAGTGAGCAGACAGGAATTACTTGTCGTACATGTAGGGCATCACACAAAGCCATAGATATGCCTTCTCCTAAGTGTGTTGAAATAGTCAGGGCTTGAACACTGTATTCTTGTTCTTAGTCTATTTTCTAGCATCTGTCCTTCCTGCCTAGTGTCTCTTACGTAGCTTGTGCACACACTTCTGCTAAGTCCAGGTGAGAAGCCTTTGGGTGAGCTGCAGGCTGGGGCTGTTTATATTTTGCAGCTTTCTGTCTGTGTGACTGTCCTCTCCCCTGCTCTGCCTGCAGAATTGGAACCACAGCTCTTTCAAGCCTGTCTAGCGTTAACTGATCCAGCTTGACAGTGTGTGTGTGAGGGGGTGCTTTATTAATGAGCTCTTCTCAAAGGGATCTGTCTCTTCAGTGCCAGGGAAGTCTTTGCTTCCATGAAGGTATTGGCTTTCATTTAGATGTAAAAGAGATGCTGCCTCAATTGAATCTCTTATCTTACTGAAAACCAGGCTGGTTACCTGTTGTGACCTGATCTTCCTGCCACCCCCCACAAAACCAAGTACCAAACAAGTGGCGATTTGTGAACTCTTTCTGTGCCTGCTGTGCTGCAGAGCATCAGAGCTGAGCACTGTGCCCAGCTGCTGCCTGGGGTTTGTGGAGGGTGGCAATGGAAGGCAGACGAGTTATTCTTTATAGCCAACGCAGGGAAGTGAGAAATCATAATGTATGGGACTGTATAGTCAGAACAGGGGTCTGCAAATCTGAAAACAGTGGCTGGGCAGCAAGAGGAAGCACATCAGTGTGGCCGTTATCAGTCCTCCAAGAAACTTGGTGACCACGCTTTGTTACTCTGTAATAAAAATAGCAAATAATCAAGGAGAAGATCAGTGGTTTCTAATCTATAAAAGACAGAGGAGCAAGAAATCTTCCTTTTGGTTGTGGTGACTGGCAAAAATTGGGTTGCTTAATACCTGTAGAAGTAGTTGTATCCCCGTCTCAACTGGTATGAGCCCTGGCCGTGGCTGTGCTGCAGTGCCTCACGCTCGAGGAGTGAAAGGAAGGAGTGGAAAACCTTGTATCTTCTCTAATAAAACTCTTCCATCTCTCTTCAATGAGTGTCATGTGGAACAGTCATGTGACACCATTATCTTTTGGGTGAGGGCACTGAATCAGGTCTGGAAACTCTACCTGTGTGCTGTCAGCCAGTGCTCTGCACCTGGCCGGCCTAAAACCTCTTCTGCCTTGCAGAATGCTCAGCAATAACAGAGGGTGCTACCTGGCAGCGTGGGCCGCATCCTCTCACTGCCAGCGATTAACCAAGCAGCCAGTTAGACCCATTCCCAGCACCAGCCTCTCTGGGGCTGGCAGCTTTGTTCCTGTTGCCTCATTGCCCTGGGTGGGGTGCTGAGCCTTAAGCTGCAAACTTGTCCTGCCCAGATTTGTTTAATTGCATAGCAAAGACCTGACTGCTTGCTGGCTCCACTCCCTCACCTTCATTTTGCTATGGGTGTGTTGCAAATCAGATACCAGTCTTTATATCCGGATGGAAGCAAAGTAGTCAAAGTGCTGTAAGGCTGGAATCAAACCATGAAGAAGAAGGGGAAGGGTAATTGGAAGACAAGGGTAAAAGATCCTCTGTAGCCTGCCTAAACAGAATTGCAGTTGTGTGGCTTTTGCAGAAATTTTAGATTTTCTTAAGGGGAAACGAGTGGTTGGAGGTGAAATTGAAGAGGGGTGAGGAAGGGAAGGTGTTGTGCTTAAAAATAAATAAATAAATAGCCCACCTGCTTGGAGAGAACTTGGGCAGAAAGCCAGGTCATGAAGTCCTGGTGGAGCAGTCTCCAGTATTGCTGTCTGCATCCCCAGTGCAGGTCTGGTCACAGCTCCCTGTTTGAAGATGTAATCACTGTTGGAGCACCAACTGGTACAGGCGTGCGCACAGAATTTGAATAAGTCTGAGGGAGCCAATTTGCCCATGCTGAACCAGATGTTCCTGCCACAAGGTGATAGAAATCTTTGCTGTTAGTCTCCACTTGCTCTTTTCTCCCTCACACTCACCTACCCATTCAGTGTGGGATATTTACTGCAAATGAAAGCCAGAGGCAAGCGGTTGAAGGCAAAATGCATCGCAGTGCCCTCTGGGTCTCTAGCATACCATGAGCAGGGTGTAGCCATGCTGCTGCCCCAAGGCTGGGGCTGTGATGGTGCTGTGTACAACTCCCCGTGCCTGTCCCCATCACCGAGGCAGGGAGCAGGATTTGGAGCTCCTCAACTGGGAGAACAAACACCATAAAAGCCAAATACATTAGAAGGAGCAGCTTTCCTGAGGGTAGAGTACAGCACTGAATACCTCATGAGGTATGTTTTCCCCTAAAACCATGGACTGCTTACAAGCAGCTTCACCTTGTTGCTTTGCAGTCTCTTGAGACAGAGCAAATAACTCCCCTTGTTGGAGCACAACCAGCTTCATCACGCTAATTAGAAGCTGGTGGAGTTTACAAGGAATGTCTTTGGCACAAATATGCTTTCGGGAATCTTATGAAAGGTGAAGTCAACAGTAGCTCTCATCTTAGACCTGGGAGCATGTGTGAAGTGCAGCTCCAGTAGCTGACAGCGCGTGTGGCACTGCAGAGACCTGTGCCTAGGAGGGCACGTGCCTTCCACCCCCACCCCGGTCCAGTGGGTTTCTCTCCAGGGTAGTAACTGAGACAACTGTTCAGGTAAGGGGTGGAAGAAGCTCTTCCACCTTTGCGAAAGCATCACACTGGTGATGACATTGATCCTTGAATGTTTCTTTGACTGGCAACTTAACCTGCCCTGGATCCTGTGCTAATAAATGGCCAGTACCAACTAATTTTCCTTTTAAAGTCTAAGAGCGTGCTGCCCAGGGCTAATGGAATATTCTTTAGTGATGCAACTGCTGTCTGTGCCTTATCTCTCCATTAAGTCACATCTCTGTGTGCAGAAGTTTAACTGCCTTGCCCAGTGCATCCTGTTGAGGCAGGATTATTTTGTGTTTGGGAAGCCTAGAGATCTGAGTTCTGCTTGTGATAGGCTAAAGTAATATCTGCAATAGAATCCCTGCAACTTTTCCCTTGTTTTTTTTTAGGGGGGAGTTGTTTGTTTCATGGGGGCTGTAAATAGAGGGTTAATAATAGTTGCTTGTTGAAATGTGAGCTGACACTCATGTGAAGCATTTTGAGACTTCCTTCAGGAAATTAGACAAATAGTTTTGTTTGGGTTTTTTTTTGATTAGTTGTGGGTTTTTTTTCTCATATGCTGTCATCAGTAGAAGGAAAGGGAGAATCGTTGGTAGGGAGAGGTGCAATTGGTGGATGCAGAATGTGTGTGGAACTCAAAGTGTAAACCACTTTGAAAACTCTCCCTCAAACCAGCAGCGCTGCAGTTGCCTGTTTGGGAGAGGGCTGCTTACAGAGGAATAAAAGGGCTTTCCACAAAGAGTGGTGCGCAACTGGCTTTGCATTGCACAGGGAGTGGGTCCTACCTCTCTGACCTGCTTCCTGTACCGGCTCTGCAGGCAGGTGCCCTGGCACCAGACAGTGTGGTGTGTGTGATGCTCCCGAAACACTGAGGAGAAACGTAGAAGAGCTGTCTGTGTGCTGGGCAACTCTGCAACTGGAAGCTTGCACCAGGAAGAGGGAGAAAGCAGAGGAGAAAAGTTTATAAGGCAGAATTATAAACCTACTGATGTGCTTTAACAAATGACGGGATTTGTTTTAAACATAGGAAGCTTGTCTTTTTCTTGGTATTGGCTGATACCAACTGTCCTTACAAAGTTTGGGTTCCCTGCTAATGTGCAGTTGAAAAAACTTTGGGAAATGGAGAGATTTAGTACATCCATAACTGGAAGAGCTGGTGGTGAGCTGCTGCTGGATGTCTGGTTAGGACCTTTGTCATTGATTTGTAACTTGTTGCCAACTGGAACTTTGTTCCTTTATTTCCTTCAAGGTGCTCTGAATGCCAGGATCCCCTCACTAACTGGTACTATGAGAAGGATGGGAAGCTGTACTGTCACAAAGACTACTGGCGGAAGTTTGGGGAATCTTGCCACGGCTGCTCCCTGCTGATGACTGGACCTGTGATGGTAAGGACTCTAAGGACCTCTGCCTGGAAGCAGGACGTATCTGCCTCCAGCTTCTCGAGCATGATTGGGAGTAGCCCTAGGTGTTCAGATAACACAATAAGCTGAAGGCAATAGTCTCCTTGCTGCTCTAATTCCTGATCAGACATTCGAAATGAGCCACATGTGCATCTCCTAGGTAAAGGTCAATTTTGAATGGGGATAGGTTTCAAGGGAGGGAGTTGTGTGGATCTGAAGCCTATGAACAAATAAAGTAAGGTGCTGAAGTGCACAGACTTGAGAAGTAGAAAGGCGATTAAGGGGACGCCTGTTCAGTTTCTGTAGCCCAGTGCCTCTGTCTCCTTGGGGCGATTTTCCACTGCACTGCAGAGTCAAAACCCTCAGCTCAGAAAAAGCAGCAGGTTCTGGCTTTGGCGAAGGTGCCTTTCCAGGTCCCACCTAGACTGCGGCCAGAGTGGTTTTCTGGCTGATGTTGCCTTGAAGTAGAATTAGCCCCCGTTGCTATTAAACCTTGCCTGCACAACGTGGGGCTCCCCTAAATGTTTCCTTCCTTGCCACACAACCTTGTAATTATTTAACCTTTAAAGCTGTCTGGAATGAATCATAACTATTATTTTTCTAGGGTCTAAATAAACGCAGCATGATATTCAGTAATATCATTGCCACCTCAAAGGAAAGTACTGAAAAAAGTGCAGACAATTTCTCATTGCCTGCAGAAGTCTTAGCAAAATACTGTCAATAAAGGAAGTTCTCATATAGAAAATAGAAAAACAGATCAATGAATAAAAATATTCTTTAAGGGTATTTTGTTGTCTCAGTCTCAGCTGGCTTTTTTTATTCCTGTAAACTGGCTGGTAAAGTATTGGAACTTGTGCATTGCCTGTCTGCCAAAAAACAAAAGCACTATTGCAGCATTATTAATTCAGGCATAATGTTAGTTACCTTGCCAAGAGCAACTGAACAACAAGGTTTAATATCTTGTTTACTAGTTTGTAGCAGACTATCAGCTATTTTTGATGGTTGGGCAGCTGCCAAATATAGCAGAGGTTCCTGGGACACAAGCGTTGCTTTGCACGTTGACATGTTTGTTTCAGAGTTTTGCAAACAAGGTGCCAAGGATGGGGTTCAGGAAAGGCAGACTGAGCTAATGTAGCTCTCCAGTAAAAAAATGCCACTTGACTTTGAGATCTGAATGCACATGTTTGTTAGGAAAGCATCCACAGATGGATTTTGACCCTGCTGAGCTACTCCCTTTTCTGTCTGTAGGTGGCCGGCGAATACAAGTATCACCCCGAGTGCTTTGCTTGTATGAGCTGCAAAGTGATCATTGAAGATGGAGACACTTACGCGCTGGTGCAACATTCCACTCTCTACTGGTAAGGTGGAGCTGCCTGCTTTACCAGGGTTACTCCCTGCTGTGTGTGAAAGCCCTGTTTAGCTGACTCAGCGTGGTTCAGCTGAGTGCTGCCCCAAGGAGTGCCAGGAGGGAGAGTGGAAAGAAGGGTGTAAGCCTAAAACACAAAAGTTATGATCGATGAGAGAAGCGTGAGTTTGGCAAGGGGAAACAGGACCCTACCTTAATAACTTTGTTCACTTCTTTTAGTGGGAAATGTCATAACCAGATTGTGCTGACACCGATGATAGAAAAACATTCCAGTGAGTCTCTGCGTGAGCAGCTGCCTTATACGCTGACCCTCATCTCCATGCCAGCAGCTACTGATGGCAAGAGGGGCTTCTCTGTGTCCGTTGAAGGTGGCTGCTCCAGCTATGCCACTGGTGTCCAGGTGAAAGAGTGAGTATGACCAGCCTGGGTGCCATGTGCATCTCTGCGCAGAAGGAGCTGTAAAACTTCTGCAGCACTGCTGTCCTTGCCAGCTGCTCTGACTACTGAGGGCAGCTGTCTCGGCACAATAGGGACATTTGCTGGTGAACAGCCATTGGTGTTTGGTCTCTCTTTTGCTCTTATGACAACCTTAACTGATAACTTTATTTCTCAGTGCTCTATTCTTCACTCAATACAAAAATTTTGGAGAATTGTACTGGACTAACAATTTCTCCCATTGGGCAAACGAAAAGCTCTCCCTAAACCAGCTCAGACCAAGCACTTGGTGTAATGGTAGCTCCATGCATTGGTAAATTAGTATTTTTCTATTTTGAAATACCAATATGAAAGGAAGCATCAGAGATCGAATATTTTTGATAATTTTGGCTAATCTGACTTCTCACACGCACTATAATTCCCATGTTTAGAGTTAACAGGATGCACATCAGCCCAGATGTCCGAAACGCCATCCACCCTGCAGATCGTATCCTGGAGATTAATGGAGCTCCTATTCGTACATTACAGGTGGAGGAGGTGGGTGGAGTTCTGTTCTGAAGCCTCCTGCTTATCTGCCTTCCTACAGCTTTTCTGTTTCTCTCCACTCTTCTCCCACTCCACTTGCAGTGTGTGTACACCCATGGCACTCGTGCTGACAGCAGGAATAAACTTGAAGACAAGCTTTGCTACCTATTCCAGCTGCAGAGGAAAATGTAACAGATGGAAATGCAATTAGGATGCAGTTCTGGTTTTGTAGCATTCAAGCATAAAGGAAAGTAATAAGAAAAGTTTAGGGCTGTGACATCTCAGAGGACAGAGAGGCTATGAAGACTCTTCATGTACACTAGTGCAGTCCACTGTTCTGATCCTTTTAGACGCAACTGCTAATGGACAAAAGCTCAGCGGATCCTAGGGGTGAGTTTTCCATTGCAAAAAAACAGTATTTGATGTCAGTATTTACAAGGAAACCCATTATGCACGTATCAGGTGATGCTGCAAGAGTGTAGTGAGACCACCATTACCTTCACTGCGCAAGGGTTTTATTTACTGTTGGTACTGTAGAGAACATTGGGAGCACAATAGACATCTCTCTCCATGCAGCTTTTGCAAGGCTGTTTTTTCACAGGATGGAAGCTTGTGTAGTTTTTGAACACTTCAGAGGTTAAAAAAAAAAGTGGTCACTTTGAGAAGAGGATTTGGATAGCATAAGGAGCTTCTGTGCTGCTAGTTGATTTGTCTGGTAGGCAGCTGCGGTGCACACAACTAAACCACAACTATAGAGTGACCTCACTGAACTCTCTGCTCTGATTCCTGAGGGGTGTTCTGCTGTGTCTCCTCTGTCTGCTGTCATGTGTTCCTCCTGTCTGCTATCAGCCTGTGCTCTGGTTCAATTGCAGGTGGAGGACTTGATTCGCAAGACAAGCCAGACCCTTCAGCTGCTGATAGAGCACGACCCTGTCTCACAGCGCTTGGACAGGCTTCGCCTGGACTCCCGACTTCCCTCCCACATAAAGCCGCCCATTTCCCCATGCTCCCTTTCTCCACTGGACATCAAGGAAAATCTGGAAGGAACGCTCCGACGGCGTTCCCTCAGGTGAAGGCTCAGAAGCTCTGCCTCTGACTTTGCTTGCGTTTGCCCCGTGTTGCCTGGCTAGGCAAAGCAGTGGAGAGCTTTAGATTCTACTGTTGACATAGACTGTCTCTAGAATTAAGGAGCTCTGCTTCTAACATAGAAAAGCTACTGAATTTTAAAGTTAGGAAATGTAAAGGTCAGATTTTTACCAGCCTTAAATGGCTGGGGAGGAATGTGTCCTTAAAGGGAGTATTGCCGAGACCTGGGATTTGGGAAAAGTCTTGTCTTCCTAGACTGGGGTGCTGAGTTGCTCATTTAGTCATTTACCAGCATTTTAATCTTTGTTTAGAGGTAGCAAGAGCTGTGCCCACACAGCTTCCTCCTCCTGTTCAGAGCTCCACGTTTGACTGACAGTGCAGGAGATGTGGTGGTGTTGGGCAGCTCTGACTTGGAAGCTGCTCTAGCTTGGGAGAGCTTGGGGCTTTTGAGATCTGGAGAGCACTGAAGTGCATCCAGGAACTAATCCCTTAGGAGCTCATGATTGGATATGTCGGACCAAGAGTTTCCTAGCACCTTCCCTGATCTTCCGGTCTCCTTTGCTTTCCAGGCGAAGTAACAGCATTTCTAAGTCTCCCGGCCCCAGTTCTCCAAAGGAACCACTCCTTCTGAGCCGTGACATCAGTCGCTCTGAATCCCTACGTTCCTCTTCTAGCTGCTCCCAGCAAATCTTCCGACCCTGTGACCTGATTCACGGTGAAGTACTAGGAAAAGGTTTTTTTGGACAGGCAATCAAGGTGAGGGAGGTTCCTAAATATTCATCATTTACTGTTGTTTCAACAATGCGTATCTCAGGATCCTTCACCACTGTCTGTGCCCTGCTGATAGTGATCAGGTTTAGAGCTCACCTGTTTTTTCAGTCAGGCGTTTCTCACCCACCCTCAGTGTGGTATATTTGTGGGTTTGCCAGGCAGATGTAGTGACCATCTCCGAACACCCGGCAAAGCCGAAATGCCTTGTCAATGTGGACATGGTGGTCAGGCCTTGCATGACTCTTACAATTAAAGTCTCCATTAGCAGTAGTTCTGCTCTCTTGTATTTAAACTCTCCAGTCTTGACGAGGGGGTGCTTCAGCAGCTCCTGGCATCCCTGACAGCATCAGGGATCTCCTCTGCCTTAGCAAGGCACTGCGAGCTCCTCAGTACTCAGTGCTGTTTGTCCTGTTATGGGACTTCTCTCCTTACACCTGTATGAACTGCAGCTGTCCAGCTACCTCATTCATCTTGTGCTTCCTTGGGAGGTGGTGAACCAGTATGACAAACCCAAGGCTTTTGATCTATACTAATGAGCATATTTCTCTTCTTCTCTGCTCATAGAGAAATAACAGGTCCAGGTGAGCAGAACCTTTCCTCTGTCGCATGCTTTTGTCATCTGTGTCCCCACATTAATGGCACAAAGGCATTTTTCTTTCTGCTCAAATTACTGATGACTGTTCTGTTCCAGTGTATGCTCTGGGCATTACAGTTGCCCTCCTGGAGTTTCATGGTGACACTTGTTTCAGTTCTGCTGGCATGTCAGCCTAAGAATTCCACTTATCCTTGTCTTGTCTTTGTCTGTTCAGTTCCCTTTATCTTTGCGTATTAGATGTCCCTGGCTTTCATGTCCCTGGCTGACATACGTAGTGTTCCTGGCTCGCTACTTGTATATGGATGCTTGATTTCAGACAGGAGCAGAGGAATATTGCTTCTGATGTGTTATTCCATGCATTCGTATTCCACCTATATTGCTGTGTCCCGTGGTTCCAAACACAATTAGTGTGCCACGCTGTTTGCAAGAGCTCATAAGCTTCCTAAATGCTATAATGGGGTCTTGTGTTCTGGGTTGAAGTTCTGGAGCTTTTCTGGAACGCTTTTTATTCTAAAGGGTATGAGGCAAAAAAGTGACAGCTTTCTTGAGTTTCAAATTGAATGTTTTTGATACAACAAATGCTGTATCCGGTCAGAATAGTTCCCTTCTGTTCCTGGACAGAAGGTGGTTGCTTAGTTACATGGAGATCTTGGGCAGACTGAGCAGTCCAAGATAAGCAACCAAGGGAAGAAGATTTCCAGGAAAACCTCCTCATTGGATTTGGCCCCTTTTTACTCATTTGTGCACGCTGTGCAAGCAAGGCAGAGCTGGTTAAAAGACACTTCTAGAACACAGCAAAATTCCAGGAACCAGTTGGATATCAGCAAACTGCTCTTGAAGAACTGGAAGTGCTTTCCGTGCTGAGAGTCAGGAAATTCATTACCTGATACTTATGGTGGATTTCTGTGTGTTTGCTGCCATCCTTGGACATTTCTTGCAGGCAGCAATGCGCTTCTCCCATGAGCATGGTAAAACAACTGCTTCCTGCCTTAACTGAGCAGCCTGTACATCCCAGTTCCACTTACACATGAATAAGTTTAGTAAGCTCTTCAGAAACCAGCACGCTCGGAGTCCCCATAACATCAAAGCATGTGGTAATGTAGTTTTGGGTTGCTTGGTTTGGTTTCTGATGCAAATTAACATTGATTCCATTGCTGATACAGAATTTAGTCGTGAGGGTCTGTGTACAAAATATGGGCATCACGCTGAGCAGATGTTTTTTGATAAGGGAGCTTCAGGCATGCAAAGATACCAACTGATGCCTTCAGAGGGCTTCGGCAGCCCCTGCTCTGAATGCACATTCAGACCATTGTTGCCTAAAGCGGAGACTTCAGCTTTGGCTCTTGGGGTGCTGTTTATCTCTTGGTATGTTCCTCTGTCAGCTTTAGGTGGTTCCTGTTTCACATGCAGAATCTTTGCTGAACTGGGGAAGGAGAAATTTTATGCAGTTTTCTGCAGATCACTGGGCTCTGAATTTTCTCCTCTTTGGATGGAGGGCACTGATACCCTCCCTTTCAGAAAAGTTGAAAGAGCATTGGAGCTGTGTATTCTTGAACCTTCCCTGTAGTTGTGTTTTTTCTTTCTGTCAGGTGACTCACAAAGCAACAGGAAAGGTGATGGTGATGAAGGAGCTGATTCGCTGTGATGAGGAAACACAGAAGACTTTCTTGACAGAGGTAGGAGCAAGATTTCAAAAAGCTTCTCAGCCAGTGGTATGGTGGAACTCTCTTCCATCTTCTTCAGAGAGAGAGTGATCATGCAGGGAACTTGGCAGGAATCAAGGTGCTGAGGAGGGAGACATCCTGTGGGGAAAACCTGACGTGAGCTGAATGTTTGCTGCAGTGAAGTGTGATTCACTCTCAGCGATACACGTGGCTTCACCTCCCAGCTCATTAATTTTTCAGTGACAGAAAGCAGTCTGAGGCAAATTGAGCTGTGCAATACATAAAGGATTTATCCCTGGAGCCTTGTGCATAAATATAAATTATGAGGGCAAATATCTGTAAGATATTTAAGACTCCTGCTGTATTTAAGCTGAACTATTTTCATGGTGGCTGTCATGTTTTTCAGAGTCAGATTTAGCTTAAAGGCAGCTCCCTAAACACCTTATGCTGCTATTCTTGCCCTGACACATGCACTACAGACCAGATAACTGTCTCTTAAAAGTTAGCCAAACTCAAAGGTGCTCTCCTTGAAGACTAAAGTCAGGTTAATTGCGCAGTGTGAAAAGGAAGAGGCAACAGTTAATTGACTGCCTTGAGGTTGGGGTTTGATGATCCCTGGAGGGGTCCTCCAGCACTGGAGTGCTCATCACCACAGAGCAGATCTGTCAGGATTTATCCCATTCTCTTTTTTGGTGTGCGGTGTCGGCTTCCCAGGTGAAGGTGATGCGCAGCCTGGATCACCCCAATGTGCTGAAGTTCATCGGTGTCCTGTACAAGGACAAGAAGCTGAATCTCCTCACTGAGTACATCGAGGGGGGCACCTTGAAGGACTTCCTCCGCAATGCGGTGAGTTTGGAAGCCTGTAGACCTCTGTACTCCTTGTGGAATGAGGTTGATTGTTGGTTGTACCGGCATTATGGTGCTTGTTTTTAGCCCGCTTTGTAGCTGTGTGGGAAAGCTGCTTTTTGTCTGTGGGTTGTCTGAGGCAGGGAGGGCCTTCTTCCCAAGGCTGTAACAGCTTTCTCCAAGTCTCTGTCGCAGAGGATTGCTGTTACCAGCTGGCTGGGAACATAGTCCTTGACCTTTGAGGACTTACCTTTCAGGACCCGTTTCCCTGGCAGCAGAAGGTCAGCTTTGCCAAAGGAATTGCCTCTGGAATGGTGAGTGGGACTGTCTCTTCATCACAGAGCAAACCTGCAATGTCAGGGTTAGTTGCTTCAGCAGGGTGGTGTGGAGGGGCTGTGGATATTCCCTGACCAGTAGCAACTGGATGTTGAGGTCTGTAAATGTGAAGGGGCATACTCACCTGGGAACCCCTAACACCAAGCTTTCTCCCTCTGTTCCAGGCTTACTTGCACTCCATGTGCATCATTCACAGAGACCTGAATTCACACAATTGCCTCATCAAGCTGGTGAGCTACACCTCTGCTCCCCACCGCATGCTGCTCCCCTCCTTGTCATCTTCCTCCCCTGGTTTTCTCCACATGATGTTCCTTCTTCTGTCAGGGTGGACCTGATTGCAGAGAGGTTTTTAGTGCCCTGACCAATGGAGCTTCATCTTCTCATAGGATTTTCCAGACTGATACAGTGAAAACTGTTTTTTCATTCTGTTCTCTCAACCCCTTCCCTGTGGCAGCATCTTCTGTCAACAGTCACGTCACAAGAGTTATTGCAGCCCCATTCCTTATCTCCACTGTGAAATGTTCTCTACAGCTACTTCTGTTCTTTTAACCACTTGGTGAATTTACGGGCACTTAGGGTTCAGACAAGCGCACAGATTTGTGCGCCTGTGCATGGTCTGTCTTTTTTAAATGCTAGGTCACAAGATTTTTATGTAGCTTCATTCCCTTGAGCCTTGCCCTTGTTCACATGGCTGGAATATGAGATTAGTGTGTAGGCTTCAAATGACCCACGGTGAAAGTCTAAGTTAATTCCTGGCCGGGTAGAATAGGAAGGTCTGAAAGGGAAAGGTCTGGGTTTGCGCTGGCAAGTGTAGCCAGGTTGATGGGATCAGTGTTAGCAACCATACAGGAAATATGTCTGGAAAAAGCGGAAACGATGAGTTGGGACTGTGAATTCGGTGTCTTACACCTGTCTAGACAGCTTGCTACATTCATCTGGCTGCAGGAAATCTTGAGAGTTGATAGTGAACAGGAACTGCAGCCTCTGTGTTCCTGAAAGTTGCTGAGAGGAATTGGTGGCTTGTGCCAAATCCCTTGTTTAGGATAAGACGGTGGTGGTGGCTGACTTTGGTCTGTCTCGGCTGATTGTGGAGGAAAGAAAAAAGCCCACTTTGGAGAAGCCGTCTGCCAAGAAGCGAACCCTGCGCAAGAGTGACAGGAAGAAGCGCTACACGGTGGTTGGCAACCCCTACTGGATGGCCCCGGAGATGCTAAATGGTAAGATACTGATACCAGGGTGCAGGTGAGGAGACAACCAGCAGGGAGGGGTAGGGATGACAGGATTACTGGAAGCTTCTGGCCCTTAGTAACAATCAAACCCATTAGAGCCTATGGATTTAGACCTGCTAGTACAGGAGCTCATTTATACACACAGGTACCCTGGCTGCACTTCTCTTGCAGTGCCTGACCTGATAAGCCTTTGCACCAACCAAGGTCATGTTTCTGGCTTGACAGCAGGATTCTTCAGGAGGGCAACAGACCTAAACTTGCTATGGTCCAAATAACAGGGGAGACAAAAGAGGTCTGAAATAAGACTGGACCTGAGCTCAGTTTCTGTTATAGCCTCATGCTTTGGAACTTGACACAGGGAATCATTAAACTCCAGGATGAGGCTTATGTGTGCTGTTGTGTAGATCCAGGGAGAAGCCATCTGCTGCCAGGTTTGCTGAAGCCTCAGGATTGAGGTGGGAGTTGGACAAGTGCAGGGAAATCTGGGTTTTGGCATGCAGCCCTCAATTGTGTTAAGGGTGAACCATGTCCCTTAGGGGGAAAACTGCACCTGCAGGATCTGAGGTAAGGGCTTTATGCAATGCGTACAGTTTGTTCCTCATGAGCAGGTCTGTCTAGCCAGGTTGGGCAATTTGGCTGGCTAAATCAGTATTGCCCAATACAGTCAACGAGAGAAAGGAGCTCCTCTCCCCAGCCTAACTCTCCTCCATGTTGCTTTCTTGTGTGCTGTTGTTTTCCTTCTCTAAAGGCTCACAGGCACCGTTGGGGTCTGAGGCTGCTTCTCAGAGCCTGTCTCAGAGACGGCATTTGTCAAGAGAAAAGCAAGAGCACAGTCTGACATCACCTCTGCAAGCAAGGCTGTTCTCCAGATATTGGCTTGGGAGAGTCGTATCTGTAAGCTGATAATGGCCAGTCTGCTCTCCCAGATTCAAAGTGCTGCTGGTGTGTAATTTATTACCTCTGCAGTCACTGCAGCAGGGCCTGGGCATTCACTGGCTGCTGGGAGAGCTGCACGCTGACTCAGTGCAGTGTAGGGATGCACCAGAACAGTGTCAACGGCAACGGGCAGAGAAGCTTTCCATGATTATCCTTAGCATCTGCTCAGAGCTCTGATACACAGGGCTTCCCTGCATTGTCCATTAATTCCCCAGCAGAAAAAAGAAGCAGAGTTAAAATACAGGAGAGCAGTGTATAGGAAGGTGCATTTGGTAAACATATATTGGGGCAACTGTCCCTGCTCAGATTCAAGCCTTGCTTTGTCTCCTGTTCTGGTGCTCTCCAGTGAATTGGTTTAGTTCAGGCTTGGATTGGCAGCTCCAGGAATATCTGATGGGGAAGTGTCTTTCACAGAGCTAAATGTCTTATGTTTCCTGCAGGACAGAGCTACGATGAAACAGTGGACATCTTCTCATTTGGGATTGTTCTCTGTGAGGTAAGACCCAGCATCTGTAACAGGCTCCTTCCCTATTGCCATCTCCTTGCACACATTGTGTCAGCCCCTTCTCTGTGTCGAAGCATGAAGTCTGTGACCTAACAGCATGGTGCATTAGGCTGGGAGCACAAGCTTTCCCTACCCCTGCTCCCTCAAGGAAGATAACTGTCTTCTAACTCTTTTGTTCCTGAGAGGGTTTCTTGCTGGACTGAAAGAAATAGAGGAGTTTCTCCTGAACTGAGAGAAACTGTAGAAAAGTCCATCAAGTTCTGATTGAGCCCTGGTGTCCATTTGAAAGGAGACATAGTCCCTGAAACTATGATACTTTTTTCTATTTCTTTTTCTACTGCCTCATTAAAAGAACAGTCAGCTGTGTGACCTCGGCAGATTCAGGGCCTCCCCTGTGGCTGGCACTTCACCTCAAAGACTGGAAACTGAAACCTCTTTGCAGGTTGATTAATGAAGCCCTCGTCCTGAAGTCTGTTGGCGTAGTTTATCTCTGAGCCAATGCACAGTCTTACTGCTATATCAGGCGTTTCTGTTTGCAGAGTAAAGAGCAGCACTCAAAAGCTGCAGGATATTTTCAGTTTAAAAAGTATATAAGACAGTGCAAAAACAGATGAAAGGTGTGATGTAACGTGTATGGATAATACAGCAGTTACAGCAACACCAGAGGAGATCAGCACAGTTTCATCTTCAGTGTTTGGATGAAGGGTGACAAAGAAGATATATGTGCATAGTTCTTTGTGGCCTCATCTAAAGCCCTGTTTGCACTGGCCTCTTCTCTCAGAGAATGCTGTGGTTGTGAGTGATAGATTTAGGAACTTGAAAAATCTCTATGTGGGATTAAAGCAATTGTTTCATCTAGAAAAAAAAGACAAATAAAAGGTTAGCAGCATATGAACATTTTCTTTGTCACCAAAATAAAGATGCTAAAAAAAGAATTCAAACAGATAGGGAAGTAACCCTGCCAAAATACATAATGGGCGTTCTGCTGTCTGGCTGCAGGATGTGGTTGTCCTGCTGAGTTATTGGCATATAAGAGCCTGGTTGGTTATATATAACACCCTTTTTGTGATACCCGAGGAGGCTTTAAACCTAATACTCTTCTTGACAAGAGAGTTTGTGTTGACATTGACCTTGGCTGAGTCCCAGTCGCTCCACAGCTCTCCACTGTGGGTTCCTTCCCTCTTGTTACACTTTGAGTCCCCCAGTGCTGGAAGATGGGGGCGCACCTTAGCGGGGCAGGGCGTGAGCACTGGGACTGAGTCCTGGGGCAGAGCAGGGCTTTCCTCTCTTCCATCCAGCCCCTTCCTCTACCCATTCTCACCCTGCAGCCTCCTGGGCACTGGTTTGCTTGCTTTTCTCTCCGCCCCTGCCCGTGGCTGTGGATGGGTTGAATCTGCCAGTAACAGCAACTTGGACTTTGTGGTGCTAGTGCCTTCACAGGATTTAGAACAGGCTCTGTAGGCAGGAGCTTTGCTGGCGGTGTGGTAAAGATTGTGTGGGAGGGGAGGGATGGGGTGGTGATGCCAGTTGTGTTGATCACCTGCAATCAGGAGGCACTGCATCATCCCCAGCAGCAAGACACTATTGAGCCCTCTGGGAGGTGCACAGTATCCTCTGTCTTCTAGCAAGAGTGATCCTGGGAAGAAAGAGAAGGCATCTGAGCCTTCCTTTACAGCCACAGCCACCTCACCAGGTCTTGAAAAAGCTTCCTGGGAAGTTTGTCTGCAGTGCCATGCTCGTTCCCTTGTGCAACTAGCCCTGCTGGGAAGCAGGAATAATGTTCCTGCTCTTTCCCTTCCACCCTGGTACTTTGAAGAAGCCTCACCCAATGCTGAGGTGCCCTGTTTGTTAACACTCTGAAATTGTTGCTGTGCCTTAAGAGCTCCTCTCATTTTCTCCAGATCATAGGCCAGGTTTATGCTGACCCAGACTGTCTCCCACGCACACTGGATTTTGGCCTTAATGTCAAGCTGTTCTGGGAGAAGTTTGTTCCTGCTGACTGTCCTCCAGCCTTTTTCCCTCTGGCTGCTATTTGCTGCAGACTGGAACCAGAGAGTAGGTAGGTTTGGGGTCTGGAGGACTCTTCTTTGTAAGCCTGGAGGACGTATATGAATCCGCTTAGTGGCAGGACTGCTCTGCACAGAGTGTGGAGGAGGGCTGCATTCCAGCCTTCTGGGGAAACACTCAAAGGCTTTGATGTGAGGAGAGACTAAAGGCTCAGCTTGGGGGATAGAGACCACTGTGTCTGGTGGAGGACTCTGAAACAATTTTCGAGACAGAGACGGTAAAGAAGGAGTGACTGTTCAGGGTTTTTCCATGTACAAAAAGTAGGGGCAGACCTTGGCAGCAGGTGAATGCTTTATTTGATTTCAGTTGTGAAACTTGTAGCCCCAGAATGCTGTTGATGCCAAGTGGGTTCCAAAAGAGTTGTACCTCCCTGGTCACCAGCTGTAAAAATGGGTAGCCCAGACAAGATGGGATCTTTGCAGTCTCAGAAGCCAAATGGGGAGGGATCATGTCCCTGCTCACACTACTGTGCATGAATAGTGTTCTGGATGGACAACTGGCTTTCCAGAGCTGTTCTGCTTCCTCTTTCCCACTCACATTTCCTCACTGCTGCTTCTAGACCCCCTTTTTCCAAGCTGGAAGATTCCTTTGAAGCTCTCTCTCTCTACCTGGGAGAACTTGCCATCCCACTTCCATCTGAGCTGGAGGAGCTGGACCACAACGTGAGTGTGCAGTATGGACTGAACCGGGACAAGCTGCCTGACCACACAACCTAGACAGCGCATCCCACTGCCTGTGCCGCTTCCACTGGAGCTGAGGTGAGCAGCAGGAAGGGAGATGCACTTCAGCCACTTCCAGGGCATTAACGGAGCACCACACTGTGCATTTGTTGCACTGCGTCTCCCTCCCCACCCAGCACCCCTCTTGGACATCCTGACTCACTGTGGATTTCTGGCATGTTTCAGAAGCAAAAAAGGGCTATTTCCTGCCAACTGCACCTAGGAAAGCTGCTCAACATTTTTTTTCTGGCTTGAGAAGTGGTTCTCTGGCCTTTTCAGGCTTCTTTACTGTGGTGCCTTAGAACTTGGCTGCAAGCTGTGAAGCCACCCTGGCCTGTCTGCCAGGGAGGGAATTGCTGTAGGAGACTCTCCTGGGCAAGGCCCAGCACTTCTGGAACTGCTTCTCCCATCAAGTACCCTGCTTGGAAAGCTGGGGAGATTGGACATTCAGCAAAAGGCCCCTCCAGGACAGTGTGTGTGTGTGTGTGTGTGTGTGTGTGTGTGTGTGTGTGTGTGTATGTTTGTGCATGTGTTTTCCAGAACCCACAGAGATTCTGGCCTCCAGTACGCATCAGGGGAGGGAGTGAAAAGCCCCAGGAATCGGGCAGCTCTCCTGAAATGCCTTGTCTGTGGGCAAGCGTGTATGAATATTTGGTCTGGTTTGGTTTTGTGGTTTATTTTTCTCTTCTCCCTCCATCTCTGAATACCTCCAAAAACCTGCCTATAAACACTAAGAGCTCTGCTTTCCCTTCCTGATGATGCACAAGGCAGGCAGCAAATGAGCCACTTGAGCATCTTCAGAACCTGCACAGTGAGTTTCTGGGCCCAGGAACCTTAACACAGGTGAGAGTGTTTTAATGTGTGCACTGGGTACTGGCTGTGCACATTCCTGGAGTGCTGAAGCTGCATGAGCTCTCGGCCCGTGGACTGAGATGGCAGAAGGTGCTCTTCAGAAAACCGAAGGCCTGAAGTGGCTCAGACTTTGTACATTGAAAACAGCAAAGGGGACTGTGCCCAAGGTTACTTAAAGGATGGACTTGTCATGAACAGAAAAAATGCTGGAGAACAGGATTGGCAGCTGCAGAAATAACAATTCAGTTGCCATTACCTCATCCCTTCCTGGAGGCTGTGCAAGCTGCTCCCTTTGAAGGTCCTTCTTGCAGCTGCTGCAGCAGCACCTGAGCTGATTCTCCAAGCGGAAACTTTCCTCAGGGTCATTCCCTGCTTTTGGGGAGAAAAAGGGCTTGGAGTCATCAGGAGGTGGGTGTGGGTGTTATTTTCTTCCAGCATTTCTCTTCTGCCTCCTTTCATGGGAGAAGGGAGCCAGCTGCTGCAGTAGTAGCTCACGTGGTTGGCAGAACCAAACAAAAAGCTGGCTCAAGTCCTGCTCTGAAGTTCAGAAAAATCTTGGTTTAACTGGATTTTTTAGTGTGCTCCTTTCTCCCCACCTCCCTTTGGTATTGAGTGGTGGGGAACTGGCGTTAATCTTTGCTGTTACTTTGATTTCCTCCCCCACTCATGAGTTTAAAGTATTATGTAAAAATACACGGGAGCAGCCAGCACCTGGAAAAAGGGGTCCATGGGGGGGTGTTAATCTGTGTAATGGTGTTTTAGACACGAGGCGCTCGCTGTGCTGCAAGTCAGTGGAGGAGCCTTGCTAAACTGGGTCCATTGGGTTCAGGATTGTTCACAGGATTTGCCCTTTCTGTCCCCTCCCAGGCTGGGGTGTGAGGGGACTCCTGGGGGAGGAGAGTCGTGGGTGGGGTTTATGAACTGTGATTTGCACAGCTCCATCTTCTAACTAAATTAAAAAGCAGTAAGTGTATGCTACGGAAATGAGATTTTGTCGTCTCTGTTAAAAAAAGCAGGAAGCTGTGACTTTGGGTTTCTATTGTCACAAAACCACAACATCAAAACCACACAGATCAGGTATCATCCAGAACTCCCCTTCTAGAGCCAGAGGGCTCTGACACCCTTCCAGAACTGCAGAGACGCTGGGCAAGTGCACTCCAGTCCAGCTTTCTGGGAGTGATGGGATGGGAAGCAGTTGTCAAGTTTTGTTTGGTGGTGGTAGTTTTTTTTTTTTTTTTTTTTTAAGGGTGGACAGGAGTCATCATAACATGGAACCTTTCTCTACTTTCCTTTTCAGATCCAGGGACAAAAATACAGCCTGTCCTTGGAACCCTCTTGCTCTGAAATACGTAGCTCAAGAGGTATTTGTTAAGGCAAAAACTGAAGGAAAACACTAGCTTTGTCAGTGCCTCCCAGTGAGGTCCTGAGGAATGGAGCAAAACTGACCTGCAGTAGCACAGGAAGGGACTGTAATAGAGACCACCTTCCCATGTGCCAGCCTGCTGAGTCAGCACAGCTCACCACCACCACCCCCCAACACCCCTGCCCCCAGCTGCTTTCAGAAACAGCTGGCGGCTGGGAGCAAGGAGAGGAGCTCCGTGCCCCCATCTGTGCTGCTGAGTGGAGGCACTGCTTGCAGGGATTTGCCTTTGAGCCTGGCAAACAGAAGTGGCATCTTCCCATCTCCTCAATTCCAAGTCTGCAACAAGCAAAAGGATGCTCTGACAGGAGCGATGCATGGATGAGCCACAGTCCAGGCAGGGCTACAGACCATTTTTCTTTTAAGCTTTAATACAAGGTAGCACAATCTGCACCTTCTCAGAATGAGGTATTTGAAACATTTTACAAAGAAATGGTATTCAAAGGCATTTAAAAATAAAATGTTTCCCTTTTCACAATCAAACATTAACACTAAAACCCCTGCTGCCAAGTGCTGCTCCCCGTTAGGCCCACAGCTATAAAGCAGATGGCTAGAAAACTTCCTTGAATGGCTTGAATCCCCTGAGGAGGGGATGGGTGTTTCCCTGAACTGGCCTTGCCTCGGTGCCATTTGGGAGACACCTGCAGCAGCCATCCCTTCTGAACTCCCTGAAATGCTTTTAACAGTTGTTACAAAACCTCTGTAATAGGGCCAGGCTCCATCAGCAAGGAGTCCTGCTGCACAAGCCGAGTGTGTGTGAGGGAGGCTGAGCCAGGAGCCATGCCATAACACCGGGATCGTGCAGGAGTAGCTGCCTGCTCCTGCCCTTGGAGCAAGAATGGCCATGTCGTGGCTGGGGTGACCGCGGTGACTGCCACAGCTGACCTGGCCACTGTGTCCAGAGCTGACTCCATAGAAAGCCAAGGGAACCTGGAAGCAGATGTTTGCTATCCTCAGTGCTTCACCTGCTGTAGGTAACTGGAGGGCAGTTGGTTTTCTTCACAACTGTCTACTGCTGGCCTTTGGTCTCCTCATCTGTGTAAGTGAGCAGCAGGCACAGAGCCCCTGGACGCCTACAGCCATGGCTGTGCACATGGCACCACAGGGGAATGGAGATATGGCCTCAGCCCTGGAAGACCTGGATTTGTCAAGAGCTTCAGAAGGGCTTTTCCAAATTGATATTGGGGCTAAACATACTGCTCCTGGCAAAAGCCATCCCTCAAATAAACTTCCTTGGGGAAAAAAAAAAATTATCCAGTAGCAGGATTCTGGACAGTCTTCAGCTCTCAGCCACTACAGCAAAAAGGCAGGAACTATAATCAGAGTGTAATTATCTAGCTAAGTCTGACGTGAAGCTCCCCTCAGTCCCTGCAGTGCCGCTCCCTCCTGGGGTTCCAGGCTGAAACTTAAGTAACAGTGCACACCGTTAAATAGGAAAGGAACAGAAAAAAGAGGAAGCCAAGACCACACTCTGGGCTATGGGATCTGTGGCCAGTTGTGAGCCTGGCCCATCATCCCTCCCAGCTCCTTGGCACGCCTTGGAGATAGGTGGGAGGAAGCAGCAGGGTCCACCACACCAGTCCCCAGCTTGTCATGCTCTGAATGGTGTCCCATAGACAGATTGTGATGAACAGCCTATTGCTCTGCCCCTCTGCATCACCTTCATCTGGCTTTCATCAAAAAAAAAAACAAAATAAATGAACACACGCAACCCCCCGCACTCACAGTGGGAAGCTGGAGGCTTTGCTCAGCCCGCACCGCGCGCACCTGCCCACGCTGCTCAGGCACCAGGAGTTCCCGCCTGCCCCATGAGTGGGCCGCTGCCATCGTGCGTGTCCTCCACAGGAGTCTGGTTGGTGTGCACCACGATTGTGTTCTCATCTACAAGCTCGCAGGCAGGATTGGAGAACGCTGAGAGTGGCAGTGTGATGCGCTGCATTTCACGCTCATAAACTTTCTGTTCGTGCTTTTCCTTCAGGTCTTTCCCCCTAGAACAAACACCCAAAACGTGTGCACAGGGTGAGTGCCACTGCTTGGAGGCACAATCTCAGTAAAAGTGACAGAGTAGAAAAGAAGGGACTTGGCTCTTCAATAAGCAGGACTTTTAAGTACAGCCAGAGGGCCAGACATGTTCCCTGCTGTAAGTGAGCACCACACGTGAACATCTTTAAAAAACAAGCAGCCAAGCGAACTCTGTCCCTCCCTCATAAACTCAGTTATTCACTGGTATCACTACAGCTCAATAATGACATAAAGCCAGGTTTCTCCTTCAAACCATGGAGCTGACAAACGTTTCCTTACACCTTATAGTTCCACAGCAGTGCCTGCCGCAGGCCCAGGGCAGCACTGAGAGAGTGCAGAGCCTGCTGATGTGGAAAAGAGCAGACATTGTGACAGATTATGCTTTTTGTTGCAGCAAACCAACTTGTGTAGCAAATTAAGCCATTTCTGAAAGTATTAAAGCGTCCTTCAGAGCTGGCCCTGCCTTCAGCTGCTCCAGCGAACAGCTTCAAAAAACCACATCCAGCTCCTCAAACCTACCTCACTCTTCAGCCTGTTGCTAAGGAAGGTGACATTGCTGTAATCTGTACTGAGGAAGAACTGCCTTGCTTTAAAATGGATGGCATTAACAGAACGCTGTCTCCAGAAAAGCAATGTATTCCAACAGCTACTAAACCCCTTAGAGGTTTCTCACCACACCTACCCAAGCCTTCCAGCCTGCACATGCAATTCTGAGAGCAGGGCAAGAAGAGACACAGTGAACCTGCACTGCAGCCCTGCTCCAAGTGCTCCGGGACTGAGGAAGCAAAGCTGCCTCAGGGCAAAGCTCAACACTGGTCTGTTGCTTCTTCCTGCTAAAGGTGGAGGTGAGGTGGAGCAGGCACCAGTCACTCCTGGGGCTTGTGATCCCAACCAGGCAGAGCTGCTGGCGTTTCCTGCCAGCACATAAGCATTTTGGCTGCTTTTCAAAGCTGCCTACAAGCGTGCAGGAACGGCTGCTGCTCCTGCCAGCACACGAGACAGTGCTCTCTGACGCGACACCTCAAATCAGATTCCTCGACAAGCAGCGCTCTGTTTTGCCCCTTATGTAACACTCCTCCCTCTGTTTTCTTCTGTCAGTTATTTATTATAAACACTTACATAAGGATATGTCCCAGCTTGGGAAAGGGCTCCTTCTGCTTGGTTGTGTCAGACTGCTGTCAAACAGCCAAAATACAGAAGAAACCCTCCCTGAGGAGGGAGCCTGGGCCTTCTTGGCTGCAGCAACGTTCACTGCTGTTTGTTAATCCTGCTCTGCCTCTTAGAACTAAGCTGCTTGCTATTACTTCTAACCTCAAACGCTGCTGAGCTACAGAAACGTTCCTGCCCAACACAGTGAAGTGGCTGAACAAGTCATAAATTAAGTGTGAAACAAAACTGACGTTAAAGTATATGGGAGCTTTGGTAACATGAACTTTGTGCGACAAGAAAAAGTGCTACTGCATTGTTCAGTTTCATGGGATACAATGCATGAGACGTAAAGAATTTGCAACTGTTTCTTCTTCTAAAGACAGCTAGACTGGAGAAACCAGAGGAACATATGGCTGCTAGAAGGATTTTTCTCTTCCTGATCACAGAAGAAACTTCCTATTAGGGGACCTTGGATCTGCTCTCTCCTACATAAAATTCCTCTCCTTCAATCCATCTGAGAAAGCCACATCAAGGCACGTGTACACACACACACATAATAATGAAACTTTAAATGAGACAAAATACCACATTGATGGATGAAATGGAGAAGAATGGGATTAATTCTGAAATAGTTCTTTCCTCAGTGCAAGAAGCAAAACTCTTGCACAATGTGCTTCCATCTGCATTTTTATTAGGATCTGGCTGGGTCTGCAGGGGCTCAGGCATTCACACTCTGCATACATTGCGCACTCCTATACCAGATTTTGGACAAAGGAGAAGAAACACTGACCTTTTATAGATGTATCCCAGGATGATGCCAGTGCCAATGGCAATGATTATCACCATCATGATCAGCCCCAGCACATACCCTGTGGAGACAACGGAACATGGCAAAATTAGAGTCAGCAGATCCAGTTGTAACATTGCTTCCAGAGCCTCAAAACAAATCCATCCTGCTAGAATTACAGGAATTTGTACCTAGTGTCCCCAAGTCCTTCTTTTCTTTGGAGTTCATCTGCACTCTCTGACTGATCCCAACGATGGGCTGCACAGCAGCAGCCTCACTGCGCGAGGGCAAGGAATCAGCCGGTTCAAACACCTGGTTGACTTCCTGAGAAGGACTCACTTCTGCCATTGGGACTGGGGCTGTGGTGGCTGCAGCATCTGTTGAGAGCAGAGAGGGACAGAGAGAACACAAAGCACCAATGAGTCTTTCAAAACAACACATGCCTTCTGAGTGGGACAGATCTGGACTGGTACCATTGAACCACTTTCCACATACACTGAGAAATGCCTGTTCCCTCTTCAGTTGGTGCCAGAAATCCTACCAAGGCAGACAAGAAATGTGCTCCCCCACTTCTCTTTGACATGATCCTATTTTAAGAGCGCAAACGCACCACCACAGGCAAGATTCAAGTCAGACAGTAGAACGAAACCCAGGTGCAGGGCATAAGTCCAGGGGATGCACAATGACTTCATTTAGTGCACAGATCAATACATGGGCTGCAGCTTCCAGCGTGCTGAAGAGACATGAACAAGACGATGAGAATCTCCATCCCAAATCTCCCAGGAGCCTTATTTATAATCTTTGTTCTGCCTCAACATTCCTGACACAGGAAGGTCTGGCAGAAGGAGACTCCAGTTGGTGTGAGAACAACATGGGGACATTTCTTACCCAGCCCCTTTTTGCAGCCCCTTCGCAAACCACTTCGTCAGGACGGGCAGGCTCAGCCTGACCAACGCCTCTGCCAGCACAGAAGCCCCTCCTCAGCCAGAGCCCAGACAAAGGTGCACAGTGACAGATGCTCACAGTGCAGGCTCCTTCCCAGCCCGAGATTTTTAGTGTTGAAGATTTTCAAGGAAGCTCCTTCTTTCATGACAGTTACAACAGAAGCTGCAGCACAGTAAAACCTGTGACAGTGGAAAGTTGGTACCTGTTACCTGCCCTGAACAAAAGAACCCTACTTTTGGAAAGGATGCATCCTGGAAACTCTTTCCACCTGAATCCCACTCCACAGCGTGCAGGAGGTCCCTGTGGATTTTCCATCTGCAGCCATTTTGAAAGCTCAGTGGGATGTGAAATGGAAGCGCAGGAGGGGAGGCAGAGACAGGAGATCAAGGTCTCCTGCTCTGCCTGGTGGCTTTATGTAGGGTCAGCCTGAGCAGCTGAATCAAGGGGAGCTGCAGGACATGACTACAGCAAAAAGGTGCCCACTCTCAGACCAAACCAGCCAAACCCCTAAACAAGGTGCACTGGCTGGAAGGTTGGGAACTCCTGATCCCAAAGCCAACGGGCTGGTTTCAGCAAGCAGCTGGGCAGCAGAACGCTTGTTTTGCTTCATCTTTAGGGAAAAGCAGGAAAAACAGCAAAGTGAAGAAAACGGAGGGCAGTGTTTATATGCAAGAACAGCAATCCCG
Organism: Tapera naevia; assembly: GCA_033556795.1. NCBI lineage: Eukaryota > Metazoa > Chordata > Aves > Cuculiformes > Neomorphidae > Tapera > Tapera naevia. The sequence continues at coordinate 2,073,528 of JAUMJJ010000026.1, read as the reverse complement.
AGGGACGGCGCAGTGCTCGAGGCTGGAAGGTCTCAGAAAGAAGTCAACAGTTCATGAAAACAAGTGGTTCCTTTGGCCTCGGCCGCTACCGGCTGCGCTCGGGAGCGGCTCCGCTGCAGCTAGGCTCCCGGGAGCGGCCTCCCACCGCCGGGGCACCCAGAGCCAGCGGCCCTCTCTGTCCTCTGCTCGGCTCTGTTCCCCGAAGCCCTTTCCCCTCGTACCCGGCGATCACCGGCACCTCACCCGCGGTGGCTCGGGGGCTACCCTGGCGCTGCCGCGGGGGACGCCCAGCCGGGGGAGGGGGGGGGGGGGGGGGGGTGCGCAGGGCGTTCCGGGGGCGGGGTCTAAGGCCGAGGTGGGGTGGGCGCAGGACCTCCCCGACCCCTCGCCCCGCTCCCCAGCACCTCCCACTGCCGCTGACCCCCGACCCCTCGCTCCCCAGCATCCTTGCTGCTGCGCCCCCGACCCGCCGCTCCCCAGCATCCCCTCCACCCCGTCCCTCTCGCAATCGTCCCCTGCTCCCCCGCATCTCCCGCCGCCCGTCACCCTCTCTCCCCGGTGTCGCCCGCCGCTGCTCCTCCGTCGCCACCCGCCACCGGGCCGCCCCGCCCGCCCGTTGATGCTCGGGGCTGCGCCGCCGCCACCTCAGGTGCCGCGGGGAGGGCAGTGAGCGGGCCGAAACCCGCGACCCCCCGCCCCCCGGGACCCCCGCCCCTGCCCCCCACCGTGCACTCACCGTGGGCGCCGCGCGCGGCCGCCAGCAGCACCGCGCCCAGAAGCAGCGCCGCGCGCCGCGGGACCCCGCGCAGCATCCTCGCCCTCCGCGCACCCCGCGGCCCCGCGCCCGCCGCGTAAACAACCGCGCGCCGCCGCCGGGTCCTAGCGCCGCCCGCCCTCCGGGAACCCGGGAGGGGCAGGGCTGGCGCTCGGGCGCTGCTTTGTCGCTGCTGCCTGATCTGGTGGGAGGTGTCCGTGGCCATGGCAAGGGGTGGAACTGGATGGGCTTTGAGACCCCTTCCAGCCCAAACAATTTCACGATTCTGTGCTTCTCTGGAGGGTCTCCGGGTGCTGCGGGGCCGTTCGGCTAAGGGGGGAGCCCGGGGTTGCAGCCCCCGCCCCGCGGGAACCCCTAGGGACCCCCGGCCCGGACCTCGGCTGGAACGGCTCGCACCGCGGCGGGGAAAGCGTTAATCCCTGGGCCCGAGCGCTGCCGTGGCTGGCGGGACCACGCGAGGGTCTGAGCCCACTCCCCCGCCGGGAGCTGCGCGGGGTAACCAGCACGGTGTGTGCACCCCTCGTTGGGGCTCACAACTGCCCTCTGCTACCCATTGCTTCCCTTCGACGCCACAAGCTCCAGGGCTGTGCCTGCTTAGACAAAAACAAGCTAAATACCCCACAATGCTTCAGAGTGACTACATGACAGGGCCCCCGGTGCAGCCGTGCCGGGGAGGCACAGCAGAAACCTCTGCTCCCAGACAGCTCAGAGCCTGCAGTGCCTGTGCGCAGGCATCTGCACCCAGCGATGTTTTACACCTGGGACAAACAGGTGGCTCAGCCCTCAGCCTGGTGCAGCGCGGGGCTCCCGGAGGCGGCTGGTGCGTTTGAGCGGACAATCAGCTGCAGCACAAGGTGCTGTTCCTGCTTGTGCTGTTCCTGGCTTTCCCACAGTTCTTCCACCTTGGCGAATCTGCCTGCCTCACTTCTCTGTGCTTTCCCTTCCTTTCTGTTACATGAGGTGCAACCAAACTGTTCTTCTCAGAACAGGACAAGGAAGTTCCCTTCTTCTAAAGTGCTTTGAAATCACATGTAAACCACTGAACACATAAGAAGAATTTCTATGCCAGGAAGCTTCGCGTTGCATTCAGGGTTGGATGAATAACTTTTTGAGGCAGTGCTGGCTGCAGCAGCAGTCCTTCCCTTCCATTCCCAGCTGTATCCATCCCAGCAGTGCTCCCTGCCACGCTTTTTACTGCAGGGCTGACAAACTCAGTCCATGGGCCAAATCTGGCCTTCCACCTTGTTTTATCCAGCCCAGCACCTTGTTTCTACCCAGCAGCAGCACCAAGCTCCTTGCTCCTACACTCCTGCCACATGTTCATCACGTGTGATGCACGTTACACTGCAAGAGAACGGCAGGAGCTGTGAGTTTGACACCCCTGCTCTACAGATTCTGGTCTGATAACCAGGATCAAGGTGCTGAGCCAGCCCAGCTTTTGTCCTATTCTTACCAGGCCATGCATACTTTAACACTGTCTATACAGGCTGCCTCCTGCACCCAGTCCACAATGGAGTCATAAAAAACAGAGGCACCAGCATCACAGAGGGGTAATGAGGAAAACAAGTCAATTAAGCAGCACTACCACTGAACATGAAGCCATCAACCTCAGCTGATGTGTGATTCACACTTTAACAGTATGACTTAACACTACAGCAAACTTAGTTTAGTAATGTCAGATTAAAAAAAAAAACCTGCAACCAGATTGTAAAAAGAAAACCAACCTGTTGTGTGTCAGTCCTGACCAACATCAGCAGCTGCAATGCCTGGTTTATGCCGTTACGTTCCTTGACTGCAGACACTTCGTTACTGCGTTCTTTCTGCTCTCCAGTCACTCTCTGAAGGCCAGGCTGACAGCAGTAAGCAAGAATTGTTAACAAGGGCTATTGAATTAGACCTTCTGTTTGTAATTGCCCTTCGTAAGAGATGTTATGGGACAAATTCCACCCACTCAGAAACCACACGGTCACCATGCATCCAACAGCAAAGTCTGTCCAAAACAGCTTGCAGAGGGCTGCAAACCTGTACAATTAATTTCTTCAGTTCATTTCATGACACTAATGCTTCTATGCCATCTTGCCCAGAAAGCCCCTCCTCCTGTACATACAGATCCAAGAATGGCAGGCTGGGCAGTAATCTCTGTGGAAACAAACCTCGGACATTCCCAGCTCACGCTCTCCTTACGCAACCAGATAAATGTGCACTTTTCATCACACCCAGACGAGTTCCAGCAAACAACCCAAGTTTCTAGTCCACAGAGGACAATGGGGAATATGGGAGAAATGCAGAACCCTTCATATTCATGGTAAAGATCAAAGTCTTTTCCGCAACTGACTTCGAAGCATAATTTTTTTCTCTTTCATCTCTGGCTTTCTCCAGGATGCCTGGCAGTTTGACAGAGTTAGGTTTAATAGGATGCCAGGTGGCAGCTGTCAAAGGCAGATGCAATTGCTCTTTCTGCTACTTGGAAGTGGCTTTGTTCTTCTTGCTCTATTTTCAGGGATTAAACCTGACATTACTTCCTAAGACTTGATTTTTAAAGTATCTACCCAAAGTGTAAGTGATCTAACAGCTCTGCAGCTACACCCTCACACAGCTCACATGTACAAGTCCATAGGTACACACACACACACCCACACACCCCTGCACCCTAACACTTTCACATACATTTACAGGAGACTACATATGCTGTGTTTAGGAGCAAGGGACATTAAGCATCCTCCCTAAACTCAGAATGAGCCAGGTTCACCTGTGAGCTGGATGCCTTTCTGCAGCTTACTTTATACGGGTTCCAGAATGAACAACCTCTGCTTTTTCTCTCTCCTGTCTGTCAGCTGCTCTTTCTTGTTTGTTTGTTCTGCTTTTCACCTGTGGAAAAATTAAAAGTGCATGGCAGGTTTTCTTAAAGTATAAAAATACTTGGAAGCTGCAGTATAGCACAGCGTGTGGTGCAAGGGTGGGCAGCCACAGATACAGCTCTGGAGGGGCTCTGCAAGGAGTCACCAAACCCACTCACCTTCTCTGGCCACAGCTGAGCACGTTCAGATCCTCCTGGGCAAAAGTTCATCTAAACGCCTAGGAAAGAACTAACATGCTGTAAAACTTAATCTTACTAAATAAGATACTGTGGGAGAGTAAATAAAATCCATTTTCTAACCTAAATAATCATTCCTAGCCAAATTAACATGGACTGCTTAAAATGGAAAAAGTTGGCCATTGCCCTCCTTGTAACAGGGCATACATGATGTTCTCATAACATCCTCTCTCTCATCTTTCCAGGAAAAAAAAAAACCTTTCCATTTTTTCCTCAAAATTAGTTTTTCTAAGCCTTTCTTCATTCCACTTCACCACTTCTCCCATTTTTCTGCTTCCTTATTGCAATGCCTGAGATGAAGATGGAACACTCTGAGGACTCATCCACCATAAGCAGGATATTAGACCAATTTGTGCCTAAAGCTTAAAAAATTGTCAGCATCAAACGCTACTGAACATTATTGATTACTTGAAACTCCAATAAAAGCAGGATTTTTTACTGTTTTGTTCCCTGTCTGGATCATGAAAATAGCTGTGGGTCCCACCTGTAAAAACCCTGTGGAAGCAATGATGTGGGAGCCAGAAGGAAATATGTTATTCCTAACCTAGAAACAGTCTGAACAGAAGGAAAAAAACATCAGAGCTGCAACAGAAGGATCAGAGGTTGAGTCTGTGAAACTGAGCCCAGTATAACCAAACCCAAGTCTCAGTCACCGCAGAGCACCCACGTGCAACGATGGAACCACGGGCTCACACTGTTGCGTCCTGGTGCTGACACTTTGGGGAGAGGTCTCCCCTCCACTGCCAGCTGACAGCAAGCGATTGCTGAGCAACTGCCAGCCCGGCCTCCGAGAGTGACAAGGAAATCTGCAGCAACAAAACAACCCTGTGTGATGTTGGAACTGGTTCAGACTGGTTCCAGCGTTTGCTCTGCTAACACCGACTGCCTTCTGAGTTTCTGTGCAGGGGCAGTCGTGGTCCTGTCATTCTGCTGCAGCCACACTTCTCCAGCATTGAGAGATCAGCACGGAATGCTCTCAGTGATCACTGACTTCAGACCTTTCACACACCAAATCCTCTCCAACAGCAACCCTTCTTTGTCCTTTTCGTCACAGACTGCCCAGTCCTCCCCACACTGCCTCAGTAGCTGTGACAGCCCAGCTGCCCACAGACACCTGTGCGGGCTGTGGCTGTTGGAAAGGGTTCCACTGGGATCACCACCTTTGGCTCCTTCCCTCACTGGATCGTCCTGAGTCAGTGCCTGGAGAGACATGGCTTTTCCCTCCTGTCCGAGGGGCTCTCCTAGCATGACATCACACAGCTCCTGTGCTATTGGTAGGAATAAGGCTCAGCTGCCTGCAGATGTTTCAGCCCCCACATGCATCGTTGGTTTGGGGTTTTTCATACAGACACAGGCTGCTACTGACAAAAAACCAGAGCATGCGTTTGTAAGGGTGGAGGAAGGGACATGATTTTGGAAGATGCTGTGATCCTCAGAGAAGAAATTCACCTTGGAGTCAGGAACAGGAGCCCGACTAAATTATTTTACCGATTTGTTGTTGGATCTTAGGCAAGCTCCTGCCTCAGTTTCCCATGTTAATACTATTTATGCCAGAGGAAGAAAGGATTAAATGTCTGCAAAGTGCTTTGAAAGTTCCAAACGTGGAATACAAACCTTACAAAATGTTATTCATGTGGAAGGAATATGACAAAGAATGTGCATGGAAAACCTTAAGATGTTCTCAACTTCTGCATGTGTGTAGATCTGACTTAGATGAAAACCACAAATAAGCTTTAATGGAGGAAGAAAAATATAGTGTTGTTTGTTTGGGGGTTTTTAAGATATAAAAGTACCTGTGTAGCTTTTTTTGTTTCTTAATTCACTATTGTGCACAGCAGTAACTGGCAAACCTAAGCAGTGAGATAAACCAACATTCATTCTTGTTAGAAAGTGTTGATCTAAAAATAATGGTTTATCTGCACGTAAGAAACATGAAAAAGGCACCAGGAGATTTGAGTCAAGGGAATAAATATTTCTGTTCTGATATCTGTTGAAATTAACTTCCAATGCATTGGACGGGACTATTAAATATCCTTCTATCAGTCTTTCACTCACCATGGATGCTGACGGCACAGTCAAACAGAACTGACAGCCCAAACCTCTGCTGTTTAAACTTCAATAATCATGAAGTATTATCAAAGTAAGAGTTAAGAGTCCATTATGGACAGCATGAGGTTATAGAATTGCACTTAAAAATCCACAACTTTCTGTTCCTGTGGAAAATACACCATGACTCAATATCAGAACTGCGCATGATAAGCAAGCAACCCATATCCCATGCCAACAGAAAGGCAATAAGGTTATAAACTTGTACAAATTAAAAAAAAAACAAAACCCAAACATATTTCTTGTCTATTTAGGGTTTTGGGACTAGGACTGGAGTCATCAATGTAAGAGCAGAGCAGAGCCCCATTTTGTAAGGGGTCTCTTTGTCATTCAACAGGTGAGCAGAGAGCAAACCTTTCTGCAGAGCTGAGTGCTCAAAAAATTCCTCAGGATTCAGGAACATTTGCAATGCAGAGCTCTCACCTCAGATTTCATCTTCTGAGCTGACCTGAAAGCAGATAAGACCATTGGCACATGGGCAATGTGAAAGGCCTTCTCCCCAGGTGTTTGCCTGAAGGCTGTGGGAGGGGTTGTTTATTTTGGGAAGTTGCCCTTTCTTTCCTGTATAGAAAGGCAAAGCTCTTTATGTTCCCCTTGGGCTGCACACCTGCCAGAGGGAGAGATAGCCTTTTTTTTCATGACTCTTAATTATGCACACAGACTTCTAAATATCTCTTTACAAAAGCAAAGACTCTGTTCCTTAGGTATGTTTACCAAATAAGGCAAACCTCTGTTGTTATTTTGGTCTTGAGTTTGCAGCTATTCTAGAAAGTTCGGGCTTACACCACAAGGAGGCAAAAAGACTAGGAAGGAACAAAGGCTTAGTAAAGTTTCACCTCATACTTCACTTCTTTCTTTAGAATGAATGACCTACCACCTGAAGCAGGCAAGCCAGAAGCCCGCAAAAACGTATTTATATATCCTGTCTCATTTTTATTTTCACTGCCTTCCAGATATTTGATAAGGTCAATACAGAATTTCACATTGATACTTGTTACTCCATCCCTTTATGTTAACAGAATCTAAGAAATCTCATTGCACAGCCCCAGAGAAGTGGTTTCCTAGCCAAAGTAAGGCTATCTTGATGCTCAGTCATGCAGCTGCCCATGACACTTAAGAGTTTTCGTATAGAGCTGTGGCAAAGGGCAGGAACTCTCTCTGGAAAGGGGAAGATTTCAAGATGAGAAGTGCAGGCTGTCTCTGTGCACGCATTGTCTCTGCCCTCAGTCTCCAGGAAATGAATGCATGCAGCCTACAGAGTTTCATTCTCTTTTGGTTTATTACTATTTAAAAATCAGTTTTTGTATCCCCTTCTACAGAGGCTTCACCTTCCAACAGAACATACAAAAAATACACACAATAGAAAAAAAAAAGATAGGTAGGTAAGTTGCTTTATACAAACAGGTCCCTAAGAACCCAAAAAGGCTAAAACAGGCTCGGTTTCAATAGAAGCAGGCCCATAAATAGGCAAGAGACTTCATTCAAGTAGGGAAAGAGTCATCCATCCTCACCTAAGATCCTTTCTTGCTCACACTGAAGACAACGGGAGGACTCCCAACTTCAGTAGAAGCAGGACTGGGATTCATCAGAGCCAATGACAAACTTCTCTGCTCCTTCCCTTCCAAGGCACTGTCTCTTCCATACAGCATCCAGCCAGGGAAAAAGTCTAGTTTTCCTGGCTCATCCCGCACTCGTGTTTCAGTTGTTCATTCTACAGGACATCGGAGAACAGCCTTTTATTTTCTCTCTTACGCTGTCTATTTTCACTAATTGCAGCAAACTTCCAGATTACAACAGTACTGAAGAGAAATTCTGAGCCCAAGAGCAAGGCTTGGTTGACTACTAAGAGCCAGCAGTCAGTCTAAAAACTTTGCAGAGGGCATGTAAAAATTGCCTGGAGAAGGCACCAGTTTGTAGATGCAGCAGCCAAAAAGTAATTAGCAAGCATGACACTGATGTATTGTAAAAGCACTTACCCAAGCTCACTATGTGACTGCAGGAAGCTCAAGAGCATTTATGGCTGCAAGTGGCTATGTGAAGTGATCCCATGGTCCACATGGAGCCCAGGAGCTGGGAGAGAGTCACTGGAACATCAGTGAGACACCAGTTACCTCCTTCCTTCAGCACATCTCATCTCAGAGCACTGCAGGTCTCCAAAATTGCATTACAAGTAGAGAAGCCACCCAGGAAAAACTTCATTCACATAAATCCTGAGAGCAGATCAACAATGCCAGGCAGTCTTTAAATTACTTCAGATATTTCACTTTTCAGGAAGAATGTGGCCATATGTTTAACTTCGTATTACGCCTGAATCAGTGAGGCCAAGTGTTTGTAGCAGAGTTCAGCAGCACAATTTAGCATGGCAATGGAATCTGGAAACTTCTTACCCAAGGGTTATCACAATCTCATTTGAAAGATGGAAACAAAACACAGGAAGAGGCTAGAGATGACACACAATGTTAATTCCTCACAAACAGTCAGTCGTTATCCACTACCGCAGAGCAAACAACTGTGGCTTTTCACAAACATGCTTGAACCATCCCAGCCATCACCACCCCAGGCAGCCAGGTCCCGCTCCTCTTCTGCACAGCTCGGCAGTCAGGGCACAGGACTAGTTTTAAGGTGATTTTGATTTTTCTTTTTAGCCTAATAGCTCTCTGGTTTGTTTCCTGGCAAACACAGCTCTTTGCAGAGAGCAGGCACGGGCACTGGCACGGGAACAGGAGGGGTGACTCTGCCACAGCAGGCGTGGCCTCCGGCTGCAGCAGCGCCTGCTCCATGCAGGCTCTGGGACACGAGGCCTCCACAGGGACAGCTGGGAGCAGAGCGGGACAAAAGCCACACCTGGTCCCAGAGGCTCATTCACAATAGCTGAAAGATCGTGGTTTGAAAAGGAAACGGGAATCTTTCAGGAGACAGGGGAATCTTCCAGAATCTGTTTTCCCTTTAAAAGTTTTTAGTTTTTTTCCCCTCTCTTGCTCATTTGTTTTGTCTCTCAGGGTGGAACTGAGAGCGAAGCTCAGAGATTCACTGCAAGCTTACATTCTGTTCAGTTAAAACTCAGGTACTGTGCCCAGGCAAAAAATGGATGGCACAAAGCTGGCTTAATTTACATTAAAATATTTGTGATGCTGTTAAGGTATACTCATAATGCTGGAAATGCCAACACATTCCATGGTTTTGTTCGGCACTTGCTCTCAGAGTTTCTGCCACACTGAACAATTGAAAACATCTTATTAATTTTTTTTTAGGGTGATAAAGAAAAGCCTTTTCTGTTTCATTACTTAAGAAGTTTGGTAGCTGTTTTCACTTTGTCCATTTATCTCTCATGAAACCCAAAGAGCTCTTGCCCTCCATTTATTCTTTATTCTTCCAACACTGAAGTCTGGAGTTCCTTTCAAGTTTACTTTGGCATCTACTTCCTCAAGCAAGCACCTTAAAAAAAAATCAAAGCTGGAAGGGGTACCCCACTCCAGTCTCAAGACATAAGTTCAGATACTGATTTTTAAGAACAAAGAGTTAGTGAAAAACAAGACACTAAAGTTACAACAGAGCCTACAAAAACTAGGTTAGGTTTCATACTATCAATTCAATCAATTGAGTTAGATAGACATTCAGTTACACAGCTCTTCTATTCAAGTCATTCCTTACTGCTGACAGCAGCTGAGGGAGGAACAATAATCTCAGGGAATATGTGGGAAATCAATATTCCCTAAGTTGCTGGCACTCAAACAAGTCTAACATTGTGACTGGGCATTTGCAATTCTTCCAAAGACTGGCAGGAAGACCAATTCCACACCATAATATAGTTCTAGGCTTTAAAAACAACCAACAATCATCTCCCCAACACAGACTACTTTGCCCTACTACAGTTAAGGCACTGGATTGAGAGAAGGAAAAATCTGTGTTCAATTTCTGGTTCTGCTATCAATTTCCCAAGTCATCAAGGGCAAATCACTTCACATTGTGAGCTCATGCACACGTTACCAAGCATCAGGTGAGCCCCACCACGTCTGTTTGCACACATCTAGCCCATGACAAATGCAAGGTAATGTCACTACTCAGTATGGAATAAAGTCACATTAAATTGCTTTACCTTGCATTTGTTGTAGATTAACAGCACATCAAGGTAAATGCAGGCAGCAAAAGAAGCCTCTGTGCCCCGACATTGAACACAACACTTAAGCATGCATGCAACCATCTATTCCTTTTCTGTCTGTCTTTAATGTTTATATTATAAATATTTGAAGATGTTTTCATCATATCAAATACACAAGGGTCTGAGCCTCTGCTGAGGGGTTTAAGGACTTCAATAATACAAAAACTACTACAATTCTAGTCATCAAAATTTGCATGAACTGCGGTTCCCTTCTTGGCAGCAAAGTGCACCGACTGCAGTCCCACGAAAGAAGATGATAAGGAAAGGAGGCCTGGCCCAACATGAGAATTGTCATCTAAAAAATGATATGCCAATTAAAAATGTAATGGAAAGAAGTTGAGGGAGGCTGCAGCTCAAGACATGTTAAGTATTTCCCCTTCAACTCTGAACTTACAAGGCTGAGTTTTCTATTTGGATCTGTCTCCTGTTCTAGGAGAAGCAGACACTTCCCAAAATACAGAACATAAACAATTTGCATGTAGATTAAATTATTATCAGGAACGGAATACTATGACCCCAAAGAAGCAAAACACTCTCAAAACGCTGATAAAGATCTGCCCAGCCTACTGCTGGCACCAGTCAGCACTAGTCTCTCATGCCGGTGCAAATCTGTCCCATTTACACTAGTATGATCCAGAACTGTCATTTCAGGATCGTTAATTTCCTGCCTAATTGTTTCCCTGTCCACTAGACTGAAAAGTAAGTAGCTTTCATTTAATGTATTCATGACAACTTAGTAAGCATTTTCTTTGATGAGCAAAATGCACAGTTAAGTGTTTTTAGAAGGCTTCCTTTATAGTTCAAGTCTTTTCATTTGTTTCATCAGGTTAAATTCCATAGTGTTCAAAATTAAATTCTGACACACTCGGCCAAAATCCAACCCATTGGTAACATCAGTGGAGATCAGTGTAGGGTTAAAACACCCTGTATCCTGAACCTGGCTTTTGGAGTGGGATTTTACGAGTAGTGCAACCTCTCTTAGTGCATACAGGACTGTGGACACAAACTTACACCTTTCAGAATACAGCCTGAATTCAAGAGAAACTGTCCTAGTGGTGTAAATGTGAGCCGTTAGTAAATCAGAGTGACTGTGGTTGCATTTGCTAATCCCAGTGAACTGTTACGCTGACTGGAAAGCCTGCTCCACCTTGACTTGCCTGGCAGCTTACAAGGTTGTCCCATTATAGTCTACATTTTTAAGGTGTTTTAAAATGTTTTGGTACCTTTCCGAAACGTCCTGTTTGCATTTGCCAACTAAGCTTACCAGTACATTAACAGCAATTCCACAATGATTTAGTTTGAAGGTAGGTTGGTTTGTTTTTTTTTTTTTCGCATTTTAAATGCAACTCATACCTATTCCACGGACTCTGGAGGAGAATGAATGGAAAAGAACATGTCCTTCAGTCTCCCAACACAGATTAATAGCAAAACATCAAGTCCACCGTAACATGCGCTCAATTTAGAAAGTGCTGGTGCTATAAAGAAAAAGCCATTGATTATTTATCCTTGGTTTATAATATTCAATAGCAAGTACAAAAAAGAAGCTTCTCAGTAGAGAGAAGCCAGGGCTTCCAAGTCTGTAGAACTTAGAGCGCCATCCTAAAATCCATACACTTACAAAAGGCTTTATAATTCTAACATAAAACCAAAACAGGAATGTGCCTTATCACGGTTATGCATTAACTGCAGGGGTTGGAGCAGGAGCACGTGGGCAACGCAAGCTGTGGCCCACCTGCAGCTTGTGGCTGCGTGGGCATTCCACACAGACGGGTCTCCTGCAGGATGTGGTCTGTCCTGCTCCAGCACCATTAATGAAGAGCTGCTGTCCCACAGAATACAAGTCTGGTGTGGGACTGGGGCTCTTCAGGGGGACTCTTCTGGAAATATTTAGTACACACAGCAACTTCATTTACCAAATCACAGCTTAAGCCTTTGCTCATTAACCCTCATAGCAATTGCAAGAAAACTTTTCACAGACGGGAAATTAAGGAATAAATTCAGTGAGCTGTCCTATGTGACCTGGGGCATCAACAGCAGAACCATAATTATAACTCAGACTATTCCTAACTCCTAACCCTGTGTTAATTAAACAACATTTATACCTGGATTTGGTACATAAAGACCTTGATGTTACATGGGAGTAGGAGGAGGGCCAAGACATTATTTCAGCATTATTTCAGATTAAATGGAACCCCAACAGCCTAGAGACCAGCTTATTTGCATTTCATAATCAATTCTTCTTCAGACAGACACTGTTTGCAATTCCCATCTCTTACTGTAGAAACCTCCTCCCCTGGAAAAGGAGGGAGTAGGATCCGCTTTTGCAACCCCAACTGGAAGTGGATCAGGAGAGCATGGCTGCAGGCAAAAAAGCCCAGGTCACTGGGAGGGTGGTGCCGTGCAGAGAGGGATCACTGCCCTATTTACTGGTTCTCCTTTGCACACCTTCGGGACAGGCGGCCAAGTTTCTCATAAAGCAGACAGAACGAGGGGATGCAAAGTTCCATACTAACTTCTTTAATAGAGTCCAACCCAATTAGCCAAAATCACCCCGTGAACCCCTGGGTTTATTCACACTAAACAAGTCAGTGGTACATAGTGTTAACATACTGTTAACCCGATAGCTGATCGTGTTTACACCCTAGCTCCCCACCTGAAAAATGAGCACCAGCCAACCAGACTGCAATGGTAGGTTTCCTTCCCTTTTTTTTTTCCTTTTCCTTTTTTCATAAAACTATTTCTTTCATAGACTTAAAACAACCAACTAGCCAAGTTATTAATTATAGTACATCTAAAAAAAAATTAATACTAACCCTAATGTGACTGCTGCTTTCAGAGTGCTCTGTGTATCGCTTTAGACTGGCTTCTCAGTAGCAATTCACTACAACAGGTCCTAAAATAATAATAATAGAGAATTAAAAACCCGACAGCAAGTTTAATCTTTAAAAGTAAAAAACAACCTGTTTTGAATGGTGATTTTTGTACAGCAGTCCAGTCCTGCTGCAGCACTCACAGCCTCACAAATGGCATAAGGGGGACAAATTCTCTCACCTTCTTTAATTTTTTTCTTTTTTTAAAAGGACAACTGCATTGTAGCCTGCTAGGTACCACAGGGCATTTTACTTAGTTATATTCAATAATGGGTCAATAATGGGTGTTTTCAAAACTTACTGTTTTTCTGGGGCAGGATAGGGAAGGTGGAGAATGGAGAGAGAACAGAAGCAGAGCTCCCTGCAGCTATAGCTCCCCAGGTGCCTCAGTCACTAGGACTGTCTAATGCCCAGATCAGTGCTGGCAATTTTTATTTATGCCAGAAGATTGTGATGAAACACGAGCAGCAGCCTCTAAAACTCCATTTGGTGTTTAGGTCATATCTCCTGTTCAAGGTCACCCTCTTCTGTAATTGATAAGCTCAGAAGCACTTTCTCCCTCTCCCCAGGGAAGGTTTAAAGGAGGGGCAGGCATGAGACAAAGAGGGAAGCTAAAACGAATAAAAAATTCTCAGCTACAGAACCAAATTTCATTATTTCCTCTTTCATTCACAGCATCTTATCACTATAGCCAGACCGCTGCTTCGCTTTGTGAAGAGCCAGCTGATCTCATTTCCCCTCTGGCCCCATTGGTTGCTGGTCGACCTCTGGATCCACTAGGGATGATGCAAACGCTGACTGGACGATCTGAAACCCAAATGACTCCAGGAGAGACATGTTCTGTTGGGGTGAAAAGGGGGATCCTAGAGCAGGACCGAGGTCCCCCAGTGGGCCACCAAGAGCCCTGACGTGAACTTTCTGTATGTGTTTGTTCAGATAAGACTTTGATCTGAAAAAGCTGCCACATTCAGGGCAAGGGTACTTCTTCTCTCCGTCCGGCTCCACTTTGCTTTTGCTGACTGCCATGTCACACGAGAAGGACCCGTTGGTGCTCTGCTTCTCAGGAGTCTTGAGGTCACTGGTGTCAGAGAGGTCTCCATATGAATCAGAACTCTCAATTGGGTCCGAATGTGAGCATTTCTGGCCTTCTATGGGGAAAAGAAAAGAGAAGTTTTCAGAATCCTCTCTCCCCCAAGAAAGTATTTAACATGCATTGAAATACATGATATTGGCTACCATCCAATTTCATTAGTGCTTGTCACGACAGAATGATATACACTTAACATCGCAGTCCCTCATATTCAAGTCACTTGACCACAGCTCCTCTATATAAACCACTGGACTGCTATCAGAGCAACACTGAGGTTTCATTATGGATTTGTCATGACACTTGAATGCATCCATAATGGGTCTCTGGTTTATGTAACACTTTTTGAATCCCAAAGAAGTCTCACTGTGTTTGTACCTCAGGCACTACAAAAGGTCAGGCCTAGTGATGTGTTTTTAACTCTACAACTCACTCCCACGCTTCTGAAATATCATTGATACTTTGTGGGAGAGCCTAGAAACCTCCTAAATACAATAGCAAGATGTGAAGAAACATGGGAAGGCCAGGGACACTGATTTAAGTCATTTGGATACGTATCCTGGCCGAGGCATTGGGATCTTTGGAGTATTCCCAATCTCTGCTGGCAGAGAGCCAAGGAAGTTTGTCCACACTTTTTGCTCACTGCATATGAATGCGCGTGGGAAACCCAGACGTGCTCCCTAACCAGGTCTCTGAATACAAATAAGTTGTATCCACTGCTAACTCCGAAAGACCAAAGAACCACTTGGCACAGCCCAAAAGACAGATCTGCTCTGGACTCAGCCTTACAAACCAAACAGGATATGCATGAAATCAATACACACTGAGCTGGAGTAAATCTCTTGTTAAGTCTACACACTATCCAAAACCACAGGGCTTCTGTGGTAACTTCACCGGGACTTCAACATAAAAAAATGACACAACTGTAGCTTTCAGCTGGCACAGATTTTGGTTAACCTAGCCTGCTTTGTTCTCCCAGGCAAGAAAAAAAAAAACTTTTTTGCTTTCACCACTCAAGAATCTTTATGAGCTGTGTTCTGCAGCTCTCCTTCCTTCACCTGAAATCAGGAACAGTTTGACTGACCCGAGACTCAAGTATGAAGTAGGACTAAGGAACCACCAAGGATCTGCACCCCTGAGACAAAATTCATGTGCTGACTGCTCCTAGGAAGATGAACTAACATGGCTTTTTAATCTCTAAAATGAAAGAAGCTGCCAAAAATTCACGTACCCTTGTGTCTCTCTCCTTCCCCCCGGCTGTCCAAGGATAGAGTTACATGCTGTACGATGCTAGGCAATTTCTTTGCATCTCTCAAAGTGTCTCTACAGTGTTTTCTTGTCCTTCCTCCCTCCCGTTCCTCACGCCCAGCCCAACATCCCACAACACAAAGCTCTGCACAGAGCAGCAAGGTGCAGAGCAGCAAGTCTCTTGCCTTTGATGCCATACGTCCTGACGCAGTGGAATGCTGCTCCCCCATTCGGGATGGACTCCTGGTGCCTGGAGACCTGGGGAAGGGGAACACCGTGGTGGGTTTTAACATGGACCTTTAAGTAGGAGGCAGAGGAGAAACCTAAACAAGATAAAAGGAGATGAGATCCTGCCACCAGCAAAGACACATGCCTGCCTTCCCTGTTCTTTTAATCTTTCTCTGGCTCCTAATCCCTATGACAAATGTGGATTTTGGGTTACTACAGTGTGCCCAAAGATCCCCATGCACCATCGGGCAATGAGTGCCAAGGACATCTTTCATCAGACTTTGTTTGCTTTTTGGAATTTACAAGAAGAGAGCAGCCTCCTCGAGGAGCAAACCCTGTGGAAAAAACCCAGCAGACAACATAAAACTTTCTGGGAAAAAAGGCAGAAGATACATGACACGAAAAGGCACCAATGCCTCCTCACTGACTTTATGCTGGTTTCTTTATGTTAATTAAAAATGTGTTCATCATCTCATAATACCTTAGAAGACAGGTCAAATTAGTTTATTTTCTACACTGTTAAGATCCAAAGGAATGCCATTTACGAACATCCCTCTGATATCTGGTGTGCTTTCCCCTTAGGTTTCAAGCATTTACAGTGACTCTCTTAAGGCACATAGATAAAACTACTGAGCTTTTAAGGTATAAAACTTTGTTCTATAGTAATTCTTCAAGAACATTTTGTCCATTCAGTTCATTCTGAGTTTTAAAAAACAGACTAGAACTCATATTTTTTCTGCAGTTAACAAAAAACACCTGAAATGAAATGTCAATATTTCTATTAGCTCTGATCTGTAAGCCCAAACCATTCACATTAAAAACATACATTTCAAACAACTGACTTATTAACAAAACAGGTTTTTAGATTAGTGCATGTGCTTTTTAAAATTGTTGTTGAAGTTTCACAAATATGGCCATTTCCTTTAATGCAATCCATTATCTCACATATATTTTGAAATGTTTTAAAATTCAGACTGTAATCAGATTTGCAATTCGTACATTTGGACCATATATAAAAGACACAAGGACAGAGTTTTGAAGACTGCCTACACAGGTAAGTCCATCAACAAGAACCATTTTAATTCTCTATTACATTTTGCACAGAATATTATGGCACTTTCACATTCAAAATGTTTTCCTTTAACAACTGAGATCACAAGTTACACCATCACAGACACAGAATTCCAGGCTCCCTTTCCGGAGAGGGAAAACCCAACACCTAGATGTTTTTTTAAACCAATACATTATTTGTAGGACAAGCCCTTGCAAGAAAACTTTCGTACCACCGCTTCACTTTAAATATGAATAGACAGCCTGCTGATTGATAATGATATAACTACATTGATAATGATGACGTATATATTGACAATATATTAGGAAGGATGCAGAACTGATACTGACCATGTCTCTGGTGGATGCTCCAACAGCAGCTGTTAGTCACAGTGCTAGATTTAATGAATGTGGCTTTACACTAGAATTCCCTGTGCTCACCCAACAGAAAACCACTCTGCCCAGACTACCAGGACCAAAGAGCACCCAGGGGTGCTCTTATTAAGGATTCAATACCCAGGACCTGTGGAGTAGGACAGAACTCCACAACATCCTAAGGGGAAAGGAGCACCAACGAGAGAGCTGCTGTGGACCTCTGAGTACAAGAGACATCACAACTGAAGAGATCAGGAATGCACAACTCCCAAAACACAACGGAGCAGAATCAACTATACAAGGTCATTCAGGGAATTAATGTATGAATATCATCCTCCCAAAATCATGCCAGGCCTGCCCTTGGACACAAACGCTGCATATCTCACTGGACCACAAGAGAATGTGTTTTTCTAAACACCAAACACTCACCATAGGCACAAAAGACCCAGTATCTGACTGACAGAGAAAAGGACATGATGTGCTGATACAAAGACAACACCTCCCACAACAAAGTGTTTCCCTCACTTCATACGTGTATACAACAATCACACGCACGAGCCTCTTCACGTAGCAATGCATTCAAACCTCACTGCCAACCACTAAGAAAGAACTATGTACAGGTATTCGGTAGTTTTCCACACTACACAGGAAAATCTGAAGTTGTAATCTCTGCTATACAGTGTTTTTTCTGAGCCCTGCAATGCTTTGTATAGTACATTGTTTTATATAATCAAAACTGCCTGCAAAGTGTGTTAGCTCCCCTTTGTGCGCTTGGCAGATGAACATGTGAGTCATCAACTTCCACCAAAGCAGTAAGAATGCCACTGCTTCACAGGGCACTGCTTAAAGTGAGATACTTTTTTGGTTGTTTTTTATCCTAATTCTTTTCTGAAGTACTTAGCACTGGCCTTTTTTTTTCCCAACAGACCTCCATTACAAATGCCTGTCCTAGGAAGACAGGGGATTCATAAACAACAATCCTTTACTTTTAAAATTTAAACAAGAAGCCAGGCTAATGCAGAGGAGGAAGTGGCAGTATTTTCCAGAGAAGGAATGTATTTATTGCTTTACACCTCACAGCTTTGCAGAGCACATTATTTCTTCATACCAGAGGAACCAACATTAAAAACATGCACAGAGAGGAAATGATCTGCTTTATGTAAACAGGACCTATCCCTCGATCTTTTAGATCACACCTACAAGGAGACAGACTATAGAAATAACTGCAGGATGCTCCTTTTTCAAAAATTCTAATGTGGATAGAGCTAGAACTTCTGGAGAATTTGTCTTGCTTTAATCAACTCTGTATTCACCAGGAAATACAACAGAATGCATCTTATTGTAAAGAAAAAAGTCCATCTAACTTGTGATTGGAGTATTTACCCTTCTCCTAAACAATGCGTATATATCTGAAACAGAATATGAACCTTCCAAGTAGCACGTTATTACAAAGCACCAGTTCTAGACCTGCCACCGTAATCGATCTCTTATGTTCTTTGACAAAGCCTACATGAGTGAATAAAGCTCCTAAGGATGGTGATAAAAGATGATGTAACAACAAAGCAGGAGCAGATCTTTTTTTTATTTGAACTGATTAAAGCGGATTTGTCTTAAAAAGCAAGAACCGAGGATTAGTTTTGATAAGCACATTTTAGACGAATTCTTAAAAAAACCCCAAAACAAAAATAAAGTCCAAGAAAAAATATATTGTGCAGCTTCCCTGATTTAACAACATTTAATTGCTTCCATAATTATTCTAAGCATAAAGAATCTAAGTAAGAAAATAACCTGAGAGGTAATTTTTGGAAATTATACTGCCATTTCATAAAATAAATAAAAAAATGGCCTCAGCAGATGGGTACAGGTGTGACACGGCAAAGCAGAGGCTGCTGCTTCCCAGCCCGGTTCCGAGCTCCCCATCTCCCAAATCCATCAAACCTTTCAAAGCATGTGAGACTCTTGATGAAGCTCCACAGAAAGGTCCGCAGCCTGACTAGGCACCCTGAGGGGTTCCAAGCTCTCTCAAACACTGGGACATGCTCAGCTGTCTCACAGGCACCTTTCCATCCACTGCTTTTTCTGGTGGCCCAACAGCCAAAATTCTCTCTACAAGCATCTTGGGCACTCACGCTTGACGGTTCCCATATCAAGGGCTCGACAGTTCCCATACCGAGGGCTTGACAGTTCCTACATCCAGAACAAGCTAAGCTCCACTTCACAAATCCATCAGCACATCAGCTGAGGGAAGAATAAACCAAAGCCCACTGCCCAGAGCACCCCGCCATGGTACAGCCGCAGCTGGGGGAGACGTGTCTGACTGCAGCAAATAGGTGTTTCTAATTCAGATTTTTTTAACTACACTTCATCTTGCCACACTCTACAATTCAAAATCCATTTATTTAGAACAATGAACATTATAATTTGAATCTAGAACACTTTGGATTAAAATTCTGCTGTCATGGATCATAAATCTGTA
Source organism: Tapera naevia (assembly GCA_033556795.1). Lineage (NCBI taxonomy): Eukaryota > Metazoa > Chordata > Aves > Cuculiformes > Neomorphidae > Tapera > Tapera naevia. The sequence continues at coordinate 2,054,060 of JAUMJJ010000026.1, read as the reverse complement.
ATTAAAATTCACAGCACAGAACAACATGTTCACACCGCAGTTGTTTGGCAAATCTAGTCTGTAACTGTCCTTTCCTATGAATTTTAACCTTAGGTAGATATTTAACAATAACTCACCAGATTAATTATGTTTTCTCAGTAACACTGAAATTCACAGCAGACTGAATTCTGACAATGCATACGAAACACACAAACCAGTTGCTTAAAGTCTGCTGTAACACAAGCCCTTTATCCTTCTGCAGGGAAGTGTGTATCTTATTCAGGTTTCCCCTGCACATTTAGCCTGTAAAATGGGAATAAACCATGTAGTGCTTTCACGGTCTGAACACCAGACCTGCCTTAGTCACACTGTCTGCATTTCGGACGGGCTGCAGTGACATCCAGTGGCAGTTAAGTTGAAACTCAAGCATACAAATCTTGGAAAAAAGATTCCAAGATTGGAACCTTCCCAACCCAAATGAGCTTCGGCTTGGCACCATGTTCAACTGAAGGAGAGCAGGATGACACCTGGGTTTTGGACAGCGTCCTCCAGGATACCACAAAAAGGATTGGGATAAGTGTGAAACCAGCTGAAAAGGAGTCCAAGCTTCTTTTTGTACTGTCTACCTGGAGCTTCAGAACCTGAAGATGTCCAGCCCAGGTGCCTTTTCCCCTCACACTGTTAACATCACTGCCAGGACCTGACAGTTCCACAGCTGGAAACACCTCCCTCACAATTTTATGTCTCTCATTGCTAACCAGCTCCTCTTTATCCAGAAGCTCCCTGGACAGTCCCCATAATAAACACAGAACAGCTTTGTTCTCTCAAAGGATTTCATGTCCCTTAAAGTAGAAAAGGGAACACATATCACAAAAAATGATTCATCAGATAAAACTAAGATCCCAAAAGGAAGCAGCAACCTCTTCCTATGTAATCTGTCTGTACGGCTGCATGAGCCAATAGTGGACTTTGAAGTTGTGTATTACACATCCAAAAAATACACCAATAAGTCAAACTTATTTTTCCAGCTTGCCTTACATCCCACAAAGCCTAAATTTACAACTCTCTCTGACTGAAGAGTACCACATACAGATAGAAAAGCTCCAAAAGGTCTTAGTGATATGGTTTAGTTTTAGGTAGTCCTGCGAGGAACAGGGAGCTGGACTCAATAACCTTTACGGGTCTCTTCCAACTTGAGATATTCTAGAATCCTATGAAAAGCTGTATCTGTACAAAAAAAGGTAAAGCACATTTCTAGCGCTCTTTACAAAATTTGTTTTAGAAATTTACGTTACTACAAGGCAATTTATTGGGTGAAGAGGGAGAAGCAGCTGGACTCTACTGCTGCACCAGGAGGTTAAGCAAGACTGATAATATAATGCAGATTTTTTAATGTACAGTGTATAACTTGCAACTTGGTGTGTATTTCAAAGATTCCAAACTGAACAGAAAGACTCAAGTCTAACCAGGTACAGAACAAGAGGTGTATGGTGAAAACCAGCAAGGCAACAAATCATGGTTATTTTACAGAGACCTGGATATTTAGCGAATAAAATTCTTAAAACTGTCTAGAAACAATTTGCTTCAGATTTAAACTGAAGGAACTATCAGCCATGTAAAAACGTTAAGCATTCTGCAAGAAAAACATGGACACATGTACAGTACGACTTCCTCCTGTTGCAGACAGAATCACAAAGCCTTTCACCTTCCCTCCAGCACTGCTGTCACACCAAAATAAAAAATCAGTTTCTTGATTACCTCGGTTACAGATAGTGCAGAAATTGCTTGGTCCTTCACTATGTTTCTTCAAATGATCGGCCATATACGCGGCTCGCAAGTACTTCCCACACACCTGGCAGGGAACTTTGTCTTCGTGACATGCTAGGTGTGAGCGCAGTCGGTCACGGGTGGCAAAGGAAGCATTACAGGTCTGCAGGTATAATGAGAACCATGTGACTCATCCATTCTGCTAAAAATACTGGTATTGTCCAACACATTCAGTATTCTTTAGAGTAAATTACTTAGCCCTGCACAAACACACACTTGACATGATGTGCAATTCTTTTTCCCACAAAATTCAGATCACCAACGTACTGCACAAAATGTGATGTTACTACCCAAAAGAACCAAGAAAGCAGAAAACCGCTCTAACATACTACAGACAGTTAAATCAAGATAGAGTTTAAGGTCTTATCTCCTCTCTGAGCATGAAGATATTAAAATTTTAAGTAGTATTTAACAAAAGAAATAGCACAAGACACTTCATTCCATTTACAGTAAACTCTGCCAGACCACTCAAAATGCCCTCTCTGTCATTGTTTTAAGTTTCGCTCCTTGATCTGACCAATCTCACTTCAGCACATAGAAACTCTTTGGAGTGTGAAGACACACACACACAAAGCACCGGAGAATGTGACAAGAGACAGTTAAGAGCTGTTGTCTGGTCCCATAGCAGCAATGCAGACCAACGGTGCAAGTGAAGCCTCAGAACTGAGCAGGTATCAGCATAGCTGCATGGCATTGTAATCAGTTTATCACTTACCCCTGATCAAGGTACCACATTCCACTTGCTGCCGAGAAACAAGCCTGATTTGGCATAAGATAATATTGATTCTACCTGCCCACTTCCCAGATATAATACATAGGATGAGGTGAGTGCAGGCTCACTCCCACCTTTAAAATCACAGCACTGGCAGGTATGTACACGTGTATCCTGCTACAACAGCCCGCCAGTTCTGAACAGCTCACTCTGTCTCTAACGTGTGGAGGGAAACACATCACCAGCAATAACTGTACAAGGTATTAAAGACACAGTCTGGAACTACTGCTCACCAGTGCAAGAGGAAAAACAAATGCAAGCATACACTAGCATGACTAGACCAAGCAGGCAGCAGCAAATTCACTAGTGTTCAGTGCTTCGCTCATACCACTTTTATATAAAATAACACAGGCTTGAGATGCATAAACAGAACCCTCTAAGAGGTAATACGAGACTACTGAGTGACTCAGGAACTGGGTATCTTCTGTTGTTTCAAGTATCAGTGTACAATTAAACAACTGTTTCAACAGAGACAGACTTGTTAAAGTAACAATCCTAGTAAAACTGAAAAATTACAACTTCAAGTAAGTGAAACTGATAATGCAGGAGAGGACACCCCGTATATAATTTTATATAATTTAGTTAATCAAGACTTTAATCTAAAAATGCGTGAAGGCAGCAGAAGAGCACCTATCAATTTCAACTGGCTTTCCCTATGGGATGCTTCAGCACGGCAAACACATCCGGAGCCGAGGCTCCTCTGCAGCCAGCACAAGGCTCAGCACCTCAGAGGACCAGGATTTCATGAACTCAGACAACAGCGGCATTATCTGGATTTCTGTGACACACATAGTTCAGATGAGCTCACCAGACAAAAACTGATAAATTACAAGCAGTGAGGATTAAGAGGTAAAGCCTTGAATGTGAAAGATTTCTCATAGTTTGAAGTCTCGGTACACAGCGCTGAGCAAAACAGGCGCAGCCTGCGCTCCTTGCAGTGTTCTCAGAGGGAAGCACTCACTTAGGGTGGGATCCCAGCACTGTCTCCAATTGCTCGGTTGGGCAGAGACTAGAGATGGGTAACCAGGCAGTTGAGGATGGCAGCCAGAAGCTCCACCATCAGCATGTCTGGCCACACTGAGCCATAGTGAGTGCCCGCACAAAGCACCGGGAACGCAGGCCAGGGACAAACCACACAAACACAGGGATGCCAGAAGCAAAGCCGCATCTGTCCCACTGGGAGCTTATCGAGTCGAAAGCTTAGAGAAAGGCAATATAACCATTTCTGTGTTTGATTTCTCACTCTTGCTGCTGAGCTGTACAAAGTTCACCTCTGGATAAGCTATATAGTAAATATATCTGCGAAGAAGCTTAAAAAAAAAATGAAGTCCAGTGGAGAAAGCAAGAACCAGTTCAACTGAATTGTAACAATGGGAGACAGGACTAGGTTTAAAGGAAAACCCAAAGTTAATGGTCAAATAGTTAATATTTACGAAAGGTATAGAGAAAAAAATAGTTCTATTTTACAAAAGATGTGAAGTGCTAAATAAGTGCTAAGTATTTATAATTAATTGTTAATCATAGCAGAAAACTCTCCAGTGCTTTTCTATCAAACATTGCACAGGTATATAAATAGATCAAAAAGAATATATATAAAGTTTAAAAAACATTGTTTAAGAAATACCTCTTGAAGTTTCAACTTTTCTATGGATGTGGATGTCTCTGAGCTTATTCCATGGTGGCTGCCATTTTCCTGCTAATAGGCAGGAAGTAAGAGAAATTAGGACAGGAAGAAACTCATTCTGCATTGAAATCAATGGGAAAAGCACTGGACTTGGGGTGTCAATTTTAGGTTTACTTAAATAACTAGATCTTTCTCTCTCACAAAACTTGTGCTTTAATTTAACCTGCATTTTTCTCTTTTTTTTATTTAAATTGCCAGAAGAACAAACTGCCTCTTGTCTCTGAGAAGGAGCAAGCTCCTGTTTTCTCCCTTTGTTCTTTCACGTCCACATTTTCAGGTCGCAGTTTCCTCCCACACAGCATCTATCTTGGGTACCACTCACGCTCCAAAGCCAACAACCCAGCTTCGCCCCTTCCCGCGACACGTCAGCAAACTGAGCTACCCCGTTACGGCGAGAAAACCGACTCACCAGCTCTCCTACACCCAGAACTAGATTGTCAGATTAAATCACTACTGGAACAACCCAGGGGAGAGGATCTGGAGTGCCGTTTGCTATCAGGGTTGGACACCACAGCAGCCGCTTGGATACAGCTGCTCAGCTGCCTTGGTTCTGTGTAGGCCTTCCCTGTCCTGAGTCTATTTTAACAGTAATTAAAAAGCTGAGTTCCAGTCTTTTTCTGGCATCTGGTGCTACAGAGGCTGGAATTCAGGATATTTTTTCAGAGACCTGTGAAGTATAACTGTTGCTGCAGGGGGATGAGTGCTGATTACATGCTCAGCACTAACAGATACTGTTGTTGCATGACGTTCAGCTTACAATTGTCCTGCTTCACATCGTGTCATTTTATTTATCCTGAAGTTGGGCTGACACCTTCACACTTTGTTTCAATAACCCAAAACTGTCCCATGATGCCACGCCAACAGAACATCAGATATCCACTGGTTTGCCAAGACACACAAGGGCTCCGGTAACCTGCCAGTGGATTTTGGTGAAATCGTAACGGAGCACCGCTTCAAAGAATGTCACCAGAATAGAGGGTTCTGCAAAGCTTTCCTGTTTACTGACAGAGCACTTCTCTTCTGCAGTGAACATTAACAAAGTGTGACAGTAAAAGGCATTTTCAATAGGAACTCAACATTCAAAAAGGATGCTCAATGTTCTTCAGGCTGCTCTCACGGGGAGCTAATTTGCCAAACAAAATCAATGGGAAAAGATAATGGAAAATGGGGAAACAACATGCCAATATTAAGCTATTTTCTTTCTCACGGGCCAGATTCTGTGCTCAGATACACGTCATGGAAAAGAAGTGTAACTAGTTATGAGATAATAACAAGGAGAACGTTATCAATTTATACATCAGCTTTCAGATGTGAAACAAGATTCCCAGTGTGATAGCATCCCTTCCGTGGTTTGTACCATGTACAGTAGATCTGACAGGATATTACAAAGTACTTTTTTTGCAAAGAAATACAACAGCTCTTTAACACAGTTTTTATATCTTAAGATTTATGAAAAATTAACTTTGCAGGGTTAAGCAGACACAAATCAAACCCAACCCACACCTGAATGACAACTCCACCTCTGTCCTGATGCTGGTACTCTACAGCCTACAGCTAATAACGGAAACGAACAGTGCACACAGAATAATGGCACTTTAAACAACACACAATGAGAAATACTGTTCTTAGAAACTGCAATCACAAAATACATGTGTGCAAGGAGATAGAGTTGAGCTTGGCTGTATAATCTTAGCTTCCATATTTCTTCATTTTCTCACTCTTATTGTTTCCTCTGATTCGCACTGACTATATTTTGTATTTAATATTCTTAAATCAATAAGAAAACTAGACAAAAATAATCAGGCGTCAGCTAGCAGAGGACAATCCATGTCTATCAACGCTATTCATAACCTGTGTTCATTCAGTAACCTCGATATCAACTGGCAAAAGATTATGCTGGTACCTGAACATTCACTTTTGTACTTGCACACAAATATACACATACGGAAAAAATCTGTAGTTACCCTCAGTTCATCCACCCAGACCCCTTGCTATCCTCAAACTGTGAAATCTTTTTATGAGTGGAATTTTCCAACTTATATAAATCTATATTCCCTAAATCATCTTGAGAAGCTCAAATCAATCTAAGGCTTTACATAGGATACCCAGCTAAATAAACGTGAAGGCTCCATGGCCTGATTTCAAAGGTGCTGGGTTTCCACAGATCATACGGAGGTCAACAGAAACCTTAGATGGCTCTATGTGTCTGAAAAAAATGTTCAGTGAGTTATTAAAGTTGCAAAATGTTTCCAAACTCTGACAATTTGGAGGAAATACAGGAGACCTGTCAAAAGGGGAAAAAAAAGGCAGATCAGGAGGCAGCAGCCACGCAGGGCTGAGAGAATTCATGAAAGGTGGTTGAAAATTTTAGAAGAAAAAAAATCTTTTAACTTTCACCGTCTTCAAAAAAACTGAAAATTACCTCGCTCCAACCTTCTTTAAATAAATAATTAAATAAATATTTTTTCTAGGGACCGAGCTGCCAGCTGTTAGCCCAGCAAATGCGTTAGAAGTTTGCCCAACAACTACGTGACAGCAGTGGATACTAGTGGATGCTGATTCTCAACTTTGGTTTTAACACTTCCAAGCACCTTTTAAAACTCTCAGCAAATTAATTACAAAATATGTTTTAGATTTGATCTTTCAAACCCTAACAAATAATTTATTAATTGCAAAAATCCACACACAGCATTATGACATTGTATTGCACAGGGTACTGTCATGCTGTTATCTATATTCCCCCTGAAATTCAAAAAAGCTTCCAGTTTTGCTCAGTTCTGAAGACTATGTGATAAAAAAAAGAGAATCTTGGCAAGTTATGATCATTTACCAATTTTATTTGAAATTGTTCTAAAAAATGAAGTCATCGTTGGTGCCTCCTGTTGGCAACCACTGCAATAAAAAAGGGGGAGGTGGAGGGAATTGCCTCTAAGCCCAGGGAGAAGGTGGCTGGGTGAGAGATGCAGGGCTAGCCCGGGACGGAGCAGCAGGAGGACATCTGGGAGAAGGGAGGGAAGCAGGAGAACAACGCTGTGAATGACATAGGGAGCTGGGGAACGGGAGGGGTGTAAAGCAGCGCTTGCTGTCCCATGCTGTCATTTACAATTGCTTATCGCATCTCACACGTATGTGGGATTTTTACTGATACTCCGTAATTGCCTGCGCACACAAACGTGATGCCCAGGATCGCCCGAACGTCGGCCTCGGCCCCGCCAGCTCCTACCTGACACTTGTGGGGTCTCTCCGAGGTGTGCACCTGCTTGATGTGCCCGTTCAGGTGGTCTGGCCTCGAAAGAAAACACACAGCACACTTAGAACAGGTACTGAGAATAAACCTACAATTTCAACAAACAAAAGCCAAGAGCCTCTATCACAAGCGCAGCAATATTCAGCTTGATCCCAGATCACCCACAGATGGGACTCCGCTCGGGAAGTGCCCTCTCAAACTCGCTAGGAAAGCTGCATTTCCTCAGGAAAAAATTATGACTGAGCGATCAGAGCAAACAGGGAATACAAGCTGCAGTTTTCACACCTGTATGACTCCTTCCAAAATCCTGTTTAGAGATTGACAATCAGGGCGCTTTGATTTACAGTTGCTGTATATGGGAAAATCAGACCCTTTTGGTTTATTTTCCAAACATGGAGGTAAGGAGCCAACTTTGCGTACCTCAGTGCAAAAAGACTGACTGAACTCTGTTGCTGTGACACATTTTCCACCACCGCAAGATGAAAAAGCCCTGTCCTAACTCACAGCGTGGTGGGGAGACCACAGGAATACAAATACAGTGAGGGTCCCAATGAGAAAGTGCAATGGAAGAGCAAATTATTACTGAGAAAAGACATTCTTCCCAATTGGTAGAAGCCTACTTTGAAGAAGAGAGGGCTGAATGGCTGCAGATTTTCTCGGTGGGAGCTTCTCCTAGTGGCAAGAAAGCTGTTCATTGTATGAGGCCAAAACTGCTTGGAAACAAGTTCTCCACCCTCTCCTCCCCCAGCTCCCCAGCTACGCCAATGAGAGGGCGCGGGATGGAATTCCCGCACTGCAGACAGAAAATAGACCAGCCTGGCAGCCAGGCTGCTTGCCCTGATGCTCCTGCGCGGGCTGGGGTGGTGTAACCTGAGAGAGGGGCTGGGGTCGCCCCTAGCAGCTCAAGCCTGGCAGCCCCCAGTGCTGCCCTGCTGAGCCGAGAAAAGGATACTGAAATTGGACTTCCAACCTCCTTTGGCTGCTCCCACGACTGGATACTGAAACTTAAAGAAAACGTCTCTACTCTTCATTCATACTTTGGTTTTACAAAGACGTGTAGACATTTCTGTTGTTTACTTTTATAGCAACATTCCTGCTTTCACACTAAATTACTGGGAAAATTGAGAACTCAAGAAGGATCTCGCACTTTCCCTTGTTGACAAAAGCCCTTCATACAGCAACAGCAGAAACCTTCAAGTGTGAATAAAAGTAATAAGAATTGGCAGGTGATCCCAGGTAGCACTTTAACAATAAAAATACTTCCAACCCTAGCTAAGGTGAAATGTTATGACTTTCCCTCTCTACACTTACAGTCCTTAGAAAAGTCAGTCCTTAATTATTGCAGATTTTTTAAAAAAGCATCTACGATTTCTTAATTTATTTCAGTAACAAAAAGTTCCTCTGTCAAAAAAAGAGTGAGCAGGGGCACAATTCCTACATCTGTGTAGCGGAGACAATTGCAGCCCTAGTAGCCTTTTGATTTGTTTTGGTATTGGGGTTCCAGCCCTCCTGCTGGAGCCAATCCACCGCTGCATACAGTAACACCAAGTGTAGGCATCCCCTGCCCCCGTCACTGCCAGCCTCAAAGCCAGCATCAAACTTCCCAACAAGTTTCAAACTCATTAGCTCAGACTGAAAGATAGCACTAACACAACTACATGTATCAAAATACTTATTAAATTAACTCCCACAAACAGCGACAACAACAAATCAGCAACATGAAATTCATGAATCTTACGTATGTTGCAGGGCAGAAAGAGGATCCCCTTCAGAAGGATGCAAACCCAAAGGACATAAAGACCATGTATTAAAAGACACTTGATGGTGCAGCCTTTGTAATCTCACCTCTTCCTTCACATTTGGGTGACAAAAACCATTATGAACTAAGAGAAACGAAGGGAAGTTAAGAAAAAGAAAATTTAAAATGGATACAAGAAAAAGAATAACCTTGAGATGTATTAATACTTTGCACCTCAACAGCACCTTCAAACCACCTACGAGTCAGCAGCCTCAGGACCCCTGTGTGAGGCAGGTAACTATTTTGACACCCATTGCACAGAGGAGACATTCAATGGAGAAACAAACTGGTATTCCCAAGGACAGGCACGCACTGAACCATCACCCAGAAGCCAGCTACTCCCAGTTCTATGTCTTAATTATTTCTAAACCCTTTCAGGAGGCTGCAGAATAGCGTCCCAGTCGAAATAATGGAAGTCTCGTTTCTCGAGCAACTGTAAAATGAAACAGTCAAACTATCCCAAGTTCAAACTGTTCTTGATTCCCAAGAGACAGGAAAGACAACTTCCTAGGTCTCCGTTGGCGTCTATGGTGCTAATCAGTACTCTCTTACCTGGAGAAGCCTTTTCCACAGCTCTGGCAGATGTAGGGCTTTCCCACAGAGCCATCGTGAGATCGAACGTGGTAGGACATCCTGTCTTTCCGCTTGAACCGTAAGCCGCACACTGGACAAGAGTAAGGCTTCTCGCCGGAGTGCGACAGCTTGTGCCGATTCAGGTGGTACACGTCCCGAAAGATCTTGCCACAGATCTCACAGGCCACCTGTTTCCTCGTCCGGCTTCTTTTCCGGGGTGCATCGGGGTCGTCCTGACCGGGGATACCATTTTCACCCAGTCTTGGGGCTGGGATGTCTATGTAGCCCAGCTGTAAGCTTGTCACCCCATGTTGAGCCTCATGCTGACGAAGACGATTAGCATCTGTGAACACCTTCCCGCAGAGGCCACAGGGCAGGATACCAGCCTCTCGCAGGCCACCGGGGGTGCCGAACATCATGGAGTCCAAGAGATTGGCTTTGCGGGGACGCCCTCTGCCCCTCTTGGTGCCCAACGTGGGGGCACTCGCAGCCACATTCTGGAAGGGCGAGGCCAGCAGCGGTGGGGACAGTGGCCCCGCCACCATGGGCAGGCGGTCCACGCCCTGCAGGACGGGCAGGGAGGACTGCGCAGCAGTCAGCGCCGCCCGTGCCGCCTCATCTTCGGGCATGCCTGCGATGCCGTTGCTGTTGGGGGCCAATGCGGCACCGTTGGTCATGTCAAGAGGGAAGCCAAGGTCTGTGGCCCCCTGGCGGAAGAGCATGATGTCGGGGCGCGTGGGGGGCACGAGGATCTGCACATTGGACTGCTTGATGACCTCCTGGCAGATGTCGATCACAGAACGCATCAGCAGGAACTTGGCGGCCGTCATGAGCTCGGGGAAGCTCTCCAGCCGCACCACGATGCGTGAGGTGTAGGCGAAGTCCAGGATGTCTCCGAACACTTTGGAGCTGATGGTGTGCATCTCCAGCTCGCGCCCGCCACCCGCCGCGCCGCCCGTCCCCTCGCCGCCCTCTGCGCCACCGCCGCCGCCGTCGCCGGGCTGCGCGCTGAACACCGACTCGAAGTACTCGCTGCAGGCGGCCAGCACGGCGCGGTGCGCGGGGAAGCTCTCGTCGCCCACGCGCAGCAGCACGTCGCAGAAGCGGCCGCCGTTCTTGCGCTGCTGGTTGAGGCTGTGCAGCATGTCTGCGCTGTGCCGGCTCACCTGGTACGTGTAGCAGCCGCCCGCGGGCGCGCCGCCCGCCTCATTCACTCGCTCCATGTGGTTGCGCCGCCCGCCGCCGCCCGCAGGGGGCGCGCGCTCTCCGGCCGCACGGCGGCGCGCGCTGCCTCCTGCTCCCCGCCCCTGCCCGGGCCGCCGGCGGCGTCGCGCGCGGCGCGAGGGACCGCGGAGGGGGGGGAGGGATGGGGGGCGAGACAAAAGGCGCGGGCGGCGCGGGGGCGCGCGCAGCGCGGGCCCTGCCCGACCCCGCCGCGGGAACAGCGGGAGCCGCCGCGGGCAGGGGCGCGCGCGGTGCGGCGTTCGCGAGGCGACGGGGAAGGGGGGGGGGGGGGGGGGGGGGGGGCTCGGCGGCGGCTCCGGGCTGCCGGCTCTGTCCGTGCCTGGGTGTTTGGAGCGGAGGAAAGATGGCAGCGGCTGCACTTCCTCTTGCACTTTCACCCCTGGGGGGAGGAGAAGGAGGGGGCGATACCACCCCCCCTACGAAAATGCAGAGGGGGCCCCCCGGCCGCCGTTCCCCCCCCCCCCCCACCGAGCACCGCCGCCGCCTGCCCGGGCCCCGCCCGCGCCGCCCCGCCCGCGCCGCCGCCGCCGCCACAAACTTTCCTCTGCTCTCCGGCCGCGAAGACCCCCACCCCGCCGGCGGAGACCCCCCCCTCCGGCCGCCCGGGTCCCTCTGCCCCCCCGCTTCCTGCCCCCCTCCCTCCCCGCATCCGCCAATGCAGGAGCAGCAGCGCCGGCAGCCCGGCCCCCACCCCGCCCGCCCGCGGGGCCGGGGGCTGCAACCCCCCCCCCCCTCCCCAGCGCGGCTCCGCCAATGCCGAGCGGCGCGCGGGGGCGGCGGGGCCCATCGCCCCCTCCCCGGCACCCGCGCTGCCGCTACCCCCTCCAAGGACGGGAGGAGGGGCCGGGGGCTGCGGGCAGCGCCCCCTCCCCGGGTGCGGATCGCCTGATGCGGACCCCACGCGGCTCAGCCCGGCGCGGCGGGGAGGGCCGGTGTGCGGCGGGAATGCTCCGTGCCTGGTGCCCCCCGTCTCGGGAGCGGCGGCACCGAGGGCCGGGGGCGGCGGCAGCGCGGCTGCCAGTCCCCTGCCCTGGCGCCGCCGGGCTGTTGGGGCTGTCCCGGTGCTGAACCGGCCCGGCTCCACCGCCGGGACCCGTCGGACCCGTGCAGGCTCCCGCAGAGAAGAGTTCCCGGCTCCTGACGAGCCCAGCTCTCCCGCACACACACTTCCAAACAGAGCCCTTTGTTTGTTAAAGACAACACTTCGCGAAGTGTTGGAGGGCACTTTTTCCCATTTGCAACATCAAGCGTAATGAAGAATCCTCGGGTGACCTGCTCACAATGAAATATCGGCACCCTGCTCTGTGGGAAACGCTCAGCCACGAGCTACAGAGCCTTCCACGAGTTCCAGCCCGGCACTTGGCGTGGCGGAGCTGGAGCAGCACGCTGGGCACCGGCGTGCAAACCAGCGCGCTGCACCTAACCTCCAAAATGCAATATTACACCAGCGCTTCGGGCCACGCAGTGCCCTCAGCCTGCACACCGAATTGCTCCTGCTTCTGATGGGAGCTGTTTGTCTACACTGCAGGGAGAGTATCACCAGTAGGTTTTAATTACTGCTTTATGTATGCATACACCCTGATAGGAATGTGTATTTTTAGAAACCTGAGGTGGCTGGAGTGGTACCCACGCTGACGAACCCAGCTCAAATACACTGTATTATACAGATAACACGGTGCTCACGTTCTGTAAGTCTGTCTATGTGCCACAGGCACAGGAGTTGTACTTGCCACAATGAGGAAAAGGATTGTCTCTAAACACACTGGCCAGGCTGCAAGCACACACGCAGAGAGCAGTTAAAGAATCTGGAATGCACTTATCTTTCCTACTGGCTGTGGTCAGTTGTGCCCTTTTCTCCCCAGTGGTTTATTAATTTGCTTTCTCTTAGTCCCTACCCTCCTGACATGGTTCCTGCTTCCTATTTCAGTTCCCTCCTTGCCTTTTCTTTGTCTCTCCTCTAGGCAGGGGGAGGGGGATCCAGCCACTCTTGCTGCACTCTCAGAACTTTCTCCAGTTGCCATGGAATGTTCTGGTTTCAGCTTCCAGCCCTCCTGTTTAAAAGGCACCATCCAACACACCCTGCCTGCTTCTTTAGGTAAAACCTAAGTGTTCACCCCAAAGCATTGGCTCATTTCTGCAAGTGACCCATTTACACTTGCCATGAGGACATCAGATCAGCATGCTGGGAGCTTGTACTCCAAGTGCTGCCGTTGCTGGATGCCCGTTAAATATGATTGCTGGCACGTTGCACCCACAGGGAAATCACCAGGAGACCAACATGGTGGTTCACCTCAGCTCCTCAGCGTTCTTACACAGTGAAGGCTGGACCTCTTCTTTCAGTACTGCCACTCTCTGGCCGTATGGCATCACCAACACACTGAATGCATCACTTCTCATCCCTTTTTCAGTCCCAAACTTACCCTGTACAGACTATTGAGACTATCAAGGTAGTCACTGAACTAGCATTTGTTACAACATAGCCAAATTTCTTGCATTTGCAAATAAGCAGTTTGTGCCATGCAGACACAAAAACCTGGCTCATCAGTATAAACAGACTTGGAAGATGAAGTTCCCTACATTTAATGTGATGACTAAGTACCATTTCCTTAACTATGTATGATTACCTTCGAATTCATTTATCATCACAACTAGATACTTACTGTGGTGGAGACAAAATTCCAGATGATGTGAGAGTTTTAAATTTGAATGTTAAAATCTACATTTTCAGTATAGAGTTTCTTCCCATTTTCAATTGATTTCTAGCCTATTTTCTCTGGCATCTTGTGCACTGGGGTGTGCTGAACTTCTTTTGAATTCACCTCTTTTAAATAAAGGCATTTTCCTCAGCTACTTTATTCAGCTTCTCACTATTTCCTGTCTCACTTCTGCTCATGGGAATTCCTGAGCTGTCCCTAAATGTTTTGCAGCTGTCTGGTCCCCACTGAAGGAATTTGATTGGTGTTTCAATAGTGTTAGAAATCCTCCTTTGCTCTGAACACATATGTGCGTGCCATTTGGGACTGCACACTGTACACTGCTCACTTCACTGCATCTCAGTTGCTACTGGCCTTACTTAGAAGTACAGACCTCAAACACAGGAGATAACGCAAGACCGTGTTATAGTCCAATTGATTCAAATGCATGTAGGTCTGTGTTAATTGAACTGCAGTCATAGCTATTTTGTTGATCATTGAGCTCATGAATCTCCGTAGGTCTTGAGGCTGCTGAGATTGTCCCCATTATGATACTCTTTAAGAAGTTTGTTAGTCACTGCTTCACATGGATTATAATCTTAGCAGATATTTCTGCATATTACTTGTGCCAGCTAATTCAGTCATATGAACTGTTTCCTTTGTATGTGTGCTCCACAGAAGGACAGAACATTGCACATTTCATGGCACACTTGCAATTCCAGTGAGTAGCTGTCAGTTTTTCTGAGCTTTCACTGGAATCTTAATTAACTGTAACTGTCCTAACAGACAATTAATTCAGCATTCATTACTTGTTAGGTTGATTATTATTTAAATTTAGTTTTTAAACCTTGCTCAATTTTTTATTGGGAATCATCGCACAAGAACTCTAACCCTAGCAGCAACGATTCTCAGACGCGGAGTTTCCTCTCTAATCCAGACATGGGTCAGTGATGTGTCAGCTTTCTCCTCTAGAAGCAGAAAACTCCTGTTTAAAATACCTTGCATTCTCACAAGAATGCCAGCAACTGCTAATAGAGAGATATATGATGCTATGAAAATTATCCAAAAAGAGTTATTTTACAAGGGAAAACTGTATTGTTTTCTTCTTTTTGATCACTCTCCTCACTGCACTCAGGCTGTGTAGTCTGTCTGTTGTGTGGCAGTCCACGACAAAGTCTGGGAAGCTGATGCTAAACTGCAGAACCCTCTGTTGTTAAACTAATTTAACACAGCCTTAGAAGCCAACCTTGGATAATTAATCTCCCCTTTCTTTCCCTCATTTCTTCACTCTGCACAGTTTAAGTTATTCTAGACTACCTGGAACCAAGGCAACCTGAGCCATTCAAAACAAGATTACCACATTAAGGATCTGGTCAAAGTGGGAACACAACCAAGGATTCCATCTAATCGGCTCCCAGTGAATTAGGCATCCATGCCTAGCTAAGCAAACCTAACAGACAACTTTCTCATATAAAACATTCGTTACAATGCAATCTTAAATATGCAGTGCAAGTAGTGAATATTTGGTATTTACAGACTAATAGCTAAACTGCTGTGCTGTCCTGAGGAGTCCTCCATAAATATCAAGTAAACCAACTGGCATAAAAGTGTTAATCCAGGAAGACAACTAAGAAAGGATACATCTATATTTCTTGCAACATTCAAAAGATACAAAGCTTTCTCTAGAGACAATGGCAATAGGAATTGTGTCAACTTCCAGAGTTGCTTCACCTCAGGCAATCAGTATTATGGCTCTGTTGAATCCTCAGCACTACAGATATCAAAAATCTTACCTTTTGACAGCGGGTTCTCAAAATCTCTTTCCTCCAAACAGGTACCAGTATGAGACTGGCCCTTAGACAGTTCATTATAACCACCTTAAAAAGGTTTATATCCTCTTCAGCATGAGCAGTTCTTCCCTGAAACACAATGATAGGATTGTTTAGCAGCCAGTTCTCAAATCAAAGTACAATTCACAGTAAAATAACAAAGATAAATTTGCAAAATTGTAAAAGAAAAAAAAAATCAGAAAAATCACCTTAAAATTAACAGATTCTCTACACACCTTAACTTGCAGTTAACCCTTTTTCATGAGGGAACTCTGGCACGCTGGTTACATTCCCATACCCATCATCCTTCAAATCATAAGTACTCAAGCCGAGGTTATGATTTGATGCAGATTATTTTTCACTGGACTAGTGATGATTTCTGAGGATATGAAATTAAGAGCCTTGTTTCACCTGCTATCACAATTTTATTTTCTCCCTCTTTTTTAAATCCTGCAGAAACACCCGTGCTAAGCTAGAAACGCAGTTGCTGGCGGGCCCACAAACAGAGGTGTGGTACGGCTGCTGTCAGAAGGTGATGTACCAAACCCACAAGTGCCGTACCAACAGTGCTCTTATGCTAACACAACCTCCTCAAAATGCTTGATATCCACAAGCATTTTGCCATTAAAGTTATTTGTTAGAATAAAAAGAAGGAAAAGAAAAAAATGGATTCAAAGTACCTAAATAAGTGAGCATGCACTGGTTATTAGTAAGAAGTGTCTTTGTGTGATTTTAATGAAGCATACACTACACAGGTTATCATGATTGATTTCATACTCACAGTTTCTACCATGTATTTTACACTCGAAAATGTTACATAGTTAACCAAAAGTCTTGTAGGAGTCTTCTTGACATGCTTAGCTTGCATCTCACATAAGTAAAACTCTTCTTCAAGCTATAATAATGGCTGTTTCAGAAGAATTTCAGAATTTGGCTCAAAATGAAGCAGCTAATTTAAAATTGGTAGTTTGACAGAAAACACTGTAAGCACATTAACTACTCAGCTCTCCTAGGAAGTGACCTGCAGTTATCATCCTCGCAGGGCAGTGCTATGGAAACATGAAAGTTTCAATCATTCTGCAGCAACTGCACATTCCTCTTGTGCAAACATAAAACTGAGGCACAAGTAAAGGAAATGACTTGCTCAAAACCAATGAGTCAGCTGGACTGAGGTGAGAAGAACATGAATTTCTGAAGCCCATTTTTGTGGCAGCCCTCCATCACTCAGACCTTGTTGATGAGGTACATGCCACTTCAGTCACATTCCTGTCACTGGAGCTTGATCAAACACAAACTTCCGGGGTTTTTGTTTTGGTTTGGTTTTTTGTCACTCATGTTTCTTAATTGTTTGATGAGATTGCACCTGAAATAAAGGTTGCCTTCCTGCATTCTCTGAACACCCTGTAGTATATTGCTTTCCTCACCTTACTGAGAACATTATTAGAAAACACCCAGTTTATCAGTTATGTGCTCCTATGACTGCCTGATATCTGGGGTCTCATTCCTTCTTGGAACCTCAGGCTATGCTGGCTGACGTAGCTGGGAGCTGCCCACCCAAGACCACCTCTGCAACTGGAATGCGATTCCCAGCCTTTGGAAATAGACCCCCTCTGGCATTTCATCTAGAGTTCCTACATGGAATCATCTCAATTTAAAAAACATACATACACATTTTTAAGAAAAAAAAAAGGCAATTCACATAATCCATCTTCATCAATGCCCACTAAGGAGTTCCTTTAACCTCACGAGTAGATCTCAATCTCTCCCGTCTCCTTTCATTTTCATCTGGCGGCTTTTCTGGGCTCCTCTGGCATTGTATCCAAAGTTCTACAAATATTTTCCTTGATTTTTCCTTTCTCTGATTGACTTTTTTTTTTTTTTTTAGTGTGCTTTTATCATTTGCTCCCCATGTTCTAGCTCTGACTGCTGTCCTCAGAGCACATCATTTATCACTTCCCAGTCACTCGCCTTTCCATCACTTATGCCATTGTCACACCTAACATCTCATGATCACAACCACTCCCTTCTTCAAGTGCCACATAACACCAAACATCTCTATATTAAAAAAAAAATCACAGCAGTCATCAGTAAATAAAAACAATTACAGCCTGTTCACAACCTGTAATTGCTCTCTATTGAACAAACTTTTGAAGCTCAGATGAGGGTGCTGTTACAAACTGGTATGAACTACTTTAAATATTCTAGCATATGAGAGTGTTACTTTGGTTAAGAAAAAGCAGACAAATTATCTTTATTAACTAAATTCTTACCCCCTTCTGGTCATTAAGGACAACGCTCAACGCTGAAGGAGTTTGTAGGTGCCTAAATCTCTCATAGGATGATTGCTCCAGTAACTTTCTGGAAAAAAAGTATTTAAGAGCATATACTGAGCAGTTGTGCATAAAGAACACCATGAATACCTAAAGCAGGAAAACAAAAACCACCCAGTTACTAAATTTTCAAGCCATACATTTTATTAACTTCTTTGTTCATTCAGCCCACACTTAAAAAATAATGTTTAGTTTGACTCAATCTGTGGGCTTTAGAGTGAATATGTAAGAACTTGTCACTAGCAGCAAGTTCTGAAGTCTGCCAACATCTACTGCAAAAAAATAGGTGGTCTTAAGCCCTGACTGAGCACTCAGGATTTGCATTTTTCTGTGCTTTTCCTAAGACTAGAAGTGATCACAAACACAGACTCATTGTGCGACTGAATTCAGCTGAAGGATCAACAAGCCAAATTCGTAGGAAAATATTTATACCAGGACCAAATCCACTATGACCTATATTGAAAACAGCCATTGTTCACAAGGAATAATTAGAAAACCACAAACAAACATACAGAGGTAGGTGCATTTATATTTACCCTAGCTTAGCTGTGCTAACGTTACCAGGAATAGTAATCCCAATTTTATTTGAGATTCTATTTCAGTAAGTTCTGTATAAGCTCATATTAATGACAGTTCATACTATAAAGAGTTTATGACATCAAACACTGCTGTTTTGATTAAGATGAGACAAGCAGGGGATATGCAGAGGCAGAAGAAGATAGCAAATAGCAGTGTGCTTTACGTGGCACTACTGCTATCTTGTTATTTCGTTTTTACTGTAAGCTAAAGAAGACTCAATGATCCTGTTACCGACACGGCTGTAAGGTTAGTTAAATCTTATCAATCCTAGAGTGCCCAGAACCCTGTCTGAGGATGTGCTAGCTGGCTCTACTGCAGTGTCATTGTAAGTGCCTATACTGTGGGAAGAGTGTATTTGTGTTTAAAAAACATGCTAAGTTTTAAATTTAGAGACAACCTATGAACCCAACGTTTTTAATAAATTGAGCCAAAAAAGCCTTCCTGGAAAGGTTACAGAATAGGGGGAAAGTGTTTCTGTAAATGATTCCAATTCAGCCAAATATGTCAGGGAAACAAACTCGGAGACGCCAAAAATCCTGAGGACTTGCACAAAATTATTCCCTTATGTCATAAACCCACTTTTAATTCCTAATCCAGCTGCGGAGGCTGAGGGGAGCCCGGGCTGAGCCACGCCTCCGTCTCCACTCAAGGGAGCTCGCCCGTCCCCACACACAGACAGACAGACAGACCGACAGACAGACAGACCCGCACTCGGTATCACGGCCCCTCCTCCCTCGATCCTCCTGTACCGCCCCTCAGGCGGTGCCGCCCCGCCCCGCTCCTCAGGCGGTGCCCTCCCGCCCGCGCTGTGCAGAGGCGGCACCGCGAGGGGGCGCTGCGCGCAGGTGGGCGCTCGGCGCGCGCCGTTTCCCGCCCGCCGCGGAGTCGCGCACCGCCCCAGTTCTCGCGACTTTCCCCGCCCGCCGCCCCAGTTCTCGCGAGAGTTGCGGCGCGTGCGCTGTTCTCGTAGCGGGGCGTGGGGTCCCGCGGCGGCGGCTCCCGGGCGGGCCCGGGAACCACCGGCACCATGAGCGGCACGCTCGCCAAGATCGCCGAGATCGAGGCCGAGGTGCCGCGGTGGGGCTGGGGCACGGGGCGCCGGGCGGAGGGTCTGGGCCCGGTGGGAGGGGCGGCCGGGTCTGACAGGCCCCGCGGTGCCGTGGGGGCGGGAGGTGCCTCTCGGGGTCGGGCCTTCAGAATCACTGATTGCTCTGAGCTGGAAGGGACCCCCAGGGACCACCGAGTGCGGCTCCTGTCCCAGCTCAGGACACCCCCGCACTCACACCGCGGGGCCAAGGGCGTTGGCCAAACGCTGCCGGAATGTTGTCAGGTTTGGCCCGGTATTGCGGCCCTGGGAGCTGTTCCAGGGCTCCGAAACCCTTCTGAGTGAAGAAGCCTTTCCCTCTGTTCCCCGCTCTTGCAGATGGCCCGAACGCAGAAGAACAAGGCCACCGCGCACCACCTGGGGCTGCTGAAGGCGCGCCTGGCCAAGCTGCGCCGGGAGCTCATCACACCCAAGGGCGGCGGTGGCAGCGGCGCCGGGGAAGGTGCGTTGGGCTATGGGGAGGCTGTGGCCACTTCTCCTCGCTGAGGTGCGGGCTGGGTGACAGAAATCATCTGATGAGAGTGGCCCCTGTCTGCTGACATTGTGAATCTCCCTCCTGTCCTGCCCAGCACAGGACCTCAGCTGTGGTTTGTGGCCCATTCTGGGGCTTTGGGGTGGAGCCCTTGTTGAATTATAGACTGTTGCACAGACAGAGGGGTGCAGGGCAATATAGATTGTCAGCTCTCATGCCCTCATCCCCCTTGTAAGGGAAGCTTACCAGACTTTTACTCAGACAATATGAAGAGAAAATAGCAGGACTGTTGTGCAGAACCTTAGAAGACTGCAAATGTCAATCTTTAAATGAATGTTTTTTCTCCTTATTTGCAGGTTTCGATGTTGCAAAGACAGGTGATGCCCGAATTGGGTTTGTGGGTTTTCCGTCGGTGGGGAAATCTACTCTGCTGAGTAACCTTGCTGGAGTTTACTCCGAAGTGGCAGCGTATGAGTTCACTACGCTCACTACGGTGCCTGGCGTCATTAGATACAAAGGAGCAAAGATACAGGTGAGATTTTCTGTGTGTGAGGATGAGGAGTTACACACAGATGTAATGGTGTTACAGCTGACATTAGCAAGCCAGAAGTGACATTTAGAAGTGTCTGAGAATACATCGGAAATGTTTGCATGAGGTGCTAATTTTACCTAATGCTTTTCCCTTTGCTCTGGGGAGAAGTTCCTGTGGTAGCTCTCCTGTTCTGGATGAATTGGATCTGTTCTGTTGTACCAGTAGGGCACCAGAGATAATGCAATATACAAGAATTAAAGGGGAATCAATTTTGCTATGTTCTGTTCAAAATTGCAGTAGAGTTGGCTGGTTTAGGAGAAAAATAGAATTAGGTTTTACGTTCTGCATGAAGAAGACTGTTTTCCTCATGAGTTATTTTCCTTCCCCTGAACAAATAGCTGCTTGATCTCCCAGGAATTATTGAGGGTGCCAAGGACGGTAAAGGCAGAGGCCGGCAGGTCATTGCAGGTGAGTATCTGGGTGCTGGAGGTGGCATCCTATCACTGGTTCAGTCAGTGCAGCTTGCAAGAATGAAGGGCTGAATCACCATTTCTGATGTCTTTAAAAGCTGAACTGTGTGCTGGAATTGAGCTGCCTGATGCGAAGCAGTAGCCACTTCCTTTTCGCTCTGTCTTCAGTTCTGGCGTTTGGCATTTGCTGAGCTTGTCCTCTGCATTGACGTTGTGGTCAAAGTATGACCACTTTTGAAGGCAGATGTGATCCCATATCGGACAAGGCTGCTGTCTTCATTTCTTTACCTACCTTATTGTCATCATTCTGGGGTCTGAATGTAGACAGGAAGGCTTTTCCAGCCTCAGTGATTCTTATAACGTGTAAGGATCTGTCTGTCAGTGGTGCTTGGCCAGCACCACAAACTTTGGTCTTACTGGAATTTAAAATAAGCCCTGTACTGGCCTTGAGGGGTTTAATCACCATCAGCCCACTGAGCCGTATTTTGCGTTGCTTTGTCTCAGATTTGTGTAAACCTGCTTTTTTGAGGGATGATTCTCTTTTTGTGGTTCTTAGTTGCTCGAACCTGTAATCTCATTCTGATTGTTCTGGATGTGCTGAAACCCCTCGGTCACAAGAAAATAATTGAGAATGAACTGGAGGGATTTGGAATTCGTCTGAATAGTAAGCCCCCCAATATTGGCTTTAAAAAAAAGGATAAAGGAGGCATTAACCTTACAGCCACAGTAAGTTGGAAGTTTTCTTTAACCAAAATTAAAAAAAATGTGCTTGAAGAGAGGTGTTTGCAGTTCATGGTATGGCTGGGGCCATTCCGTTGCTGTGCCTTCTCTAGATGCTGAGCTTTGTGCTGTGGTCAGTTACCACTCGGATGTCTGTACCTGCTCTAGGAGACTGACTACCTCCTTGCCCCCAAATAAAAGAGGCTTGAGTGCTTTCCAGCAATTTCCAAGGTCCAAAGCAGATGACGGGAAAACTGGTTCTCGCTTGGTGACTCTTCTGGAGAAGAGCTTGGAATTCTAGGCCTTGCAACCTGGACTGCTCCTCATTTTCCATTTATCACCAAATATTTAAAAATATAGAAATAGCCAGAGAGCAAAAATCAGAACCCTCTGTGGAATCAGGGTACCTAACATGAGTTGTCTGGGCCCTGGACTGGTAGACAGGCAAGTGTGCACTGCAGCTGGTCCCAGACTGACAGGAAATGCTTCTTTTGAAAAGTCTATTTGCAGCAGTCAGTAGGGCATTAATATTGATAACGCTGTCATGATGTAAATAATTTTCCCTCTCGTGAGGCTGACAATGGTAAAGTCATTGTCAAGTCCAGTAACTTCACTATGCAGCTATTATTTTTAGTAACTTCTATGCAGTAACTGCTAGATGATAGCATTACAGATTATACTTGATTTGATTGCAGGCTTTTCTGTTCCTTAATGCTGTGTCTATGTTCAGTGTCCTCAGAGTGAGCTGGATACTGAGACAGTGAAGAGCATCTTAGCAGAGTATAAAATCCACAATGCTGATGTCACGCTGCGCAGCGATGCCACTGCTGATGACCTCATTGATGTTGTTGAAGGGAACAGGTACTGTTTGAACCCTGGGTCAGGCATACTTGCAGTTTACCTTCCACAGAAAAGAATTGTCTCTGAGGTTTGCTTCCCACAGAGGCCGAGCTAAGAATCAATAAATGCTGTTTAGCACTTTCATGTCCTGTTTTCTTGCAAACAAAGGTAACGGTGGATTACTGCAGGGCTGTCATGGTATCTCCTTCTCTTTGCAGAGTTTACATCCCATGCATTTATGTCCTAAATAAAATTGACCAGATTTCCATTGAGGAACTAGATATTATTTACAAAGTACCCCACTGTGTACCAATATCAGCTCATCATCGCTGGAACTTCGATGATCTGCTGGAGAAAATCTGGGACTACTTAAAGCTAGTACGAATGTAAGTGCCAATTGCTGCTTTCTGTGGCATTAAGTGTAGGGCTGAGACTGAAGAATGGCCAAGAATGGTTGAACGATGGTTATTTTATAGTGGGTTTTGACTGGCTTAGAACTCGCTTTCAAATGATGATGTCTGTTGTCACTGAGGTGTGTTGATTTTGTAAACTGGAAACTGTGCTGCCCTGGTCTCAGAGTTTCTTAACAGTTACAAATCCTGTGTTTTGATCTTGTAGGGGAATTGAATGAGGCCTTTGTGAAACCAAGTCCAAAGTACATCTTAAAAAAAAATCCTGAAAATTTGGAAGTCTAGGCAAACTTAGAGCAAAGTTGTGATTTTCAGAGGTACCTCTTTTCAGCCTGTCATTAGTGATGTGCATCAGCTCTCTTAACAGAACTGGATTTAGTTCTTCTTCTTCATCCAGTCTTTTAGATGCTTTTGGTATAAATTATTATAGCTTTAGCTCATATTACTAATGCACTTCTTTGGATGAATTTATGAGTGAATTTACTCGTATTGCAGTATTTGTTGTCTTTTAAACTTGTATCTACTGTAAGTACATTGTAAAAAGGGTGTGGAGATATCTGGGCTATAGACTTGTTGGGTTTTTCCCTAATATAACATAAAAAAATCACAAGTCAAAACCATAACATCGTAGATTTTCTTTTCCATCAACTGTTCCCGTTTCATCTTCTTGTAAGCAACTGCAGAAACACTAGGGATAAGTCTTTGCAGTGACAAGGGACAACCTGCTGCAGCCACTGGATACCCAGATGCATTTACAGCTTAAGCACACCAAATTATTTACAGCGTATCTGTTGTCACCACTGAAGCAGCAGAACTCTGCTTGGGCACCTGCAATGACAGAGCGAGTGACCTATGGCATCTCACGATGGGTCAAAAGTAAAGAGGTGGTTTTGGTATTGACCAGATGTTCCTCTGCGTTACAGCTACACCAAACCGAAAGGGCAGCTCCCAGACTACACCTCTCCTGTGGTGCTGCCTTACTGCAAGACTACTGTGGAGGATTTTTGCATGAAGATCCACAAAAATCTCATTAAAGACTTCAAATAGTAAGTACTATTGTTAAAGAATAAGTTAGAGAATAGAAAATAATCCACCTCCTGGTACATTGTTTCATTGTCCTGTAAACTAGAAGGGAAAAAGAGAATTTGATTTTTTTTCATGTGGAATGGAATAGATCTCCCTCTGACAATTAAGCCTAATACTTAAATTACTGTATTTGATGTTCCTGTGCTCTTTCTCCCTAGGGACAGTTTTTTTAGTAGCACCAGAGAGAGCATTGTAGAGCACTGTCCTGTCTGCACAAGCATTCTGGGTGACTTCATACTTTGTTTTGATCTGCTTGTGCTCTTGTTCACCCAGGCTACTCACCCAAGTACTTGCAGAATAAAAATAGCTCTAAACATTGCTTTCTGTATTAGTTTTGTTACAGAAATAGCTGTTCTGCTGTGCACGTTATACTTTCACAACTTTTAAATTTGGGCTTTCTTCTCCTTTCAGTGCACTGGTGTGGGGCTCATCTGTTAAACACAACCCTCAGAAAGTTGGCAAAGACCACACGCTTGAGGATGAGGATGTTATTCAGATTGTGAAGAAATAAAGTTGTTCTGACACCATTTGCCACTGTGCCTGACATCTGTCAGTAGTTTTAAGTGGCAAAGAACAGACCCTTTCTGTCAAATCTATAGCAAATGGGAGTTGATTTTGTATGGTCACAACCTCCTGCATGGTAAAACCACTGTTTCTAGCCACTCTGGCAGAAATCACACAAGAGAAAATCACATGAACGGGCTTTGATGCCTGGAACCATTTTCTGCTGCATGTAAGTGTATTTCCAAGTGGGGAAATAGTTCACACATCAGGATTTTGTTCTAAATTAGAACAAAACATGAAAACCAGAGGCTGGAAAAGCAGATATTATGAAACAGCGCTAAGGACATAGTTCTGATTATGGCTGCCTCAGTCTGAAGTGCCCTCACTTGAGAGCTTCAAGGCTATTAATAGTCTTGCAGTTATGGAAAAGAGAATCGGTTCTGCTCATGAGCAGCCACTTTTCTCAGCTGTTCATACAAGCAGAAGCAAAGACAATGCTTGTGGTTTTACTGTGTTAGCAACTGGGTGCTTTCAGGTTTTGTTAGAAGAATTTCCTGCTTAGTTCAGGGAAGGAAAATAAGCTGGGAAGGAAAATAAGCTGCACAAGAGAAGCAGGTGGCTCGAAAAGCAGTGGGTCCATTTCTTCTTACTAGAATTGATGACAGTTCAGCTTTACCACGAGCAAAAAGCATCAGCCTCAAGCATTGCTCTCTGACAAATAAAGAAGCATGGGTGTTCACTTAAATGTGTCTGTGTAACATGAGAAGCACAGCAATTGCACACACCCATTCAAGCACTAAAGCCTTGCAGCAGCAGTTGCTCCTCTGCCTGGTAAAAGCACATTTCAGCCTTGAGTCTCCTCTAAATGTTTTCCCTACACTTAGATTCCTGCATGTGAGCCAGGCTCCTGCACTTGCACTGCACTGACTGACCTAGGCTGGAAGCTGTGGCTGGCAACCATCCAACACCCTCTCCTTAGACCTGGTTATTTCTACCAGTTCTAGGACACTGGAATCCCATTACACTTATCTACAGCTGTCCAAAACAGGTATTCCATGGTGAGTCTGGAGGGAGGCCAGGTCCCTTCATGGGAGGAGGCTGCTCCTCCACAGGGAAGACAAACCCAGGTTGAAATTCCCCACTGATTCTGCTCACACCTTGCTTCCAAAGCCTACACCCAAGAACAGTGCTGAAAATTAACCAATGCACTAGCAGTGTAGTTCAGCTCAAGAGCAGGGGATACAGACAGCTGGTAGAATCAACTTTATTTACAGAACATTACTGGGAAAGTGTCAAGTTAAAAAAGTATGAAAACAACCGTACAAGAACAAGCTGGTGATTGCATGTTTTACACAGACTAGTTTGGGAACAACCCCTCGAAGTATGGGTGACCCCCAACAGATTCCACACGGGAGATATCAGCTATTTCTGTACAAAAGTCTCTGCTGGACTGAAACAAACCCACCACAACCATTACAATTACAGGCAAGGGAGGCTGGTTTTTTTTTTCTCCTGCTGCTGGCTTTGCATTCAGTGAGACCTAAAAGAGCAAGTCCGTGAGAATTTGTTTCTGCTTTCACCTTTTAAAAGGGCACAATGGCCTATGCTGGGCAGAGGACAGGACAGCAGTACCAGACAACACATGTGAGAAGGTGAAGTGAGGAACAACATGCTAGAAGGATGGAAGAGAACACTGAACTGCTCAGGGAAGTGAAACAGGCTTAAAAAGAACATAGTATGTTAAAATCAAATATACACAAGTAAGACCACAAAACTACCCCCCATCCTACCCCTCGAGGCACAGGCACTGGCTCCAGAGGGGGCTTCACAGTAACTGCACCAGCAGATGCACATCAGGCCGAAGAGCTTGGGACTGCCTCCCATCAACAGCCCTGAAGGCAGCACAGAATACACCACAGCTACAACCAAGGAGCTGAGGGGTGAGGATTCAAAGGCTCCGTTTTGATGACCTTTAACTAACTGGCTTGAAAAATTAAAACCAGGAAAATACTGCATCTAAAGCAACTCCAGCCCTCTGGAAAGCACAGACCAGTGGGTACCTGCAGCCCCTACTCCCGGCAGGCTGAGCAGCTGGGTGTATCCTTACTGTACCAGCTCTCATACTCAAGGCTGTTTGAGGACTGAATAATTCTTTCACTTGATGGCAGGAGTTGCACATACATAGAATCAGACCTTTGTTACACAGAAAGCAAGACATGGGCTTCTGACCTTGACATTTCAGCTACACTGAGTGCACAGAACATGACAGAAGAATGTGAGGATAAACCTAGAGATGAGCAGCAAGAAAAGGCAAAGCAACTTTATCCTGTTCACTCACACTGAGGATATGCAACTTTAATCTTAAAGAAAGTCCCACACGTACAATGGAGAAAGATCCAAACCATAGGCACAACTAAAGCTCAACTGTTATCAGCTACTCTTATGTACAGCTGTATAGGTTCAAAAAGGCTATTCTATGTGTATATATACAAAAAATTGTTTATACACAAGTCTGTACACAAGGGTCTATACATTTAGTTTTCTGCAGGAGGAATCCATAGCTGCTACCTCTATACTAGAGAATATCAGCACTTCATTCACATATCTTACAAAGAACAAAAACCAGACACTTCCAGGATTAAACTGGCTTTGTCTTGCATCTAAATTTCTTCAGGCTTCACTACTCAAGCCATAATGGATCCTTTAGTCTTGATGCAGACATGAGACCAGGACAGGTGCCACGTGCTTTAGTCTCTCAAAAAGAAATTCTGCACAGAGTGCTAAAAATAAAAGCCCCAAAAAATAAACAGAGGTGAAGTCCTGACTATTGACATTTTTATCCAGTCTAAAGAATCACAAGTGTCCCACCCAGTGGTCACTGTTCACTGCCGGTATTCCAGTTCATCCACACTGATGACTTTGGATGGCATGGAAGGGAGAGGCTGCTGCAAGACATCAGAACCAAACCACTTTGCCAGGCCGATGGGAGAGCCGCTCCTCTGGCCAGGGCGATGGTCAAGCTGACTGTGCCCGTGAGACAATCCAGTCCGAGACAGCACGCTCTGAGGGGAGGTCTGCACACCCGCGGGTGACCCCTGTGCTCCAGTGCCTGTGGAATGTAAAGCTGTTGGAGGTGGAGCCGCATGTTCACCAGCAGGGATTTGCCCTGGAGCAACCACCTAATCAGGCGTGAGCTGAACAGAGCTGCTGCCATTCAGTCAGCCCTGGGGAATCCAGGCCCTCTGTTTACTCTCCTCCCCTAAACTCCCTGACACTGACAGCTCTGGACACAGCACCATCCCGGTTTTAACTGGAAGACCAGCATCAAGCAGCATTTTGTTTGAGATAGGTGAGTGCCCTCTCTCACCCAGCAAGGAAGGAAAGGTCACAAACTGCAAAAAGCTGATCCTGCCAATAGCACGACTCATCGTGAATATGAGTCCTTCACTTGGATGGAATTTCTTCTGGCCTAAGAGCCTGCAGAGGCCCAGCCTGCTCTGATAACACACAGGATTAGCAATTTTGAATATCAGAACTACCAAAGTAGCTTCCTGTTAGCCCATATGCTGAAATGGGCCAGCAAGTGCTCTGAAAAATCCTGCTCCACATTTTAGCATACCTGATCGTTGTAGCTGCTGCTGCATCATTGCTAGCTGCAACGGTGTCCCAGAGCGCGGATTCAGGATGTGATGGCTGCCTGTTGGTAGTGGGTAGAAAGGCTGGCCAAGGATGGGAGCAGATATTCCCTGCAAGTGAGACAGGTCCACTCCAGGAGGAAGCATACCTGTCAAACAGGAGCGAGGAAACCTCTTACCCAATCAACACAAGGAACTTAAAGCAAAACTAATATTTGTATATTTAGATGGGTTGGAATTTATTGCCTGTTTTTAAAGGTAAGTGTTGATGTAATAAACGTCACCAGAAATATCAGTTTGTGTCGTTCCTAACAAAGCTGGCCTTAACAGAAAGCATGCATTAACTGAAGGGAAAAAATGTATGGATTACCTGCTTGCAGGAGAGGAAGGTGTTGCGGATGAACCCCCTGTGCCAGCATTCTCTGGACCAGTCCTGGATGCAGTTGAGCAGGTCGTACAATTGGTACATGGGGAACAAGGGGGACTTGATGAACAGGACGAAGGAAAGGGCCTCCGGGTACTGGGGAGGCCATTGTAGGAGTCTTTCTACCAGTTGATTTGGGCCTGTAGTCTTGCTCTTTGGTGCAACGATTTGCTTGGGTAAGAGGTGTGGAACATGCAGAGCGCTGCAGTGCAGGTAGTTTGGTACCTAAGGTGGGCAAAGTTTCTTGATCTGCATTCTCCACAGAACTAGAGAGTAGGTTATCTGTAGCCAGAATTGAATACAACTATTATAGTTCACATCTAGAGATTACAGCTAATGAAAATCACAGCTAGTGACTGGATTTGACAGCTATAGATGCCAGGGCTAGCTGAACTTTAGTCACACACATGTAGGAGTAGCATGTCTTTCCCGGATGCTTTTGGCCAAATTATTTTCAAAATAGTAAAGAGAAGGAGCACGTTCCACAGAAATCCCTTGACAGCAAGTTCAAGTTTGGTCAGAATAAGCAATAACTCTACCTTTAATTCTTATTTTTCCTCTTTCTTAGAAATTTTGAACTGGCAGCACGGATGAGTCAGTCCCAAAGGAGACAGGAGGCACAAAAGATACTCCCTAAACAAGATTGTAATTTGGAGCTGTGCCAGTAATCCAGTCCAAAGTGTTTTTTCCAGTTTAGATGTGTCTAGGGGGTCAAGCAGCAGCCTTCCATGCCTGACATCTGCTTCCTGAGGCCTGGAACACTAAAGCACCTCACAAAGCTGCTTCCACAGACTATCTACAGCAGTTACGACAAGGACAATGGTGCATTGGAACCATCTGAAGTGGCAGTGACAGCTGGAGCACTACCAGGAAGAGTCACCTGCAGAACAGGACTGCAACCTGCCTCTCACATTGCTGCTATCAAAGGTTGTGGTGGTCAGGCACATTAGTCTTATTGGGCCTGACAA
The DNA here is from genome assembly GCA_033556795.1 of Tapera naevia. NCBI lineage: Eukaryota > Metazoa > Chordata > Aves > Cuculiformes > Neomorphidae > Tapera > Tapera naevia. The sequence continues at coordinate 2,024,338 of JAUMJJ010000026.1, read as the reverse complement.
GTGGTATCCAGCACTTCCTCTTAAGTCTCCTGCACCAATGAGGGTGACAAAATGCTTCCTTCATCTGCTACATTTAAAAGACCTTAACTGGCCTCAGCTGTGATTATTGAAGTTAAGACATCTTGAGCATGCTGTAAATGCCTGTATTCAATCACTGGCATAGAGCAATATGGAAGCATCACTGTTAATGTGCTTGGCTATCAATCCCAGTTGCAAAGAAAGCTCTGGTCCAGGCCTCAGTGTCACTATTGCTCACAAACCGACAGATAAAGAGTGGATTTAAACCCAGCACTGCTGGCAGACTGCACCTGGATGTGTATCCCCGCCACAGCTCTAACCCTTGCTCTTATTATAGGCTCATTTCTACACCTTCATCCTCTCCATGAATAGGGAGCATCTAACATTAGCCTGGGCCTAGTTATATGCTTTGATTCTACTCCAAGTTTCTGGTGCACGTGATTTTAAAACCACAATACCTTCATTTGGCCTCTGGTTTTCATCTTTACCATCGCTGACTTTCATTTTCCCAGAAACTGGCTCCTCTTTGCTCTTCTCCTTGCTCTCGTACATCTTGCGGATCACCGAGGTAGGTGTAAAGGAGGGAGACAGCTGCAGGAAATATCACAGTTATTCTGTGCCTGTCACCCAGGCCATGCTACCTTAGCTGTGGGTGGACACCAGTTCTAGTGCATCCTTTCCATTTAAAGCTCTTCTGAATCAGCCACTGGACACCCATGGTTTTACTACACCTCATTTCATTGTTTATTCTATACTTTAAGCACTTCTTTAGTTTTGCATAAGTCTGAAGCCTTTGAGAATATTTGCTGGTTTCAATAAAGTTAAGCCTACCTCAACATGCTTAAAACCAAACCAACAAGCTGTATTTTAAGTTAGAGCTGTTTCCTCTTTGCTGCTGGTTCACAACAGCAGCTCAACAGGACTTCCTACAGAGCTGCCTGATCTCTTATTAACTCTGATGTGCAGGGAACTATTGCCTCATTTATACTTCCCCCTATTCAAAGTCACATGGCCTCTGTGGAATCACTCATTTGTACACACAGAACAGCACTGTTTGATTTAGCAGCCAATAACTGCGTTAGTCCTGAGCTGCAAACAAGCACTCGACAGATTAGCTGGAAAATATAAATCAAAGGAACTCTCTACACAGTCCTGAAGGCAGTGAGGCAACAGCCTGGCTTTGAGACCATACTTCTTTTCAAAGTTATGTAATATTTCAACTTGTACTTATGTCAGTTACTTCATACCTAAAGCACACTCACTCTGAAGCTGCTGACTGCTTTCAGCACCTGTTTTCTGGTAACTCTGAAGTCCCAAAAAATGGAAGCTGCAATTTTCCACACTTACCTTCCTTTGGCTTCAGAACATCAGGCCATGGTAACATTAAAGGTGCTTCTTTAGCTTTAGGTAGGACAATAGCCAGAAAAGGCTGTTTCCCAAAGCAAGGACACTCAGTGTCATTCATTCCTGTATCACATGGCCAGTGATTTAACGTGGCTACAATTAGCTCCTCTACAGCCTCCCCTTCTCCCATCAATGAGAACTGCAATAATTAGTCCCTGCAGGCACACGCACAGCTCTTCCTACAGCCATTACATGAGGTACTGACCATGCTGGTAATGGATGCAGTAGGGGCTGGAGAAGATGCGTTCCCTCTGTGTCCTGGTGCAGGCGATTTCATCACTCGCTGCGGCCTGTTAACAGACAAAGTCAGTCAGGAGCAGCTCTGCTCTTGGTTTCACGTAAGGCCAAGAGCCAGAACCGGCTGAAGTCCCTTTTGCCAGTATCCAGTGAGCAAACAGTCCCACCAGCTGGCAGCACAGCCCTTGCCTTTCAGTCAGGAACTCGCCTGTTTCTGTAGCCGTCTCTGCTCTTGTCCAGCTGTGGCTTCCCAAAGCCATGTGGATAGAAGTTTGCTGCCTGCATGGCCAAGTCGTGAGGTAACGCCAGTCCCTCCAGTGCTGCTTGCTGGATTTCCAAGGGGCTCAGCTGAGGCAGAGTTGCACAGTAAACACAAATCAAAGCTTGTTCTTGGGTGGGGTTTAAGATACTGAAGATTTACTGCTACAGGTACTGATGTCTTCACAGGGTGTCTGCCCAGCAGCACCCACTCAGTTTATCAACAGACAACAGATGCTTTGAAGACATTTTGTACCTCAGGTACTCCAAGATGGATCCAATTGCAACAAGGTTTTGAGACTGTGCTAAATTAGACTTTGCATCCTCACACTCAGACTGAACTTAAGCACAAATATCTGAATGTAACAGAGGTTTGCGTTTCAAATAATTAACTCTAGACCACACAAAATAGCGATGAATACACATTAATCAAAAGCATTTAATCTTACCTGCGCAGCAACTGGACTCATGGGCTTCCTCACACCTGGAAATGGATCACCAAGCAGCTGCTGAGAGCCTTGTCCAAAACCTGAAGAACATTCAACAGTTGTACTTAAACGATTGGCAGTTCCTTTCGATATACACAACACTCCTCCCTCAGTTAATCAATTCCACATGAGTTAAGAATTCCTTTGTGAAGGCTCTCAGCTCATCCTCAAAGCCCCCACAGAGCAGTGTCTCTTCCTTGCCATGAGGCTGAGGAGCTACAAGGAGGCTGCTGGTGGTGTTTTGCATCACAAATGGCCAAGTGCTCCCTGAAAACTGGCTTCTTGCACAGCAGTGAGACACCAAGTGCCAGGAAATCACTGCTATTCTCCAAGGCATCACTTCATCACATCAACCCCACCCCTCTGTGTCACAACCAGTCTCACCAATGGGTGATGATATTCTGTGGCGCAGGTAATCCGCAGAAGCAGCTCGAGCTGGGAACACCGGTGGGACAGGGGGAGAAGGTGCTCTCTGAGTCAGCAAAGAGGATGTAGGCTCCAAGCCACTTATCAGGCCACTCAGAACATTTGAGGAAGGAGGCCTGGTTATGGGCGGACCAAGAAGTTCCTACGAATAAATCACGAAAGAATGTTCAGAACGTGACCAATTTATACAAATGAGCTCATTTCACTACACTCCAGGCCATGCTATTTATAGCAAGTTAGAGACAGGGTGGGCCTGTGCAACCAGACACACAGTGCTGGATTGCCCTTAAAATCAGGACCTCAACCAGGTTTTTCATTTTCAAGTTGTAACCATGGGAAATAGCAGGACAAGACAAATTTCTAGGCAAACTGAACTAGGGAATAGCTCACACTCCTCTCTCTGAAGTCCTGTCTGGCTGCTGCTCTCAATCATCGCAAACATCTTTTTCAAATAGTTGTTCTCCCTATCCCTGAGGATACGTTTTCAAGTACTTCCTCCCCCCCCCCCAGTAAGAAGTACCTGCAGAATATTCTTTGATAGGGGCTGGCCTGGCATCTCTGGAGGTGACATTAAGTGGCTCTCAAGGTTCTGCTAAGAAAATTAAAACATGTTAAATTAGAAGTAGATATGACAAGTGTCAGGCTTAAGAGACTGCCCACAGTTTATGCACCAGCCCAATGCAGCTCCAGTAAAGAGGAGGGCCAAGCTGGCTCACAGACCTTCTCCAGCTAAAAAAAAAATCTCATGCTCGATGTATCACTAGAGAAAGTATTGAAGTTATTCCCCTGTGCATCAAAATTACACCTCAATGTAAAGGCCTGGCCAGAAATGAAAGTGTCTGTTTATGTGTGAAATCCATCTGCAAATTTCTCCCAGGCCAAATTTACATTCTTCACTATCTTTCTGTGAAATGAGATGAGACTAAAGCCCTTGAGGCTAGTTCAACAGGAAAAGCAGATGTTTTAGACTTACTCAGTTGTTTGAGTGTTTTATGGTGCCAGAAGCAGTTACTGATTGCTTCTGGGCCAAGCACACTGCTTGGGCAGCTAGTGCAGGGTGATCTCTCTGACTACAGCCTCTTCTGGTTTAATGTTAATTTTTCAGCTAAGGAGCATTCAGCTTAATTTTGTCTTAGCACAAATAATTTTAATATCCAAGTTTAGAACACTGGATAATGCACCAGTCTCCTCTGTTAAAAGTCCCTGAAGCAACACCTGAGCTTCAGGGAGGGGGTAACTGTACCCACAGTACAACCATTTTTAACAGAAACCTTTTAACAGTAGCACTGAGGCACCCACCAAACTCACACTAGCGAGTCTTCCCTAAGGAGCGGGCTGATGCTATCTGTTCACTAGACAGCACTTGTGCTACAGAGGTCTTTGTTTTTATGAAAGATTGCTCAGACAGGATGAGTTCAAGTACAGCAGAATCTCAGACACTAATCATCATCCTCTGCAGTAGAGGATTCAGTCTTTTCATCACACAGGATCTTTTGGGTGCAAGAATTCATAGCTTACAAGTCCAGATATTAATGAATGATATTAATCAACCGGACTAGACATTCCAAGATGGCAGTTAGCAGACTTCAACGGTATCAAGAGTTCCAGGCCTTTCAGAAACTTAACGTGAAATCAGCCCTGTGAACTCTGAACCAAAGAAGCCCCACTTTCAGTTACTTTGGCAAAGGAAAAGTGCCCCAAGGCACCTCCCTCACTTACCCCTCTGAGCAACAACATTCCCCTGTATTTAATATCGCATTGTGGCACCCAGTCACAGCCTGCTCTATCAGAAGGGTCATGGAAGGGGTTTCCAGTTCATAACCCAAGTCTTGACACTTACAGTTCAGAAGAACCCCAGGGCCTGCTACTCACATTGACTTTGGGCTGTGACGGCAGCGTCCCACTTGCCTTCATGCTGCTGACCAGCTTGTTAAATGCTGTCATATCTCCATCTTTCTTGATCTGTCTGGAGCCACCAATACTCAGTGCTTCCTCCATTTGTTCAGCCATAAATGGAGTTGCAATTTTTCCCTCCTGATCCACTTTCAGGCCTTTTAGCCCAGCTTCAACTTCTTCCACTGAAAGTACAACTCCTGAATGTGCTGAAAAACAAGAGAAGCGCCGGTGAACCACAGCTGTCTGGTTACAAACGAGCTGATAATTCCTGTGCAGGTGCTGAATACAAGGGGTCTGAAAACACAGAACAGCCAAAACCTGCTCTTCTCACAGTCATACTGGGATTCAAACCACGTCTGAGCTGCGATTAGACTGATGTTCTAACACTCAAGTAGGAGTATTGCCATGCACAGCTACAGGCACATAAGACTCCACGAGAACCTATTTCTGTTTCAAGCGGTAAATTCTCAGCACCTGCAAGATGTGCTGCTGCTACATTGTACAACTTCACCTGCTTTTAATAGAGAATATTCATCTGACAGCTGAGTTTGTTCTTTTTCAGACCAGGTGGTCTTACAGCCAATGCCAAACTGTGTGACTACCATAGGGAGAGAGAATACATACCTGGAAAACAGATACTCTGGAGACTCACACTTAGTTGAGTGGGCAGAGTTTGCAGTAGATTTTTTTTGCTCAGAAATCAAAACCGCTATAGCAAGATTTCACTGGCTTAACCAGAATAAGGTTGTGTTATTAAGCAGTACTTCGTTTCCTGTGCACACGTGCATAAACATCTACCAGTGCTGACATCAGGCCAGACACGCTTTATGGACCAGACAGCACACAGCACAAGGTCTGACACCTTGAGAGAAAAGGAAGAAGAGATGGGAGCATGCCATGGGGTGCTGAAGCTGATGTTGGCTCAAAGAAATGACTTACAGGAAATTTGGGTAAGAAGGTGGAGAAAAGAAACAATGATGCAGACATGCAATATGGAACATGAGGGAAAGTGAGGCTGGTGGAGAGGAACTGACCAAACAACTCCACAGCACTCGAGTCGGGCAGCATTTTGTGGGAAACAGAACCTATATCGGGTACTTTTGAGTGAATGGAAGCTTCCCCAGGACTTTTTGTTCCTTCATTCTTGGCTTGTGAGGATAAAAGTTTTAAAAAAACTTTTATTAGGAAAGTCAGACTAACCAGAACATGGAAGATGCTCGCAGTTCCATTTAAGTCAAATAAAGAACCCTTGACTTTAGCTGACACTCCCTGCTCCCAGACTGAATCTGTAAGAACATTTGCCATGCGTGGATGCCTTCCTCCCTGGCTGCCTAGCACAGAGCACAGCAGCATTGCTTTTGTTCAGTCCTGTTTACGTGGCAACACATGCTGCTTGCCAGAGAGAGACCAATTTGGAATTAGAACTTGAGATCCCAAATAACACATGCATTTTGTACCCTCCATGCATGCTACGGGCCCAAACATGCAAATCCCAAAATTGGAAGAGCCCTTGAACATTAAGTTTAAAGTCAGCCCTGAACTGTTTAGAGCAGCTGACAGGAGCAAAACTGAATTAACAGAGCAAGTCCCCTGGAATCCTGCGACTGTAGACAAGTTAGCGTACCTAAGACAAACCTGCTCCTATGTTGCAGCCCTTTGCTAACGATTTAATTAACGCACAGAACAGTGCAACAACATACAGGTCACTGTGCTTCAAGTGCCAGCAACAATCTTGAGACATTCAAGTGTACACAGTACACAGCTGAAAACAACTGGCATCCTCCAGCCCCTGTCAATGTTTTTAGACAGTCACACTGAATGGATTAACATGATCTGTTATAGATGCTGGCAAAAATGACTTGCTTTTGGAGAAGCAAGAGTTTAAAGATCACATAGTTTCAGAGCTGACATTACCAGTCTCCAGTATGAAAAACTTACGTAAATGCCACAGACAAAAGCTGGAAACTCAGACTAAGACTCGCATCATCTTAACTAAAGATTACTGCTGGCCAGTAAAGCTGTCTGACTGTCCTAATGTCATCCTGCAGGTAGGATGAAAAGAATCAGTGACGACATTGACACAACTGAGGTGTTGAATATCGGGTTCTCAGTGTGAGCAAACCCATAACACTTGCTACTCCTGGACTTGGCAGTTAAGGCTTCCAGAATACCAAGCTTCTTGCCTTGAGATACTGCATCACAGGAACTCAACAATATCTGAAGAGGCACTTACTGCTCTCTCTAAGCTTTTCCTTGTTGGCTGAAAGACTTGAGAGAAGAGGTTTTAAGTCCACTTTGGCTTTCTGTAGCATTTCTAGGATGTCCACTTTGTTTTCAGAGTGGTCTTCCAATGGAATGGGAGCAAAGTAGTTTCCAGAGTTCTGGCCAGGGGAGAGAATGGCTTGCTCTAGACCTGAAACAGCAAAACCAGGAGCACTGCGACGTCAGTTCACCAACCCAATGTCTCATGATGAATACAAATTGGTAACCAACTTCAATACGTCACTGAAAAGTTATTCCTTGCACCCGTTGCCCAAGATCAGCTGGAAAGTCATCAGGAGCACCACAAGAACATTTATAAAAAAAGAATTTGTAGCTGCTTACTCTAAGAGCTTCCAAAAGAACGTCAGGTGCTTAAACTGTGGGAGAATTCACTATCCTAAAGCTCCATCTGCCATGTTCTTACTGAATGAGTAGGAAGGAATACAGAAGAAGGCTGATCCTGCCCTTTACTCTTACCTGCTAGCCTCTCCAGTTCCTCGTGTGGTGTAGATCTCAAGCTGCTTGACCGACTTCCAGAACGACTAGGATTAGAAAACCACCTGCTGAACCTGCTGGCAGACACCGAACCTTCCCCCAGCACATCCTCAATCATCTAGATTATCGGAGAGGAAAAAAGAACCTTAACAGAAGCAATATCAGCAAAATCTTTAAGAAGCTTTACTATGCAACCAAGATTACTCTGCTGCAGACAACTAGATGCTGCTCCCAGAGTTTAAAAACTCTGAATTGCTTTTTTTCCTTCCAATACAGCAGCATTTGCTTAGTCAGTTAGCATAACACACCAGGTATCTTTTATTTATACCAAATATTTGTTCAGAGTAAAATTATAATTGAAACAGCATAATCAGCACAAATAAAGACCATTAACTACACCATCACAAAGTGGCTGCACAAAAAAAAGTGAGAAGCATTTACCACAAGAACTAAACCAACTGGTAACTCCAAGAGCCGAATGGCTCACAGCCAGTCCCTGTCAATGTACAGGGATAATCTGATCTGTCCTATTTCCTGCAACCACAGTTCAGTTCTGCCCCAGCCCTGGCCCAGGACAGTGCCTGGAATAAAGCACAGAGATCACTCCCTGAGGTGCCAGCATCCCTCATGGCCAAGGGGAAGACCAGGAGCTGAGGGCTTTTTGCTTGCACTTCATCTGCTGAACCCTCAGGTCCAAGGGCTGCGCTCCAGCCAGGGCAGTCGGTGTCAGCAGAGCCCAGCAGCCCTTTCTCCTCCAGAAAGGACCCAGGGCTCCAAGCAGTACTTCAGAGCGCCAGAGTCACCACAGTTTATGTGGACTGCTTCCCTCTTTGCCAATCAGTACAAGTATTTCAAAGAGTGCATTACAAAATCTCACTACAGCTCTTCCTAACTGGCAGGACAGTATCCAGAGAAAAGCTGCTTAATAGGCACAGAAAATGTTTCACCATGCAGCATATTTACTTTTAGAAAAAATGAAGAACAGCTTTGTTCTGAGACAAGGGGCACCCCACACCACTTCCAACAGCAAAACCAAGATAGCATTGATCCATTTAGTTTTGACTGTTTGAATCCAACATGTTAGAAGACCTTTATGTCAGGAAATAGTAATAACACAGTGGTATATCAGACAGCGTTCATGAGGTGCCCCAGGCTCACTGACTTCCAGGAGCCTTGCACAAAACAACCATTTGCCACAATTCCCAGACTTGGCTGCAAAAGGCTGGTTTTATCTACACTAAATTTGTACAGTGAATTTTCCCTGAACACATCTGTAATACTTCCAAAGAAGGAAGCTGACTTTGAGTCTTCAGTAACAATCAAAAGAAAGGAAATATAATCAGCTAGTTTGCCTCACACACGTTATTTGGACATGGAGCCAGTCCCTAGGATAACATTTTAGAAGTAACACCCTAACACTCCAAAGTGAAGTCTCTGCAAATTCGTCTCAGACTCACACACTGTATAAAGCAACAGCTTCTGCAAAGCAAGAAAGAGTTTTAGCTTTCAGTCAACACAGCAGCAGCAAAAATGCTTTTCATGAATACAGCCAGACTTAAAAAAATGACTCACAGAAGCCAAGCCAGGGACACTTTTATCCAAGTTAAAGAACTCATTGAAGTCAAACTCTCCTGGAGCTGGTTCGTGTAAGACTGCTTCCCTTGGAACTTCTTGATCTGCTGGAGTTTCATTGGCAATGACAGTTTGCACTTCATCCTCCTCTGCCACTCCACCGTTGCATTCTATCCCTTAAAAAGAAAGCCAAGTGGTTTCCGAGTCACTGAATGTGACCGTTACCTGTAGGAATACAGCACCTAAGTCAACACATTTGCCTAGGTCTGAGCAGTGTAGGACCAGAGTACTTTAGCCACCTACATGATCTCAACAGCACTTTGTGCTGGCTGCCGTCTGCCACAACAGAAACCAGGACCCACCAGAAACCCAGAACAGAGCTTCCAGTATGTAAGAACATCTGCCTCAAGAAAATCAGAACTGCCATGGAACCACATGTGAACAACTGCATCCCAACCAGCCCAGTAGGCACACAGAACAGATCACCAAGCAGACCCAGCTGTTCAAGTCAGCTGCTGTTGTTTTTCCAAATCTCCTCTGTTTTATTCCTAGATGGCCCAGAGAGCAGCCTCCCTGAAAGCTGTTGACATGAGTTGTCATAACGTTGTCAAGATATGACAAATATTGCTCATATATCTCCAGCAGGAAAAAAACATCATGCAAGACTCACCAAGCTCACATCAGTGCAGCCAGAGCTGTGACACAGCTACAAACCAGGTATGCTTGACACTGCATTGCATCATAGTTAAGTGAATTCACAACTAAACCCGAACTCCTTGGGTTTACATTGATCACTTGTGGAATTTCTACCATTAAGTCATCTCCTCTCTGCCTCCAGAGGAGTTTATCCTACAGCTTCAGTAGTGCTAACAGTAATGGCAGACAAAGTCCAGTGACTGCAGGCAAATTCAGGTAAGTCTCCAACTTGGCTTAAAGATACATCACTGCCAGCTGTGTATGGTTTGTATGCCCAGATTTGTGTTCCTAATGCTAGTATTACTGTAAGAAAAAATATTTCAAGCACCTCAGAGCATTAGCTTAGCCCTAGCAACTAGCAGGATACACAAAACAGACAAGACCTTTTTAATAGCCTACAAAATCCTGGTATCATTCAACATCCACACAAATTTCTTTGCCGGCCTCTCAGTTCTGCCTTTCTTTTGGAAAAATGTACTTGCAGCCTAAGAGATCAATCCTGGGCCTTAAACCTGGTGCTTCAGGATTACCAAAAGCTATGCAAGTTTAATCTTAAAGATTGATAAAGTATTCTTCACACTTGCTTGGATCTCTGAAAAAAAGCTCTACACCCAGCAACACATCACACCAGTAGACAAGCAAGGGTTTGGTGAACTGCACCATCACCTTCTTTCAGCGAGGCTGTACGTCGTCTCACACGTTTCCTCCCTTTGTGATCTTCCTCCAGGATTTTATCATCAAAGCCTGTGAGCTCAATGGTCTCAGACTGACTTGTGGGGCCAGCAGAGAACCACTCAGGCTCCTCTTCAGTGTAAGAGTCATTCCTTCGTCGTTCCCCAAAGATACGTTTGCTGTCACCAAACTCCCTCTGAAGTGGGATATTAAAAATACTATTAGATGCTGTTTCATGAGACTCCTCCCTGACCTCCAAAGCAAGTGATAACCTTTTTAACATCAGTTCTTGTGGGTTTTAAGATTCAAACACACACTCAGTATGCTCAGTAAGTTTTTAAATTTTAAGAACTGCACAACTGAATTTCTGCTTTATTACACTGAAGGCTATTGCTCTGCAAGGGCCTTTATTAACTCTTTTTTTTTTTTATCCTGAGAGGTATGCTAGTGGCTCCTCTTGTTTTCCTAAAAATGCCTGGAAGCACAGAAAGCTTCCATTTGCAGAGGTTAAAGACAATGCTCGCTGACAGCTCCTAGGTCAAGAACTACAAACACACTGCTACTTTTGAACACCTTGCTAAGTCTAGCCCAGCAGAGGTCTGTAAGACAGGGTTAGATGCATCCCTGTGGAGCTGTCAGAAGGACTGAAAACTAAGTTTTTTGAAGCACCCTTTAAACCATGAAGGTGTTTCTAAGAAAAAAGAACCCCTGTGCATAGAATACTTCACTGCTTATGAAGTTAACCCACCCCTGTTGCTTTTACTGCAAAGTGTCCAAAAATTCTGATTTAATATGCACTCAGGAAAAGGAAGAACAAACCCTGAAGCGTTTATCTTTGTAGTCCCTGTCACGATCTCTGTCTCTTGCATCTCTAGAATCACGCAAGTCTTTTTCACCGCTGCGGTGGTCTTTATCAAAGTTACGAGAAGAGATAATTCTTCCGCTGCCAATCCTACGGCCACCGATGACACGGACACCATCGTTCTCCTTCTCCAAGGGACTCCCTGCTCGGCGCGAGCTGACAGCTGCAGTTACGTGACAGCCGCCCCCAAAGCTTCGCCTTTGTGGACTTAAGACTACATCCAAGTCATCTTCCTTAACTCGCTCTCTTGGATCTACATATGAAAGACCACAGAAAAAGCACTGAATTTAGGGCTTTAGTAAACACAAGCTTTTTACCTGTACGCCAGTCTTCTGCTCCAAAACCTTGCTGCTGCCTCAGAGCCTTATGAAGGAAAACACTTGTGATTTATTTTTGCAAAACTAATCCAGCCAAGACCACAGGAGGCACAAAGGGAAAAAACATCACAGCTGGATATTGAGGAATCACTGCTCGCTCCCAGGAAGTGCCTGCTTTCCCACTATAGACCTTCTAAGTACTCAGTCTTGAACTGAAGGGAAATTGCTCCCTGCACTTGCGTTACTGCCTAGGCACAGCAAGAGCAGCAGGATGTAATAACTGACCATCATCCGAGTTCTCTCACAGAGCAGTTAGCAGAATACCAGAAACTAACCTAGAGTCGGAGCAATCAAGACTTCATCGACACTTATTTTGTGCAGTGACACATTTTCAAAGAGACTTTTTTTACTCTCATTTGAGAGACCACAAAGGAAAGGCTTTGCCAACAGCCTATGTTCAGTTTCGAGTCTCATGCTATAAGGATGCACTTACCCACTATCCTACGTATAAGAGAAGTCCGATCTGAATCCAAATCCTTTTTAAAGCTTTCCACTGGTGAAGTTCTTCCTGAAGTCGGATATAAAGATGCATGCCACTTCTCTGGATCCCAGACACCATCACTACAAAAACAAAATTGCAGGACTGGTTACTACTTGCAGCCTAATAAATAATTCCCAGAATTGCTGCTGAAAACCTACAGTTCACTGACTGTACAAGTGACATCTTTCATACTCAGCTTGTAAACCTCTGCCTTACTACACCTCCATACATGGATCCCCCCATAACAGTAGGGGGTTGCACCACCCAGTATCAGACTATCAAAGGGACAACACAGACACACTGTCCCACTGGTATTGGTGAGGTTTGCCTGGTACACTGAAAACCAGCTCAAGCAGATCAAATGCTGCAGTGCTTAAGCATTCTGAAAATTCTACCTCCATCTCATGCTTGCTGGTACAATAAATTAATCTGAACAGTAATGACACTGCTGTTTAGCAAAAACTTAAAAACACAAGCCAAGAACTCTTGCCCTCATTTTTAAGTGAGGGACGATGTCCACCCGGGACAGTAATCCACCACGCAAGCCAGCGTGTTGCAACATGACCCCATCAGCCTGTGCTACAGCCACCTATACCCTCAAAAGCCTTTCCTGCAAGCCTGAAGACTTGTGTTGTGAAGTTATTTTCTGCTGAAGCTCAATCTTTATTCAAAGCACAGAACTAGAGTATGAAGCCTTTCCCAGTAGAGCAGTGCTCCTGAACAGTCATGCACTAAACTCTGGAGCACATGTACCTTGCAACAACACAAGCACACCTCTTTGCTAAGAATTTTATGCAATTTAGACTTTATTTGAAAGAAGCGTGTATAGTTTTTGTGTAATCAAGAATATACCTGTCATATTTTTCAGAAAGACAAGAAGGTCTTTGCTTAGAGTAGGGACGCTCCTTAATATCCAGCAGTTCCTCCTAGAAAAAGCAAACAGTTAGTTCCAGCTCTCACCCAGACAAGACCCAAAACAACTACTCCAGACTGTCAGTTCAGTTTAGCCTTTCATTCAACAAGCCAAATTTCCCAATGCATTGTTTCACACCCTGTGAAATTCTGCAGTGAAAAAATGGCACTAGGCAGCAAGTTGATTTTGCAGCTCTTTGGCCAGCAGCACTGTTCAAACACACATGCGAAGCACCAACCCTCACCAGGTCAGGCTTGGTCCTCATTAACACAGGAAAGGCGGTTCACATCATACATGTTTACCTGCTCACCTCCCTGGAGAATTAACCTTACAAGCCAGACATTGTTTATACTGGAGCCAGTAAATTCTCAAGATGGAATCAAAATTGCTATGTTCAATGCCATAAAAGATTCAGTGGGTAAAAAAAGCATTGCCACCATATCAGCTAATAAGGTAGATGTGAGAATTCCAGACAAGCTTGCCATTTCTGACCACCACTAGTTCCAAGATATCCAAGCATACGTTACAGTTACCCGCTCTACCCAACACCAAATCAATGCTGAGTGGTTACTTCAGTTCTCCCACTTTCTCCCAGCTTTCAAACAGTTCTTGGCTTATGACACCCCTCAGGTGTCAGTCAGGAGGCAGCCTGGTGTGACACATTTAAAAGTCATCATTAACACTGGGATCGTCAGTGCTTTCAGTCTCCATTAACTTGGCTGCAGTCAAGATGCCCATTTCTGATTAACCATACTCATTTTCCCTAGATCACCTCCACATCTGCCTCACCCCTAACTGTGCTGACCCCATTCAGGACTGGGCAGCTGGAAAGGAGGATAAAGAGATCCTAACAGCACCCATCACGCATCAGCCACACTGAAGGGAGAAACCTCTTCATCTTTTTATCAAGAATACAGTATCTTCTAGAACTTTTATAACATTATCCCCATGTGATCAAAATCAGTTCATTAGCAATGTGAGCCTGATACTTTTAAGGTTACCAGATGGTAGTTTGGTAGCCATACAAAACCTTAACACGCACAACACACATCCAAACATCATCCTGTACCAGTCTTCAGCAAAGAATTCCATTAAAGGAGGGAGATTGGTCTCTCTGCCCACAGCTTCCCAAAATAAACCCTGATCTACAAGGACTAGCACCATAAGACTACCACAGCCTGATGCAAGTATCATGGGTATGAACAGCACTGTCCTGCTGGCCACTCTTGTGGGAGTCCACAGGCTCCATCAGATCCTAGGGTAATTATTCCACCCAACTGAGGAAAACTTGAATTGTTTCTTGGCTTTTTTCTTATTAGCTGCACACCCTTGGAGCTTCCAAAGAACTCAAAAAGACAGCTTGGACTACATAACACACTCAGAGCACATTGATGCTGGCACTTCCAGAGTGTATGTTGTAGTTTTTTTTAATTCACACACTAGTATTTATAACTGGGTGGGAGCACATTCAACTCTTATTAAACAGTTTTACTAAAACATTTTAGAAGGATGCATAGTATGAACCAACTGTCTTCCTACTGGTAGTAAATTAATACAAGCCATTAAAGGACATCAGTCCTCTCTCCAAATCAGCAGCACATGTCCTGAAACAGCATTCCTCCCTGCCCTAATTAGTAGGAAACTGGATCATGTGAAAATGCTTTACAATGTTGATTACATGAGCACCTCAAACCAGCTATATTTAAGATGCTACTTGCAAAAAACACTTAACATAAGATATTTTTAACACAGAGTGATTTCTAGCGTTTCTTGACTTTAGACTCCTCAGAAACCAACAGATAAACAAGACCAGATGCCTTCTGGCACTCATTCTGCAACTCTGTCCTGATCAGAAGCTACAGGTACTGAATTAACAAAACTGAAGCTACAAACACATCCCTTTTAGCATACAACTACCACCCAGTACCAGCTGAACACTGCCCAAAAAAAAGCAAGCAGAATTCAAAGCTGCATTCAGTTACTATACTTGAGAGGAGCTGGGCACAAGCAAACGAATATAGATACCACTTTTCCAGTAGCAAAAATTAAAGGCAGCTCTCCCCTTTCACTTTACAGTTAACTAAATAACAAGGTCTGAACAATAGGGCACTTTGCATCTCAGGTTAAGTGTACATCTTTCCTAAGGAGTTAAGCTATTAGCTAGTCCCACATAAGTTTTGCAGCTCTTGGTTTATTGTTGATGTCTGGTCACGATTAGCCAGCCCTGTTATCTCAACAGAACAGAGTCACAATGATAACTCTTCTTTTCTTTTAAAAAACAACCCCTCGGAATAGAATAGCCCAGAATTCCTCGAACCAGATAAGGCAGCCAAGAGGCAGTGCCCTGCCCTGCTCTGTTCCACACCGCGGGCCCTTTGTTGCAGAGTATCTTAACAGATTTCCATGAAGCAACAACCACCTGTTCCCACGGCTTTCTGCAATGGGAACATCAGCCACCATGAACAACTCTGCCTAAAACCATGTTTCAGCAGTGCTATCAAAACCCAAACATGACTGGAACCTTGACACAACAAACTCACTTAATACTGAAATACTCTTTAAAATAAAGTTATTTAGTTATTGTTCTTCCACAAAGGCATAGATTTAGAAAACACAGCTGAACAAAAGCACCTGTGTTACAGTTTGAACACTAAGCAGCAGCTGGATTCCTAAGTGCTTGGGCTTCCAGCAGCCAAATATAAGAAATTCTGTGTGTTGGAGGTTCCACTATAAGGGAATGTTTCTGTTAATTTATCAAAGTAATATTGCCGAAAGTAGAACTACAACCAGTGCTTGTGAAAGCTAGTAGAGCAACATACTTCATCCTCTGCCATAGCCTCTCCAGCACACCCTGCAAGGTGCTCAGATATTAAAATAAGGTGGTGGGAACCAAGAGCATGTCAGGGACAGGACTGTGCAGCAACCTCCCATTTAACAGGTTGCTTGTTTTACTGGATCTTGCAAATCCTAATCCAGGCAAAGGCTTTTCAGCCCTTGCCTTCCTGCCTAACTCCCTCTCACGGCAGCTTCCCCTCCCACCCTCCTGCTGCGCCCAACAGCTCCTGCACACCTCCTGGAGGGACAGGAGCACTCACCTTTGTGTAGCGATGTGGGTATTTCACCGTAACTCTGTTCGGCTCCAGGAAAGCATCACCATTCGCAGTTTCTGTTGTGCCTCCTCTTTTATCCATGATTGCTTCAAAGCCTTTCACCGCAGACCTGATTAAAACAAAAACACCCCAATAGATTTTTGAGACACAAGTTTCAGTGGGTGCCTTTTCCCTCGAGTCCAAGGCTGTTTACTGCTTGGACACAGCAGGTCTCCCCAACAGCATTGCTTTGCCACCTACACGCTCCCCCCTTCAGCGAAGCCCTCACCCGACTCCCGCAGCCCCCCCAGCAGCTCAGCACGGCAGAGCCCCTCGCCCCCGCCCAGCTCCCACCCCCTCAGCATGGCAGAGCCCCCACCGTCAACTTCGGTCCCCCTGTCCCGGCCTCTCAGCGTGACGGAGGCCCCTCCGCCAGCCCCGGTTCCTCAGCCCTCGGCCCCACTCTCCCGGCAGAGCCACCGCTGCCAGACCCAGCTCCGCTCCCTCCACGCCGGGCCTGGCCCCTCGACACGGGAGAGCCCCCCCACTGGCGGCACCCCCGGCTCCGGGGTGCCGTGCGGCCCTGTCCCCGTCCCGAAGCGCTGCGGGTGCTACCGGCGGGGCAGGTGACTCAGCGGACCCCCCCGCCCCGCACTCACCGCGCCGGCCGCTCCCGCGCCGCGCTCGGGCCCCGCCTCAGGCCCCCCTACCGCCCGCGGCGCCCCCGCTGCGGTCCGGCCTCTCCTGCCGCCCCGGCCCCCCCCCCGCAGCCCGCGTTCCCCGCCCGCCGCCGCCGCCGGGGCCTCCGCCGCGCGCCCCGCACCCATTTAACGCCCCGCGCGCAGGCGCGGCGGCGCGCGCACCGGGGCTGCCCTGCGCGGCGCCTGACCGCAGGGGGAAGGGGGCGGCGGCGGGAGCGCCGCCCTGAGGCACCGAGAGGCGGCCCCGCCGCGGCCCCGGCTGCCCCTGCGCCCGCACCGCGCCGTGAGAGTGCGGCGGCGGGGCGGGAGCAGCGCGCGGCGGAAGCGGGAGCGCAGGCATCGCGGCGGGCAGCCCCACGGCGAGGGCCGCGGACGGGCGCGGGGCCGGGCGTTGGGAGGCGCCGTGCGCGGGGTGCGGGGTTGGGGCCGGGTGGAAGGGGGGTGGGGAGCGGTGCGACCACCGCAGCGTTCGAGGCCGGTCCCGGCGGCGCGCGGGCTCTGACAGCCCGGGGTGCCTCTCTCACCGCAGCCCCGCGACCCCGTTCCCGCCCTCGGCAGCGGGGAAGCCCGGGCCGATGGGGTCGCGGTGCTGTCAGAGGGGCCGCGTGGCGGGGTCAGCAGGCGCAGGGGCTCTGTGAGGCACCAGACAGGGCTCTTGGTTGTTGCTTATAGGAAGCAGAGGTTGTTTCCCGCCTCAGCCCCGCGGTGTGAGCGTTGGGGTGTCCCGTGCAGGCCCGGGGCAGGGATTCGATGATCCTTGTGGGTCCCTTTCAACTCAGGGCATTCTGTGACTGAGTTGTTTTCCGCCTCAGTGTAAGGCGTTGGCTTTGTGAGCGGGGCGGGCTGCGGCGGTGGCGCTGGGGTCCCAGGGAGGCTGTGGAGTGTCCTTTTCTGGAGATGCCGAACCCTGCCTGGACATCCCTGTGGGGGGAACGGGCGTTAGCAAGGCTGGACTGGCTGAGCTACGGAGGGCCCTTCCCACCTGTCCATCCTGGGAGCCGTGTGGGGAGCCGTGTCCCGGCACCTACCCCTCTGGCACCGCACAAGCACCCAGCGGAGGCCCTCATTTCCAGACTCCCGGGGCGCAGCGCTCTGCGTGGGAGCAAAGAGTGCGTTTAGGAGCTGGTGACTAAAATGTCTGTTCCTGATCTGCAGTGGGGTCGAACACCGTTGTTAAATGTGTTAAAAGCTGGTTCCCTGTAGAATGAAACCAATCACTATTTCACGTTTTTTCCTTAACCAACAAAATGCTGTATCAAAACAAGGCCGCACGGTGGATCTGAGCGCGTTTCTCCGGAGATCCCTCGCTGAGGGGCTCGGGGCGCCACTCCCGCCCCGGGATCTCGCGCTGAGGGCGCCGTTCCCGCCCGGTGATCCCGCGCACCACTCCCGCCCAGACCGCAGGGACCGCGCGTGGTTCGAGGCGCCGTTCCCGCCCAGGCCCCGGGGATCCCGCGCTGGGGGCCTCGGGGCGCCGTTGCCGCTTTGGGGTGAGCGGGAGCGCAGCCCCGGCCGGTCCTCCCCGCCGCCAGGGGGTGCGCGGGTCTCCCCGGTGCCGCCCCGCCGGCTCCGCCCGTGGGAGCGCCCGCTTTGGGCCTGAGGCTCCGGGGCACTCCGGGTCCGTTTGGCGGCTGTGGTGGTTGCGGTCGCACGGGGCCGGTTGTGGGGAGTCCGGGAGTTTGGGAGCGGCCGGGGGACCCGGGTCTGCTGAGTCCGGAGGAGACGGAGGGGGAACCTCACCGCCCTCTGAAGGGAGGCGGGGTTGGGGGTGGGTGATGGGCCTTTCTCCCGGGTAATAAGTGAGGGGAAACGGGCTCAGCCTGTGCCAGGATGGGTCACGTTGGATATGAGGAAAAATTTCTTCTTGGGAAGGAATTGTCAAGCCCTGGCAGAGGCTCCCAGAGCAGGGGTGGAGTCCCCATCAAAACCCGTACGGCAGTGGCACCTGGGGACAGGTTTTCTAACTAACTTAAGTGATATCTGAGTGGCAGTATTTTTAAAGTTAGACAGACAGACACAGACTGTTCTTCTGATACAGGATATTTTTTTAAAACAATGCTGTAACAAAACAATATTTTTTTTTACTTATCTAAAAAAATGCAAGGTCAAACAGAGAGCTAGCTCTGAAGCTCTGATTAGTGGACACAGACTTGGCTGTGTTGAAGTTCATAATAAAATTAGTCCTTGGAAAGCAGTAGACTATGCAGGGAGAATTTATACACGTGCATGTAAGGTGGGAATGTATTTTCTCTCCAACTCTTTTCTTGTTGCACGTGATTGATGGAATCATTCCGTCATGCTGCCCTGCACTGAAATAAAGGCTACTGATTTCTAAAATTCCAAGATGAGTGTTAGAGAGTTTACTTGCCAGCATTTTCAGTATGAATAGCACCTTTCACACAGCTCCACAGAGGGGCCATGGTTGCGGTCCTGGGGCTCAGCTGCCCACAGACGGTGCGGGTGTGGTTCAGGTCAGCGAGGTGGTGAGTGCACAAGCCTTTCACCTTAAACATCCAGAACTGCTCAGTCCGATTTGTGTGCAGGTGAATTCCTGTCATCATGAGTACAGATCCATTTGATGGAGTTGTCACCAGTGACATCAGCCGATCTATGGGACATTATTAACCAGAAAGCATTCTTCTTAGAAACAAAAGAACAAACAAACGTACCACCCCTGAGCCCATCACGGAACACGGCTTCTTGTAGGTTTGCATTGTCATAATACTCAAATTGATGTTCGTCAGCTTCAGGTATTAGACTGGAACATAAAGTATTTGGATATCATTGTTGGCTCAACCACAAGTTGATTCTGTTCTTCCCAAACTTTTATTTTCCAGCTTTACAAGGGAGAAATGATCCTCCTTCAACTCTTGTTTTTTGTGGTTACTTGCCATTAATTCTTATGGGCGTGGGCTGTCATCACTATATGTGTGTATCACATGCAGTGTTTCAAAATAAGGAAGAGTCTTTTTTAAAAATTACAATTAAGTAGTCACAGGCCTTAGGCTTTAATACAAAACTTTTACATATTCTACCCAAGCTTGATTCTTTTACTGCTTTGTGTTATATTGTGTGTAGTCAGCCCAGGTTTGACTTTGGAGTGGATTAGATGATTTTAAAGGGAATTTGGCCTAACAAGAACTTGTACTGAAAGCTATTTTGCACTAAAATTAAAAGTGCCTGAAACTCTTTTCTTCAGCATTTGCATTAACTGCACATCTTGATGTGAACAGAAGTGTTTTGTCTGCTGGATGGGGGCCCTCCTCTCCTGCTGTGGAGTCCAAGAATGTGTTTGTGGTTTTAGTGTGCAATTTTCAGGGTGGTGGCAGTATTTGTTTTGGGAAAGATGCTTCAATACAACTGGTTCAGCGAGTTTTATCTGATTAGGATTTTTTTATCATTCTTGTTTTCAGGAAATCACTGGGACAAAATACTTAACAATTCATAAAGATACTTGATATTTTCCAGATTAAAACTATACACGAAAGTAAACTGTATGATGGAAGAATATGCCTAACTTTGCTTTGTAGTGGTGAATATGTAAAAATAGGAAGGGATTTTTTTTTAAAGAAACACATTTAATTAAAATATGAGCAAAACTAGGAAACAGTTCCTTGTAAAGGAACTGTATTTGTAAGTCCATTTGTGGTAAAACGTGAAATTCTGTCTTCAGTTCCCTAGTCCTCAGGAGAGTTTTTCAGGAACAGACTAAATACCTTGATATGTTTGAGAACAAAAGGTAAAAAAGTGCATTCAGATCTTCTCTGTAAGGACACGCTATTGTACTCATGTGGAAGCGGAAGCACAAATGCATTTTGTTGCTTTTTCATTTTCACTTTAGAGGAGAAAGGAGTTGTTTGTGACATGGTTGCACTGAAATGTCTGTTCCTGCTTGTCTTGGGGAAACAACTTTAATATCCAGAGAGTAAAAATGCCTGATAAAGAGGCAATAAATGTGTTTTAGCATCTCGTAGCAGTCAGCCTCTATATGTGATTGTTTACCTTTGTTATAGATTAATTAATTGAAATAATACTACTTCTCTGCAGTTAATGTAGTTTTATACAAAAAGTTCTTTCCTTTTAAGTTCAAAATCTCTGAAGATATGTGAAATCCAACAACCACCTCTGTGTCAAATGAACGCAACTGGGCAATCGACTGCTCTCCTGTCTGCCTGGCATCAGTCTCAGCACAGAGGTCGTGAGAACGCAGATCAAGCCGGGTGTATCTGGCAGCAAGGAAGAGGTTTAGAAGAATTCCGAATCAGGTAATAATTTCCTCTGAATGGAGCAGGAGGATCAGACCCAAAGAAGTCTGGTTTTAGTAGTACATGTGCAGGCTATGGCAAAGGTTTTATTCACAGGCACCCCGGCCAGTTCTGAAGGTGTCAGTGGTGACTTGAGGACATTGGCATAGTCAGACTTTTTGGATTTTCTAAGGTAAATGGGTATTTAACAGTATCTTTGATAGGGGGCTGCTGGGTGTAATGATTTAGTCTTTCCCTCCTCTTGTGTTTCTTCTTTTGATTGTTGAAAGGATCTTGACAAAAGTGGGATGGCAATAATGTAGAGATTAAAAGCTTAGTATATGTTGGACTGATCTGGCAGCTCCAGCTTGCTGAGAGAGGAATGCCTTGTGCACGGCTACATGCTTGAATTAATTACCTTATGCTGGATTTGGTGCTCACTGGAGCCCTCTGTGAGCCACTTAACTCTGTTTGGGAAAAGATGGAAAAAAGGGTGAGAATATCACAATCACAAGTCAGTGAGTTGAACAGGTACCCAGAGAGGTTTGCTGAGCAGTGGAGCTGGTGTGTGGGAGACTGGAAGAAGGACGATCTGATCTGCTGATTTCTGGGGTAAACATGAGATCCACTCAGATATTCTGGAAAAAAGTCTGACTTCAGGGAAACAGTGATATTATCACGGCTTCCCAGTTAATGAACAGCCTACTCGTCAGTGTTACTGGGTGTAGGTGGGCTGCTTGGAAGATATCTCAACTGGACTTGGTGCTGTAAATTCTCTTTTCCCTGGTGGGGGATCCAGTCAGGGGAAACCGATTACAACCAATATTTACTAATCACCTTTTTTAATTTAAGCTGTTTATTAATAATAGAATCAAGCTCTTGTTATTAGAGGATAACCATTCATACACTTCATACCCTTATTCGCTCACCCAGTAAATAATGCACGTGCTCACTCACTCTCGCTCTGTTTCATAGTTACCTGGCTGACACAATAATAGTAAAAAGGAGCCAACCCCAACCTTTTCAAGAAGTGCAGAATTGTGCTAACAAACTAGTTGATTCTTGGTAGGTGTCCAGAAAGTCCCTTGGACTCCTTCATTTCCTGACTTGTATAATCCTGTAGTCTTTGGGTACAGCAGCCACTGCCAACTTTTTCTATGTCTGAGCTACGCATTGTAGTCGATGGCAGCTCACGCAGGTGGCCCCATGCAGATATGGCAGACACCTGGCATTCTGAGATTATCAGTGCATGTGAATTCAACAGGGCTGCTTTCTGGAGCTCATCAGTTCTTGGGAGTATTTCACATGCTACATATCAGCTTGTGTTTTCCTCTCTTTGACCTGCTGTTTTCTGATAACAGTTTCTCCGTCCACGTGCATTTAGGTGCCTGAGGAACATGTTGACATAAACCCGCAGCAAAGGGGCTTTGACACGTGCCCATTGCTATTCAATGTGAGGAGAGGAGAATGAACACTGGGCAGTTCTGTGCCTGTCACCTCTAAGGAATTGCCTTCTATTGTTTGTCATGAATCCATTGCCACCTTCTTTCCATTACAGGCTGTGCTTCATTTGGAAAGGCAGCTGCTGCGTTGTTTCTGGTGCCTCTGGTGCAGAAGAACAGCCACACACTTGGAGGAGCAGGAGGGCTTGGTTCGTGGAAGAGATCACCACAATAACCTGCTGCTGCTAGAGGCTTTCTGGCTGTGGAAACAAAATACTCAGCAGAGAAAAACAGAGTAAGAAGGTTTTTTTTAAAAAGGAGAATTGTTTGGATTCCCCAGTGGTGGCCTGCTTTTGACGAAGCAGCCTTTAATCCACAATGATTCTCACTCCTTATTTGTGCTTTAGAATGATTTACTGAAGATACCAGGTGTGGGCTCACATCTGTGCTGGAGGTGTTCTGTAACATGGACTGCATTGTAGGAGAGATAATGAAATAATTTTTCTTATAGGAGGCTCAAGGAGATGCAAGCCATAGGATTTCACTATTCAAAGTGTCTGCAGCAGACTTGGAACAAGTGGAGGGAGGTGAGAGGCACAGCAGATGTGGAAGAGCTTTAATCGTTTTTGTTGTGTTCAGATTGCTTGTACCCATATGGCTAGAAATTAAAAAGTTCATTTTACACACTGGTCACTCCTAAGCTCTCCTCCCTTCCCAGGTGGATAAAACCAGCTCAGTGTGGGCAGAACAGGAATCATGTAGGAAGGAGAGGGAGTTCTTTGACTTCTTGCTCACTTTTCTAGGTATAGTGAGGATGGGATTACACTTAAGGAGGTTTATCTGGGAATGTAACCAGAGTTAGTATGGTGGAACTGTAGCTGGTACCGTGTATGTCCTTCTCAAAACTTGACTGAAGTCAGAAGTCAGCAGCGAGGCTGTGCGCTGTGGTCTCTAGCTGCGTGCAGGTCATAGCATGCCCTGCAGGATGGAATTTCACTTTGCTGGGCCTGTCCCTTGCCGTGACGGGATGTACCAGACATGCCTCACAGCATCTCTAGGAACTCAGGGAGAAATCTGAGAGCTGATACTAGTCTGTTGGCCCTTGTTAACCTGAGTAGATGGCATCAGTCTTCAGGAGGATTCAGTCTTAGGAGGATTCCTGAAAAGGGCAGGGAAAAAAAGCCTCACCTCAGCCTTTTGGAGAAATAGCAGAGTGCATCAGCAGTTGGAGTGAGATCTGTTACAGTAAGATAAAGGATCGATTTTCCCCAGAGAGTGGGACGGTCCTCTTCCCTCTGCTCTCTGCCAGTGCCTCTTCTCCTTCCATCACCTGTACACCATTTTTCTTTTGTTTCCCCCCCTCCCTCCTTACAGTACGTGGGACTTCAGCGTGAGAAATGGAGGCAGCTGCTGCTAGTGGACACACACTATCGGCACATGTTGCTGGGCAAGACCGTGGCAGCCTAGAAGGTAGGAGGGAGCCCTGTTTCTTTGTGGGGCTCATCTGTGTGTGCTGAAGGGTTGCAGTGAGGCTGAAGAGTGGCCGTGCTGCTTCACTCCAGGCGCTCACACACCAGGTGTGCAAGGGGGAAAGGAGTCTGTTGTCCGTATAAGCTCTAGCATTGCTTTCTGGAGCAAAAGAGCCGGTGTAATCCTGTGCCTTTGGTGACAGGCACGCAGTAGTTAGCTCTAACTGGCGTGTAAGGATGGGTCTCCTCAGGCAAACAGCCTTCCCTGTCAGTGGCTGTAACTTCATTGTTTTTCTCTACTGCCGCTGCTACTCTACGAAGCTGCTTGTAAGACTTTCCAGATGTCTTTCTTCTCAGAGATGTTGGGGAGATTTTACCTCTCGCTGCTTTTCTTGCAGAGTTACCAACATAACATGCAGTGCATTCTCCACCACGTGGCTAAAAAGGAGGAACAGCGCTCCAGGCTGCTGCTGCAGTGAGCTTGTGTTTCTTTGTGCAGCCGAGAGAGAAGTGGCCGTGCTGCAGTCAGGTTACAATTTCACTGCCACCACTGTGAATTTTTGAGTTCAGTGCCAGGGATTGACTCTGCCCTGTGTTGCTACTTCTATGTGAGTCCTCTAGCTGAAGGAGACAACCTCTTCCTGGATTGCCATCTGTTTTGCTGTAACTTCTTTCTTAATCTGTGTTTAGTCCCATGAGAGCCACCAGGCAGCAAACTGTATCATTCCCTGCAGTGCATGAATTCTTACTGCTCTGATATGAATGCAGCCTGGAAGGTGCAGAGGCTGTCTTGCGGTAGGGTCAGGAGAGCGATTAAAGATGGTATCACTTTGTTCTGGTTGTAGTTGCTTTATTTTCAACTACCTCGTTTGTTTTTGTGCTGTACAACTGGAGTTTCTGGCAGAGCCTGACTAACTCAGCGTGGGATGCAGATCTGAGGGTGTGTGCTGGCTCTGCCTTCTTTTCAGCAGAGACCTGAGGGGGCAGTTGATTAGCAAGACCGAGTTTATAGAGGCTGGTTTTGGTTCCCCTATGAGTAGGAAGACACCAAATGAACAACTGAGAATCATTCTTAATATTTTTTATTTGTTTTTTTTTAATGTATTTTGCTTTCAGGCAGCTTTTGCATGTGTGGAGAGAAAATGCCCTTGCTCTCATACATGAAGCTGAGGTAACCTTTTGGGCAGCTGAGCACTACAGGAGAGCAATCCTGTTGAAGGTAGGGTCTGTCAGGTAATGCAATGACAAGGACAAAAAAATTAATCAAAGAGTCACTACTAAGAAAGGTCTAAAAAATGGGAGCCCCATCTTCTTTTTAGATCAGTCTCTGAAACTGTTCCTGAGTTTTTCCTTTTCCTTTCTCCCCATTTCCTAGAAGGAAGGAGGGACAGAAAACAAGAATGCCATGAAAAACAACAGGGGCATCCTCTGAAATGCTGCTGTTTAATCTGTAGGAGATTTACACTGTCTTGCTGAGCCTGATGTGAAAAATGAGATGGGAGTGGTTATGGTGCCAGCAATGCGTGTGGTGCCAGTCTGTCCTGTCTCATGTTTGCTTTGTATCTTTAGGTGTTGCTACAGTGGAGAAGCGCTGCCCCGCAGCAAGAACGTTGCCGTCAACAGAAGAGGAGAGCTGTGATGGAGGCCAGAAAGCGTTTGAATATAGGTGAGCTGGTGGAGGTATTAAGCTCTCAGAAGACTTAGTTCTCTCTGTCTGATCCTTAGAAAGACATGGCTTAGTAGGGCAGTTGTTTGTGTTCTCTGCACGGATGAAATGACTGGATGGGCTGTTGAGCCTACGAAGGATTATCTGATAGAATGGGGAACAATCTGGGACCCCAGTGATCTGAAGGCTTCTTGTGTGACTTCTTCTCTGTCAGTTCCTTGTCTGTGTAAGGGATGGTGACACTTCCTTCCTCAAAAAAAATTTCCATTCTTAATTTTGAGAAGCTCAGAAATCTCATGTTTTGAGGGCAGCGGAAGTGATCTTAACAATTGCTGCTTCAGTCTTTCTCTAGTAATTCAGAGAGGCCCTCAAACTCTGCAAGCGTTTTCTTAGTAGAAGCCTCGCTCTTGATATGAGGACTCTGAAGCACAAAGAGGGCAAATAATTTCCTAAAGGTTGTAAAGAATGTCGATGGCAACAGGAAGGACTTGTTATTCACACCTCACTGTCCGTCACCTGAGGCATTTCACGGTCCTTTTTTTCCCGTGCTGAGCACTGTCAGCACTGAGCGTTGTCAATGTCAGGCATTGCTAAAACAGGCTGGAAGAGTGGCCAGTCACTTGATGGCCTCTGAGTATAACAGTTTCCTTTTGGCACATTAGTTAATTTATCTTTTCCTACCAGTGAGTTTACAGACCCTGTTTCTTCACTGGAAGAAATTATCTACAGAGTCTCTGACGCTGAGGGTGCAGCAGCACAGGGTGGTACAGCACCACCAGCAGCACCTGCTCCAGAAGTACCTGGTGAAATGGAAGGAATATTGTCAGCGATACCTTGGGAAAGTGATGAGAGGGATCAGCAGTGTCCACAGGCAGTGACCCAGGGTGGGAAGTTGGGGGTGTGGAGACAGAGGCCACATCCCATGGTGAAGGGAATGGTAATCCTGGCTGAGGAGGAACACGACAGCCTTGTGCAGTGAGGGGAGGGAACCTTTCTGTGTTGTGCCTGGAGCAGCTTGGGTAGAACAAAGAGAGTTAAGAGATGACAAGCTGGGCTTGCCCTGTTTGGGATTGTTTACTGTAAATGGAATTCTTGTTGGGCTCATAGATATTTGCAGATGGGGTTCCACCATAGGGCACTTTGATGCTGAGGGTGGCCTTTGTGGAACAAAGGCAGGTGCTGAGTGTTCTGCTCTGGTATCATTTGGCTCAGATAAGTGGGGCTTTTCTGAGAGTGACTCACTGTTCTGGTTGCCTTACAGCTGCTACAGAGCCAGGGAAATCAGCTCATGACTCGTAGACGTTGCTCTGCTTCCTTCTCTTGCTGGAAGACATGGGTAAGGAATTGTCCCCAGGGAAGGTATCAAGCTCCTTGTTGATCCTTATCCCTTCTTCTCCTTCATGTTCTGTTTCCATGAGGACCACAAAAATTTATTTACACATTTGCTTGATTTCTGGTTGGAGTAGCACAAGAGACACCTTCCCATGTGCTGGGTGAACTGAGCTGGTGTTTCTGCCATGTCCTCACCAGCCCTTCCTGTCTGGTTGGCGCTCTGACTAACATTTCTGTGAACTCCTAACCTGGTTGCTGTGCAATTTTTTTCCTTGATAGCTGTTGCAGCAGCAATGAGAGAAGCAGAAGACAGTGCAAGGGTTGTGGCACTGGTCCCTTTCATTGCAGAGAAAGGTAAGGGAAGGCTCAGGGCAGACAAATGAATTTGGAGATATGCAGATCAGTGCAGATCTGCCTGCAGTCAGAAGAGTGCACATTGAATATCTGTTTCCTTTCAACTTTTGGCTGCTTTAGGTTATTTTAGGATGTTGGAAAACTGTCCCTAAATCCTCTTATCTGATTAAAAAATTTGCACATGTTTTTGCCCATCCAGCCTTAGCTGACTTAAATCCCTGTCCTTTTGTCCTTGCAGCAGTGTCCTGCTGTTGCTGTAGCTCTGCCTGTTTCTCCCCAGTGGAAGGGAAGGTGTTCCTATCTGCAGGGGGAGTCACTGGCCCAGAACCTGTCTCTGTAACACTCGCAGCTCTCTGTTCCTGGTGTAGGTATTTCATGCTTGGCTCAGGTTTGCCAAGGGGCAACAGCAGAAGGATTGCACTGATAAAACCACGGGGGTTTCCCACACCACTGTCCTGAGAGAATGTACAAGCTGGGACTTGAGTCACACTGCTGGTGTGAAACCAAGACAGCTGCAAGCCCAGCGCCAACTGAAGGTGAAAGAGAACAAGTGATTGCTCTGATACCTCCAGAACTGGTCTGCTCCCATCTGCTCTGTGTGTGTGTGTGTTTGTGTGCCTGCAGGTATCTTGGAGCCCTACCTCTCTGCTCGTTTGGATCTGACATGGGCTTTTGCCTGTGGTTCAAAGGCAAACACGCCCTCCTTTCATTCCGATGAGACTGGAGCCCTTCAGACTTGTGTTACTAATTGGTAACCTTGCTTAATGAAGCTATTTCAAAACTGGCCAATTTCTACTATAGACGATATTGCTGGATGAAACCTTTGTATGTGGCTAAAGCTGGTCTCTTAAATTGTGCTGGAATGAAGTGTTACAGACTGTGTCGAATCCTGTCTTAGCTTTGGCACCACTTACACCTTCAGATGTGCGCTTGGGTCACTTCCGCCTTTGCGTATCAGCCCAGCGTGTATGTCAGAAGGAAGATAGGGATGCCTGCACTGATTGCTCTCTCCCTGCTCCTAGGCAGCTTTCCCAGCTCTTTCCAAGGTTTTCAGGACACTGGTTTGCTGATGTGCAACCTCCCTCACTGCAGAAGGACCCAGTTAATTCTCCTTACGCAGTGTTAGCAGGGAGCTGGTGTGGCTGTGAGGTGCAGTTCTCCCTGGGGGCTGTGGTGCTGCTTCCTGCTCTCAGCCATCAAATGCTCTGCTGTTGCTGTGTTGGCAGGCAGCTGATCACCTTCAGCAGTCAGTGTATCGTTGTGCCATGCTATGGAAACAGAAGGCTCTCTCCAAGAAAATGAATAAGCCTTGTTCTTTTTGGCCACCTCTGAAGAAGCAAGTGACATTTGAAGTGCCTGAGACAAGAGGATGTTCAGCAGAGGAACAGCCACGGCCTTCAAAATGCAGCCATCTACCATTTCACCTTGCTCTCAGTGACCTGTGAGTGTTGAGTTCTAGGGCTTCCTGCATTTCTCTGCCATATATGTAGTTTTGCATATACAGAGTCTGTCTTTCTGTATAAATGTAGCCTACCTGTCTGTGTCTCTTGTTTCTGGTTTTGCCCCTTTCTTTCCCTGGAGAAGCTATTCCTTAAAAAATTTGTACAGATCATAGGGCAGTTGGAAGGAGGAATCTTCGATGAAGCTCCTCAGTCAAGATCAGGAGCCCTACAAGGAAATAAGGCAACAGTTTCACATTTCTTTAAGCTAGGATATGATGCTAAAAAAAGCCATTCTGCCTTGTTCAGTTCTGTCCCTTCCACCACTCCTTGTGCTGGCACAATTATTCATATGGAGAACTCAACTGCAACATTAATACAGGTCATAATTTCATCTTTAGGAATTATTATTGTGTGCAAGGGAAATGTTGCAGATCAGGGATGAATGATGGACCGGGGCTGCTTCTTTGGCCAGCTTATGCTGTTCAACAAGCAAGGTTACCACCACGGAGGCCTGACTTTTTTCTGGAATCTCTAGAAAGCAGGGAACTGCTGGGACCTCCTTTAACGAGGTAGAAAAAATTGGTTTTAAAAGTAAAGAAAAAGGGAGTGACTTACAGGGGCCTTACGCTGTGCTTATCCCCTCAAATCCCCTTACCTTCATCCCACAGAACAGTCAGCAGTTGTGGGACTGTGCGTTGTTCTGTGCTGTCAAAAGGCCATAGTGACCTTAGAAACTTCAGGTTTGTTATATGAAGCAGACAGGAATAGTGGCACTTTCAAGTTAATTAAATGGCAACCACAGCCTTTGTTTCATTACTAGAGATTTTGAAGGAAAGATGAGGTGCATCACATATTTCCAAAATTAATGGGCTTAGTTAATCAGTGAAGTTTCCTTTTCTGTCAGTCTTGCCACACAATCTCAGAAGTTCGAGTTGTGCAGGGTCCTTTTGGCTCAAAGGTCACATTTGCCCCACAACAGGTTTGGGTCTGGAGTTAACTGATCTACTGGGGAACCTGGTAATGCAGAGCCAGAACTGAATATTTCTGTTTGGGCTGAATCAACTTTGCGGCTCCAAAAGGAGTGATTTTTTACTTTCCCTAAAAGGTCTGCACTGCTGAAATGCTCGACTGAGCGGTGGTTTCACATGTTTGAGTGTTCTGCACTTGTTTCTGTCCTGGTATCACTTCTTAGCCACGTTTGCTGTTACTTGAGGACTTTGTGGAAAAACAGAGTTGCCAGACTGCAGGTAGGTCCTTGGATCTGAACTGCAGTGGTTGTGCATCCTGCAGTGCATGCAAGGCTGCAAGTCAGCTCCACGGACTGCAAGGGAGGCACTGGCATGGCTGCATTGGGAGCTGAGGAGTATCTGTGATGCCTTTTTGGGATGGGGATGCAGTTCTGTTCACTCTGGGTGAGTCCCCAATGCGTTTCCCCATGCTGACAGTGTGGTTGTAAAGGGGACGGAAGGTGTTGAAGCACTGCTCAACCAGGTGTTTGTAATGACAGAAGGGCATGAAATTTGCATTCCATGGTACCAGAATTATTACTTTCTTCTAGAGTAGATAGAGAGCACTGAGTCACAAATAAGCCAAACCAGCATTTATAGTACAAAACCATTTGCCAGAGCATTTCCCATCTTGTTTTCTATGTTCAAAGTGAGTCTGGAGAGCTTGTGATGCTGTCAGGACTCCTGCCCTCTCACTGGACCTGATCTTTTGAGTGAACAGGTCTGTGCCGCAGGTTGAAGAATGTGCAAAGGACTCAGGAAGGTTCCATGTTTCCTCTCTCCTAACCTGACTTGCATTGGTAAGAGGAAACAGGGTAATTGTGCTCTGACCTCCATTGCTTGTGCCTTGTCTCTTCCAAGCAGCTGTGGGGGAAGAAAGAGAGTGCAGTTCCAGAGCAGAAATGGAGTTACAGAGAAGGCTGGAAGCTGAACTCCGACATATCCAGCAGCAGATGCAGTACTACTACAGCAGGAAACAAGAACTCAAGTATGTTGCAAAGCCCCTTTAGGCAGCCTTTCATCATGCTGTCAGCTCTATATTGCATTTTTTGCGTGCATCTACTTTGAAAATAACCCGTCTGTTCACAGCAGAACTGTTGAGTGAAACAGAAAAGGTCCAGATATTTTTAGTTTCTCCTTTTCAGAGTTCTCTTCAGGTGGGAGCTAGCATATGCACAGCTTCTTTTGTAGTCAGCAAGTGGTTTAATTACACCTTTGGCAGCTGTTGGAGAGAGCAGAACAAAGGCATCCCAGGGTTTCATCTGAAGGCAGCAGAAATGAACCTGCCAGAGGAGCTGAAATTTAGCTTTCAGCTCTTTTATCACAAAGAGCGAAGACTTAACTTTTTCAATTGTCATTTAAAAAAAAAGTCTGGGATCTGATAACTTCTCTGCTAGAATGAGACATTTACAACTGCTTAAAAGAAAATGGGGCTTGGAAGGGGATTCAGCTGTCAGGAAAGGAAGAAGTCAGGAACTAGGAGCGGGAAATGGAGGTGAGAGCTTCCAGATGGATTTCTCTGCCTCCCAGCACCTCTTTTTTGGGTGTTTTTTAAGACATTAATCATTCACTGGTTTGAGACAAAAACATTGGGTCTTATTGCAAGCATCATTTGCAAGTCCAGGTTGGTTTAGATGGAGCTCCTAAGTGGGGTAAGAATCCTTCTCATCCATTTCTTCAGGTCCTGTCAGCAGCAGGCACGGATTCTGCAGGAGTGGCTGGAAACGAACATGCAGCCTGAGAACAAAGATGGGGCACAAGGAGCCCAGGCAGAATTGGATCAGGTGCGTAAAGAGCAGACAAACGGCAGGTTACTGAGGTGGCTGTTTCTGTGCCATGCACTGGGCCCAAAGGCGGGCGGTCAGTGTAATTGTATTGTAATTAGAGTGCACTGCTCAGTGCCCAGCCCCAGAGCTGGGCACGGGGGCTGCGCCGTTGCCCCCAGAGCTGGCCAGTGCCAGGCCACTCCTGTCACACTCCTCTCGCTGGGTCTCAAGTTCCATAATGGTTCTTAAGACAACATAACGGCTGCTGCAGCCCAGTCACCTCTTCCTCTCCAAAGAGGAGGCACTGCCTTGCTGTATGAGCAGCTCCCTCAATTGTCTTCACTTTCAGCTGCAGGCAAGGATCAACGTTCTCACCAAAGCACAACCATGAGACAGACACCACGTGCAGAACCTGGTTGCCTGCCTGCATGACATCCAGAGTGCTCTGGATATGTAATGGAGGTGAACCAAGAGTCCAGCTCATGGGCAGGGCTTTTTGTCCCTTTCACAGCAGGGGAGGATGGAAGAGATGTGTACATTCTCTGAGTATTTGTACAGCACTTTTATTTTATAAATTAAATATTTTTGCTCAATTTATTTTTTCACTACAGCAGGTTAAGACCAGGAACTCTGTGTACCTCATGCTGCACTCACAAGACCTAGTTTAGGTTACCCTGACATTTCAGAAAGACCAGCAAGACTGATAAATGTTTGCAGTTAAATGAGTTAATGTCAGTAAGTCATACACTGTGACGTACAAAAATACTGTGCTACTGATACAGTTGAAGAATTAAATGGATTCTCCATGCAGGAGAAATTCACAGCATCATTACCCTCTAGGAACTCTGTTTTCCCTTCCAGGGCGCGTTGCTGACTGCTGCATAACAAGTCAAGGTTGTTGATCTGCCTGCTCTGCACAGTACTAAGACCATCAAACCCAGACACTTGCACCCTAATCCTCTCCTTCTCCTCCAATTTCTAATAAAGCAAATGCCAGGTAACCTGTCCTCTGTCACCAGGCCAACTGACACCTTCACATCCTGTGTGTGGTGATGTGAGCTGGAAGAAATTAAAACTCAAAGTTGCTTTGGCTGCATCTGGATGGTGCAGGCTCCTGTGGTAAAGGAGCAGAGGATTCTTTTCTCTCATCCTTGTTAACTTTTCACTAACGGTTACAGCTTTGTCCTCTTGGGGCAGACTTTTCCCTTATTTTTTTCTCACTCTGAGTAGTCTCAAGTGCCTGTTTCAATAACCAGCATCAGGCAATCTGCTGCTGCAGGAGCAAGCATGCGAATGCCAGGAAGTTTAACGAGATCGGTAGCTAAGAGCCACTTCAAGCTTTCAGATTTCCCCGCATAAAGGAAGAAAACTTTGACTCTTGGAGCCAAATGACTGTGCTCCTGCATGTCTCCTGCACAGCCACCATCACCTGCGTCACTTAGAGGCAGTTTATCAGCCTCTTTCCTGATGACAAGTGAAGCACACAGGACTTGGCAAACTGGAGTTGTGTACCACAAAATCATAGTCTGTGCATACAAAGGAGGGAAGTTTGTCTTTAGGAAATTGGAGCTGGCGCATGTAGCAGAAAAAACACCCAAGGTTAAAGCAAGGAAGTGAGATGAGAAATTGTTCAGAGCAGAAAGGCAGGTTTCATAAGCACATCTGCTCCAGCAGCTCTGGACAGCACAGGTAGTGCTGAATGTTTGAGCACCTGGACTTGGAACAGTTCATTCTTTAAAAACAATGGATACATTGCTTTCAAACTCAATTCCTCCCCTTCACTTTGGCAGCAGCTCCTGCCAGTGCACCATTTCACAGACCCAAGGTGTTGATGTGAAGTTACAAAGAGGCTCTGAGGTTTTG
Organism: Tapera naevia; assembly: GCA_033556795.1. NCBI lineage: Eukaryota > Metazoa > Chordata > Aves > Cuculiformes > Neomorphidae > Tapera > Tapera naevia. Next base: position 1,990,906 of record JAUMJJ010000026.1, on the reverse strand, counting down.
CTGTAGGAGGAAGCTTTGGCACAGAGCCCTCAGCTTCCCAGCATGAAATACGAGAGCAGAAGTCAGAGCATCTGTGGGGGTTCTGTATTTTGGATAAGATGTATTTGTTGCCAGTCCATTACGGGAGGCAACTTGGGGTTGCTTCAATAATCACTAATGTTCTCATACAAAGTCAGTGCACAGGGCATTTCACTCCGTGCAGGAAAAACTGGTCCTGAATTACCTGAAACTGCTCTGTAATTCTTTAAAGATTTAGTGAGAAAGCAACAATGAAAATACAGAGCAGACAGTAAAAAACTTTTGGCTGCCACCTCATTGCATCACACAAGAGAAACATACCCCATCTTCTGACCCCTTAATCGAAGAGGTGAAGTAACTGACTCTCACACAAACAAAATCTTTAAGGCCTGGAATAGCAAAATAAAGCCATGGATTAGGAACAGGACACAGCTTCCTTTGTTATTTTTTTAAAAAAAGAAAATCTCAAGAGGATCAGTTTCAGCGTGCAGAATGGAGACACAGTGTTTTCAGGTTCAAAATAGAACACAAAGCCAATATTTAAAAGGACCACGTTAGTTAAAAGAATTGAAGTTGTCTGACAGTAGAAAGCCTGGGTGACTGTACTTTATTGTAGGGATGCTGCCTGTTGTACACGGTGGTTGGTTTGGACTGTGGAACCGTCCCAGCCCATGAAGCTCTGGTGCCATGTGCAGGCTGCCTTAAAACAAGAACTGCAGGGGAGTGTCTGAGAATAAAATAAATAGGAGAACACTTTACTCGAGGTCTGAAAAGCAGAAAGTGCAGAAAGAAGGTCCCTTTTAAACACAGCTCATCTCTGTCTTCCCCACTGCACCCGCACAGACGAGGAAGGCTCAGCAAGGACTAGGGCTCCAAGAACAGTGCTGTCCTGTGGCACCCAGAGGAGAGACTGTGACAGAGTACAGGCACAGGGTGAAGCAGACACTGCTGTTGTCACAGCATCTTCAAAGGCAGCTGGACCTGATACAGACAAGGGCATTCACAATCTTCTTTCTGCATTCAGCAGCAAGTAAATACAAACTGAATGCTCTCAAGTTTAACATAGCAACGACATCTGCTGTGTTCCTCACCCAGGTCCTGCTGAGTGATGCCCAACGGCTAAATGGATGGCGTGATGAGTCCCTTTGTACAGAAACCCTTCTTGCTACAGTTTCTATAGAGAGCCCAGTGCTTCCCCAAAGCGGATTTTCTGTCCGGCCTTGAGGTGGAATTTGAAGTCCTTGGGTGCCTCAAAGATCAGTACGATCGTAGAGCCTAGGTTAAATTCCCCTAAATGTTCTCCCTTCCTCATGGGGATTCCCTCCTTGTTGTTGTTGGATATGAAGCTGAAGTCATTGTAGGAACCTTTTGAGTAGCGGGGACTGTTGGTATGCAAGTCCTGCACAGAGAGGGAAGAAACTGTTACTTGTGGATGTCAGCCCGGGCGTTCCTCAGCACAGCTGCCTGTGGAGAGCCTGGCACTCGATGCAGGAGCGAACTCACGATTCAAAAGTGCAACAGGAATGTAAAAACACCTCAGTCTGTACTGGAGGCGACTCCCTTTAAATTGGTCTTAGAACACATGAACAATGTGGAACATCCATGTTGCAAAACACTGTCATGTCCAGGTAGTAAGACGTTTTAATTTTTTATATAACTTCTATTTATTGCACTTCATCAGCCTCAGCCATCAAACCCAGACACCTGCCCACCACTCTCTTGCTTACCTGGTCAAAGTAGATGCGGATGGAACCCACATTTGTTGCTCCTACTGCTGTTAAAGAGAAGAAGCCGTGTTTCCAGTCACCTGTAAGGACAACCCGTTCATTATGGCAGAACAGCTCCTTGATCCAGCGAGCAACTCCAGGATTCACAGACATCAGGGACCCTGCAACAGTGGGAAGACAGTCAGGGCAAATCTCTTTTCTCCCATTACCTATTAGACTGTACAGCTGCTCCATCTCGTTCAGCAGTGGCCCATGCCAGTGCTTCCCTCTATAGCTGCTTCACACTGGTTTTCTAGGAACAGGAACCTACCTGGGAAATGCCGTCGGTGCGACACTGTCCAGTCAGTGGGGGAGTGGAAGCAGTGATAGTCCCCTGGTGCAAGGTAGATTACGCAATGATAGAGCTCATTCCCTTCCTTTGTGACCAGTTGTTGCTGGAAAGAGTTACTAGGTGGGGCTGCAAAGAAACCAGGGAAAGGAAGGAGTTAAAGATATTCACACAGTCACCCACCATGGCTGAGTGACCTACAAAGAACCAGTGGCAACAGCAGAGGATTAAACATGGCCCACATGTGGTGTTGAGGCTACAAAAAGATTCACTGTGTCCAGGTATCTAGAATTTCAAAGTGTTCTTTTCCCTTTACGACAAAATTGGATCCTGTGTTGTTATAAACATTTTGGAAATTCCTGCATTTTGGAGTTTCCTCTTCCCTAAACAGAACAGCAGAAACTGAGATCCAGTGACACTGAATTTTTCTTAATGCTTTCAAGAACAGGATTTTTCTCAAAGCAATCCTTTTAGGTACAGAATTTGTGAAGAGTCCCTTTCTAAGATGCATTCGTTGTGTTTGTGCTCATGTTGAAGTTGATCGACAGCAGGCTGAATATGAGCCAGCAGTGGCCCAGGTGGCCAAGAAGGCCAATGGCATCTTGGCTTGTATCAAAAACAGTGTGACCAGCAGGACAAGGGAGGTGATTGTGCCCCTGTACTCGGCACTGGTGAGGCCACACCTTGAATACTGTGTTCAGTTCTGGACCCCTCAGTACAAAAAGGATATTGAGGTGTTGGAGCGAGAAGGGCGACGAGGCTGGTGAAGGGGCTGGAGAACAAGTCCTATGAGGAACGGCTGAGGGTACTGGGGTTGTTTAGCTTGGAGAAGAGGAGGCTGAGGGGAGACCTCATTGCTGTCTACGGCTGCCTGAAAGGAGGCTGTGGCAGAGCAAGTGTTGATCTCTTTTCTCAAGTGACAGGTGATAGGACAAGGGTAAAAGGCCATAAGTTGCGCCAGGGGAGGTTCAGACTAGATATTAGGAAGAATTTATTTACTGAAAAGGTGGTCAGGCACTGGAACAAGCTCCCCAGGGAGGTGGTTGAATCACCATCCCTGGAAGTTTTTTAAAAAAGGATAGATGAGTTTTTGAGGGACATGGTTTAGCAGATAATGGGTACGGTTGGACTTGATGATCTTAGAGGTCTCTTCCAACCAGAAAATTCTATGAAGCCAACCTTGCTGTGGGCAGGACTTAGTCTCCCCAGTCCCCTTGGCAGCTTAGCAAAATGCATGGCTTTTGTCTAAACTCGAGGCCTCTGCACAGTACTCAAGGAGCTGCGGAGCAGCCGCAGCACCAGTCATTGCAGTGTGGTGCTCGGGCATGGGACTGGTTACGGAGCAGCTCTTGGCGCCTGGGCACCTCTCAGTCTGACAGCAGCAGTGCCACAGCCTTGTGGTGGTGGCAGATCTTTGACTCAGTTCTAATTGTCAACATAACCAAGTAAAAAGGAACCAAGCAATTAAATTCAGAATGAGCCAGGCAAGACAGTGAAAAGCTGCAGGTGAGAAAGAGAAGCACTACAACAGTGGCATGTTTATCCCCAAATAAAACAAACCAAAATTCAGACCTGCTTTTGTTCCTAGCAATGTGAGAAAGAAGGAGAGAAGAAGTGATCTCTCTTTTCTTGCTGAGATCATGGAAAGGGCAGAGCAGAATAAATGCAGAGCTGACGCAGGACTCACCCTGGCTATAATGCAGTTCCTTTGGGCAGATGCGAGGTCCCAAGAAAGACTCCAGAGAATAAGTAACCCCCTTTACTTGCTCCACCTCACAGTTTTTAACCTGTCCAAAATTAAGGATCTTTCCATCAGAGGGACTGATCTACAATGGAGAGAAAATAAATGAGGTACATCTGGAATTCCTTCATTCCTCATAAAGCAGAGAGGTTCTTTGGGGGGTGGGGGTAGCTGGCAGCATAGCACAAAGCCTTTGCTTCCTTGACTCACCACGCTGTGCAAGCAGCAGACCGGTCGCGCCTGTGGTTTCAGCTTCCTGCGGAAGAACTCACTGAGGTTTCTGTAGTGGTGCAGATCTTCGACAGCGGCCTCCTCCATGTTCACCCCAAACGTCCAGATGTACAGGCTGTAAACGGGCTTGCGCAGCCATGTGGGCAGCTCCACCTGGTTCAGGCGGCCCCAGGCTCGCGACAGCAGCCGAGTCGGTACTGATTTGTACAGAGCAACCTAAAGAAAGAGAATTGTGCCACGTCACTCAGTTCCTTCCACCCACAGCTTTCTCTTGCCCCTCAGAACAGAAAGGATCGAGTGTTCCCACTACCCACTCCTTGGATTCAGGGGGTTCCACCACACACAAAGTTGCCTTTAAGTCGGCAAAAATAACACTGCACATCCATTCCCTCCACCCTGATGAGAGCAGATGAGGGATGGGATGATGCTCACTATAATCTTATACTGAAGCCAGATACTCCCCTCCCCTGCAGGCTGAGGCTCCACATTGTAATTACTGGGAACAGTCCAGCGTGATGGTTACGCAGACACCTCCCGTGTCCCAATGGGATGCTCAGCACAAGGGCTTAACATTACCAACTGGAAACTGACTGAAAAATATTTCTCAGTGTTTGATGATGTGCTGCTCAAGTGCATCTGCTAACACGAGCATCTCCCAGCGTCATACTGCTCTGGTGACACCTGTACAATCAGACACACGCATCATTGGGGATGCAGCCACCCCAGCATACAGTTATGCCAGCTCTGCTCCTTCTCTCACAACAATGGGAAAATACAAAGTGCCTTTATTCCTGTACAAATGACCCTTTGGACTTATCCCAGAGCCGAAGCTTTAGAAGCAAGAACACCAAACAACCAGTGCTGGCAAGAGCTGTTGATGTATCTCGAGAGATTACCAAGTCTTCCTGTCAGTCATCTAAGCAGGCAGCTCCTCTGGGTTTGTGGTGCTCAGTGTCAGCCAAAAAGCTCATACGACCATGGTGTAATCGGGGGGCACACGGGGGTGTGTGGAGCAGGGGAACTGAGCCCTCTGAAACTGAGTCAGCAGAGGAAGGAGTCATCTGCTGAATCCAGGACCGTTTTTGAACAGGGCAGCTCAGCGACATTTAACTCCAACTAAAAGCTTTTTTCCTCTTTTTCTTAATGAAATCATTTACTGTCAAGATGAATCACGTCCTTCATAATGAAATCTTGCAAAATACAGCCATAAACACAAACAGAAGCACACACTGAGAGCCTGTCTATTGTATCAAACACAGCAAAGGAAGATCCTACTCGCACATCACTGTCCTGCATCCCATTAAAATACAATGATATTTCAGCAAGAATGAGAACACCAACCTAATCTTTCTTCATATAAACACTTCTAAATCAACAGTACTGTAGGTCATAAAACAGAAGTACTGAAGAAAAAAACTTTTCCCATTTCATTTAGCAAGCCTTCTACAGTGCTATTTCTAAAATCGACTTTGCTCACTTTTCCACAGATACTGAACATGCAACTGTAAAACCACAGAACTGTGACAGCGATATTTCCTGGTAGCTCCATATCCTCCCCAAGAGCCTGGCTCTCAAGTTGATGGGACCAACCAGAACAGCTGTTCCATGCAATGGCCTTAAAAAGTACAACTGTGTTGCTGTTTTGATTCAAAATACTTGTGTGGTGGTTCCATTCTGAAACCCCAGGATTTGTGCGGAGAACCATGAGCAAAGTTTCCCATATCCCGCTCTCCAGTGTTGGAGCAGAGTCACATAGCGTTTGGACAGGTTGGAGTAGGAATCCTCAGAGCTGAGGAACAAAACCCTCTGTGCAAACACGACAGAAAGCAAAGCCCTGGTCAGTGTGGCCAGGAAAGGAACCGCAGCCAGGCTGCTTCACCCAGCCCTGGCACTCTGAGGGGACTGAAGTAATGCAAAAGCTTCTGTTGATTTCCTTGGGCAGACCTTTGACCGACAGAGGAAATTTTCTGCTACTGAGAACAAATCATTTGACTGTGAAGCAATTGGTCTGCACAACTAAGAACAGTAAAAAACTAACGGGAAGTGGGAATTGCGTCTCTGCTTTCACACCAGTGATCGCCAGCCTGTTCCGTACCAGGGCTCTCTCCACCCAGCCACTGCCAGCTCCCCTTGGGATAAACCAGATCAGGGACACAAAACACAAGAGTCCTGGCTCGCACTTACCCTGCTCATAGGCCTCCATCCCACTCTGGTCAAGGGCTTAAGAGCACCAAAAGGCAGAAGGTAATAGAGAATGGTCAGAGGCCAAGAACGCAGTTTCAGGGCAGGCTTAGACATACAGCTTAGCCGGCCCAACCTTCGCCTCAGGGCCAGCTGGGGAAACTGCAACCTGGAAGATCACACACACAACAGGAGATGGTCAGCCATCAGCTTCCTACACCAGCCATGATTTATTCCTGCGCAGCTTTACTTTAACATTGATTCTACAAGTCTTTACTCCTTCATTTTAGTCAGTTCTTCCGCTTCCCACAATAGACCAGTTTACCCCCCAAAAAAAGAAGAATCCTCTGTACAAAACCTATTTACTCTCACAGGTCCTATTTTATGAATGATGCCCTCAAAAATTAAAGGCAAGACCACTTACAGGTGACGTTTGAGAACAAAGTCACAGCTGGTTCAACCAACTAACAACGTAGCACCACAGTTTACAGTGGCAATAACAAAGAGCAAACGTTCATCTTCCAAATATCTTAAGTCTCCACCTCCAGAGAACTTTTCTGGTGACAGCTGTGGGACAGCCAAGGTGGGCAGCAAACAATGTTCTGAAAGCCCAGGACCTGTGATGCTAGGACTCCAAAAGGCACTGTGTGGAGGGGCAGCATTAAGGAAAGAACGGATGCTCTGATGAGAGAAATCCTTGAAACCTAAGAAACTGAGGCCCCTTAGAGGGTTCCTGCATTGAAGGCATCCTGACTAGATTGTGCCTCAGAGCTGAATTTACAGAGCTGCTGGTCAATAACTCACTTTGGGAAACAAGTGCTCACTGGAGAAACAAGACAAGTGGTGCTCCTGAGTTAGTTAACACCATGCTCACATAACCGATTCCAAAAGACGTCTGTCCAGGTCATGAAACCTTCACTGGGTGCCCTGATTCTGAATGGGAACACAGAGATAAAGGCAATCCTGCTACTGATGCAAGGTAACTCTGTTACCCAATAAACCAACTCCTCTGTCTCATAACCAGTGACATCTGTGATTTGAATGGCCTGGCTGAGAGCAGACTCATTTTGCACAAATACATGGGCAGAAGCTGAGGACATCAGGGCCTTCAGCTCAGTGCCTGCAGGATGAGACCCCCTGCAGGGCCCTATTTGCTCTTTGGCTTCTACTCATGAAGAAACCACTGGCACTTCCAAGGTCCCGTTATCAAATGAAAGTCTGCCCAATTGAGGGCAAAGCACTCAAGTCCTCCAGGTCCTGACTGAAATCCCACCTAGGATTCTGTTCTCCCTGAGCAGCTGAAGGCAGTTACGCCCTCGACCAGACAGAGCCCCGTGCGCACATGAGCAGGCAGTGGTGTGCTCCGGTGGCCCGAGCAGCCCTCTCTCACTGGGCTATGCGATGCTGAACTATACAATACTTTGTGTACCTTTCCAAGATGGAAAGAAACTGGGAAATTAAAAGGAAAATTTCTTGTCAACACTTTCTTTTCAAAACTTGGACCGGAATTAAAATATCATGCAGGCAGGTACAACTGTCACTACTTTGGGATGCAATATGGTGCTTCTGGCCCAGACACTTTTTCTACAAAGAACACGATTCTTTCCGCCCCCCACCCCCCCCCCCGAGAATGAATAAATGAAAACCAGAGGAAGATCTGTGCAACCAAACCCCTGAGGAGCCGAAGCGCTGTCTCAGCAGAGGCAAAGCCAGCTTTCTCAGCGGGAGGTGGGACTGACTCCACATGGCAATAGGAAGGACACTGCACATTCTTCCTCCCATCCTCCCCACCCACCAGCCTGCAGTCTGGGTCTGCTGGAGGGCCAGCAGCCGGGCTGCCAGCATCCACACTGCCATCATCCACATGGAGGTCCCGCTCCCCCTCCCGCTGCTCTCCCCCCCTTCACTGCAGTCGCTCATGGACCAATCCCCGCAGAGCTGCATCCTGCCAGCTCGCTCAGGAGCCCTGGAGCCCTCAGGCTTCTCTCTGCCTTGGCCTGGTTTCAGGGCAGTCCCTCAACACTTTTTCCATTCTCCCAGTGACGGAAAGCAGAAAGGAAAAGGACTGAAAGCCCCCTCATTCCCCTGCTCACAGAACAGTGTTGCCCTTCTCTGCCAGTTCAGTGCATAAGGAGCTTTATAGTAATTAGGCCAAACAAAAGCTTCGCAGATGGCTGTTGCTCCTTCTGCCCAGAAACCCTCCCGTCCTCCCTCCCTCATTTCTCCCTTCAGTCTGCATTCCTGCAAAGCAAAAATACTGAACAGTACCTGAAACGAGTTCTCCTATTTGGCGTCCCACCGGCAGAGCCAGCCGGGCCTGGACTCTCCAGCGGTGGGTGCTGGTTCCCGGCACAGCTGCTGCTGCCGCCGTTCCCCGAACGCAGCCTCCGGACATGAATCCTAACTTTGTGGAGGTTGTAGCAAGAGGGTGGAGAGTTAGATAAAGCTTTATAGCATCTCACCATTTCCCTGCGTGCAGATCTGGTCCTTGCAGGGTGTTTGACTGACACATCGTCACGGTGACGGCCGGTTGCAAGGCTCAGTCTTTTTTCCTCTACCTCTCCTTCCTTTCCTTGCTCCGGCACAGGAGAGAGGACACGGCGTCACAGTTCCTAATTCCCCCTCTGTTTCCCACTTGAATCTCTGCTACGAGGGTTGCGGCTATTGCAAACAAACAGGCATTGTGTCATATTTCAACATCCCACGATAAAGCCGACAGCGCATGAGCTGTCCGTACAAGTGGTCCTTGCTCCTCGCTAGTCGGGGTGGCCATTGGAACCCAGTTCGCCAAGATCCCCCTGCAGTCCCGGGCTGCCAGCCCCGCTCCGCTAACCCGAGGCCGTCTGCATCGGAGGCAGGAGGAGGAGTGGGTAGGGGAGGAGGAGCAGAGAGTTCCCAGCTTTGCTTCTGCAGTACAGCAGCTGCTGCTAAGAGAGTTCTGGGCTGCCGGGCACCAAAAATCCTTTCCTGCTCTTAAAGGCCAGCTCAGAAAGAAGAAAACAGAAAGGAAAGGAATGCCTTTACATTTTGCAGCCCTTGCCAGACACCAACATCCACTACTCAAGTCTTTTTCCATCTCAAAAGACTCACACAGGGAGCAGGTAAAGGACATTCTTCTGCAAACCCCAGACACAATATGGAATAAGCCAGTTTAAGGGTCAGCTTGAGAATCAGGTACAAAAGAAGAGTTAACAGGGCTGACCTGCGACTCCCAGTACCACCAGCAGAACTAGAATACCAAACACCAGTAAAGGAAGCTGACTTGGCTTTGGTTTGCATTTTAAAGACAAAAATCTGTGGAATTTATATCTGTGTATTCTGAATAACCTGGTGGGGGGGGGGGGGGGCGGGGGTGGAAGTTCTCTCGTCAGATTTTCTGCACCTCCTGTTGCCTGTATTGGGATTGAAACTGGACCCTTGGTTCGGAGAGAAGCCAGAGCTACACCTCCCCGCAAGGTTAAACAGAGCCCCAGGACAGTTCAAAAGAGCCCTGGTGCTCTAAGGTGAGGGAATGAGTTGTATAGTCCTAGCGATAAGGCAGGAGGAGTGGGAGGGCCTGCAGGAAAAATGATAATGAACTAGCTAATGGCATCCCCTCAGGCATTGTAAGGAAGATATTCCAGCAAAAATCGTGCATTTTGACTGGTTTTCCACTCCAAATATTGCAGATATTCCCTAGAAACATCTCTGGAGGTGTTTCTTTTGAGAAGAAAACTGCTATATGGTGTTCTATATCTCAGAAGTTCCAAAACCTGTGTGTATGCTGTTGTTTAAGCTGAATTTTAACAACTGCATATAAAAAAAATCCAGTTGATTGAAAGGTAAATTTAAAATCAACTGAAAGCACTCAAAACATACTCCTCCCTCCCTGAGCCTGTGCCAAAGGTTTTTGTTTTCCTGTTTAAAATACCATTCAGTCTATGGCTGGCACAAGAAACTCCCACACAACAAAATGAAGCCATCTGTATAGTAAAATGAGGAAAGCAGTTACCCAAAACCCCATCAAAATTCAAAGAAAAGCAAAAAGGAGCACAGGGCAATGATTCCTCTTGATTTGCCGCAATTGCCACTAATAAATACTAGATTTTAAACAGAAACAAACTAAAGTGGCAACATCATTCCAAAAGGCACTTCATCGGACCAAGACGAAAATAATTTTCACACTGAAAATGTGTCTTCAGAAAACAGGGGAGAGACTTGGTTTGCAAGGGTGTAGCCAGGCAAGAGCTGGCAGAGCATTCCAGGCTGGCTCCCTGCTCTCCTCCTCTGAGGGCCTTCACCCATGCAGGACTCTGCAGAAAGACAGCAGAGCAAACAGAAGCCATGTCTACATTGTCTTCAGCGCTCGTCCCTGAAGGACAAGGGAGGCAAACCCACCAACTTTTTCAGGAGAAATCAAAATGTTTTCAAGTCTTGTATCCTGGACTGACAAGCCTGGTTCCCTGAAAGCATGGGTCAGGATAAACAGCTCACCTGCTCCCCAAAAACAAAAGGGCACGGAAATCTTCTACAGCCTGTGCAACAGGACTACCTCCCCAGTTCAAAACACAACACATGGTGTAAGACAGGTTCCTCTCCAGGGAAGAGAAATATTGGTGTTAAAAGTTTTCTTCCCTTCACTTCTTAAAAAAGCTGAATTCTGATGAGTAAGACCACCTATGTTTTTCTTAAGTTCTGTTCTCCTGAGCTCATCGTGATCACCAAGAGGCAAACACCTGAGTGCTACTTAAACACTGGCATACAAGTATCAGGCAAGCTGTCGTCCCTGTTGCAGAAGCAACGTACAGTGCCTACAGTGTGAAAGAGTTGAAATGAAAACTCCACTGTGAGTTTGCCTACTCTCTGTGACAACGAGCTCATGACTGAGGAACTCATCTAACCGCATCTCATCAGCAGGGGTTGTGTAACACAGGCAGTGCCACACAGCCTGCACTGTTGGCTGCTGGCTTATAAATCGCTGCTTTGTGGGAGGCTGGACATTGGTACCAGGCTCCCCCTCCTGTCTGAAATCACCCAGCAGCCACGGTAAGCAAATAAAAGAAGCCGCTACCAGCAGGTATAAATCCCTAGAGAATTATTGTCTGATAGAGAACTGTTAATCTGCCAGCTATGCAACACCATTCTGCTCTGTCAGCTCTGATAAGCGTCAAATCCAGTGACCCCATTTAATTACTTGTCACTACTACCTCAAGCCCTTCCCTCAAGTTTTAAAAAACAATACAGTGAGGCATTTGCAAGAAAGACTAATCTGCAACTGAACTTCAAACCTGCAATCTCAGTTTTAAGTCAAGCATGAATCATTAGGCTTGGAATGCACTAGTCGAGCGCTCAAACCCTCTCGTCACACTTTCTGCAGTTGGTAACAGAACTACTGTTTAAAAAATGCACCACACGCATCCAAACGCTGCATTCGATTCAAATGCCAGCAAAAATAAGATCCTGCCACCAGGGGCGAGGTTCTTGGTGACTGTCTATTAAAGGTCCCGGTCCTTTCCTAGCAGCATCTGTTTAATTTCTGACACATAATCCCTGCCCCCACTCAAGCTTCTCTGGAGCCAGTCCAGCAGGAGAAACAGTGGATGCTCCACACCCAGTCCAAAGCTCCTGACTTCTGGGAGCACAGCAGAACTGCTGGAGAAACCTGAGCGGAGCAAGCATCGGCCAAGGCCATGCAAGGTTTGGGCAGCACCTTCATTTCCTGCTCACCTGCGAGGAGCTGCCCAACCATCCCGCTCTCCACAGCTTCGGTGGCGCTGGCTCATGAAAAGTGCCGCGCTCTGCCATGGCCACCCTTGACCATCAAAATTCTTAGGTTTTCATATGAGAGCTCTTTTCTTAAAAAAAGCTGTTGATCATTTCCCTCTAATTTTACATCACTATTTCAGTTGTGTTCTATAAATAGAGGAAAAAAACCCCAGAGTGGTATTTTAAGGCAGGCATAAAAGGTTGGAGTTCTTTTTAAACTTAAACCCAAATTCTGTGCCAAAAGCCCGTTTTACCATCTCAAAGATATCCTCTGTTGAGGCAAGGCAAAAAAGTTTTATTTACTTTTGCAAAGTGACACGAAAATTGATGACACCATAAATACTCAAGTTATTTTACTGTTTTGCAGTAATATTTCCCATGGCATGGTTAAACACACACACATTCCTGATTAGGGTGCCCTAGAGCCAGCCCAGCCCTGCCCTGCAAGAGATGCAGGGGTAACCACAGCTCTGGCTCAGTTATCTCCTGTGAGATTATTACTCACAAGAGAGTGCAGACTTTGGAATATCCCTGCTAAAGCTCCCAGCGAGCAACTGGAGCCCTGCGCTGCACCAGCCATGGGGAGGTTGATACAAGAAGTTACTACTGCAAAAGGTGGAATATTTTGATTTAAGCTAAAGTTTCATCTAAGTAACTGTATTTTTTCAAAGTTAGACAGGATGTCCCTCTGATAGCGTGTTCTTTTATAGCATGTTTTTTCAAAGTGTTTTTCCAGACACTATTCTTTAAGAAATTATAATGTCTTGTGTTAAGCATGATTTGTGATGAACAGATGTGTCTTCTATCACTACCTCTGTTTGCAGTCTCTCTCCATCTAAAAATGCAAGGTCAGAGAGAAAACTGACTCCATTGAGCAGAGATCTGGCCGTTGTGAAGCTCATAATAACATTAAAAAGTCCTTGGAAAGCAACAGAAGTAGTACTAATAGAATAGTAATAGAGGATTTCTGGGACTATTTATACATAAGTGGGAAATACCCTCTTATCCCAGCTCCTGTCTTGTAACACGATTGATGGAACCATCCTCTAATGTGCCCAGCGCTGAATTAAAGGCTAAAAGTTCTAGAAGTCCAAAACGAGCCTTAGAGAGTTGATTTGCCGGCACTTTCGGTCTCAAGGAGTCCCCTCCGCCCCCCTGCACCGTACCACACGTACCTCCGCCAGGCAGGGTACCCCAGAACCGTCCCGCAGCCGCCTCGCTCTCCACTAGCTCCCGGCCGGTCCCCGCCTTAAGCAGCGCCCTCCCCGCATCCCCGCCCCGCGCCCCCGGAGGCGGAGCCGGGGCGGGGAGCGAACGGGGCAGGGGAGCGGAACGGAGTAGGTTGGGACACTGGGAACGGGAACTGAGCGACCCGGGAGCCGCCGGGTGAGAAGCAGGGACCGGGACCCCGGGGGGACACAGCCAGAATCCCGGGATAGAGCAGAGTCACCCGGTCAAGAGCCACCGCACCGTCAGACTGAAAAAAAACCCCGCTTATTTAACTGAGTTCCATTTTCCAGGACCAGCTGAGAAAACAATCACACCATCACAGCATTCACACGTATTGATAGTGTTAAAATTTCAACTCTTTAAACATTTTTTTGGCCGTCTTTGTCATCTGCTCCGGGTTGCTCTACAGGAAATTCTTCTGTAACTGCGTGTTTGCTCAAATAAAACTCCAAACATCAGGACTTGGGAGGAAGAACAAAGAATAAGAGACCGACCAACTGGAGATTGTTTCATTCTTCCAAAGTTGTATTAAAAAAATAAATCTGATTTTTCTATTATTAGCTCTGTCCTGAACTCAACACACACCGCTTACCGTAACAACAAAAATTTCCTCTGTGCCATGAAAAGCACCCTCTGCATTGCCAAAGCAGCATCCAGGATCCTCTGTTACACAAGTCCAGTTGGGTTTAGTGTCAGTAGGAATGTCTCTGTTTTTACATCTGAGAACCAAGCCCCAAGCCTGTGCTCAGGCCCTTCCCCACTGTATGAAGCTATTTTTACAGACTGTGGCTGGTGACAACAAGCTGCGGTTCAAGCAGGGCAGCACTCTGTGTTCGTCTGTTGCTCTACGGCAGACGTCAGGGTATTTCCCCTCCCTTAGAGGCTCCTCGGCCTCTTCCTGGTGCAAGTCACTCGGACAAACACTGCTTTTCGCTTACACAAACCATGGAAGCCAAGGCCAGCCACAAGAAGTTTGTCTCTATATGAACTCTTATTCATCTCGTCACTCTGTTCATCCAAACTCACCTTGGCTAAGGCTGCCCTGAGGAGCTCTTGCCCCCTGTGCCAGCATTGTCCCAGTGCCCTGGTGGAAGGAGGGAGTGCCTCTAGCTAGCACGTGAATGGCACACTATGCATGCAGATCCCAGACAGGAAATGTTCTGTGACAGCCAGGATTTGAAACAATAAGCTCCCACTGAGCTGATAAATAGCTCCCAGTCTCCCCCAAGCCCCTGCTTTACCTCATCTAATTAAATGGAAGCCAGTCCTCACCATATTCACAGCAGGAGACACACTAAGGAGTTAATCAGCTCAAGCTATTAGCTACATAACGCCTCTAAGGAAATTACAGGAAGAAAAGAAACAGTAGTTTTACCTTTCCCCATGGAAAAGCCTAAGGGACACTTGGCTTAAACCAGATTCTTCCCCCTTCATTCTTTTATGAATTTTGAGCACAGCAAAACCAGACAGGAGTGCGCTCTCTTGAATTCCATCCAAACCTGTGCATGCTTTGTGAGGATACCGACAGGTACCTCTGCACAGGGAGCAATGCCCTGTTCACGTGACATTGAAGAAGGTCCCCTGTTCTGTATCTCTGCCTTCCACTCAGCAGCAAGGGAACGACCTCACACAGAGCTCCCCCTGGCACGTGTTCCCACACCAGCAGGAGGGGTGCTGGGGAATGGGACCTCTGCAGCCTGGAGCTCGGCAGCCAGGGCATGTGCAGAAGCTTCTTGTTACACATCACACTTTCAAAGCCCATTCCATCACACTTATTCTCTTTTTGCCTATGCAAAGGCTTATTCTGCTCTAAGAACAAGACAAAGCCCCCCCTTCCCACCCTTCTAAGTGTGTTCCCAGAGATGCAAAAAACCAGAATAATGGAAAGTGATAGGTCAGCAGAAAAGACACTCTGCCTTCCAATAAAAAGGAACAATGCAGCTCTTATTTGTCTTGACTTCATCATTGTTTGGAACATATCTTGCAATATCTGAACACAGTTTCTCCTTTTCCCCTGCCGAGCCTCCTTTCCCTCCCACAGAACTTAAGCATATCAGGAATGCCAGCAAACTTCATTAATGTCCCCTGATGGTATCTGCGGCACTGAAGCCCTGCTTATCAGTTTGAAATTCTCTGCGTGATCCCCCACCATAAAAAACAAATCCCTTAAAGCTGTTTCATCAAAAAAGCAATACTTGTAGATTCACCAAATGATAACCAGCAGATAATAACAAACGAGCATATCAGCACAATGAAAGAAAGCAAATTTAATAAGGGAACTATCCAATTTCATACCTAAAAGTTATGAACAATAACAAAAATCCATCTATTTTTGAATATCAAAAGCAAATTGACATTGCCTTTTTAAATAAATACTCCATGGACACTTACCAGTTCTTTTTTAATCAGAACATAAAGCCCAATTGAAATAGGCTTCAGCAGGAAACTAAGACAAGTTTACAGACAAATTCCTCAGGAGCTACCAAAGCCTAAGCTCTTTGCTTCCAGACGGTCTGGATCAGATCTGATTTGGGTCACCAGTGAAAATGAATTTAGAGATTCCAGCCTCATCCCCCACAGGCATGCAGCCAAACCACTCACTGTGCTCAGGAATGCAAAGGAATTGAGATGCTAAAGGTCAGGCTGAAGCATCTCCTACGTGATCCTGCAATCCTAGAATTTTTAACGCCTTGCCTTCAGAAATGGTGCTGATGCAGGCGTTCCCCTGGCTGATTGGAAGAATACCACCTATCCTTTAAACTGTCTAACTCGGAGCTGTACAATATACTTAATTTTTCAAAGGAGAACGAGCAGTTAAAGGAATTTATGAAACATTTCTTACTTCAAAGCTGCAATGGATATTTGACCTGTGAATTTGAGACACATACTGCAATTCCACAAGAACTTCTAAACTCCTTGGAATCCAGAAGGAAAAGGCAAAAAATCCCTTAGGACCAGCAAAAGGCTTTACAGACCTAGGTGTTACCTATGAAAAAAAGGTCTTGCTATAAATCCACAAAGAAAGCAGGTAGATCTTTTATTAACTAGGTATCAATTCCATCTCAGCTTCCTTGTAAAGTACATAAGGCAGGAAGGAATAGAGGAAGTAAGCAAAGTGCCCGAAGTAGCTAGTGGGAAGATAAACCCTGCTAGTACTGCACAAGCTGTACCCATGGTGAGAACTAGCAGGACAAAAATTCCTCAGCACTGAATGCTTTTTTAATTTTATCATATGTAATTTTAGTCTTGCCTATTTTATAATTCAGTGTTGGCCCTGTTTTAAGTGAGAAGTTAGACTACATGGCTCCCATCTGAATGATATAATGCCTACCAAACATCATCTTATTCAAAATACACCATACAATCACTTGATTAACTTCCCCCCTCTCTCTCTGATTTGAGAAGTATTTTAGAAAGTGAAGTGTCAGCCATACTAAAAGATGGAGGAGGTGCCCACAGTTCCTACTGTATCATTACATTGACTTTCACCAGAAGTGACAGAAACTTTAGTTCCATGATTTGTCAAGGACAAATTAAACACTCCCTTGTTGGAATGAAAGCAAAGGAGCTTTGCATCAAACACAGCACAAGAAAAATTGCCCCAAGTTTCTCACCTCCCACTCACTCGCAAGCTTTACAGGCACCTCGATGCCCCTCTTCTCCAGTTGTTCCAACTTGTAATCCTCATATTTTCTGTACCCTGCATATCCTCCACCTGTGGCCACTAGCACGTGGAAGGGGCGCAGGCGGAAGGCTTGCCCGACTGGAGCAGTATGAAACTTCTTCCTGTCTGTAACGGAAAAAAACCCAGACATCAGGAAAAATAACAACTACACACTAAAGAAAAAGCTATTGTGTGCAGGGAAGGATGTCATCTTAGGGGATTAAAATGGGATCAAAAATCTATGACACAGCAGGTACTGGGGAGCTCCAGCTTTCCATCTTTCACTAGAGCTGGGGAATCCCCCGACTGCACAGCTAACTGGAAGGGGAAGGAAATGAGGAACAGCTTCACTGCAGGGTTGGTAAACACAATAGCAGGTGCATTTCTGCTGTAATACAGGTTTCTGAATGACAAAAAAATGTCATCTAATATCACATCTCCTCACTGAAACTTGCCAAGCTCCTCCTGCTTACCACAGGCCTTGCAGGTCACCCGTGAGATCCCACACACCATGCCACCACTGAGCGACAGGGCAGCGCGTGAGGCAGTCACAGTGGTGGCAGGGCTGCCCTCGCCAAATCTTCAGAGAAAACAGATGTGTGCGGCCTTACTGTGCCGAGTCAGTATATTGGACTGGGCTGCTTCCGCCCCTGCCACAGCCTGTCCAAAGGTTCTCAGCAATGAGCTTTACTCACTGCTGGACAGACAAGGCCCAAAGGAATTAATTCTCAGATAGGATTGGGGTCATTTCCACAACACTCATGGAATCAAAAACAATGGGCTATATCTTGTTCCACCAGTCAGGCTTAGGAAAGGATGCATGAAAAACCTGAAGAATTCAGTAAACACCAGATCTATTTCTAGAGTGCACCAAGACAAAGCATAGCTGCTTAGCAATCTGGAAAGCTTTAGTTCTAAGAGTAGAGTTGATCAGAAGCCCTCAGCTATTCTTCATCCACGACGCTGTAACAAGATCCCCAATAAAAGGAATTCTTACTCATATGCTGTTTTACCAAAATAGTAATTTTGCTCACCTCTTTCCACCCTATACAATTTAAAACATTGTTTGAATTATAAGCTCTAAAATACATCATAATAAGAAAAAAGTTTCATTCTTACTGAAGAAATAATTTTTAAAATCTTATTTTCTGGGGAAATTCCAACCAAGAAACAATCAAGGAAGCGACTAAGCTTCTAGGAAATATTCTACAAGAACAATGCTCAATAAAGTTCAGGGATCATTTAGAACAGCTAAATAAAGCTTTATAAAGAAAGACATTTATTTTGAATTTACAAAAACTCCACAACCTTTCAACATTGTGTCACTATTTCAACAGAAATGTCTGTCCAGAGACTGACACTCTTTAGCCCTAAAGTTAACTCCCTTCCTACCACATCTTTGGCTCCAAGTTGGCAAAGATGCTCAGCTATTTCACCAGAGCTGAGCAAATTCCCAAATAAACACCCCTCATCAGGAACACCTCTTTCTGGCTGTTTCTGCTTCCAGAGCCTCAGATTACACCAATGTGAACATTTCTTTGGTTCTTTGTCAGCCATGGCAAGGGAAGCTTTTTGTCTCAAATGCTGCTCTTGATCATGGAAATTATTTCTGTTTATTTTTATTGCTACAACATTTGCTATCCAAGTATCCCAGTACTACTAAGAAACAATTAACAAAACCACATAAGGAATCTTATGAAATGCATACACTTCTTTTATTTTCTGGAAAATAAACCACCAAAGGTGTAAAGTGTAATTTGCAAGCTTGTGCCTATGGAAATGCCACGAATTGAACAGGTCTCTGACGCTGGACTCCCACTCTGCTCTCACTTCAAGCACTTCATACTCACCAATGTGTGACCATAAGTTTGAGCACCCCTGGGTTTAAAACCACTGGGTGGAGACAAGCCTTCACTTACCACTGAAAAACGTCCTGGAAGGCGGGTGCTTCCACAGGACTCCAGCTCTGGCACACAGGTTCTCCTGTATCAGGAACTTACAGCTAGTCAGCAGCCTGCAAACACAGCAAACCAGAAAGAGTTCCTTAGGTACAAACCTTTAATAATGCAAACATAAGCACTTCAATGCAACAATAATCTTACATTCTGAGGCTCAATGACAGTGAAAGAAAAGCCTGCGCAAAGTCTCATAACACTCCTGCTCAGCCTATTCCCTTCTGGCTTATTCTTTGCCTAAAGAAATCTGGACAATCCAACTGCTCCTGCAGATATTTATTTAATTTTGCATCTATTTTATCTTTTCTGTTTCTTACTGAAAAGACGTGTTCCTCTTGAGCTTAATTCTACTGCAACACAGTACAGCATTATATGTGCTTATCTTGGCAACAGCCCTTTTCAGGCAACCAGTTATATTGTCATTGTGTACCATATCTTGGCCCATTTAGAGTTTTGAAATACTTGTGACTATCAATATAAACCCATTTTTTTAAAAAAAAAACAAGTTAATATAATCTAATTCCATCTTGCTTTACGCACTGCCGTGACCTACATCTTCAGTAATCTATTTGTAACTTTTATTTTTTTTAAATAAGTGATTCTAAACTCTGCTTGCAAACGCAGTGGCAAAAGCTATAATGATGGTTTATCACTTGGGGTTATTCCATCTCCACCAGGCTGTTACACAGGTGGTCTGTTAGACTCACAGGATTCAGGAGCCTCCTAAAACTGCAACTCCCTGAAGAGACACTCATGGATTGGTGTTCATGTATTTCCTTCCTTGCTGTGCTGGTGGGAGGAGGAGTGTACAGAATGGTTATGGATTCCATGAAGAGGTAATGTCATTTATTAGACCAACTGGTACAGCTGGAAAACTGAAAAAGGTTGCCAGGCACAGAAGGTCTTCTTAGGAATTCCATCTTTTGCTGCTCTGGCGAACTGTAACGCGAGTGGTTCTGCCACTCTGAAACTACATAAAACAGACTTGCAACTGGCCAACACAGGGAGAAGATTCAACAAGGAGTTGTCATATCTTTAATGTACAATATGTGATTTCATGTTTCTAATAAATCTATGAAAGGACCCACCCAATTGTACCAGAACTACTCCTGTTTCCAGTCTCTAAATGAGCACGTTTAGACAAGCACTGGAAGCTGGCACCGCACCACCAAATCCTGCTGTCAGACAGGATCGTGGGCCCAAGCCAGGCAGGACAGAAGCAAAGTCCTTAAACCAACAGGCTCAGTCCCTCAGGCAGAACCAGACCTGCCAGGTCTCTGTGCAACCCACTCAGTCCTGGGATGCAAACACCACAGTTGGCATGTCTTCATTTGGCTCTCTGACCATTCATCAGATACACACCAAGTACAGAATTAATTCATTATAATTTACAAGCCGTTGCATCATTTAGGGTGATTCAATGCCAGGAAGTGATTATTAAGGATTTTAAGAGGTAATTTCAGGTGTCTACTGAGTTACATATAGACATTACCTCTTTATTTAGAAAAGTCTACAAATAGCAGATTTCTTGTCTAGAAATCATGCAATGATGTTAATAGACACTTGCTAACAATGTGAGTGAAGGACAAACAGCCATAGTTTTCACTTTTCCCCATAACATATAGTGAGCAATATTTTACTCTGCCCTTTGGCTTCGTGATCTCTACTAAAACCACTGAGTTAACCCAAACATGACACAACAGTCTCTCCTCAACATGTAGATCCCTGTAGCCAGGTGCAACACATGCCACAGTGCTGCATCACCTCCCAGTGCATTACTTCTTCAGCAACAGAGAAAAAATGCCCCACGCTGCCACAGAACCTGCATGTTTTACACAGCAACACGATGTAATTTTGTCATAAACAATGAGCTCAGCTGATCTGCACAGGTCATTCATCAGACCTGCACTAATTTGTGCAATTAATAGCCCTGCTTTATGACATACTTAAAATACCAGGGGAAAGAGGAGCCTGTAGACTACTTGTAAGGAATCCAAAATACTAAAAACTAATCCAGGTAGCATTAAACTTAAATTTACCAGAAAAGTTGTAGAACCCTAAAAAACAGGGAGAAAATATTAAAACTTAGTTACAGCCTAAAGCACTACTATTCTGAAGACAAATATTAGTCTGGATACATAATAACCTAAAAAAAGATGCGCAGCCCAAAGCCGTGGCGTTGGCTTCGCAGGAGCATCCAGGAGCAGCTCATGCTGCCCAGGCAGAGCAGGGCACACCGGGACGCGGTGCTGCGGCAGGCAGAGCCTCACAGAGGAGGCTGCGACAACGAACTGAAGACCCTGAGCTCTTACCAAAACTGGCTTTGGTGTCCGACACGGGAAAACCCGTCTCCTCCTGACTCCGAAATCTGCCTAAGAACAGGCAAAGATGCCAACACCTCGTCTGCTGTCAGCATCACCTTCCCTGCTCCTGACAGCTTGACCTTGGTGGCTGCGAGTGTGTGGGAGCCCGCTCGCCTCCTGGCTGCGGCTGCTGGAGCGGGAGCTGCCGGGATCCCTCTCACCTCAGCCCCGGCGACTTCGGCAGAGCAGGGGCTCTGCGCGCTCTGCCCGGGAGCGGCCCTCCCAGCCCGGCCCGGCCCCGCACAGCGAAATCTCCTCATTCCCGGCAGGAGCCGGCGCTGCGGCCCCGGCACGGGCGGACCGGGCCCTCGCCCCGCCGTGCGGCTGTCAGAGAGCCCCGGCCCCGGCTCCCCGACACGGCCCCCCCAGTACCTGCCGCGCGCCGTGGCCGCCGCCATCTTCCCGCCTGCTCCCTCGTCCTCTGCCGCAACCGCCCCTCCCGCGCGCCCGCCCTTCCCGCCTCTCCCCGCCCCTCCCGCGCGCCCGCCCTTCCCGCCTCTCCCCGCCCCTCCCGCCGCGCGCCCGCCCTTCCCGCCTCTCCCCGCCCCTCCCGCGCGCCCGCCCTTCCCGCCTCTCCCCGCCCCTCCCGCCGCGCGCCCGCCCTTCCCGCCTCTCCCGCCACGCGCCCGCCCCTCCCGCGCGCCCGCCCTTCCCGCCTCTCCCGCCACGCGCCCGCCCCTCCCGCCGCGCGCCCGCCCTTCCCGCCTCTCCCGCCACGCGCCCGCCCCTCCCGCCGCGCGCCCGCCCTTCCCGCCTCTCCCGCCACGCGCCCGCCCCTCCCGCGCGCCCGCCCTTCCCGCCCCTCCCGCCGCGCGCTCGCCCCTCCCGCCGCGCGCTCGCCCCTCCCGCCGCGCGCTCGCCCCTCCCGCCGCGCGCTCGCCCCTCCCGCCGCGCGCTCGCCCCTCCCGCCGCGCGCTCGCCCCTCCCGCCGCGCGCTCGCCCCTCCCGCCGCGCGCTCGCCCCTCCCGCCGCGCGCTCGCCCCTCCCGCCGCGCGCTCGCCCCTCCCGCCTCTCCCCGCCCTTCCCGCCTCTCCCCGCCCCTCCCGCGCGCGCCAGAGGGCCGAGGGCGGGAGTGTCGTCGTGGGGGGTGGGGGTGGTTCCCAAAGGGACTGTGATGTCCGGACGGGTGCGTTCCTCAAGGGGGATGGAGAGTGGGATCGGGGGACAGGTGTGCCCCCCAGGGCGCGTGGGATGAGGCAGTCCCTCAGCGGAGATGGAGACTGGTCCCCGAAGGGGGATGTGGGCTGGGGCCGGGGCCGTCGTGAGGCGATGTGGTGCGAGGATGTGGCTTTCCTCAGGGGAGATGGCGAGTGGGGTCACGGAACGAGGCTGGTTCCCAAAGGGGGCTGTGGGGTGTGGTGTGGGGACAGCGTCATCCCTGAGGTGATGTGGGAACAGGGCCGTTCCTCAGAGGAGATGGGCAATGGTCCCCAAAGGGGATGTGGTGTGGGGTAGGGGTCATCTCTGAGGTGATGTGGGGATGAGGCTGTTTCCCAGGGGATGTGGTGTGGGGACAAGGCTGCTCCTCAAAGGGAGGCAGAGTGAGGAGAGGGTTGCTTCTTGGGGAGCTGAGTATGAGGGGGCTGGGGTTCAGCTGCCTCTCAGCATTGCTGTTGAGGGGCAGGTAAGTCCTTGACCAAAGACATGGGAGCACCAAGGATGTCAGGGCTGGGATTTTACTGAGAGGGTCGATGATGCAGGACAGACACAGCGCTATTCCTGCACATGAGATGCAGGGCAGTGCAGTGGTGCCTGATCCTGCTCTGCTGACCCTTACCTGGAATCTAGCAGCATAGATGGAATTTTATAGAGGTTATTTGGCTTCCTCCCTCTCAGATGCATCCCTAGATAGAGGCACGGTGCTGCATTCCTGGGAAGTAGCTAATTACCATTCTCTGTCAGTGGCAGGGGGTAGTTTCATAGGGTGAATCAGTAGGAAAAGAATTCCAGAGTCCTGTCACTGTGTTTCTGTATCCTCAGTGCCTTAGGACACTGCCCTCTCAGCTGATCTGACTACTTTACCTTCATTACTAATGTTTGCTTTCCTAATCTGACCTAAATGAAGTCTACAACATCTTCAGGTTATTCTGCTTTTTTCACATCACCACAGACAGTAATGTAATACTTGTCTAAGTATCTTGAACACTTAACACGAAAGCCTTTTATCTTTAAATGTGTAAAATTTGAGCAGAGATCCAACTGCAGCCCTCCTCTGATAGTAATAACACCAGTTGTCTGAGTTGTTGGGATGTACGTATATGCTGGGCTATTGTAACATAACATTAGGATTGGCAGGAAGTAAAATCTCAAAGAAGGAGGGATTTGATCCTGCCTGGTGCTTTGCTACAAGCATTGCAGGAGCCATTAGCTTTGATGTCTAAGTGCAGGTTGCTGGTGGGCCTGAAGGACAAGTTTCCCCAGAAATGGTTCAGGAGTGATTCAGAGGTTAAGATATGCTTAAATGGAACACACTTGTTTTTAGTGTATATCAACTGACGTTTACTGAACTGATTAATGATCTGTCCTGATTAATCTTTCTCCCTGGAATTGAAAGTAAATATGTGGAGCTTTAACCATTTAAAAATTACTTTTATTCTATGTTCTGTTCTTACTTTTTTTTTTAACACCTGATGACATATTTTCTCAGAAGATTTTATAAACGTGCACCTCAAAGGGTGGATGAGACTGCTATTAGAATGAAATGAGAGGAGTCAAAAAATTAATGGTATCACGGTTCTCTGAATCCTCGAGGAGGCATAGGATTACTTTTTGTTTCAAATTACTCTGTAGATAAACAGTTACCAGGTGAAAAAAAAAAGGATCCTTCAGTATTCTGTAGAGATATGTTCAGCAGCTGCGACAATTCACTTAGCTTTAGATATCTTTTTTGTAAGGTAGATGTCTCACCCATCTCTCAAAGGCATTCTGGTGCCTTTTGAAGCAAGAAAAGCACAATTTATTTAGAAGCAGATGCTTACATTTCTTCCTCTGTCTGTTCATAGCAAAGCAGGAAACACGCAAATATTTTCCACCTGTGGACAGGAATGGGACACTGTCCCTTGCTCTTTTGCATACAAGGACATATCATCCTCTGGAAGTTTGGGGTTTTTTTATTAAATTTTGTTTTATGCTTGTTAATGCCTAAATGCCCTTTGTTATCTTCCAGGAGCTTTGTTCATCACTGTGGAATTCCTGGTATGAGAAGGCAGAGCATCAGAGTAGAGAGACGATCCTTGTTGGACTGCTGTAATCATGAAGACAGTGATTTTAATTGTCTTAATCATCTTCACCCGGCTGTATTCAGGTAAGGCTGATGCAGAGAGGGAAAGAGAAAGGTCATCTCTGCATGGATGACCAAGAAAAAACCTGTAATATAGTTTTTGATTTTGTTTTCTTCTCTGCAAAGAAGCTGCAGCTACAGCTGTGTCTGTGGTTTCCATTTGCCTGTGTGTTTCCTGGTTGATCATTGGCAGATGGTGACCCTGTTAGTTTGCAAGCGTTTCTTAGTAATTCAGTGGTTTGTTTCCTTTGAATAGTTGAGATCTGTATAGTCATTGATGCTGTCAGAATGAATCAGTGTATTTCAAGCTGCCCCCCCTCTAAAACGGCAATGGGTTATTTTTGGAATTGTGCTGAATTAATGTCAAAACAAGTGGAGTACTGGTGTCTGATGTTATACTCAAAGAAATAAAAGCTTCAGTATTTCAATTGTAAACATTATGTATTCCAGGCAGTATTTTCTTAATATTAATAGATTGCTAGAGAGCCAAATGCTTAAACCTTTGCAGGCTTTGTTCTGACTCTCTAGAACAACTAAGATTGGTGTGGATTAAATATGCATAGGAATATGTGTGTGTGAGAACACCAGAGGAAACAGCAGAGCCAAAGGTTAAAAGAATGGCTTGTATTGATAACCAAGCAGTAAAACTGATAAACCCAGGGGAATGTATTGTTTACACCAGGAGTAGAAGGTCTGTGCTCTGATAAGGTCACATCACAGTTGGTTTGTTAGGAAAAAAACTGCATTCTGATAACAGGAAGATATGACAAGGTTACTCTGAACTGTAAGTACCATACCTCTTATGGCTGTCCCAACAGGAAAACAGACCATCGCCAGGAAAGTGTCCTTGCTTTTGTGTCCTCTTTTTGGGTGGCAAAAGGAAGCAAGGAATATTCTGAGGCAAAATATCATGCCATATTAAGTGTTGATTCTTGAAAAATCTACCTAAAAACTAGTTTGTTGCTGCCAGTCGAGAGGTAGCAGGGAGATACGGTAAAGACTTGACAGCAGATATTCATTGTTCTTCGAGTTGGGCAAAAGAGATCTTGGTGGGAGTGCTTGGGCACATTGCTTGGGTGTCTGTATGTGCTTATGTGAGGATGAATGAGCAAAAGCAACTTATGAAGTTAAATGAAATGTAAATCTTCCTCTTCCATAAGATCTTGAACCAAGTTGGTTTTTTTTCCAGTAAATCCTACAAATCTTGACTTCTTTATCGATGCTACAGGGAAGAAATTCCGATGGTGCACCCTTTCTGACCTAGAACAGAGGAAATGTGCTGAACTATCCAAAGCGCTAACAGCTGTGCTGCCCCTTGCTACTGCCAATTCATTTGCTAGGATTTCTTGCATCCGAGCCCACAATACCTATGACTGCATTGACAAAATCAGGGTGAGTTCACAGAGATTCTTAAAAAGTATTTTGAGTCCAAATCCTCTTTTGAGGAAGGAACTGGTAAACAGAATCCATCGGAGAATAAAATGATACTGAAGTGATGGTATTGCGTGTGTAACAAAGTACACAGTAGCCTGAGAGGTAAGTGTTAAAACCCAGGAACGTTCTACTAGATGTACAATTTCACCCTAGCTGATATCCTTGCAGTCTTCAGGAAATCAGTAGAAAGCAGTGTGGCAATAAATTGTCAAACCCAAAATACTAAATTAAAACCTGCTCAGAGCATTTCCACTGCTTGTGGATTTTGGTCCTACTCTGACTATAATGAATGTTCTCTCTTCCCTTTCTTCCTTTCTATTTTCATCCCCTAGTCAGGCTACTCTGAAATAAAGAGGAAAGCTTTTTGTTCATATAAAATAATTTATTTCATGTTTTCTTTTCCTGCAACTCTTGTTAATAGATTTCAGTTCCACTTTCTAGGTGATGGAAAGATAACAGCCAGGAGCATTCTGAGAGGATTTGGGGTCTCGAGGGAGCAATAGGAGGAAATAGGGGTGGCCTTTTTCTTCAGTTGGCATCAGGCTTATGCTTTTGGAATGGAAGGCACAAAGAAGAGGTGAGAAAAGATGTTACTGGAAAAGAGCAGGTGTCTTTTGAAGGTGTAAAAGCCTTGGTTGCTAACATTTCACTATGCTTAGTAGCAGGAAATCAGTTAAAAATAAAGCTTCTAAAAATCACTGGTTACTATTTCTTAGGCAGAAAGTCTGCTCTTGCAGCTGCTCTGTTTGTGTGTAAACAAACTTGTTTTGATGGTTTTGTTGTTGTTTTTAAGGTGAATAAAGCCGATGCTGCCTCCTTGGATGCTGGAGATGTTTACTCTGCTGTAAAGCTATATGGTTTGACAGTGGTGGCAAAGGAGATCTATGATCAAGGTAGGTTCATAAAGCAAAAGAATAAGCTGTACTTCTGTTTTGGCTGATAAATTACTGTGCAGTGAAAGGCAAAGCTCAAGAATTCTTGAAAAAGTGTCCCTATGTTTTCATTAATTTTATAGGAGTATGGAAGTGACCAACAACTCTTCCTAAAACACTGAGTGACAATGAATAAAATGACAGTAGTGCTTTGTATCCAGAAGCCTTTCTGCCTGCAGTACTGTCACTATGACAAACTGTCTGCATCTGCCCCTGCCTGCAGCACTAGGGTACTGCAGTTCACACCTGATGGGGAATGAGAAGGGGTTTATTCCAGCTGTGTCAATTCTTATACTGTGCTCTTTACTAGGGTAACTGAACACATACTAGTGGTTCTTCAAGAGATTAGCTTCTCTCATTAATTAACTCTTTCCTTCTCATCCTAAGAGTATAAGATGAAGAATCTTGTAATGGTAAGATTCCTCTTCATTCTTGTCAGACCTGAACAGTCTGTGCAATGAATGATTTAAAAGGCAAGAGTAAATGAGTCTGAGCCAAAATCAAACATACAGTAGAAAGTACTTGTGGCACATGAGTCTGAGAAGGAAGATACGGGGATGGTATGAGGACAGAACTGAATTTTGTTTTGGCTGAAGAACCATGAAACAGTAGTGGAATTGCTATGTTTCAGGTGGTAAGCACATTCTGAGGATGGGATATCGCAATTCTTCCTATTAAAATAACCAAACAGTGTGACACAAAACCTTTTCCACGAGGTTTTTATGTTCTCCCTTCGCACATCAACTTGCATTGCTCAGTTTGACAAGGTGCATGTAGCCAGTACATGGCAAAGTTCCTGGCAGTAGTATCTGTTTCATATGCCCAAGATTTTTTTCCTTAGCCATACTCAAAGAAGTAGTTGGACTCCTGAACACAGATGGAAGCTGCCTAATTGGGATTTAGTTATTGCTGTTACTTATTTTGTCCTATCACAGGAAATTGTGTGTTTGCTGTGGCTGTTGCTAAACGAGGAACTCTGGATATCCAGAGGCTGAGAGGTGTCCGCAGCTGCCACAATGGAGCCAGATGGACATCAGGCTGGAATATTCCACTTGGCTTTCTCCTTGCAAGAAATGATCTTTCTTGGGATGAAGCACAACCTCTGAGCCAAGGTGGGTGATAGGAGCCATAGGGCTGTCTCTGGCCTCAGCAGGAGTGAGGGAAATGGAAGCAGATGTGTTATAGAATGAACTGACCTATGTGGAAACTGAAGGGTTTTGTAGATGAGAGATTGTCTTGGAGTGTTTTTGATACTGGCTCTTAGCTCTCTTCAAAACTTTTCTAGTGGTTTCAAAACAGCAGAATTGTTAACAAGACAGGAAATCTTTGTGTTCTGTATTGCTATCTCTGCAATACAGCCAGCACAAGGATGGGTTCAACCAAGCAAAATTGATCAGTGTTTCCAGCAAATGTTCCAAATCAGAGTTTTAGACAATGAACCTGCATTTGCTGATTATTTTTTATTTTTTAAAGAACCCTAGTCCTAGTTATGCCCAAGTTATGTTTGGCTCCTATTCTTTCTTCCATTTTTTCCTATTTGACGTTTTTCTCCTTCCCTCTCTCTGCAGTAATCAGTGAGTATTTCAATGCAAGTTGCATCCCTGGGGTTGGTGTTGCTGCTCCTCGACTGTGTGCCCTCTGCGAAGGACAAAAATCCTATGTCAGAGACAGGAACCACTTCTGTGAAACAAGCAGTAACGAACCCTTCTATGACTCCGAGGGAGCCTTCAGGTGAGCTCAGTGGCAATTGTGCTGAATTTACCTTTGGGGAAAAAGAACTTGTGAGGGAGGAAAAGCAAGTGCTATGTTAATAGGATGGCACTTCTCTTCCTGCAGGTGCTTGAAGAAAGGAGTGGCAGATGTTGCCTTTTTAGATCATCTAACAATTATGAGTGCCAAAGGTAATCCTAAAAAATCAGATGCCTTTTAACCTCTGGCTCTGCTCCTTCCTCTGTGGGAATTCAGGGGATATGTCTATATTTTTGTTGTTTCTGGGGAAAATTCAATCCCTGCAAACAGTTCAGTGGTATTTCTTGGCTCCTCGTGCAAGTCAGAAGGAAACAGAAAAGGAAAAATTGAGTGAGCAATAATTACTCACAAGAGATCATTATAATGGAAGCAGACAGATGCTTTTATACAGGTGATTTTTTTTAGCCTAGAGTCTCTGACACAGCTGTTAGTATTTGCACAGTCTGAGTTATGACATTCTTTCAAAACTCAGTATACAGAACCTCTGGAATGTGCAGTTCCTGCATACATATTCTGTATTTTTAAACTCATTTGAGCTCTGTATTGACATTTTTGAAAGTGGTTGGCAGTACTATTTCCAGGTAAGTATTTTTCAAACAAATATGTTTACAGGGATACAGCTTAAAGAGTATTTTGGAGTCCCTCTGGCTGAGCTCCCTCTCTTTGTTCAGAGAAGAGCACACTGAAGACAACTTTCCCAGGTGTGCGTCATGCCCTGTGCTGCTTGCTCTGGGAAACGTCTTCCTTTCCATCTCTGTTCCTGCTGCCAATCATGTGTCAGTTCATAGGTTCATGGATGTCCTGTTGTTTCAGAGTCAGAACAACAGGAATATGAACTCTTATGTCCCGATGGAACCACAGCTGAGCTGACTGAATACAGCAGTTGTAACTTGGGCAAGGGGCCTGGCCGTGGCATTGTCACCCGCCACAACTTCCAAAAGATCACCAACAATTTTCTTACCATGATCCAAGTGAGTGGATTTTATAAACATATCTCCAGACACAAGCTTTTATTCCATCTTTGCGTGGAGATTACCACCCAGTTTGCCTTCTTTCTTGATAAATTTATAGCTATTGTGAACAAAGCACTAAAATTTAGTTGTTTAGGGGAAGAATCCTGCGTTGGCTTCTCAAGGTTTTACTTCTCTCTAAAGTGTTCTTCTGTAGAAGGTTGTGTTACTGGAAGGATAAGCAGATCTGTTGCAATTAAAAATGTTGTTCTTGTCCTAGCGCCTCTTTGGGCGAAAAGGAAAGGAAAGAGCCAGGTTTGAACTCTTCAATTCAGCACTCTTTGGGGGAAAGAACCTGCTCTTCCGGGATGCCACTCAGCACCTGCAGCTTCTTGAGGAGCAGCTAGAGCTTGCCTATGTCCTTGGTCTGGATTATGTAGCTCTCCTTAAGGGACTTGGCCATGAAGGTGAGAGCCCTTCTGGAGGGCTGTAGCTAAGGAAAGGGAAGATGAAGTTCTCTTTCTATGTTATTCATCCCTGCCAGGCACAAGCACGTAGACCTGAATGTCCCCTTAACAAAGAGGAGATGGATGTGTAGGTCCCGTGATCTCAGCGTGCTCCTTTCTTCTAATGCAGGGAGCTCTTTGGACAACAGTGTTGTGCGCTGGTGCTGCATCAGTGATGCTGAGCTTCGCAAATGTGAGCAGTGGGCATTGAGCATCAAATCTGACCCATTAGTCTGTGTCCAAGCAACCTCCATGACCAACTGCATTGAAATGATCAAGGTAGGGGAGCCCTTCTGTCAGAGAGTGTGATAGGACTGCACAAGGCGTATGTGTCCTTGTGTGAGGTGAACAAGAGCAAAACCATCTCATACGCCAGAGCAGCCGGTGAGAATGAGAGGCAATTTACGCAGGGGAATTTCAGCCAGTGGGGAAGTACAGCTGCTTGGTTACATGGTTCACGTGAATCCTGGTTTTGTTTTCTGTGATGCTGTTGGCAGAGCAGTGAGGCTGACGCAGTCGCCCTGGACGCGACACATGTCTACATTGCAGGGAGGTGTGGACTGGTGCCTGTAGCTGCGGAATGTTACGGTGGGTTCTCATGTGAGCATAAGGGAGGGGATTAAAACCCATTACAAATACAGTTACATTTCCACAGTTTGTGATGTTTTATGATGGGGGAAGGAATCAAAATATGTCCAAATACTCTTCCTACCTCTTCCACAAACTGGCTCTAGCTTTTGGTCTGGCTGTTTGTCTTAACCCCCTGTAAAAGGGATGGACATGCTGACAGGGCTCAATAGGATTGCAAGGTTTTGGATGGGGTGCTGCCCTGCAATAGGAATGGCAGCAATCACAAAAGCCTTAATGGCTGTCTCTCCCTCTCCAGGGGAAGATTGTGCCCCAGCTGCCAAGAGCAAGGAGGAAACAGGGAGACTGATTCGTCTTAAGCGCAAAGGTAACAGGACAACTTTGAGAAGGGAAAAGATTTAGATTTTCCTGAGGCTGTCTCTAGGATTTATGTAGGAATGTATTTGCATGTTTGTTTGGGAAAGAAATTGCTGTGCATGTTCAGTAGGAGCTTTACAGGTGATGCTGGACAGCTAAGGCAAGAGCTCTGTGGCTAAGCAAAGAATGCAAATCCTCTACTGTAACTGAGGATACCATGACAGGATGAGGAAGTGAAGCAAGGGGGAAAAGGGGGCTATACCTGGATGGAATACTTAATTGCCACGGTATAACTGGTTGTTGTAATTTTTTACAGCACTGCCACCAGTTTATGCTGTTGCCCTAGCTAAGAAAAACGCAAAACAGATCAACATCCATAACCTTAGAGGACGGCGATCCTGCCACAGTCACCTATATAGTCCTGGTGGATGGCTCCTTCTTTCTAGATACACAGTGGGAGCTGTGGGTAATGATACTGACGTTGGCTCTGGTAAGGAGTGCTCTGGGTTGTCTGCGATCTAGGCCATGGAAATGGGAAGCATCAAACGTGGGAGGAAAATGGAGATGGGGCTGTGAGGGTTCGACCAGCAAGTGATGATGGCAGGATCAGAAGGTGTTGAAGCACCACTTCCTCCTGTCTGACTATGTGTGATCCTTCACACCATTCAGCCCTCTTCTTGCTAGCTATTAGGATGGAATCCCATTCTTGTCTTTTCCCGTGCATGCAGAGCCTCTGGAATACCTTGCCCTGACCTCACCTCAGTTTTCTCTCCTCAGTTTATCAGAATTACTTTTGGAAGGGCTGCATGCCAGGAGCAGATGGAAACCTATGCAAGGTGTGCATTGGAGACAGTGAGGTGGAAGGGGCACGAGTATCCAGCAGGTGTGCTGCGAGCCACAACGAACGTTATTATGGCAATATGGGAGCTCTCAGGTAAGCTGTTTGTCAGTCAGGAATACAGAGCAATAGCCAGCGTTGGCTTTTTTTCTTTTGCTGATGGTTTTCTTTGGAGTTCTGTTTCTGTTAAGCCCCTGGCTATATAAACTTTTGCTAGCATGTATTTTGTTTTGACTGTAGTTGCTACAGGATGTTCATCTGATTGGTGATTTAAAACAGCCATGAAACCACGTCTGGAGCAAGACATGCTCTTCCAAACATGCAAAGCTTAGAGCATTGGTACTGACTCATTAAAGGGAAGGGATGGAAGACAGTTAGATGGTCAGAGAGCAGTGGTGACGTGGAAAGAAGCAGTCTAATGTGCAGGAGGTGATTAAATAGACTGGAGATATTAAAAAATAATTGGACACAGAGAGGAATATTAAAGCTCAAGGCATTCTTATAAAATATATATAATGTATTTATTGAATTACATTATCTTTCCTGGCTACGCACAGGTAAGGCTGCATGGACATTGTGCCACGCATTTGATTTGGGAGCTGCTTTAAGGGAAGAAAGGGATTGTCTGATCCCATATGTGAACACTGTTCACTGACATCTATACTGACACCACTCACCTGTTCCATACAACAACCATGCAATCACAGATGAGAGAGCTGCTTCCAGCTACTCCTGTTTCAGATTCAGATGGCTGTCCAAACATCAGTCATCGTGTAGCAGCTGTCTGACAACTTCATGTTTTCTTTCCTGTACTAGGTGCCTAGTTGGCAATCCCAGTGGAAGAAGCTTCGGAGATGTAGCTTTCCTGGAACACTCTAACCTGCTCCAGAACATAGAGAGTGAGATGCAGATATTCTCTTTTCCTTTGAGAATGTTCACTAATGCCAGTTACTTCCCACACAATGACCACCACTTGTGAGGATCAGCTTTTACAGGTTTAATCAAGGTCCATGAAGTTGTGTTTGTGACTGGAAAAGGTCAAGAACCTTCCTGCATGTGGGCGTTTCAGTAAAGCTCGAAGTTCAGATGCTGCTCAGTTTTAGAGGAAAAAGGAAGAGTCACTGAGTTCAAAGATCATGGGGTGTGGTGGCGAGGTGATAATCCTTGGAGACTGCACTGACTTTTTGAAAGTCAACACTTAAAAAAGCAAGTAGTTTTTCCCCATAGACCTCCTTCCACAGGAAGCCACAGTGCATGTACCCATTGTCTGTAATTAGAGTTTCAAGAATGCAAATGGCAGGTAAGGGTGATGCTGTGGGCTGTTCGTATGTGGAGATGTTCTATGGCTTCTTCATGACACGGCAGCGCAGGCACTTATGGAATAAACAGTCCAAATCGCTTAATAGGTAAAACCACTGCAAATTGTTTTGCCTTTCACAGTTTCTGAAAGAACATTGTTACTGCACTGAACTGTTTAATTTCCTCTGGGAAATACTAATCTTTGCAAATATCTAACAACTTTATGTTGATGAAAATGGTTTGGTTAAATCCCCTCAGTCTCTTAAATTGTACCTACTGCTCCAACAGCCAAAATACACTGCCTTTCCACAGAAGTGAGGAGCAAAGGAACCCCCATTCCGTTCAGCCTAACAGAGCACACAAATTCTAATGCAGGCAATTTCAGTAACAGAAGAGGCTTCTCTAAGACAGGAAACTCTCTAAAATCAACTGGAGGTATAAGGGCCTGGAAACCTACAAGAATTCATGCAGCAATGGGTGGTTTGTGGGGAAGCAAAGGACACACAAGCTGCATTACTTTGTTTTCAGAGAGCAATCTGGTTACAGATGAAGATGAGGCACGATGAGCTGTTTGTATCTCTAGTGCTACACTAGTTTTCAGTTTATGAGTGCAGCTGTCCTGGTTCCTTTGTGAAAACACTGCCTTTCTCCTCATGCCCTCCTAAGAAATGATCATGCAGTGTGTTGCATTTCTGTTGAACATAGTCACTAAACTCCTTCCCCTCAATTTTTAACATTATGCATGAGATTCACCCTGTCTTCTGCTTTCATTTTTTAAAGTTTGCTTTCACTTCATGTTGTTTTCAGATCTGGGTAGCTCTGGTTGGGCAGAAGATTATAGTGCTCGCGACTTTGAACTCCTGTGTCCAGATGGAACGCGCGCGGCAGTCACAGAGTGGGCAGGCTGCAACCTCGGCACCGTTCCCCCTGGCGCAGTCATGACTCGGCCAGTTGCTGTCACTAAAATCTATGACTTCCTCATGAAAGCCCAGGTGAGGCAGAGAACAGGGGAACCTTAGCAGGTTATGGACAACTGCTGAAAACCTTTTCAAGATCAAAATCTTTATGTACTAAATACTTAAAGTACCTTCAGGTACAATACGAAAGAACTAATAATCTGCATAGGAGACTGAGAAAATAAGTATTTGGATTTTCTAAAGAGGCATTGTGGCAGCAGTTGCTATTCCACAATGGCCATATATTTGCTGAGAAATAAGACACTGCATCTTTTTGTACAAATAAAGACGGTGTTAGATGAAAGCAGAACCTTTTTTCCTTTTTTCTGCTAAATCTTGCTATAAAACTGAGGATCACCAGCTCAACATTGCTGTTTATGATCGAAGCTGTGGAATTTCTTTTCTGTTTAGGAATCTCTGGGAAGCAAGCAGGATTCTGAATTCCATCTCTTTCAGTCATGGAAGTATGGTGAAAGTGATCTGCTTTTCAAAGATGCTACTCAGTACCTTGTTCCTGTGAGTCACATGAGCTATCAGGAAATTCTTGGAGAGTCTTTCTTTCAGCTGGCAGAATCAGTGTTCAATTGTACATCTGCAGGTAAAGCAGAGTTCTTAATTCTGTTAGAAAAAAAATGCAAAGCAGGAAGCCTTCTGTGCATGCTTATTGCCCATTTGTTTAGATTGACTGGTTAAGAATGTTCTACACAATCCTGTTAGTAACAATTTTCCCAGCAGCACTGTGTCTGGAACTCCTTTAGAGCCTCTTATAACTCCTATCCAAAAGCACTGAAACTGGAGCTCTGCAGCAGCAGAATAACCAATACATTTTAGAACAATTATGAGGTTACTGAAATAGGACTGGTTTACTCCCACTCTGAAGTGCTCCTCTTCAATCCCAAAAGTTGTTCCTGAGAAAAGGGACTATTGTGTTCATTTGGATATGCCAAACTTGGGGAAATTATAAGAAATTTTATGTTTAATTCTTGAATTAACCTCAAAATAAGTGAAATAATTTTGTTTATAAAAAGGGCACACTAGAGAGCTCAATCAAAACCTTTATAAACTTAAGAGACGGCTTTTTCTTTATTTTCCACTGCAAGTTGTATGAAGTACCCATCACTGAACCTGCAATGGTCTACGAGGCAGGGTCAAGCTGTTTTGGGGTCTGAAAATCTGCAATGCCATAAATGAAGATCGCATGGTTAAGTTAGAGTTCTGGGAGTCTAAGCTGTTAAAGAGCTGAAAGGGAAGGGGATTTTTACCTCTCTTCTGTTGTTTCAATGAATAGTATCAAAGACTTTGTTACATTCATTACTTTCAAAGCTGACAGAATCTTTGAGTGTGTACTTTCTTACGGGTTTGTAGGCATCTTAGACTTCTGCAAACAAGACATTTGTGCATCCTCATCAGACTGACAGCTAAAGCAGAGGCTCTGCAAGTCACAAACACCACCATGAAGGCTGGAAACAGTCATCTCCAGAAACATATGCTGAATACTCTCGTGTCTTTCTATTTGTGAAGCAGATTTTGTTGCCGATATTGTAGTATCACTCATGCCAGCCCCTTCTTGTCTGGAGCACAGCATCACAGGGAACACCACCAACCAGTCTGTGGAACCCACAGCACAGAACTATGATCAGTGATTCTTTATTACTTCTGTAAGAAATTGCTATCAGAATCTGTAGGCTTCTCTGCTTTTAACTAGGAAGAATGCATTTGCTCTTTTTTAACTAAAAATTTATACTAGTAAATCAAAACATTTTTTTAACAAATTAATGTATTAAACCATTAGCAAGCAGAGCTGAATTCCTGCAGCCTTACGGTGAAGGAAATCAATGAATAGTCATCCTTGCCAAAAAAGCCAATCATTATTTTACTTTGCCACTTTCAATCTATGATTCTATGAAATGTCAAAATATGGTTTATCAAATTAAACAGCATTGGTTTTATAAGCAGAAATTGCCTGAACATGACAGGAAGCTTTTTGAACGGAATGTGTCAGTTACTCAAGTTGGCTGTTGGCCAATGAAGATGCAGAGGGGATGGCTGTCCGTGTGCAGGGCTCACTTCAGTTTGCAACTGTGTTATTGCATTCTGCTCCCCTGAAGAAGGCAAGGATGAGATTGTTAATTAAAAAAACCCCAAAACCTGCTTCACACAAAGTCTTTGCTACACGTGTTCCAGCTGTATTGACCTCTGCTAGCAATAAATCAGAAGCAAACAGTGAAGACAGGTCAGCTGCAACAGACATCAAGTAAATGTACCTGCTATGTAAAGGGAACAAAAAACCAAAACCATCAAAGTGAGGCAACAGTAAAGTACTCTGTTGTGAAATACCCTGCTGAGGCTTTCTGGGCCTTAGCTGTTCATTCCATGCCTAGCTTGTCCTTCTGTTATTTGACTTCCAGTGGCCCCTCTCCTCCCTTTCTCGCTCGCTGAAAAAGAACCAATCTG
Source organism: Tapera naevia (assembly GCA_033556795.1). Taxonomy (NCBI): domain Eukaryota; kingdom Metazoa; phylum Chordata; class Aves; order Cuculiformes; family Neomorphidae; genus Tapera; species Tapera naevia. Next base: position 1,954,380 of record JAUMJJ010000026.1, on the reverse strand, counting down.
CACCCTGGCCAGCAGCAGGGGTTTCAGATTTGATGTTGTCTGTCTCATTTGTCTGTTGATTGACAGAGAGGATGCAAATCCAAACTCATCTGCTTCTCAGAGAAAAAAAGGGGAGAGTCCCAGTGTGGTAACGGAGCAAACTCCTCACATGCTGCGTTGCAGCCCCAGAGAAACATGGGAACAGCAGGATGCTTGTTCAGGTCTCTGAGCGCTCCTGTCCTTTCTTCACTGGAGCTGTCATGCCATCTGTGGGATCCCACCTTACACTGCACTTCAAAAAAGGCAGTTACCAAAAGAGTAAGGAAATGCATCTTCAGCTGAGTTTTGCCAAAACCAGCAGGAGCTTAACAGCAATACATTGAAAATCCAGGTTACACACAAGATTTTCTGGGGGAGTTGTTTTCTGGCGTCATCATTACCGATGCTTAATAGGCCTTTTTCACGTTCCTATGCTTTGGCTTTGGTTTAAAAGCATCAGCCTGATGCCTTGCAGACACACGGATCCCTGCCTCAGCACTGAGCCGAGCAGAAGCTGCCTTTGCTGTCTGGCTCCTGCTCCTCCGCTGCCTTGAGAGACAGATGCTGTCCTGACGCTACGAACAGCAGCCACGATCATGCTTTAAATCCCCCTGGACTGTTTCCCATTAAAATAGGGTGCGGATGGATGAACATTAAACCGCTGCTCCACATCTCACCACCAATCCACCCCACTACTTGTTAATCACTTTGGAGATGTGACCTCTTCCACCCACACATACAAGACAGGTATCCTGCGTATTTACTCATACAAGCCTAAAGAAGGCCTTAAAAACCTGAAGGGTTGTCAGAAAAATTTATTTCCATAAATTAAAAAACACAAAAGAAACAGTAAAAGTTTAGATTCACACAATATTGAACAGAAACCAAATGCCAACAGTGTGATGGAGGCTCATGGCACGTGTACAAATTCTCATTGAGCCATTTGTTAACTTGATTTGTTATCTGTGACGCTATCACAGACTAAATCCACAGTTACCATTGACAGTCCGACAAGCACCTGGAACATGATACACCGAAGGCCCACCTTGATCAAACACTGAACAGGAGCTGCCAGCAGGAAATCACACTCAGCACCAGAACTTGAATGTGTGCAGCCGCTAGGCCAATGCAGCAGCCTCAGCTACTCCAGTCTGAGCATGATGAATATAAGAGGGTTTATTTTTTTTTTGAAAGTGATCTTTCTACCTCCCATAATAAGCAAATTTATCAAAGAGCTGCCTGGCTCTGCAACGTTACCACTGAGAAACAGCACGTGGCAAAAGCTTTGCAACCCTTCTCCAGCTGCTCTAGCCATCATTCCGTGAGCAACATGCACAGCGTCATTCCATGATGGTACAAAACCAAATCCTCATAGGAGTGGGTTCACATCCTTCAGCCAGGGACAAATACAAGACCCCAAGAAGATGCATCCTCTATTTTTTTTCTTTCAATTATGTGAGACCAAAGTAGCTCAGAGTGGCAAACACCCAGCTTTTGCGCAGTCACTGTTCCCAGGATACAAGCAGCAGCCACAGTGAACAAGGCTGTTCCCCAAGTGCTGTAAACAAGAACAGAGGTGGGAAAAGAAAATGTGCACAAGCACAACTGACATCTGCGTGCTTGAGGTGGGAAGAGATGCCTCGTCTCCATTAGCTCACACCTCAGTCAGCACACAAATACTAAACCACAACAGTAATGCTGTGTGTCTGCCTTTCCACAAACTAAGGTCTGGGACAAGCTAGGCAACTGCAACACACTTTGTAACTCCTCCAGTTATTGTAAACAAAAGAACTGAGTGTTTTCTTTGCTCTGCACTCTCTGCTGTAGCTGTTAATAAGAAAACTAAGAAAAGTTATTTCAAAGCAATCATAAACTAGACAGAGCAGGGAAGCAGATAAACACCCATTCAAAACCAAATAAACCCACAACCCAAGGAAAAACCCAACGCATTCCACATTTTGAAGCACATTAGAGGTCTGAACTTTGCCTGGACCCAAGCTTCCTCCCTCCCCACCCATATCCTTGTTTCCTTAAAAGCCCCAGTAAGATTACAGCTCGACTGTGTCATAGTGCTGGAAGCCTCCCATGTTAACAGAAGGTCAACGAATGCTGTGTAACAATCCGATTCCTATATCATAAAGCCATAAAAATATATCTCTATCATGTGGTACAGCCTCCAACCAGTCAATAATTGGGCTAACAAATCAGTATAGGGAAAGTTTCAAACATTTTTAATAGGCAATCAACCCTTATTTTTTTGGGATTTTTTTTTTATAAAAATAAAGAGGATCAGTTTAAATGTTGTCCAGCAGCCCAAACAGGTTAACCAGCCCTTGCTGCTGAAATAGGATGCCAACACGTTCAAAGTTTACCTGCCTTATTATTCTACCCTCAAAACCCAAACACCACTACTGTAAGTGAGCACTCCTCTCTCTTCTTCAGTCTTCCTGATTAAAGATAATTAGCCACAAGAAAAGAATGTAAACTTCTAGGAATCCCAGCATATAAGCTGGGAGCAAACCAGGGCCATTTACAGTTCTTTGAAGACTCAGTTACACACAGTGTAATATTCTTCTTCCACTTCTACACTTCAAAACTCTGGAATTCAAAAGATCCCTTGTTAATGTTCAGTTCTCCGTTCACTAGTAACAGAAGTGGCAGAGCAGGACATCATGATGGTATTTTCAGTCCTGCATTTACTGGGACTTTGTTAAAATACCCACCCACTAGTGTTTTTATTCATTTTGAAGGTAAAGAGAAACTCTACCACATGGGGAGGTAAATAAGAAAGTGCAAGTTTCAAGTGACACATGAAAGAATGAACAGATTAACTACATTTGAGCATCCCAGCAAGACAACCTTGCCTGAATAACTCCTATAGGCACTAAAGGGCAGAAATTACCTGAACTGCAGCCTCCATTCATTTTGAATTACGCTTCCAGTAAGTTTAACTGAAGTTATGCCAGAAGGGAGCTTTCTTCCCTCAAAAGGTATAGCTGAGAAATAGCCCAGTGCCACATCAGGTAATTACAAATGAACTTACATGATAAAAAAAAACCTTCCAGAGGCTGGGAGGCTCATTGTATAACACAATTATGTACAACAGTGCTGCACAGAGAATATTTAATTAACAGTAAAATGAACTGTAAATCTGGAATGGTAAAAAAATCCTCAAGACTGAAAAAAAAAATTTTCTTGTTGGCATTAAAATCGAGTTGACATTTTTACTGGAATTAAAATCACTTAAAAACGAGTCTCAAAGATTTTGCTGGAGTGCACTGCATGCAGCAGTTCAGCTCAGTAAATAAAAACCTCTACTTATGTATCCTGCTGATTAATATCCTCATGGGCTAATTATCTTTTCCTCATCATCAGCTAAGTAGGTAAAAACTCCACTATTTGGGAAAAAATAGTAATGGCCACTATTTTTCATTAAAATATTACCCTTTTTTGAGCTCAGTCATGTTAAAAGGTGTCCTCATGCAGCAAATAAAGAGACATATACAAAGTGCAAGTTATTTAAAGTCTAGTTATATGGGCTTCTGCTGCCTGAAGCCAGGAAGGGCAAAGAAACTCAGAAGGGACCTTCTAAGTAAACAGAAGGAAGAAACAATTGAAAGCAAACCAATACAGCTACTTTTAATTATTAAGAAGTTAGTGGTATATCAAAAATGTGTTTGATAGAGTTTGTCCCTCTCAAACACCATCTCTCTTCTGTCAGGTTGTTCAGAACAGCCACTACAGTAACAACAGCAGACTCAAGTGCGCAAGTGGTCTGGAGTGCAGAGCTCTAGCATCACCAAAAAGCGTGTGCCCTCCTCCCTCACACTCCAACTCTGCCCCCACGTAATTAAACATGAGCAGTAATCTCTAGAGGTTGGGGAGGAATGGTAAATTGTACATTACTGTGTTACACTTGAACAGGGACCTAAAAGAATCCCTCCAATAGCATTTAAAAAAAAAACAAAATAGCACCTTAAGGAGGGCCACAGCCAAGAACTGACCTTCAGGTACTAGAACAGAGTGCCAGAGCAATTTATGAAGTCAGCAGGGTTTTCCCAGCGGGACTAAAACACTAATGGAGCTGGCCAGACCACTTCCAGCTCAGGGGCTCCCTCGGATGCCAGAGGTCTGCTCCTGCTCAGCCTCCTCCGCAAAAAAGGCCTCCAGGTCCATGAGCTTCTGACTCAGAAGAGCATCTAACTCTGCACTCTGGAGTGCAGCTTTTTTCGCTCGGGTGAAACTGCCCACTGCTTTCATTTTGCCTCGTGCCTTCCTTTTCCGGGGAAGAGTAAAGTCCTGAAACTCTAGAATCCTCTTCCTCTTCTGCTGGCTGACAGAGATCAAGTGTCCGTTTTTCTCCTTGGGCTCTTCAAAGATTGTTTCCAAGCTCCTGGTAAAAGCCAAGGACAGAACTCATGAATGTTCATGCAGCAAGGACAGGGGGCCTGGTGGGTTTCACAGCCCAAGTACACACTCCACCAACTTCTACACATTCACATTCCCTCTGCACCACCTATAATGCGCCCTCACTGGCAGCTGATTCCCCACTACAGTAAAATCATTGGCTATTGAGGCACAGACACTTGGGTTCAATCTCCTTCTAACCATACTGGAGGTCAAAAGCAGTTACAGAATCTTCATTTGATAGAACAGAGATTCGCACACTAAAAACCTATCGGTCAATAACTTTGCTGTACTTTATAACAAGCAGTTGGTAACTTAAAGAATATTTAGTTGCCTTTCAATTCTGAAAAAGTCCTGTACTTGGATGGAAGCTGGAATAAACAAGCAAATTTACAAAAATGAGCAAAAACAATTTACAAACCCATACTTGAACAGCTACCAATTCTTAGGCCATATTTTCTTTTGCTGCTTTCCATCTAAACAGTAAAGGACACATTTTTTAAGTACCTCTCTCTACCACTTTAAACCAGAGCAATTTAAAAACTCATCCCTCTCAGCTTTTAGGCATCCTTAATCTCCCCTCTCTCTCTGCTTAAATAATGCACGTTTATCTCTTTTCTCATTAGGAAGCAGAACCAACCTGGCTGGAGGAGGGGACTTATAGTTCTTGTTTGTGTAAATTTCTTCTAAACTAAATTCTTTCTTCTTAAGCCTGAAAAAGCAATGAACAAATCCATCAAGAAAGAAGAATTTCAAAACTACCTCAGAAGAGAACAAAACAGTAGATGACTGATAGGGAAAGCTTTATCAGTACCTGGCACTGCAATAACTCACATTCACACTGATGTGCAATGTTAACTAACGTTTCCCTAAGTTTCTATATCACCAACTAAGAATCTCACTGTGCACTGGAGAGCGAATTGTTTTCATTGTATGATTATCAATATGAACCCTTTTCTTCCTTAGAAAAAAATATTTAGAAGCATTTACTGAAATGATTACATCATTATGCAGGAAATGTAAGCAAGAGAAGCTGGTATGAGTCTGTTTACATGACACTGCTCACCTTTTTGGTTTGGGGAGTCCCATTGGAGTAAGGTTAGTGTCTGGCTTTGGAACAGTTTTCCTGATTCGGATCTGTGAGACTTTCTTTGGCCTCTTTTCTGTCTCAGTCTTAAGAAAGAAAAAAAGGAAAAAAAAAAGTTAAATTTTTTTTTTTGCCACCTTCCTTCTGCTTGAGTGAAACGACGCAGCAGCCCAGAGCAGGCCCAGCAGCCTCTTCTCTCGCCTGGTCTTTAACAGTCAATGGGTAATATTCAGCAGCAGCTTCAAGTTCTGGGGAACCAAGAGCACGAAATATCCAAAACCTAAAATGAGCTCACTTTTATCAGTTCTGTGTCATCTTGGGATCTCAGACAAGCTGGAACGGCAGTATCGGCTTCATCAAGGGTACGGACCTGGAGCTCGGGTGCTGAAAGCCTGGGGGGAGATGGCGATGATGCTGGAAGTGAGCAGGACTTCGGTAACGGAAGAGGGAATGAAGTTTCCAAGCTGTAACAGAGGAAGAAGGGAACACATGTAGATTAATACCCACTTTATGCTGCAACAGTATCCTGTGTTCCTAAATTGCAACATGGGCACAAAAAGCGAAGCTGTTTACAAATTGCCAAGTGCACACTTTCTCCAGAGTGTACACTCAAACACGCTGCAGCTCGACCCAACACCAACAGGAACACAGCTGCCTCCACGCCTGAACACGTAACTTTAAACGCACTCTCTTCCTCTTCATCCAGCTGAACAGTTTACAGCTCTGTTTAGACTCACCGTATGGCAGGACCAGCAGTCCGCAGCGTGTCCATACCCTGCACAGGGAGATGCGGCACCATGGCATGGCTGGGTCACAGGGAGAATGGAAAAAAAACAAAACCAGACAGACAGCAGTTAGGTCTACACTAGAAAAAAAGGCAAGAGAAAAATTATTACCATAAACTGGACTGTAAGACAAAAAAATGCAATGCCAAGAGTAAGAATGAAAGCCTAGAGCCACACCTGCATTTAATCCACTAAACATCACTGACAGCCTGCCAGGGAAATTGTCCTGCTGCCATCTAAAAGTGGTAGTGATGAGAGAGGGAAACGGTCTGAAAACTGTAATTATTTCTATGAAATTCTATATTCTTCATTCAATTTTCCTTGAGAAATTCTGAATCCAAATAAGCATTTAATTATAAAAAAAGACTGCACCTAAAGAATGCTTTAGTGCTGGCAGTGGAAATGAGAGATGATTTTTACACAGGAGAAATATTCCAGTTCCTTGTTTTGTTGATTATTAACACCACCAACAATGAATGAGAATTTAAAAAGGACAAATCACTTCCAGACGAAAGTGGCCAGCAGCGAACCTGGAGCCACTTGTGAATTTTTCTGATTTTCAACCCTCTTAATCAAAACAGGCAAAGACTTTTGTCATGCTGGGAGCTGAGAGAGCTTTTATACTGCACCAAACACACTTGTATTCTTGTATTTATGCATCAAACATTTATTTTGTAGGAAATTTTTTCTGAGCACACACATTTAAGGGAGAATTACTGAATTACCCTATTAGCTTTAAAAAAAGAACTACTGATTGCTGAGAACAGGCTGTCTGTCTTCTGCAAAACAATCTAAAGTGGCATCACATATTTAAAATGTTAGGGTTTGTTCTTTATGTTGTTTTATAGCCAAACCTTTAATATCAATTTTTGCTTAATTATTTTAGGAATGGAATTTATTTGCTGCACTTTAAACTTCTGCAAACATCCCCTTCAACTCTCCGCGTGCTACAGTAACTGCACTTTAAAGAAAACCTGAGTGGGGCAGAAGAATTCAGGCTACCTCGTACACGCATTTCTAAGGTAATTTAGAGACAAACCAAACTAAGTGTTTTAGCTTTGGGTTATTTTTCCTGTGGAGTGAGAAGGTTTGATTTGGCTTCTCTCCCTTTGGGATAAAGGTAGTTCATAGCAAAACATTTGGTTTTCAAATTGCCCTTTTTACATCAAGAAATCCAATCCTCTTGCATTCAGCTATCGGGATCTGCTGTAACAAGCTGCTGCGGAGCCGTAGTGCGGAAGGAGCATTAAGTCAGCTCCCCATCTCCCAGTCCAAGGATGATGATAAATTACCACAAAATGATAAATTCACCTCATGCACAGAAGTAAGATTTAAAATATAAGGTATTTGGGTTTTTTGTAAAGAATGGCAACAGTATCTTATTTCTAAGTTTAATGCTCAAACTGTAGTTTACCACATGATTACTGGAGAGCACCAATTTGTAGGCTAGAAAATTCAGCCTGATTTACTGACTCATGGAATGACCATGCTTCAACTTTTAGGCATGTTATCCATTTATACAAAGTAAAATGCTGCATTAGTTACCCAGCAAGATTTGTGGTTACACGCATGTCGAGTTATGACCTAAGATAAGCCAAATTCAACAGTTCTCTAGAGACTGGAATATTAAACAAAAGAATTAATCAAACTGGCTTTTCCATGGTGCTCATGAGCCTTCACTCTGCTCAGGAATCTCAAGACTATAAAATCCTGGACCGAGCTGCCCCACATCGCTGAGTCATAAGCAACAGAATCTTTGCTCAAGAGCATGAAAAATCCTGGAGCAGAGCTAGGAACCTCTTTTCTCTTTCTGTTTCTTCTTAAAGAGATCTCAGATACCAATAGCTAAGTTTAATTAAACACGCAGAGTAGATTCCAGTCCTCTTCCCACTCATACTGGGAGTGACACACACCGAAATTCATCACCAGCCTGAGCTGCAGCTACCCTGGATTATGCCAACACAATATTGGGCAAGTAGCATCAAAAGGCACGGCTCACATAAAGAGACTTCAAGAAGCACAGAACAGTCACAAAATATAATGAAGGATTTAACAGAATGCCACTTCCCACCCCTTAGGGTTCTTCCTAATACGATACCGAGCATTTTACAGTGGTTCCAAGTGGCACCTGTGGCTCAGACCTCTGAAAAAAGCTTTCCTACCTCAGAGATCCAGTTGTTCTGCAGTCAGTCTGAATAGACCTAAGGAAGTGGCTCACCTTTCTGCCTTATATACTCTGATGCATGGTGTGTGTATTTTGCAAAGGAGAAGAAAATAGAGTTAGACGTTCTACCAAAACAGGACAGTATCAGAGAAGTGAAGGCAAATATATTTCAATTTCAGCTAACAGATTATTCCATAGAGAAGAACCTTCCATGCTGAGCCATTTTTGGAGCAGACTGTGTAGATCTGGAACAGAGGAATCTGCCCCTCCAATGCAAGCTGCAATTACCCTCTCCCTCCCAGAAAGGAGCAAGTGCGTACCCTACACATATTTAATCTTAGAAATAAGCTGATGGATTTTACCTGTTCTCGATGCCCACACTTGGCTGCCACTTGCAGTGACTGGAACGGAGAGGAGGGATTTCGGAGGCATGGGCAGACGGACCGTGCTGGCTCCATATGGATAGTGCCCTGCCCAGTGAGTACGGCAATGAAGAGATGAGGTCGTCTGACACAGGAGCTGGATTCCTTGCCTCTTTCAAACCCTGTGCAAACTGGGATATAAACAGTCTCTGGATGGTAGGAATATGACTGGTTAAGTTTCTTCTTCTTGTCCAAATCCTGTAACATCCAGGGGAAGAAAGTGCTAACACTGTGTGAAGGCCAAGCATGGAGCAACCTGCTCTTCTTTCCACTCTGGCATTTCTTCCACAGTCAGGATGCAGGGCAACAGCCCTAGGGGCTGACGCAGAGAGAGAGGATTGCAGCTCATTACTTAGACTCGAACCTTCCCTGAAAGCTGTTGTATCTGAACAGCTCTGAGACAGGAAAAAAGAGAAAGTCCACTTTGAAGGTGATGCTGGCATTTGCCCCAAAATTGGTCTGTGACGTCCGGAGTGCTGGGATGCAATCCCTGTGAGGTCTATCACAGGACCGGAGTCCAATTTTATGTGAAAAGAAATTGGGAAAACTGGGGTATCCAAGAAAGAGGCTGGAGGCTCATTGCCCCAATCTGAGGAAAGTCTTTTGGTAGATTCTACAGGGTAAAGTGCCAAAGGCTGAAAGCTGAACATCTTGGTGCACCAACTGTCAGCCCAGCGTGAGTGTAAGCTCCTGTTAATGCAAGAAAAGGCTTCCAGTAGATTTTTCGATCGACGCTGGCTGTACCTCTCATCCACTGGAAAGAGTTCAGAAGAATGCGGCAGAGGTTCCAAGTCCTGGATGCTTTTGGCAGGTGCCAGGAGTTTGCTGGCCACTGCAGACAGCTTCCTCAGCAACGCTGGCTCTTTGGTACACTTCCGAAACTTCAAGCTGTTCAACAAACTGCATCCCCTGACCTTCTGCCTTGGCATGTGCACAGGCATGGCTGTTCCCATTTCCATCACTGGTGGTTTATGTGAGAAGTACAAAGATTTGAGAAGTGCATTTTCCTGCTTTGGGGGAATACAAAAAAAAGGTGAACTCTTAATTTTTTTTCTTTTTCTTACAGTTAGCTGATAGGATGTAGGAACTTTCTTGCATGTTCTTCCTGGCTGTATTTTTAATGGAAGAGATCCTTTTACTTTATTTGTAGTTCCAAAGGCACCAGGGATTCCATCATACCCTAAATTAAGGTTTAGGTTTTCCATTTCTGAATCCTGAGTCTTCAAAAACTGGGAACTAATAATATCTGTGATAATCTTTGGCCTTTTGACTTCTTGTAAAGTGCTACATGGTTTATTTTCACTGCTTCTGACCACAAAAATCTCCTCTGAAGGATCTTCAGACTTTGTATTTCTTGATGTTACCAACTCATTGGAGGAGCTGCATAAGAATTCAGCACTGTGCAACATCCTTGTTTGCAGTGTGATTTTTGCTTTCTGTTGGTACTCTGACTTCTCTCCTCGCTGTGCCTCATCTGACCGATGTACTTCCATCTTCTCATGCCTCTTTTGCTTACGTACCTGATGTTTCTCAATTTGTCCAAGTCCTTCTGAACCTAAAGCCTCATTTTCCTTGCAAACTGAACAAGTTGGTAAAACATCCTGGCCTTCTACAGTCTCCATCACGCTACCTTTGCTCTGTGCATTTGGTTTGTAAGGCACACACACTTCGCTGCAAACCCCATACTCTGGGGATGGCTCTTCCCAACTGTTTGAAAGTTTACTCACATTTGGATAAGACGTGGCATTCTCAGATGATGTGCAGAGCTTTTCTTTCTCAGGCAGTGAGATTCCCGGGTCAAGAGCCGATGGTGTTTCTGAATCTGCCCAAGTCTCATTAAAAGATTCCTGGATGTCAAACTTTCCGAAATGGGATGGACCAACACCCTTTTGAGAATCATCTGCCTCACCAGGTTTAAGTGTTAACTGCGGGCAAGAGCTATTTAGGAGAGAGTTTATTCTCAGACTTTTATTTTCTGTCTCTGAAAGCCTATTCATATTTTCTGGTTTATGTGCCAGACTCTCACGAATTGATGAGAAGGGCAAAACCTGGGCATTTTCCTGGTCCTCCACCAGCCACTCCATCTTTGGCAAAGCTTGCTGCATGTTGTTTCCTGCAAACACTGGCTCGGCTTTCTCTTTTGCACATTTGCTAAAGCAAGCATGCTGTGAGCAATGTGGTTTGCTAGCAGAAAAGCTTTGTCCAAGAGCTCCCTTGATGGTCTCCTCTTCTATTCGATCACTGAGGAAGCGCACGTATCCTGAACAGTCCTCATTTTTTGCACCATTTAAAGACTCCAGATCCACTACATTCTCTTTTAACAGTCTCTCTTCACTTGGACAAGAGTCAATGGGTGTTTTGGTTTCTTCCACAGAAGCAGCTGTAGTTTGTAAGCCAGTGTTTGCTTGCTTGTTCAGACTTTCTGAATGTTGCTCATTGCCTGGAACTGGGGCATCAAATGTGCTCTGACATCCCAGACACTGATCTTCCATTGGACAAAGGGTCTTTTCTGCTTGGTTAGCATGTTGTGTTTGAACATTCAAATATCTGACTAACAGCTGTTCACTAGTCTTATTTCTCTGATTGCCTTCAGGAGTCTTTGGAGAATCCACAGTTCTTATTTTAGCAAAGTCATCCATCTGGGGAGCACAGGTACAGATTTGCTCTTTTTCCTCATTTCTATCACAAACAATTTCACTGCCATCCGTTACCTTACAGAGATCAAATTGTTTCACAACCTCCATGTTTCTATTTGAAATCTCATCTCCTACCAAGGTAGGAGCAGATTTCTCTGCAGTATAAGCTGAGCAGAACATGGGTTTTGCTGTGAAAACATCATTGATCCCATGCAGATCTACACTTCTGTTGTCCCAGTCACCTTCACATGGAGGAGATCCACACACCAAAGGAACGTGTGTGTCTGGAAAGATGACTGCCTTTTCACTATTACATCCAGTTGAATCTTCTCCTTCCAAATTATCATCTTCTTCAATCTTCTTAATCTCAACATTGAAAGAACAACTGTTGGGGAGAACATCATCTACACATGCACTCCCTGATAAAACAGAGGAAGCACTGGCAGCTGTACACTGATTTTTCATACTCCAACTACAACAACTCCACGTGTCCCTGTGGTCACTTTCTAAAGCAGTGACCACACTCTCTGTATTTCTCACTGAAGACATAACATTCTCTTGGGAAATTTCACTTGCCCTATTAGAGTTATCAAAAGTCCTAGAACTTACTGAAGACTTGAATTTGTCTTCATGAAGCACAATGTCAGTGACTTGTTCCTTTGTTGTTTCAGAAGCACCAACGGATTCTTTCCCAGACAGATTATCCTGAGCCTTCTCCCTGCCTGAGACTTCATGAGCAGTACAAGGAGGACACTCATTATGATGAGGTTGTCTTGATTTTTGTGCAACGGGAGGCAGAGTCACATTTAGCGTACAAATCCAGTTAGGTTCTTTGCCAGTGGACAAACTGGGATTACTGTTGGCTTCTGTAGCTTTGACTGAACTTTTAGCCAACTCCTCCAATGTCGTATTCGGCTCAGACTCCTTTTCAAGCAGTTGTGCATCAGGTGAATCTTTTTCTAGCACGGTAGTAAGATCCAGACAGCTTTGGCTACTGGGAGGAGAAACGTTACTGGAGGTATTATAAAAGTATATGTCTGCCTGTCCAGTTTCATGGGAAGCAATGTTGCTCCTTTCCATCAACAGACTATTTTCCTTGACATCATCTTTGCACAGATCAGTGACAGAGAATTGCCACTGCTCCTGTTTCAGTTTATTGCCTTCTGATGGGACCGGTTTTAATTTTTCTTTTGAGAACTCCTCAGGAGATGAAGAAACAGAACTAAAAACTGAAGAATGACAATGCTCAGAGTTAGCACCCTGTTGAGCTTCAGGCCAGCTACCAATTTCAACATTAACTCCCACAGGAATTTTTCTCCAGACTTCAGCAGCCTCTTCAAATTCGGAGCTGGTTGATTTATCTATCCTAGCATTTACTTCCCTATGACCAATGTTAGCCCTACATAATCCTTTGCTCCTTTCCACCGAGACCTGCTCTACTGGTATGGATGTGGAGGGTGGATTTTCTACAAACCCAGTTCCATGATCATAACCAGTCTGATTTTCCATGGTTTTGGGAAGACACTTTTGGGGGCTTTCATTGGTAATTCCATGGACTGCAGCACTACTGCTTTCTAGTGGTGTGTTTCTAAAGTCCAGATAACAGATGCTTTTCAGAACCGGGCACAAAACTTCACAACTCTTTGAGCAGAGTGGTGTACAGCTTTCCACTGGTGGAGGTTCATTATGTTTTGGTACAGGATCAGACCAGAAGTCACGAGCACTGTTTTCTTCATCCTGCTGATAATTCTGGCAAGTACCAAGTGATGCACTGAATTCATTAACAGGACTTTGTGTTGGTGACTTCTCTTCTCTGTGTTCATCCAGAACAGACACAACATGACCCCCTGTTCTCGATGGCATGGCAGCATTGGCTTTTAGCACACTACATTCATTGTTTTCCTGTGGTTGCTCTGTGGCTGGTTTAACGTCCATGACTTTTGAAGGCTCTAAAATATCTAACATGCTGATTTCTGAAACCCCAGCTCTGGCCATGATTGTGTCTACAGCTGAGCATTCACTGCTCTCAGGTGGAAGACCTTTACTCACTCTGTCAGTCCTGCATCCTGCGTTACTACATATCCTAGTCCCATCAGCCTTCATACCTTGTACTTCTTCAGCAAGCTTTAGCAGACAGTCAGCTAGCACCTCAACATTCTCTTGGTTTTCTTCTGCATAAGAAAAAATAAAGCAAATCAGAGCCACAAACAGAAGGCACTCAGCTGACCAAGTTCCTGTTAGCATTGTACACAATCATTGTGCACAGTGCTGGCTACCAAAATGGTTTTAAAAGTGAGAACTGATGCTCGCAATTCTCCCTCCAGCCTTTAGAAGAAAATACCAGTCACCCCAGCACAACCTTAAGATACCAAACACAATCCCTTCCAACACAGACATTCCCTGTGAGCAGCAGGCATCCAAACACCTCCGCCTTCCAGATTCCTCTTGTATCCAGCTCAGTGCAATGCAGGTCCTATAACTCAATGCACACAAAGTCACGGCCGACATCACGATGCTTATTTGTGAAATTAAAGCTCAGCATGGCCGGGTACTGCTCCGTCTTAGAAATCTGGCTGTGCACTTAGCAGCCACTTCCATTCCTTCTTCCTGGGAGGCATTTCTGTCAGTCACCCACAGGAAAACAATGCATACCTCATCCTGTTCAAGCAACTGTATTTAAGAACAAACTTCTTTGTAAGACCACAAAGATGATGCTACTTCAACAAATTACAATTATGGTAGGATACCTTCATATTCAAAACCTCCCAGAGCACACACTTGCCCAACCCTCACAGATCTCTGTTATATTTCCTACTAAGGACCAAGACTAGATAGCTTTCTTCAGCTAAGCACGAGTTTTGGTTATAAGAGCATGGAGGGAGAAAGAAAATAATCATGAGATGCAGGCAAAGTGACCAAGGTAGTTGGAGCTAGGATTATCCTGAAATTAAGAATTAGTTTTGTTGTCCTCTGCCTTTGGATTCTGCACTTTTATCTATATTTTTAGAAACATTAGAAATGAATCACTTTTCCACTTGTTTGCTATTACTGCTCTCATATAACCCAGCTCTGAAACAAATGGAAATGCAAAACGTCTTCTGTGAACACCATCTTCTGCTTTGGGGTAAATAAGAATTTGAATTAAAGTACTAAAATGCATCTTATACATAAAAGGTCTTCAGAGAAGAACACATGCTGTCAGAAAACAGCAGAAGATTAAGTCTTCCTGTGGCAGGGCAACAGTTTCTATTGTAAAGCAAAATAAATGAGCTGCCCCACAATCACTTGTCAATTTTGAATCAATGAAAAGTAACCTGGGAGAGAAGCAGGGGCTCAGTAGGGATGTACAACTAAAATATGCACCTGTGTTCTTCAGGGATGCTGTGATTCCAGTGCAACAGGCTCTCAAAGGCTTCACCTCCTGCTGGTCCATGTGAGGGTCCCCCTGAAACAAGACAGAAATATCAGCGGAGATGGATCCATTTTCTGGAACACTTGGCATGTTTCAGGGACTGCACCTGCTCAGTGAGGTGAGTTCTGAATGAGAAAGCCACCAGATTTTTTTTGTCTAAAAATGGAAATACTAAACTGGATCTCCCTGCAGCACTATGATTGTGTTTCCAGGCTGAAACAACCACTCTTCCCTGGTCAGTGCCTGACTGGGGGTGACGGCACTGGCAGAATACGCTGTACCAACACGGAGCTTTCTAATTTGTTCCTCTTCTCCTTTTTTAGCCAGTTTTGATTTTCATTCTGCTATGTACCTCCTCACACCATGCAAGCAGTTTGTAAGCAAGTGGAAGTCTAACCTGTCACTGGATCTGTCATAATCCAGATAATGACACAGGTACAAAACAGGAAACCCCATGAACATAATTCTGGCACTTGCTTACTTGTTTTGACCACCTTTCCCCAGGAGTCCTAGCACAGCGCTGAACATGAGACTCCTCAACATCTTGTACCTCTTCCTCTTCTTTCTGGCAGCCATCACTACAGCAGTTTAGTTTCCTAAAGTTTCTTTTGTTGTCTTTTACATCCTCTTCAAGATCTCCAGCCTTTAGATCTTCTTCAGGAATGGATCCTGCTGGCCCATGAGGAATCACCTGGAGCTCGTCACCCACACCCTCTGTCTTTTGGTAGAAGTGCTCTGCTCCAGGAGCCCCACGATGCTCTGCTGACAGACCATCCCCGAGGGCCAGCACAGGTGTCAACTCCTCAGATCTTCCCTCTGATCCAACATGAGGCCCTGACACGGCCATAAGTTCGGGGGAGACACTCTCTGGGGGTCCAGTGTACAATTCCTCTGTTACAGCAGACACGGAAGAATCAAGGAGAGCATCCACCCCAGATGAGAGCATCAGGGCAGCTGAAGAGTGCCTGCCCTGAGTTTTTCACAGTTTACCCTGAAAATAAGAGCAGTATTAGATCAACGTCCACAGGATCAACCTCTGGATTAAAAAAGCATCATTCTTTCATGTTCAAGCTTCATTCTTCAATGCTGTTTAAGAAAGTTACTGCCAAGTGACTTTTAAAGGAAGGAGCTGAGTGATGTTTGTGTGCCTAAGCAAATGCTCCCTAAACAAGAGAAGGGAGTACAAACAAACCAATATTCCCAAGCCTCACATCCACATTCCAGCCAACACTCATCCGCTGGGAAACGAGAGGCTGTAAATGTAAAGCACAGGGTCGTTTTGGTTGGAAAAGACCGTTAGGATCACTGATTCCAACTGCAGGACCTGCACTGGACACCCTCCTCCTCCTCCGGCACCGGCACGTCACTGGTTTCACTGAGATTTTCTCAAGTTTCTAATTTTTGGGAAAATCCCCAACATTTCTTCACGTTTTCTGACTCGAAGGGACGCTTCCCAGGACACCGTCTGACACGTACCGGGCCCGCGAGTTGCTCTGTAAGTGAGAAGGGGGAGTGGCAGGGGCAGCTCGCCCCCCGAGGGGTCGGGGGAGACGGCAGCTCGCCCCGGGGGTGGGTGCAACTCGTCCTTGGAGGGGGCGGCGAGACTGCAGCGCGGCGAGGCTGCAGCCCGGCTCCGGCCCCCGGCCCCCAGCCCACTACTCCGGCCCGCCGGCCCGCAGCGCCCCGGGGCAGGCACGACCCCGGCAGCCTCTCAGACCCCGCCTCACGCTCGCGGCCGGCGGCCAGAGGCAGCCCGGCCACGGACACCGTTACCTCAGAGCCGCCGACACCGCTCCCGCGCGCCCCCGCCGCGCCCGCATCACTTCCGCATCCGGCGCCGGGCCCCGCCCCCTTCCAGCCCCCGCCCTTGGACCCGCCCCCGATCTCACCCCGCCCCTCTCCAGGCCCCTCCTCCCGCCCCGCTCAGTCCGGCATCACGTGCCACGCGCAGGGCGCGGGGTGCGGAAGTGGCGCGCGCTGCTCGGGCGGCGGGAGGAGTCGCCGCGCGCTGCGAGGGCAGGGCCGCGCGCTTCCCACCCGCGGCCGCCGCGGCCCCGCTGCTCCTGCGGCCCCGCTGCTCCTGCGGCCCTGCTGCTCCTGCGGCCCGGTGAGCGGCGCGCAGCGGTGAAACTTCCCCCTTATCTCCCCGTCACGGGGCCCCGTGCTGCTCGAGGGCCGCCGCCCTGTCGCTGGGCCCCCCCGCCGCTAGGCCGTTTACCCCGGCGGCCAGTTCGCCCCTCAGCCCGGCTCGGTGAGCTGGGCAGGGCCCGGCCTGTCCGTGGCTCTCGGCGCTGCCGGGCCCGGCTGCCTGAGCCCCGGGCCCCTCCGCCCCGGGTCTCGCGCCCCAGAGCCGCCGCGGGTCTGAGCGGTTCGGGCCTGTGTGAGCCGCGCTGCGGTGCGCGGGCTTGGTGACAGCGAGTGCGTTGTACTGGAGAAGCTTTTATCCTCATTTAATGGAGTGAGCGAGAAAATCCTGCTGGTAATTTCCAGTATAAATGTACCTCTAGAATGAGTAAAATGTGAAAGTAAAGGTTTTCCTTAAAAATACGCTTAATTTAAGTAAAAGTGGAAAGATGAAAAAAGTTCAGTGGCTGATGCAGTTAAAACAAAGCATTTAATGCAACGCAGCGCCCAAAAATGAAGCGTTGTCTTAATCCTGTGGATCTGTAGCACCGCCCTCACTGGGGCTGCTGTAGTGGGAAAGGCCCTGCTGTGGGTCCCAAAAATCTCTGAAAGACGGGGAAGAACTGGGCTGACAAAATCAGAAGCTAAAACTGGCAATGGGCATGAGCCTGGGTATTCGTTTTGATGCATTTAACACAAGGCTTAGAATTCATGCTTGAAACTGAAAGATGGGAGTCTAAAGAGCAGTTCCAGCTGTCTGACAGGCTCGCTGGTAGCAGAGGTTGTTACTAAACTGCTAGTCTGGTGTTCGTTGAGCTCCATAACGTGCCTGTCTTCCTAGTGTGGTGTTCTTGGCTCTGTGGTGGGGCAGCGTCCTGTGGTCATGCACAGAGTATGGAGAGTGGGCTTGTCATGACAAGAGGTCTCTGTTGCCTTTCATTTCCATTTTAGATGTGCAAGATGTCTTCAAGCGGCTGAGAACTGGAATCCAAGATGAGAACCAACAAGGTGTACAAGCTCGTCATACATAAGAAGGGTTTTGGAGGCAGTGGTCAGTATCTTCAGGACGATAACAATGAGACCAGCGCTCTTACTTAATTGAAAGCAATTAACTGATTGATTGATGTGAAGATGGAACTGTGATGTAATATGTTACTAGCCAGAGTTCGGAAAGCTCTTTTTTAATAGCAAGATACAGCAGAATTGCATTTATAAGAGCAGAATGGGTTTGCACCTATAAAACAAAACTACTTCATTCTGCTTTTTCACCTTTTGTTGTGTTGCTTTTGTTTTAATCCTATGCTTCAGTCACTCTTAATAAGTGACAGACAAGTTTATGGCTTGTGACTGCGTGTACATGTGTCTGTGTGCTAAGAAAAATGCCATTTATTAGATTTTTCCCTGCTTCTAGACTTAAAATCATAGGATGCCTGTATATCTTGTCAAGGTTCCGTAGCTCTATGCTCTTTCCTGATGGTGCTTGTTCAATGAAGAACACAAAGGAGATCCTGCTTGCCCAGTGAAGGCACACTCTGACTGAACAAACCTTCTGAGAAGGTTCTGTGGTGGGATAGAACAGTTTTTGCCCCCAGGGGTGGATGGGGGCACTGTCCCTGCTGATCCTGGGCAGTTGTGTTTGTGTAGGGTGGACATGCAGACACCTGTTTGCTGTGTATTTGCTCAATCCAGCTTTCCTCATTCGTTTATGTCTTGTAGACGATGAGCTGGTGGTGAATCCTAAAGTATTTCTTCAAATCAAGCTGGGAGATGTTGTGGAAATTGCCCATCCCAATGATGAGTACAGGTGAATTCTCTCTACTGGTGTCCGTCGGGGTTGTTGGACCCTTGAAGGGGGTGTTCAGGAGTGAAGGTACTAGAACTGATAACTTTGCTTCAGGGTGCTGCCGTGGGTTTCTCTGCCTGAAGAAAAGCAAAGAGGGTAACCGCAGCAGGAACTCTTCCTTAAAACTTGTGGTATTCTTTGTGTTTGGCATTAGTTTGTTGACCTGTCACAGGACAAGGAGTGCCTGTATATGGAGAGGTGTGCTGCGTCCTTGTCCTCTTCACAGAGCTGTTGGTACCTAGCGGTATTTCTTCTGTTCCTATGGTATATCCTAAGCAAAATTAAAACTATAAAAATGTAAACCTTCTTATACGTAGCTGTTCATCCTGCGGCCTGTATTGGAAAAGTAGGAGTACACTTGTATGAGGTTCTGAGAAGCTGCTGTGTGACCTGTTTTCCCATTTAGAATATTGTCTTCACCTAACGAATGCCTTATAATTGTCATCAGTGTAGAGAACAAGACAGGGTGACTGGCAGAGAGGGTGATGGAGGAAGCCTTCTTGAAAATCTTATTGTTTCTCTATGGCTTATCACACGCTCTGAGAGGGATTCAGGAGAGTTTGCTGTCAACATCTCAGCTTTCCTACCTGTTTTCTCTTTTGTGTCCTAGTCCCCTGCTTCTGCAAGTGAAATCACTGAAAGAGGATTTGCAGAAAGGTAAAAATCTCGGTTCATAGTGTGCACAGTGAAATCATGGGCAAAGATTGTGTGATTGGGCTGTATGTGTGATTGACTAATGTTTGTAATTTAACTTTGTAGGGAAAGTGATGCTTTGTCTCTTTAGGAATGGAAGGATTAGAATTTTGGTTGAGTAATGTGGGGTACAGTTTAGACAAAACTGGCTTTTTAGTCTTAAGTTTTTGTTCCTACATCCTCTGACTAGCTTGAGCTCTTTTCTTTCTGCAGGAATTAATTCAATCTAAACTTCGAGTTTCTCTTGCCTGCTTTGATTTTATTGACTCTTAATGTGGGCTGTAGCTGCAAGAAGCTGTTTGCTTTTGCTGAGGCCCGAAGTGTTCAAGACAATCTCACTGTATTGCTGTTGTGCTTGTAAACCACTTGAGACATGCAGGGATGTTCACTTCTCTGTTGCCCTTTCTCATTTCTGTGACAGAAACGATAAGTGTCGATCAGACAGTGGCACAAGTGTTCCGACTGCGGCCGTACCAGGATGTCCATGTCAATGTTGTTGACCCAAAGGTGTGTGGCTTTGCAACTTTTATCCATCGGTCCTTTCACTTAGCTCAGATAAGAGCCCTGTGAATATCCATCTGCAGTAGAATTGGGGAAAAAAAAGGGCATTTATTTTTTATTGAGAGATATTTAGCCTTTGCTTTCCTAAGAAAATGAGGGTTGGGCAATTGCTCCATCTGTGTGTTTGCTATGTGTTTTTCTTCTCTCCCTACCATTTATGGACCAGCTTCAACACAGCTTGATAGATATTTAGACATTTCAGGTAACTTTAAGTTCCAGAAATTCAGGGTAACCAGACAGAGTGACAAGAAGCAGCGAGTGTCTCAGTCAAAAGAAGAACCGTGGCCTGGATTTGCGTTATTTGACACCAGAGAGCCGTGTAAGAGAGGCATCTCTTGTGAATGTCCTAACTGTTGAAAGAGGTTCAGTCAGAGCTCCAGCACAGGACAAAAATCTGCAGAAAATGAGGCTTCCTTAGTGCATGAGCAATGAATGTAATTTGTTTTGCTTGTGTTTCCATTTTGGACTGAGACTTGTTGCATGGGTTTAGTCCTTGAACTTTTTATGGTCATGTTGTGCAGTGTCTTGCAGCTCACAGGAGTTCCAGGCACAGACAGAGCTTCAGCAGTTATTCTGAGGGTGTTTCCCTTTTATCCTGCATCTATTAGAAGTATTGACCCGCCCTAGAGTGCCTCTGCCTGTTACGTGTGGTTCTTACAAAACAGATCAAAGCATGCTACTCAGAAGCAACCAGGGAAATTTAAGCCTGGCTTTTCTTCCATTTCCCAGGAGGTGACACTGGACTTGGTGGAGCTGACCTTTAAGGACCAGTATATTGGGCGTGGGGATATGTGGAGGCTGAAGAAGAGCTTGGTAAGGCCTCTGCTGTGGAAAGTGGAACAGATTACATACCGCCTCTGCTTGCTTTAGAAGAAAATAAGCATTTTACAAAATACAGAAAGCTGAGAGCGAGTCCAGTGTCAGCAGCTCCTGAGGAACCTGCACTGTAAGGGGTGCAGGGAAGATGGGGAAATGGGTGTGAATGTGCTGCAGGGAAAATCAGTCCTGTTGTTTCGTACTTCCTTGCAGTAATGTTCATTACTGCCTAGGGCACTGCAAATACTGCTGTGAGGTTTTTTTTCTTATGTTCTGAATTATAATGATTTATTACCTTTGGAAGGAATTGAATCTGAATGTTTTTCAAGTAGGAGTGTGCTAAAGCGTCCCTTCTCCGATAGTACTGCTTAATGAGCAGCAATTAGAGTTGTTTTGTCTCTGCAACTCCGAAGTGCAGCCTTTGGCTCCTCTAAGGGCAGCGAATGAGACAAATGAACGCTGTGAAAGCTTCTATGAAAACTGTTTTCTGCTGTCTGTTCCAGAGGGTCTGTAGGCTGAGATGCCCAGTGGTTCTTGTGGTTTCATGGCAGAAGTCATGTTTGAGTGGAAATGATATTGAGTTTGTCTGCTCGCTCTGAGCCTGTTCTTCTAACACCTGTAACTTTTCTTCCTTAGGTCAGCACATGTGCGTATGTCACTCAAAAAGTTGAATTTGCAGGTATCAGGTCAGTGCCTTCTCCGAGAGATCACTGTTTCTTACGACTTTAGATTAATGAATCCAGAGTATCCAGCTGGATAATGTTTTCTGAAAATCCTCACATTTTGTTGTTCTCTGACTTTTTCACATATTTCTGTCTGCACTGCGGGGTTTGGGAAGGCTTCTTTTTGATTTGGGGTGGGGGAAGGTAATGGCAGGGCAGCCAGCTGCACTGGTTGCCTCTGATGAATGCCAAAGAATTTTCCCTGTATCTCTTACAATGTTCCCCACCTTTTGCAAGATGTATTCCATTCAGATGGAGTTGCTTTAGTTGCTATTGAGATGGCAAAGGGACAAGGAAATGTGCAGATCCAGAGGGAATCAGTTGTTTGATATCTTTTGGGTTAAAGATCAGGTTTTAACATAATAAACCTTTACTCCGTTTCAAGTCATCCTTGAATTGCAGGTCTTTGGTGCATTCCTCATTTCCTCAAGTATTGATCTTCTAATTTTCCTTTTGGATCTGGTAAGTAAACATTGCATTCTTCTTCTTGCAGGGCCCAGGCAGGTGAACTGTGGGTTAAGAGTGAGAAAGTCACCTGTGGATACATCAGTGAGGACACTCGGGTAAGATTTCAGGGAGCAGAGGAAAGGAAGTTTTTCCTTGTCTCTCCTTGCCATGTTTGTTGTAATTCAGTCTTGCTCACGGATTTGTGTGGATCATTTGAGTTGGCTGTGCTGTAAGGTGACACACTGCAATAAATTCAGGAGAATGAATGACTTGTAACCTTGAACTCTTCTGTGCTGACCGCATCAGGAATCGCTTGGACACGCTAGAGGGGAAATTCCCTAGGGTGCAGTGGGCACAGTCGTTTAAATTGCTCTATAGTTAGCTTCTACACTTGACCCTTTAGTGAATATACTTTGTTTTAAGTAAGATCTTTTTATTCTTTTGCAGGTGGTCTTCCGCTCCACTTCAGCCATGGTTTATATTTTTATCCAGATGAGCTGTGAAATGTGGGATTTTGATATTTATGGTACGTAGGTAACCACCTTGCCTGCCTGTGAGTGTGGATGGCAGCTGCGATCCTTCCTGCCCCTGCTGGCAATGTGCTACTGCTGGTTCTTTCTACCACCACCAGAAAACTATTGTAAAATACCCTGCTTTGTCCTAGGTGTTGCTTTGAGGTGCTCTGTATGCCCACTTAGATCCTTGCTTGCAGTGTCACGCTTTTCTCTCCTAGGTATTCTATAGTTTTCCTATCTTTACTGGTGGGCCTGGGTACCATTATTTCAGTGGCAAAATCAAGGGGAGCAGCTGACTCCGAGTCTTGGAGAGGTTTTCTGTGGATGTGGATATGAACATGTTTGGTAATGAGGGCGGGTGCAAGACTGGGTAAATCTTGAAATCAGAAATATAAGGAAGTCCTGTGCGAAGAGGACCTTGATGCTTGGGCTTAGTGAGGAAGCGAAAACCGCACCTTAGCCCAGGTGGAGACAGAAAGAAGCATTAAAACTTTAGGCATTAAGAGTGAGTCACTTATCTGTATCAGTGTCCTAGATTTTTTCTGGCTTGATTCTTTCCCAAAGCTCTTGCCACTTCCTCAGACCATGTGTTCAGGCACACGTAACTGGGCAGCTATTCAAAACCGAGCAGGGGTCAGTTGTGCATACGATGCCTAAGAGAGAGTACAGATGCTTTCCCAGCATGCTGTGAATGTGTTGGAAAATGAATTTAAAGGTCAGATCCTTTTGACAGTAAGATAGTCCTATTTACATCCTCTGAAACATAGTCCTGCTTTTTAAACATCATCTTTGCTTCAGCGATATTAACATTCATTATGCATACACAGTTGCTCTGATTCTAATAAAAATTGTCCTGGAATCTTAAATATACCCCATAGCTGAAGTAACTGCTGTTATTTGATGCTTTGGAGATGTTTACTTTGCAGGGGACTTATACTTTGAGAAAGCTGTGAACGGTTTCCTTTCTGACCTCTTCATGAAATGGAAGGTAAATATCTGCTTGAATCCACCCTCTTCTGAAAGAACCAGACAGCACCACCTAAATGAGTGCGTTGTTCTGCCCCTTTGAGGATGGTCTCGTTTGTGTCAGTGCTAAGGTGGCTCCTGGGCATCAAGCGTGGTTACTGCAGGGCTGCATTAAATCGTGTATGTGCCAAGTGAGCTGTTGTAGGTGCTTTCTGTGTCGTGCAGTTTGGTTGTGTGTGGGCTCTGACTGGACTGAAGTCACTAAATGTATGATACTGTTGGTTGTGTAACGCACCAATCTGTTTTACACAATTTTATTTGTTCTGGGCTCGGTTTTCAGTGTTCCCCTGTTCTGGTGTATGTGATCCATTTGGTGCCACTGTCTTTTCACATGTAGGGTTCCAGGCTGTAGTACCTGGGCCACTGGTGATGTGCAAGCTTCTTGAAAGTGAATTGCTTCAAATTCAAATGAAGCCTTGCTACCTCTCATGGCTGAACAACTCAGAGTTGTGTCCTGTTGGCAGCAGCTTTAGAGGCTTCTGTTGTTTCACAGAGGCATCTGCAGCACTTGCACAGATATCTGAGTACAGCAGTTTACCCTTTCCTGTTGCTTTCGATCCTGGGCGTGGGGAGAATCAAGGTGATGCTGCATGGCTATAGACACAGTTTTCTACTGAATGTTACCATTAAGGTTTTCTTTTTCATCCATTCTTCTAACAGGAGAAGAACTGCAGCCATGAAGTGACAGTGGTTCTATTTTCTAGAACGTTTTATGAAGCAAAATCTATAGGTCTGTAAATTCTGTGTTGTTGCATTTATTTTTAAACCTGTCTCCTCTTCTCTTGAAAGTTGGTCGCAGGCTGGCAGTGACTTTCCTCCCCCTACTTTTCTGTGCCCATGTCCAAAATGCTCCCTACCAAGCACAGTGGGTACACAGCCATTCTTAGGAAAGAACTGCAGTAAAAAAACTTACATAGAAATATATTATGGCAAGTTTTCCTCATCATACTCAAGCTGTCACATTTGTTTAAAAGCAATTTTAATATGTAGGAGAGCTGATATTTCTCAAAGATTTTTTTTTTAAATGCAAATAACAGCTCTTTACTAGAAGAGATGAGTAATTTCTATACAAAAACATAGGATAACAAGTGCTTTTGATGCTATTTCAGATGAATTTCCTGAAATGCATCGTGCGTCAATTCGGCAGGACCATGAGGGAAGATTTTATGAAGATTTTTACAAGTAAGTCTTCCCCCAGTTCTTTCATCTTTTGTCTCACTGGGTATGTGCAGCCCTTGTGGACAATATTGTGTTACTGACTGTAGGACCTTTCAAGAAACTCAGATAGTGAAAAATATCTGTGGGAAGCTGTCAGTAAGCAGATGAGTGGTCCCCATTCCCTCTGTGAGCGCAACCCTGTATTTGCTAAGACAGCCTTCCATGTGCAGGTGAATATTGTATGGTATGTGCTCTGCTGGAACTGACAGTAAACGTGAAAGTTCTGTAGTGCTGGGAGTCGTTTTTGCATAAGGTTTGGCTGCTTTTCAGATCTTTACATTCTTGAGTAGCTGAAGAGCAGATCCATTGCCCAAACCATGGGTGTTCCCAGTTCAGTACTGGAGCTCCTGGGAGGTCACAGCAGGTGCTGCTTGGGAAGCTGTCATTTGATTCTGGACTCAGGCTTGTGACTGATGTCACTGCTTTGCAGAGCAGTGGTGCTGTGTGACCTGTGATGTTGATCACGTGTTCAGAGGAGAGCGATTAAACTCTTCTGGCTGGAGATGTGCCCAGCTTACCTCAGTGGCTGCTGCCAGCAGGCATTAGTGCTAATGTGCTGTTGGAGAAATACCTTTTGTGCATTCCTTTTTCTTAGTTAGTTTGTCCCTTCTCATTTCCTCTTCATGGCTTGCTTTTGTGATCCTTTTTAAGATGTGCTCTTTCTAGAGTTGTAGTTCAGAATGAGAGACGGGAAGAGTGGACCTCGTTGCTTGTGACCATTAAAAAGCTTTTCATCCAGTATCCTGTTCTAGTGCGCCTTGAGCAAGCAGGTACGATCCCAGGGTCCCCCTTTCCCATGCTTTTACCCTTTGTTTTGGTTGGTAAACTCTCCGGTTTCAGTTGGAAGTTGGTGTCCTGCTACGTAGTGCACCTCCTGACTGAGTTATTGTGCTTGGCTCTTTCTGTCAGATGTACCCATACCAATTGTGCGTGGGGTGGCAGGACTTACTGCAAGTGCAGCTTTTATTTATTCATTTATTTAACGAGTCTATAGAGACATGATATTTTGTTCTTTTTTTCTTTCTGAACATTTGTCCAGAGGGCTTTCCTCCAGGTTACAATTCTACCTCGGCACAAGGGAACTACCTGGAGGCCATAAACCTTTCGTTCAATGGTAAGTTGTGAACAATGGATGAAAATGCACAGGGTAGGAACCATTAAAGCTGTTGCCTCTAAATAGGTGTGGACCTCTGTTGCCTGTTCCTTAACACTGAGAAGAGGAGGGGAATATCAGGTTGTTAGATGGTTATCATTTTCAGCCTCAGAAGAAATAGTGAGGCATGTCTCTGAAAAACCAGTGGCTCTCAAAGAGCTGAGTGTTGGGTGTTTCAGGCTTCAGGAGCCATTCACAGGGCCTTGGTAGGACAAAACTTTTTCTTCTAGCTGTGTATCTGGATGAGAACCTCTTGGAACAGAAGTTGAAGTTTGAAGTTACAAAAGCATTTCAAAATCAGGCTAGATCAAATATGATTTAGCTGAAGCTGATCCATCTGTTCTATCAGGGAGATGGGTTTGACGGGCTGGAGAGACTCTCCAAAGATCTGCTTGTTGTGATTCTGTGCATCAGATGTCATTCTGTTGCCTTAATGGCTGTCTTGGTGCTCCCGTGGAAGGGAGCACAGGATGTTACTTAAAATTATTAATAACGGACTTTACCTTTTTGAGGGTTTTGGTCTTTGTTTGTTGGTTTTGAGATGTTATAAGTTAAACACTAAGCATATGAGAAAAATACTCCTTTTTATGTATGTGGTTTCTCTCTTGTCTTTTCTACTCTGAATCCTCTCTCTCCTGTAGCTTTATTAGCATTTATTGGTTGGACAGTGCTATGTACAAGCCTTCTCACGTGCTTTGTGGGAACAATATCACTATCTCACTTGCTCTGAAAAAAAACTATCTGGCATCTTTTTCTCCTAAAGTATTCCCTAATTCCTTCTGCCAGTGTTTGACAAGCATTACATAAACCGGAACTTCGATCGGACCGGCCAGATGTCTGTGGTTATCACGCCTGGTGTGGGGGTCTTTGAGGTTGATCGACTCCTCATGATTCTGACCAAGCAGCGGATGATAGACAACGGTGAGTAATTCATGGTACTGTGCAGTCTTTGTGGAGGCAAACATACATATTCCAAAAACCTCTAAGCTTCTCATGCTGTGAAAAAGAACCTGTTGTTACGTGTACTTTGGAAAGAGGGGTCACAGCTGGAAGACTTGTGTCTGCTCAGAAATGGGGAGATTTTCAAAGAACTTGCAGATATTTGATTTCTTTTGTTTGTGATAGCACAGCACTTCATCTGTCCATGCAGACCTTTCCCCCTTAAGGGATAATCTTGCATGACTTGCATTAGTTTGGAAGAAGCATTTCTTATATCCCTACTGGCACTGTTGACTGGTAACCGTACCTTGGGGATGTTAGCTGCCATTTTATGATAACTGCATCTTAACATCTGGTGTGACACAAATTGTTCTTCAGCTCAAACTGATGATCTGTTTTGGCTTAGCAAATCAGTCTTGTCTTGTAGGTGGCTGAACTCTGCTCTTCTTTGTTTACAGGAATAGGTGTGGACCTGGTATGCATGGGAGAGCAGCCGTTGCATGCGGTACCACTCTTTAAGGTAATGCATGTTTCTTTTCCCTTCTCTCTGCTCCTAGCAGAAATGTTGCTCCTTTTATGAATGCCTAGACACAGCTCACTGCTGTGCTTCTGAACTCTCTTACAGCTCCATAATCGCTGCGGGCCTGGCGACTCCAGACTGGGTGATGACTACAACATTCCTCACTGGATAAACCATAGGTTGGTGAGCTCTGTCAGCCTTTGCTAGACATTCATACTTGGCTTTTCTCTTCATAATCTGTTGAATTCTTATTCTTCTTTCATTGTTTATTTCCTCTGGCCTGCTTGCGAAGAAAAGACAGCATTACAATAGTCTTGCAGAGCCGTGGGCGTTCACGTGACGTATCAGAGGTGACAGGCAGTGTGCAGAGGAGTGGTCTTGACCTTAAGGTCTCTTCCCAGCTAACTTAATTCTTGCCTTGAGCTGTGCTTGAAGGGAGTCAGGAAGCTAAACAAAAGATACAATCACTTCAAGTGGATTGGTTATTGGTGAAAATAAACACATCCCAAATAAACAGTTATAGGTAAAGAAAATGTGGGTTGTGTGGATAAATGTTAGAGCAGTTGCAGAAAGCACTGAGGCTCAGGGTTACACTGCTTCACTCCCAGACACAGTAGGTTTCCTTTCTGCTTTCTGTTAAACAGCTGTAATACTTACTTCTTTCTCTACCCATAGGGGTAAGGGCTCAGAATGAAAACTAGCACCTCAGTCCTTGTTCTGCTGTAGTGTTATTTTTTTTTCTCTCTCTTTTAGTGCTTCATTTTGTCTACATCCATTAGTTGACCAGCCTGGCCATTCATGGGTTGCTTGTACCCAGTATTTTCAAGTGGCCAGAAGGCACCTGATCTTTGCCATAGATGAAAAAGGTGTTTCAGGGCTTATCATAAGGCAGAATTTAAAAGATTCAGTTGACAAGATCTTAGTGAATATATTATTTCAAATGTGAGGAGGTCCTTGTTTTTCAAGCAGTCAAGGGGAGTCATTACTGTCACGTATATGAGGCAAAGGCTCGTGTAGATTGTGCAGAACTGTCTGGGCTGTGCAAGTGGAGAGATTCTGTGATACTTGTCTGGAGGAGGAGGAAGAGAGCTGGGAACGCAGATGTCGGCATAAAGGAGAAGGTCTAGGCTGAGGCTGTGTGGGAATTGAAGGCTGCTCTGTAAGGAAATAGTAGCTTCTCTCGAGTTAACAAATGGAACACACTGACAGATGATTGTCTTACACAGAGAAAAGCATCCACTTTTCTCTGTCGAATAGCTGGCTTGTGTGTTTGGGCTGTTGCTGTGTAGCTGACCAACCGTTTTCAGTTCCAAGAATACAGCTGAGCCACCCTGTTTTTCCTTTCAGTTTCTACACGTCCAAGAGCCAGCTCCTATGTAACAGCTTCACTCCACGGATCAAGCTGGCAGGAAGGAAAGTAGGTATCTTTCTGATTGGTCTTTTCTTCTTACTAACTTGTCAGATACCTTTTCTCATCCAAGCATCTGTATCTCTAGCAAGCATCAAACAGCTCTAACTGAGTTTCTGTGTTCAAAGGCAGTGAAGGCAAAGCTTATGTTTTGCCAACATAAAAATTACAGTTTTGTTCTGTAATGGAGAACTCCATGACAGGAAGAAAGGTGTTGGCAAAGATGTGTTATTCACACTGGTTTGTGCCCGAGTATCAGTATTTTGTACTTCTGAAGAGGTGTGGCTGCCTCTCTGGGTTCAGCAGGGTAAAGTCTGTTGCTTGATCACACTGGGGGACATTTGCTTAGAACATGCTGATGTGTATTTTCTCTCTGTCTCTTCTGTTGCACTCTTTTTTTTTTTGGTGGTTTTTTTTTTTTTTTGTTTTGTTTTGTTTTGTTTTGTTTTGTCACGTCTCACTGGACCCTCCAGCCTCTGACTGAGAAGGCGAAAAGTAACAGAGATGCCTGTGAGTAATTCTGATCTGGAATGATCTCCCAAACTAACACACAACTGTAGCAGAATAGTGACACTTCAGCAAAAACAGTGCTGATGGGCTGTGGGGAGGGGCAGTTGTTGCAGAAAGCAGTCGCACCCATGTGGTTGTTATCTAGGGTGTCGGGGGGCAGGCAGCAATTGCCAAATACCAAGTGTGGAGGAGCAGTGGGTTTCTGTCCTGGCTGCTGGTCACTTGGCTGGGGGCACAGACAATGCTGGGCTGCTATGCCAGCAGAGCTGCTCACGGGGTAGGACAGAAGGGCATTTGGTGGCTTGGGATGTTGTCAGTGCTGTGACCACAGAATTACATGGGGAGAAGTTTACATTCTTCTAATACCACCTTGTTTCAGGAAGATGTGCAGTTTAAAAGTGGGGCTCTCTGGTCTTTCAAAGATGCTTTAAAATGTGCAGTTTCCTCGTGAGGGAACTTGAGGAACCTGTCCATACAGGAATTGATTGAGAGTTGAATACTTTTAGCTTGCAGATTTGAATGTTCTTGAAAAGGGTTCCAGTGCTATATGATTTTTATTTCAGCATTAGGGACTCCAAAAGATTCTGAGAATGCTCTGCCGATCCAGGTTGATTATGACGGCTACGATGCCCAGGTGTTCAGGCTGCCAGGCCCCTCCAGAGCCCAGCGCTGCACCACTTTCAGGTGAGAGGCTGCAGGTGTGCCAGTTCTGCAGAATTGCAAGGAGTCAAGTGTGCTCTTCACAGCCCTTGTGCTGGAAACATTTTAGTGTTCTATTCTCCTATTGTACAGTGCACAGCAGTCTGTAGTACCCACCTGGTCCTCTTCTTGAGTTCACCTACTGACCCTCTCACGTGACTTGGGCTTGCTGAAGCCACTTGATAACCCAGGGACTGATCTCTTTTTCCTGTCACTGTACATCCCTGTTTGTTTTCATCAGGTCTATGAGGGAGAGGGAGAGTCGTACCAGGAAGAGCTCCAGTTCCTGTGATGTCTCGGGCAGCCCTTCTCTGCAGAGCCGCACGCTGCCCTCCGAGGAGGTGAGAAGCCAGGCTTCCGATGACAGCTCCCTGGGCAAGATCTCCAACATCCTGATGATACCACGGCCTCATCTGCACCAATATGAAGTCAGCAGCTCTTTGGGCTATACCAGCACCAGAGGTCAGCTGGAAGGAGATGGGGAATTACCTTAGGTGGTGAGAGGGTAGAGAGGAGGTGGAGGTTTGCGTTGGCCTCTGCCAGGCTGGCCCAGGGAAGACAGTGCTTATACTCACCTTCTCTGCAGCTCCAGCTCAGCAAGGTGTGCATTCTGCCTTTATGCTTATCCAATTCCATTGCTTTTTTTTAACTGGCTTGTCCTAAATAGAAGTGTCCTGACACTGATTTGCTTTTTTTCCCTTGTCTATTGCCTTTATTATTTGACTATTCTCCTGTGCCTTGCCAGCAAATGTGGACATGTACGAGTAGCTTCTGATTTTCCAGGTCACCTATAATCTGTTAAATTAGGACTGACCTCAGCAGTGAGCCCTGGGGGACCCTACTTATTACTGCTCTCTGTGGGGATTTATTGTCATTAAGAGTCACTTTCTGGATCCTTCCTTTTGACAACGTGCTGCTGAGCTCTCTCGATGCGTTAGCAGTGCAGACAGTCTCCTTTTTTCCTTCCAATTTAATTTTGCTCTCACTGTGTGGTACCTTCCACCATCCCAACTCATATCTAGGTACATCATATTTCTCCTGCAATCGCTTTATCTTCTGTGAATTCTGCCCCTGAAGGCTCTGCTTTTTTTCATGTCGTGCTATGTAACACATAATGTTGTATTTATCCAGAAACTGGATTTACTGGTGTGGCATTGCTGTCACGGTGTATTTCTCATGGCGTTTAGTTTTCATGCATTTCCCTGCTGTCAGTTCATGTACACATTTTTGGTATTTCTGTTTCTCCTTTGGTTTGAAGGATAGTCTTATGACCTAGCTGAAGGTGTGTGACTGAGGAATAGGATTGGTGGGGAAGGAAGAGCCGGGGTAACTGGGATTTCTCACATGTTCTGGCTGGCAGAATAGAGACCCTTCCTGCTCTTTGGGGTTTCCATGTGTTGAATACAGTAAATGCCACTTGGTCCTCTTCTTTGTTTCTTTCTCCTGCTTCAAACTAATTGCACTTTTCCATGGACCAGCAGTGACTACCAGCATGCTGAGATCCTGTGTCCCCTGTCTTCTGGAGATAATCCCTTACTTCAGCCATTAAATCTTGGTGTTACAGAAATGCATCTGTTGCTTGGTTGTACCTTCTGTGTCTTTGGTGGTCACCTTGAAGCTTCTCGTGTGTCAGTCTTGATTTCTCAGGAATTATCAAAGCTCTGAGAAATTCTTCATAGCTGGCTTAGCAAGCGGATTCTTTATGGCTCCATTTAGCATGAAGTGACACAGTGCACAGCAATGCTGTAATGGCAGGTGAAATCGGATTCTTTATTGTCTGATTCTTGTTGATGTTGTAACTTGCAGGCTGGATTCAAATGGCTTTCAGCTTCTCTCCCTGCCTGCTCCTCAGCGTTCCTTATTCCCGCTTACCCTGGGGAATCTTTTGTGTCCCTAAGTGACTCCTTCTTTTCTGCGTGCTGTCAGGTTGACTTTAAGTTGTATTTTCTAGATGTCCTTGAGAACATGCTGGAGTCTCAGCAGCGTGACTCCAGTGCTCCTGGGAGGTTCCATGTGGGCAGTGCAGAATCCATGCTGCACATCCGTCCAGGGGGATACACCCCTCAGCGAGCGCTCATCAACCCCTTTGCACCATCCCGCATGCCCATGAAGCTCACGTCTAACCGGAGACGCTGGATGCACACTTTTCCTGTGGGTGAGTCTGCTTTCCAGTGTATTGGGTGCCTGTTGCATTTGCCTTGTCCAAGCATCAAACCAACAAGAGAACCCCAGTGTCTGGAAGTACCCAGCACAGGAACAGAGGCTGAATGAAGTGTGTAGGCTTTTTAAGTCGGACGTCTTCATTTTGGAAAGATGACCATCTCTTGGCTAATGTGCAGAAGCAGGTGCTGCAGAACAATGTTATAGTAGATGAAGGCTGCTGAAGTGAATCATAATAATTCATGTTCTGCTTTGCTGGCTTCAGAGATGAAGCCAGAGGTTTGAGTCTTTAAAGATTTTGTAAACATGCTTTCTTGGATTTCCATCAGTCAGTGTGGCCGGTGTTGTTGGCAGAGGGAGGGCACAAACAACTGGGAATCCATGCAAATGCAGTGACCCATGATCAAACTGTAACTGTGTAGGTCCATCAGGAGAAGCCATCCAGATCCATCATCAAACCCGTCAGAATATGGCAGAAATGCAGGGCAACGGGCAGCAGGACTTGACACATTCCTCTGCGGAGCTGCTGGAGCTGGCTTACCACGAGGCCACTGGCAGGTGAGCTCCTCAGGATGAATCTGGGTAGACTTTGCATAAACATCCCTTTTCCTTAAAATTCTGTATATGTGGCAGTAAGGCAGTTCTGGGTTGTGACCTTTAAGTTTAATAGTGTGTTGTGTCAGTGGTACATATACAGTATAGGCCTTTATTTTGAGACATAAAGCTTTCTTGGCAGGGCTGGAAATGGTTTACCTTCCCTGACTTGGAGGAGGTGGTGGCTGATCACAGGGTGTGCAGTGACCGAGCCATACAGGAATGGAGTTACACAGGTTGGGGTAATGCAGACAGTTTTGTTTTCTCCAGACACATCAGCTCTCGGCATCCAGGTGACAGCACCTCTTTCCTGAGCTTCAGCGGAACAGAGGAGTTCTCTAACGGGCTGGCTGGCAGCAGCAGTGCAGGTAACAGAGCAGTGATGGGGTGTGGCATGGGGACAGAAGGCCCTTCCCTATCAGCAATGCCAAAGCAACAGAGCCTGGACCTGGGGAAGGTGGGGGGACCCGGCATTACAGAGTAGACTCAGTAATGGAAAAACATTTTTGAACTTTGAGTGATCTATTAGGGATCTTAATTGGACTTTTTGGTGTGTGGTAGGTTTTGGGGTTGCTTTTTAGATAGGCACATGGGAAAAAAAGATCTTTTGGACTATAGCACTCGAGTTTGCTCATTTCTCAAAAACGATTTGAAGACTTTTTTCAACCAAAATTATATTTGGATGAAAACAGTTGTTTTCCCCTGTGCTCATATCTTGAAGAGCCATAAAGAAGTCGGCAGACTTTATTTTCTTATGTCTGTCTTGTCTTTTGTTCACATGGTCACATCCAAAGTGATTTTGTTCTGTTGTTTCCATCTGTGAATTTCATCTGAATACATTTCATTTCCTTGCTTTACTGTTCCTTTGTGCCTTCCAGACAGCCTTTTTGTGTTCTTGCAATGCTGAATGGTGTTTCAGGTGCTGGATGCAATTTACACAATGTAGATGCAGAGTACATCCTGGCAATAAACACACTTGTATTTTCTAGAAACCTATTGTGTCTGTAGATGGGATAGAAACGATGTGTGTGGTGGAAGTTCATCTGTGTCTGTGCAAGTTGTTACAGGCACCTTCCCTCACTATAAACACCCTCGGCCATCTGTAGCTGCTGCACTGTGACTCAGTGATTTGACTTGTGTTCCTCCCTTATGGTTTGAGTCACCTGTGAAATGAAATAGTTCTCTTTTTTTTTTTTAATTTCCAAAAACAGGATTTCTGGGTGAGGCTGAGCCTCCTCCGCTGCCCACAGTGTGTTTTGCTGCAACATGGGCTTCACAGTGAACAATTGCCTCCTCTGTTGATGCTGACATTCAGTCTGTTGTCTCCTTGTCCAGCAGATGGGAGAGGATAGTGCAGAGCAGATAAATCCCATTGCAGTGCTCTAACCAGGTGGCATCAGTGGTGCTGGGAAAGGTGAATGGTTTGAGCCAGCTCCTCCAGAGTTTTACTGCCATCATCCTGGCAGCAGATAATCACCCTTTCTCAGTAAACGCTGGTTAAAGTAACAGCTGTGATGTTAATAGGCTAGTTTTATAAAAATGCCTGCGTTTAAATGTTTGGAGTCTCCCTGAAATCTGTATTTTGATGAATGCCCTTGAAGCCAGCAGCCCTCCTTGTCTCTTTAGCTGCTTGCTTCCTCTCAGGGGCACAGTGACTGTTCCTCCCAGGGAGCAGCCACAGGAGGAGTAGCTGAGGTTTTTCTTTGCTGTGTGGATTGTCTCACTGTATCTGCACAAATATTGATGCCAACGCAGCAGAAGGATGTGAAATGGGGCCTAGGAAGAGCTGCTCCAGGGGTGCCGTAGTGTCGTGTTGGCTTAGTGTTCCCTGAGATGTAGTTTTAGTTTCTGTTACCCAGGTTAATGGGCTGCTTAGAACGAATCCATCTGGCAGTGAGAAAAATCATAGTGTCCTAAGTCCTAACCAAAACTTAAATAGAAATTTTCAGTAGTTTTGAGTCCCTTATTAATTTTTATTTAGGTTGGTACAAACTCAAAGCTGAGCACGTCTTCAATAGGTATCAGTTTATCTCCTTTCACAAGGAGTAAAAACTGCCTTTCTGTTCTTTTAGTAAGGTATGGACCAAGGTAGTATCTTACGGGTTGAGATGTAATGAAAGCTGCTGCCTTTTCAGAACACAGAAGTTTTGAACAGTCTATTATTAATACTTTTCAAATGTTTTGCCTTGTGAGGTATAGAAAGGTAGTTTGTGTTTGCTGAATCAAGAAGATCAACTGTTTGTTTTGTTTCCTCCCTACCCCCTTGACAGAGAAGTGAAATGTGTACTGGAACTTCATGACTAAAGATGTTGGAATTGCAATAAATCTCTATTGTGATTTTCATAAATTACTTAGACTCTTTAGAGTCTTAGATAAGTAGAATCTTATATGTGGGTTCTTTTCTGCAACTAGGTGAAGTCTGTTATAATTTCCTTTCTTGCTGCTCCTATGTTTTATGAAATTCCTCCTCTTAACTTCTCCCTTGCTCATAAAATGAGCCAATGGAAGGATTCAGGTTTTGGGTACTGACTGTATTCAAGTACTGAGCTGCTGCAACCTTGAGATGAGCAAGCTGAGTGATTGCAGGTGACTCCTTTTTTCTTATTTGCTTTTTTTATGACATCTGCTTTTCTAGATGCCTTTCACCATTTTCGGGAGATTGATTGGTTGCTTGGTTTTGAGCTTCTGAACACTTGTAATGAGATGTTGGAATTTCAGCCAGCACATCCTTTTTTCCTCGCTAGGTGGCTCAGTGCAGTTTTCTGCTGTGCACAACCCTGAGTTCTTTCCAAGTAGAGAAATGCCATATTTTTTAAACATTTATGTGCTGATGATTTTTTTTTTTGTTTGAAATAAATGGGAAGTGCATAATTGCTTAAAATAAAATACATCTTTCTTTCTTGTAGGAGTGAATCTCAAAACTCAGAACAAGGATTCCTCGGAAGATGCCGTCTCCAACTCTCCAGATCCAAGTAAGCAGGAGAGAGTTTTGGAAAAGAGTTTGCATAGATGGGAAGATAGGGAGGGAAAGGGCATGTACAGATATAGAGGCATTAGGAGGTGGTAGGCAAGGAACCGTGGAGCCCATTTGGCTTTTGGCAGTGGCTTATTTTACCCTGCAGCAATTTGCAGGATCTCCCAGTTCTGACTTTTGCACTGTGGTTGCAGTTCTGTGTCCCTTCACAGCATGTGAAACAGGTTGTGGTATCACACAGGAAGCTCCTTTCTTACCTCTGGGAAAAGCTAAAGCAGCTGAACTCTTACTGCATCTCAGAACTTTGCTTGGAACATTGCAGCAGTAGTGCAGTTAGCGTCCAGATTTGGTGCTGTTTGCTGAGAAATATCTGTCTTCACCTGACACAAACAAGAACAAGTGTGTGACTGCTTAAGAAAATGTTTTCTTTATAGTGGCCTGTCCTGTATTGCTTTCTTGTGCAGTGTTCTTGCCCTTAATGGGAACATTTCCACAGTAAAACCACTTTGTAAGGTCTCTATGGCAAGAGATTAAGAATTAGTAGTTGGCTCTCTGCCTGGATACAGATCGGTTGGGGCAGGGTGGAATGTAATGCATGAGCTGATGATTTGGTAGAATTTAGCTCGATCTTGCTTTTTCACATCCAGCTTTAGATCTCTCCAATCTCAAAAGCGCAACATAACTCTAGGAAAGGGCGTGGGGAAGGATTGCTTTCCAAGTTACTATTTTTCTGGTCTTCCCACCCCTCTGGATCTGTCTTCTGTTTTGATAACTGTAGAAATACTCTCTTTCCTGCTGCTATACTGTTCCAGAAGGAGGCTGGTCTGTCGTTCTTTCTCTCCTCATCCCCAGCTCCTTCTGCAGTTGGCTAGGATGCCCAGCTGGTCTGATTTTCTTGGTCAGACTTGGAATGTTGATCTGTTTTATTAATAATGAGTAGCTGCACCTGACTTGCTGTAATTTTGGAAGAGTGGCAGCTGTCTCAGCTCTAGCTTTCAATCAGCAGAAAATTAATTGTATTAACTTTGAATGCCATTTGCATGACGGGATTGAATGAGCACGTGCACTGCATTGTTTAACAAAATCTGTCTCTTTCTCTCCCTCCCTTCTTTCTGTCCTCTTTCCTTTTCCCTTCCCATTCCACCCTTTATTTTTTCCTTTTGACTTTGTGCCGACTCTGTTCTTGTCCCTCATTCTCTTTAACCTTCCTCTCACCTCCCTCTGCACCCTGTTCTCCATGGGTGACCGTGTTTGCCCCCATGTCTGCCCCAATGGTGCAACGAGGCAGTTCTGACACTGTCTGCTCCCCCCGTAGTGCCAGGCTTCTGTTGTACAGTTGGAGTGGACTGGAAATCCCTCACTACTCCGGCGTGTCTCCCACTTACCACGGACTACTTCCCCGACCGCCAGAGCCTGCAGAACGATTACACTGAAGGTTACTATGATCTCCTCCCGGAAGCTGACATCGACAGGTTTGGCCAGCACCTTCTCTGCAATGTAACCAGCATCGAATCAAAGGGCTTGGGGTGCAGTTGGTGGCAGAGGAACAAGAGAAAGATGAATTTCTAACATACTTAGCAGCAGAATACTTTGATTTTTCTTTTTTTAGTGGTAACTTTGCAAATTTTCTGGTGTTATCATCTGACAGTATTGTGTTCTGTAGATTTTATGTTAGAAATCAATTGAATCTCTCTTTTTGTTCTGTTGCGTTTCAGTCAAAAAATTAACCTCAAGCTGTCATCTATTTTCTGTCCGGTGTTTTGGAAACACTAAGTGAGCAAATGCTTGTCTGCACACGGTGTTTAAGATGTTCATCCTCAATTTCAGGGATATTTAGTTTAAAGAATCTTGGTGGAAAATAATGTTTGCGAGATAAACAGAACTCCTCTGCTTGGAGGTCTCTGGTCACCTTTCTTTAATAGGATTGGTCTGTTTTCTTCTAAAGCTGATCATTGTCGTAAACATTTCTCAAATTGCCACAACCTGTAAGGCATCAACTGTTCATGTTGCTGCTTTATGGGAACACAACAGAAATAACAGGGTGACTGAGCTACATAGGAAATAGCAGGGTTAATGAAGAAACACCTAAAAGAAGCGTCAGGTGTCCCTGTACAGCAGGAAGGCAAAGTCTGGAGCAGAAGCAGTTGTAATGAGGTGCTGTAGTGAGGTGTCTTTTGATCTCTCTGCTCTAGAGTTCCCACTGTGGGAGCAGGCGGAGCATTGCCCGCACAGGTGCGGCTCTGAGCTCTGCTGAACACATTCAAACTGCACTGAGATTCCTTGCAAAATGCTCTAAAAGGGATCATGGGTAAATTTGCTGCAAGATTGACAACTGGTTTAAGCAGACTTGTTACTGTTTGCAAAACTGCTTTCCAAGGCATTAATCGGTATTGCCAGGCAGGTCGTCACCACCTGGCTAAAGCAGAAAGGTGCCTGTGTTCCCCTCCTGTTGTGCAGGTGGGTTTCACAGGGTTCGCTTGCGCAGAGCCCAGCACAGGCACAAATCCTCCATTAGGAAAGGCGGAGCTGAGAATAAGTGTGTGGTCAGCTTCCTTATTCTGGTCTCCTTCACCTCTGTGTCCAGGAGGGATGAGGAAGGGGTGCAGATGACAGCCCAGCAGGTGTTTGAGGAGTTCATTTGCCAGCGGCTCATGCAAGGCTATCAAATTATTGTGCAACCCAAGCCACAGAAACCTGCCTCGGCCGTGCCGCCCCCGCTCAGCAGCAGCCCCCTGTACAGTCGAGGTGAGTGACTTGCTGTTCACACTCCAGTCTTGTTTCTCTCTCCTTCTGCCGGTGCCAGTAACCTCTCTGGATCAGCCACAGGTGCTCATTGAAGCCCTCTGCTCTTTTTGAATGTTCCTTTTTTGTTGTTATCTGAAAATCTTTGCTGGGAAGGAGCCTTATCTGGGCCGCACAAACAACTCAGCTGCACCATGAGGGGATGGGTGCAGGATTTTTGATCTTTAGTAAGAAACTAATTCATGATTCAGAATCTTATTCATGATAGTGAACCCAAATGAAAAATGGCTTGAATGCTGTTTAGGTGGGTACAGTACCTCAATGAAGTGTCCAGCTTGAGTTCTTAGTTCCAGAAATAAAGCACAGAGAGAGGGCGAAAGTGGAACCAGCTTTGCCATCTTTCCCACTGGTTCCCTAACTCCCCCTGTTGTCTGCTCTCCAGTTGCCCTGCCTGGAAGAGGTCTGCGTTGGTGATGTCTGATTGTGAA
Organism: Tapera naevia; assembly: GCA_033556795.1. Lineage (NCBI taxonomy): Eukaryota > Metazoa > Chordata > Aves > Cuculiformes > Neomorphidae > Tapera > Tapera naevia. The sequence goes on along the minus strand of JAUMJJ010000026.1, from coordinate 1,915,297 downwards.
TACCCTTCTTTGTGATACCTGCAAATCTTAAAAGCGAAAGGCTCCTTGTGTCTATGTCCCTTAAAAGGTGGCCTGGAAAATGGCTTGTGGTTTGTCTTGAGCTCAGAAGCCCAGTTCTGGAGCCTCCTTCTGTAGGCACAGTTTTGACAAAGTTTTGACTGTTGCTTTAAGCTGACAGAGGGTGTGCTTTGCTTTTTACAATTAGGTCTAGTATCCAGGAATCGGCCTGAGGAAGAAGATCAGTACTGGCTGAGCATGGGTCGTACTTTCCACAAAGTAACATTAAAAGACAAAATAATTACTGTGACTCGGTACCTGCCAAAGTGAGTATCTCTGGTTGGGCAGTTTGTTCTCCATGCCTGAATAACAGAACTGTAAACCCTTCTTTCTCTCCATGAGGAGGAGGAGCAGTGCTGTTGGTGCTGCTGAGATTGTTTGTGTTTTCTCTTTTAGATATCCATACGAATCTGCTCAGATAAACTACACTTACAGCTTGTGCCCCTCACACTCAGACTCTGAATTTGTCTCTTGCTGGGTAGAGTTTTCCCATGAGAGGCTGGAAGAGTACAAGTGGAATTACTTGGATCAGTATATCTGCTCTGCTGGCTCTGAGGATTTCAGGTGAGGTCTCCTTTTCCATCCAGACTGTTCTGTGTCCTAAATGCCTCTTCTCCTTTTTGACCTAAAATTTCTTCAACAAGTTCAGCTTCAAGTGCTCTGTGCTCCATGGAGATTACCTGGCCTGCTTTCACTTGTGTGGTCCAAGCAGCTCTTGCCTTGTAGGAATCTTACTCTGTGTTGCATTATCTTATCTTTGATACAAAGTCTTGATCACAACGTTCAACATGACTTATTTTATTTTCTCTGCTACAAATGCAAAGAAATATAATGGCATTTTGTACCACATTGATGCTTTTCTTGGCTTCTTTTTAATTTCTGTATCTGACTGAAACCTTCCTTTTAGTTTTGAATCTGTTGGAGGCTTATTCGAGTCCTGGGCTGAGCTTTACTGCAGTCTTGTGTAGAACAGGGCTTCTTTTTAGAAACATGGAATATCTCCACTAGCATCAATAGCCTTTTTGATATTTTTTTTTATATTCTCTCAACAAAACCAGCCTTTCTGTATCTTTGTTTCTTTTCAGATCTCAATCAAAATACCTCCTACTCTAATGGGTACCTTCAAATTTCCTTTTCCTTTGCTTATTTTTGGAGAAAAAGTCTTTGTAACACATCTTCTACAGAAAAGAGAGTATCTCTTTGATACTTACTCTGAAGATGGCCTTGTTTTCTCTTCCATGTATCAATGTTTTAATACTTGCCAGTCGTGCTCAACTTGCTTGAGCATTCCTGTGCTTGTCTGCTCTTTCTCATTCAGGGATAGCAGAACAAGATTGTCACCATGCTTGTGGAGATGTACAGCAGATATTAAGTGCTTTAGTTACTGTGAAATGCTTTATTGGAACTGTGCTGGATTCTGTCCTGTCTTTCATGTTCCTTCAGCCTTATTGAGTCACTGAAATTTTGGAGGACCCGCTTCCTGCTTCTGCCTGCCTGCATCAGTGCCACGAAGCGCATCGTGGAAGGAGAGGTGCACTGCGATGTGTACGGTGACAAACCCCGCTCTGATGAGGAGGAGTGGCAGCTCCTGGATGGATTCATTCGCTTTGTGGAGGGTTTGAACCGCATTCGTCGACGCCATCGTTCTGATCGAATGATTCGAGTGAGTCAGCTTTTAGTTGGGTGAGAAGCTGAGTTTGAGTTTTATCTGAACCATCTGATGAAGCCTTAGCAGAAGGGCACTGAAACAATCCCAGGGAAGCTGGGGCATGTCTTTGTGGGCATCCACACATGGAGTGCAGCGCTGAGCAGCACACTGCTTCCAATTTCAAATAGTAAGACTGTATTAACACATTGCTATTCTTGGACTAATTAAATTAATTACATTGACCTGGAATGGGTGTCCCGTGCTTCTGTGGCTGGAACCAGAGTCAGAACAGGTAGCTCCCTCAATGAGAACCAAACCCTTCTGCACAGTGTAGCCACATTTTTTCCTCAGCCTGTCTTCCCTTACTGCAAGCCTGATGCCCCCCTGTGAAATGTGTGTTGCTTCGTGCTGTGGGTGCAGTTGGCCTGGACGTGTCATTGCGCCCTGTGATACAGATAATTAATACAAAGGGGTCTGTGGGGTAGTTAAGCCGGTGACTTTGGGCTGGCTGTGTGCTGCAGATCTAGGAAAAGGCTTGTGAAAAGACAACCAGATAGCTGAATTCCTGATGAGGAGTATTTTCAAGCAGGTGAGGAGAAGCCAGTTAGTGCATATCAAATTCTCTTCCAATTCACACACCAAATGGGGTAATTTGTAGTATTTCAGAGCAAATCCACCTTTTCTGAAATAACATCCATTTTATTTTGAGAATAACATCCACTCAAGACACTCAGCTGTTCTGTGTGTACCTGTGCTTTAAGTCCCTTTCAGAGTGCACCAAATAAAGCCCTGCAGATGTGATGTGGTGTGTTCTTGCTTACTAGCTAAGCCTAGCTCGACTGAGTCTATGCTCTCATTTTTCCTTTGTTAGAAAGGGTCTGCCATGAAAGGCTTGCAGATTGCTGGTCCCATTCCCACCCACTCCCTGGAGCAGTCTGGGCCTCCCATCGGGAAGAAAGGAACGTCGGCGCTCTCAGCTCTGCTGGAGATGGAGGCCAGTCAGAAGTGAGTCCCTACACCCGCACTGAGTGCAGGGCACTGCAACATCTTTCCTCTGTAGATCTTCCACCTGGGCTGGCTAAAGCAGCTTTGGGGAATCTCACCTTGAAAACAGGGTTGTGGGGTCCTGCTTCTGTGGGAGGAGTTGCCTTCCGGTGAAAACTGACACAAGAGTATGTTTGAACAAACTCTGGCTTTCTTCCGTTTGCTTTAGGACACTGGGGGAACAGCAAGCAGCAGTGCTTTCTGGGAAGAGCTCTGGGCAGCCTTCAGAGAGCGGGAGCATTGCTATCACACCCACCTATATGGACAGCCCTCGTAAGGTAAAGACGTTCTTAGCTGTCTTAGCTGCTTTTTTACATAAGAATTTCTCAGTTAATAGAAGGTTCTTTGTTTAAGCACACGGCCACATCTGGCTCTGTAATCCACATCCTGTACTGGGATACCCTTAAGCCTTTGTGTGCAAGGGCCTGAGAAGAGATGGGGGCCCAACCATCCTTCAGTTCTTCAGGGCTGTGACAATGGGATGAAATTCCTGCAATGTGATCTTAGTTTGTTTTGCGAATTTAACTGGTGTTTGTTAATCAATCCATTTCCTTTTTCTGTAGCACATTTTATTTCAATCAGGGTTTGGTTTTTAGATTTAGTGTTGCAGTGCTGTCTGCATCTCTATGAGGGCTGTCTTTAAGAGCAAAATTGAGCTCTAGACCCTGTGAAGCTCAGTAGGAGCGCCAGTCACTTGCATCTGCCTTGAGGAGAGGATGTGTTCCTGAGTAGTATTTTGGATGCCATTCCTTCGCTGGCTGGACTCCAGGCTGGATGAAACTGTCTTCCTGGAGCTCTCTTAAGGCACTTAAGAAAAGGCTGTGCTATTCCTCAGTCTTCCTGTCAACTATTCTGCATATGCCAGGAGAGCAGGAACTCCACCTTCAAGTACAGCCAGAATTATTGGATTGTTTTTCTGTGTTCTGGCATAAAAAATCCTTCAGCAGAAGGGGCAAGGGACTGAACACAGATCCAGCACTCAGGTATGACCTGCCTTGGGGTTCAACAGTTGGAGTACTGCAAAGAAAAAGTTCTCAGATTCCCTACTATCAACTTAACCATTGCTTTCAGTATTTTTCTCTTCGCATGTCATGTTTCAACATCCACCCTTTTGGTGGGATGACCAGGGACAAAGACTGTGTTGTTCTAGAGATCTGCATATCGCTAGCTGCAGTGGCAGAGTCCCTGTGGTGATCTGAGTAATAGACTCCTATTTGTAGATTGAGAGTGTGTCCAAAACACAGGGGAGATTTGGGAGCAGCTCATGCTAAGCTTGGAAAAAGGAGGTACAGGAGCTGACGTGAGGCCTGCTTGCAGGCTTCCCGACAGTAATTCAGGCTTTGCGTTCTCCTCTGCTTGGGACATTCAGCTTCATCAGACTTCCATTTTTAAATATGGAAATTATAAAAATCTCTTTCTACCAGTAAAACTGGTGAAAATTCCATGTAGGACACAGGACAGAAGAATATTGTATCTGGTTGTTGTGTGTGACAGAAGGAAAAAAGGCAAAACTGGCTTCCTGAGCAGCACACACTGGTGTGTTGGAAACAAGGTGCCAGACCTCGTGCTGCCAGCAAAGGCTAATTAGCAAATGTGATCCTGGGTGTTTTTAGCAGTAACTGCGTTCAAAAGCCTTTCTGGAGGGAGGGCTGGAGAGTTGGAAGAGAGCGTTTTCATCTGGGCATTTCACACTACAGCAGCAAACGCTCTGGTAAATGTTTACACGTGGGGGCTGGGAAGAAGCGGTTGGGGTCTCTGCACTGTTGGCTCACGCTTGTTAGAGAGGTGCTGGTGGGCAGATGACCTTACCAGACAGCTTTGTGCTCGTGTGGGGACACCATCAAGTGTGTGCCTTGTGTTTGCAGGAGAACCTGGCCATGTCAGGGCTCACCAGCACGGGGAGCTGTGCTGGCATCCGAGGACTCCTAACAAACTGTTCCAGCTCTGTCTCTGTCAGTGGCTGAGGGAGCTTTTTTAGCGTGCAATTCAGTGCTGGAGTTATTCCAAACCAAAACTGAGCCACTGGCTCCACCTTTGCGTGGTTTCCAAGCAGAACTGACAGGTCCCTTTGGCTGGTTACTGGGCAGTGTGGTGTGATTTGAACACAGGGAGTTAGTCTGGTGTGTGATCTATTTGGGAAGTCCTTGCCCTTACAGTGCTTGGCTCTGCCTCTGCACTGCGTAACCCCCACCCGCCTGACACTGCCGATGTTCTCTTCAGAGAGCGTTTTCCATGTACATACCAGGATGAGCGACATCTCCACTGCAGGCCAGGCAAATAGGGTTTGAAAATCGAGTTGCGTTCCACTGCATTGTCTTGTGTGATAAGAGGATCTCGACACATCTTTGAATAGCAGCCGGTGATAAATTCTCCCAGGGTTTGGGAGTGGGCAGGGAGCACAGCACAGGCAGCATCTGTTTCATTTTACATGAAGTGTTAAATACCATCTTGGAAGAATCTTTGTGATGAATTTTCCTTCCCTTTCCTTTTCACCATTCCAGACCTGCATTTAAGAGGAAAGTGTGCTGCCTGAAAAGAGCTGCTTTGCCTTTCCCTGTGTATCATTTGAGTGACTGACAGACTAGGAGAAAAGCTGTCGTTCTCTGAGCATTTGTCACTACAAATGCAGTTCTGTGGGTTTCTGTTTCACTGCAGCTTTGTGTTTGGGATGGAAACTGTGCACCTTAGGGCTCAGATCTCTCCTGTGAAGTGTGGAAGGAAGGCTGTAGTTTTTATTGGCTCCTGATCAGTGTGGTTTTCAAAGCTTTGGAAAAGCATCTCTGCTAAGGAAAAGCGATGTGTTGTTACAGAGAGAGAAAGTAAGGGTATGTGTGTGAGTGACTCCTGATGCTCTGCATCCTGCTGCATCTGAAATTCTGGGTCCATTTTGGGGTTTGCATTCTCCTCATACTTTCTCTCTGGTCATTGCATACTTGCACAACCTGTATTTGCTTTTCTTCAACCCCTTGTTCCTGTTGCTGTTGCGAATAACGGCCCTGCTTCCTACGATGCCTTCAGGATGGGGCCTTCTTTATGGATTTTGTTCGCAGCCCGCGTACAGCTTCAGCCTTCTACTCACAGGTTAGTTTTGAGTGGGGTCTTGTCATCTCTGGTGTTTGGACTGAGGTGATGGAGAGCATATGTTGTCCTGAGTGTGCCCCGTGGGGAGCCTCTGTTAGCTTCCAGATGGCTCACTGGGAGCGATTCACAGCATTGGCCGGATGCAGTGCTGGGGTGGTGGATGCAGCTGTTTCCTTCCACCATCCAGTGTTTGTGATGTGATTTGGATGTCCGTGTGCCCTGCCTTGCTGTCCTTTGCAGTGCTGTTTTGTCAGCTACTGAAGCTTCTCTCTCTGTGTTGCAGTGAATGCTCCCTTTCCATCTCCCCTCGCTGAGCAGGCTGGCAATGGCTTGATCCTCTCGTACTGTGGTCTCTGACTGGTGGGTGGCTTTGGGGACATCAAGGTCAAATTGTGTCCTTGGATTCCGAAACAACTGAGGGCTGAAAATGTTGGTGTCATCTTGTTGAAGAGAGTGGTGGTGACAAGAAGGTGTTTGCATGCTCAACACCAGTTAGGAGTGAGCAGTAATACTGTGTGTCCGTAGGAGGTCCTGCTGGCTGGGGAGCTCTGAGGAGGGACAGTGGATGTAGATGGCTGTGGGGACAGCACATTCCACGTTGGAGCATCTGCCGGTTTTGGCTGCCCAGGAAGGGACATCTGCCACTGCCAAGCAAGAGAGCGTGGGAGGGCGGGAAATGGCATGGGAAAGGTCTCTGCTGTGGTGATCAGAGCGAAGTCAAACTGCCAGCATTCTGGTTTTTAGCTGTTCAAGTGCTGAGAATTCATCGTGGCAGAGCAGCCCTCGTGTTTACACCAGCTTGAGTTACTGAGTTCTCTGCTGTTGGTGTCCCTCTCCCCCTCTCTAGCTTTTATATAACATGCCTTTTCTAAATCATTCGTGTTAATGACAGATGGCAGTTACAGTCTGTGCTTCGCTGAATCTTGCAGCATTCATGTTCTTTCTGAGATGATTTTATGTTAATTTTTGTGAACTATTCAGTCTACCGTTGGAAGAGCGCAAGTGTTCCTGCGGGAGCAAAGTGTTCTTGTTGTCTTGGTGACATAGGTGTGGGTGGGTGCCAAGCAGCCTCCTGAGAGCACCCTAACAAAGGAAGGAAGATGAGCTGATTTGTGCATTAAAAAGCTTGGATTTAGTGTGATGCATTTGCATCTTTTTGTCTGAGAGTTAGCGTTGAAGCTGTTTTTTCCTAACCTCTTACTATTTTCCAGTGAAAAGTTCCCTGTTCTTTCCCTGGTGCTTTTATGATCGCAGTTACTCACTCCAGTTGAAAATGTCAGGTCGGGACTTGTGTTGCTGGTTTGCCAGTAACATTCTCAGTACAGTTGTTGAGTTGGTGATCCCCATCTTTACTGGGGTCACCGTGGAACAGCAATAGCGAATGTCGTGTTTGTCTGGAGCTCTGTAGTGATTGTATAAGTAACCCTGTGTTTATCCTTTCTGCTGATGCTTCTGCTTGCCTCCAAGTGTTGCTTGTTGTGAACTAACTGGAGCTGAGGTGCAGATCGCGTGGGGAGTGGAGAAAATGGGAATGGATTACATCCTGAATTTCATAAAGGTGTTGTTGTCTTCACTCCTTGCAGGTCTCCATAGATCAATCAGTCCCTGCAGCCTCAGACGGCAGCGCGTCGGTAAACGCGGGGCAGTTACCCGATCGGGGCAATGCGCCGGCCCTGGGGAGTTGCCAGAGCGTGGCAGAGCAGGGATGTGCCACAGCCGGCGCGGCGGAGGGCGGGTAAGGAAAGCACAACAGTGCTGTGCTGCAGTCCTGTTCTGTTCCCGGCTCTGAACCCTGAGAACAAGGTGCACTCCGTCTGTCAGCACTGGAGGGCTCTTGCCACAAGACCTCACTGCAGCCTTTCCACATGCAGAAAATAAGTCTTTCAATGCAGTTTTCTGGAATTAAATGAACCCAAGAGCTGATTTCCCCTCCCACAGAAAGAGCTTGGCATCTGTCTTCTGTCTGCATTAGCAAAGCGGGGGGCTGCAGCTTGGAGTGGATCGAGTATGTTAATGAGATCCAAGAGGCTCTAACCTGCAGGCGAGACACCAGGGAGGAAGCAGCATTGAAAATAAACTATATTAGCACCTGTTTCCTGTCGCTGTATATTACAAAGAAAGAAAAAGCCAACTTTAAAATGTTTGCTCTGTTGGTCCTGAGTACAACTGTGTGTAACATGGTCACTTACAGCAGGGACCCAACAGCATCTGAGGGAGAGGCGGGCCTGATACTGTTGGTTGTCCTTCTGGAGATGTCAAAGGAAATACATGTGGAAAGATAAGAGAGCCTTTTTCTTAAAGGTATCTATTTGAACAAGCCTGGCAGCCTTCTTGATTTCCCCATGCCTTTGTGTCCTTCCAGCTCCCAGCAGTGCTCAGCAAGCTCTCTGACTTCCTCCTCCACCCTGATGGAGATCCTCGAAGCCATGAAACACCCCACGTAAGTTCTTAGTACAAAAGGTTAACATCTGCCTGGATGTTTTGTGAGAGGCCACGAGACACGGAGTCACTTGAAGGAGAGCCCCGTGCCAGATGTGGGAGAGCTTTAAGTGTCTTTTTATAGTTCACTTCTAATCTCTCTAATGGTGGATTTTGCCAAAATTGAGGTATGAGTGGTGCTGCAGAGACTTCAATTATTGGAATCCCAGAATCTTGTCAAAACAAGACTTGTCAGAGTGACGCTGAAGTGCTGTCAGTGTCAGCTCTTCGTCTCATTATCAAGAAGCTAACAATACGTCACTCTGGGTGCTGTGTGTTCTTGTCCTCTCTCTTTAGCTCCCTTTTTCTTCCCAGCAGTGATTTTTGTCTCTGTAACTTAAAGAACTGTCAGCCAGCCCGTGTTAATGTGTTCTTGCTGTATGTGCAGCACAGGGATCCAGCTGCTCTCAGAACAGAAGGGGCTCTCCCCATGCTGTTTCATCAGTGCAGAAGTGGTACACTGGCTGGTGAACAACGTGGAAGGGGTGCAGACCCAGGCCATGGCCATTGACATCATGCAGGTGAGAGAACCATTGGGGCGCATGGAGGACCAGCAGTGCCTCCCTCTGTAGAGAAAGTAGAATTGTAGAGGAATGCACAGCAATTATTTGTCTCTTACTAATATCCTCTTGCTGGTAGAGAGTAGAAACAGCGTTCGGTAGCATATGAGGTCAGTTTGGGTGCCCTGTCACAACACAGTGACTTCCTTCAGCAGTGATTGCTTCCACCTGTACATGCTGACAGTTGTGTGTAGCCTCCACTTAGCTCGTCCTTACCAAGAACTCCCATTGTGTCAGAATTACAAGGCACTGCAGTGTGATTTGGGTTTGGGTTTAGTTTTGCTTTTTCTTGGGTAATTAGTCAATGAAGTTGTAATAAAACCAGCATGTGATCTGTCTTTTATGGGTGCCCAAGTGCATATACACACTTTCTGCAAGGTACACTGATGGTGCTCATGGGGTGTTTTCCTTCCCTTTCAAACCGTGTCAGGGCAGAAGGTTGGGAATGTTCTGGAGTTCATTCCTCTGAGATCCAATATCAATTAACAGAGAACCTGGAGTGTTTCCAACCTCTCACCTTCCTGTAAATCCATCTATAAAGCCAGAGCAGGGCGAGGGAGGCAGGCAGACATCTGCGGAGAGGTCAAACATGATTGCTCAGGGAGATGAGGCCTTGCTACCCCTTCCGAATATCACGAGATAACATTGCTGATGTCCTCACTGGGCACATATCTGGGCAAAGAGATGTCAAGAAAAACAAAATTATTTTCTGATGTTCTCTAGCAGCATTTATTTACCTGGGAGAGTGACTGCACCTTTTTTATCGTGTTTGCTCTGTTTTCTTTTTTGTTCAGAAAATGTTAGAGGAGCAGCTTATTGTCCATGCCTCTGGAGAAGCGTTACGAACCTTTATTTATGGCTTTTATTTTTACAAGATTGTTGTGGACAAAGAACCAGAACGAGGTCAGCATTGTGTTCTTACAAGACTTTCCTCATTGCCCCTTTGCATAATCGCTGGCTGTGCTGCAGCAGAAGTGCGTTTTGGGAGCAGCCGAAGCTGGTGCTCTATAAACAGTCAGCAAAATTCAGTCTTTTTGTGGGGAAAAAAAGAAAAAGGCAATTGCAGACAACATAACCTATTTTTTCCCTTCCTCTTTTCAGAGAGAACTGCATCTCGTTCTTGATCTCGCCCTTATTTCTAACTGCCATCTGTCCTTGCTCTTGCAGTGGGCATGCAGCAGCCTGCCATGTGGCACACGGCTGCCATGGATGACTTCTCCGCCTTCCAGAGGAAATGGTTTGAGGTGGCGTTTGTGGCAGAGGAGCTCCTGCACTCGGACATCCCCGCGTTCTTCCTGCCCTGGCTGCCCAGCCGCCCAGCCTCCTATGCAAGTAGGCACAGTTCCTTTAGCCGCAGTTTCGGAGGACGGAGCCAGGCAGCGGCGCTCTTAGGTAGATGCGCAGCACAGGTGACAGCTGGGGAAGCTTGGGGATGGTTTGACAGGGGAAGAGCAGCCAGCCAAGGGCATGATCTCACGTGGACCAGCAGTAAAGCTGCCAATTTCATGCTGGCCTTGCATGTCTTGCACGTGGGCTCTTTGCATGTGCTGGAGGTGTTTCACGGGCTGACAGGCAGTTCTTGCTTCTGAGTGCTGGAATGCAGTAAGAAGTATTTTTTACATATTCCTTATTCCTGAATGTTCACCCCATCTCTAGAATTCAGAGAGGAAAACATTGACTTTGTCTCCCTGCGGGCCCAGAGGCACACTTTACAGCCTGTGAAGAGCATGGAGAGAGAAGCTGTGAGAGCAGCAGAGCTGGTACCAAGCTGTACCTAAAGTGATGTGACCAATTGTGTCCCAGTGGCAAAGCCACGTGAGATCCAGATGTATTGGAGATGCTCTCTGTGATGCACTGGAGACCTCTCGGCTCATCTGAATTTTGGGAAGCCAGACTCCTTATATTAAAGACTGGGAAGCCAAGCTTCAAATGACCCCTGTGGTGGGGAAGCAGTAGATCTTGCATACAGAAAATCTTGCTGCTGAGCAAGATGCAGTTACAATGTCTGAAGTTCTGTACTGTGTGACCAGTAACAGCCCCGAAGCACTGCCTGCACCACTGACTGTGTTGCTTTGACAGCTTTTTGTTGCATTTCCAGGCCAGCCTGAGTCCCTTGCTTTTGTACCTCTTTCCTTTTAAAATTACAAGAAAAATCATTGCTATGGAGATGCAACTTCAGGTTTATTCAGATCCATCTTTTAAAGGCCTGTATTGAGGATAAAAAGGAAATTCTGCTGTTCTCCTGTTTTGTGTAATTGACCCAAAGAGCAGTGACTTTAGTGCTGCTGTAGCATCTCTTAAACCTGAAGTTACAGTAATCCTTGTGTATTTCTGAAAGCCTTGTTTGAAGAGGAACAGCATCAGAAATGGGAAAATGTTAAGGATAGGAACCCTGGACTAATGGTTGATTCCCTGAAGCCAGCGTATGTGGGATGTTTTCCCCTGCCACATGATAAATCTGTTGTCTTGTCTGGTCCCCAGCCTCCTTAGCTCAGTGCTTGGCCGGAGCTGAAGCCTGAGCATAGCCTGGCATCAAGGTATTGTGAGGGCTGGAGGCTGTTGGGCCAGATCCTGTTCCTGCTCTGATCTCTCACTCACTGCTTGGCCCAAGAAAACCACCTCACTTTTCTTTGTCCTCTTTTGAGAGCTTGGAAGGCTGAGGCTCACCTTGTACTGGGGAGACAGGCACAGAAAGAAGGGTGCGTTAGTGCCCCGTGTGCCCTTTCTTTGGCACTGGCCAGGGAGGAGCACATTCCCATAACGTGTGGTGTGGTCACCTACCTGAGTAGCCCTCCTTCTTCATTCTGGTTGAAATTGTGTCCATTCTGCTATTTAACTTATTTGCAGTCCTTGGATGGATGAAAAATGCCTCCAGATTGGTCCTTTACAGCCTGGTTATTCCAGGTTTGAAGAACAATCCAGCGTGGAAGTTCTTTCTTACAAAGGAACTGATTGAGTTGATGTTTCTGTGCTGTCCCTCTTCTAAACAGCATTCAAACAAAACCTTCACCAGTTCATCTGAGGCAAGGAGCTTTACTAAACCCAGATGACCTCTGGTCCACGTGACTTCATTTGTTCCTCTCTTGGCTTTGATTTGGTTGTGGTTTTTATTTCTTCCCCTCCCCACCTTCCCTAAATGTCAGACTGTGACATAAAATTGCATGCAAGCCTTGGGAGCTCTGGAACAAGCTCCGTGTATCTCAAATCTATATCCCTATCACTTGCCCAGTGATTGTCCCCTTTCCCTTCCCAGTGGAAGTCTGACCTGTGATATCCCTAATTGTGTCCCTCTTGATTTATAGCAATGCATGCACTAGTGGTTGTAGTCACGTACATAGTGTAGTCTGACTGCAGAATAACCTGCCTGCTCCTCTCCGATTCCCACAATAAATCCTTAGCTAAGTACTCAGTGGTGTGAGGCAATTGGGAAGTGGGTGAGTCCTCATAATCAGATCTACAGAAGCCAGAATTTATTCTATTAAAATTAAGATGTTTTTAATCTGAAGCTTCTGAATTCAGCCATGTGGATATTTCTCATCAGTGTTGAGGTCCCTTTGCCTTGCTCACCTGGCTGGACTGTGTTCCTGCTGCTTTGCAGGCAAGGTGGGCAGAGAAGCTCCAGCCCCAACGGGGAGTCTGCATTGTCTGCAGAACACAACAGCCCAAAGGAGCAGAGAGCTCATTCTTTGCAGGGTGCTGCTCTGGGCACTCGGGGCTGCGGTGTTACCACTCGCCTCTTGGCTAACGACCAGCGTCCACCTGACTGAGCTGCTTTCGCTTTACAGCTGTTGGGGTGTTGTTTTCCAACGTCCTTCATGCCCAGACTACCACTGGGGTTCGTGCTGCATTCCAAAACTGGACCATAACCTCCTAACCACGTGCATTGCACTTGCAGCGAGGCTCCACTGAAAAGGAGCAAAGAAATCGCAAGGAGTTGGTCTGTCTGACAATACCAGACCAGCTCAGAAATTGCAGATGATGCATTTCCCAAACACAAAAATCTTGTTTACAGAACAAAACTGGGTGATGTTCTTCCATTTTTATTGGGATTTTTCTTTTTTTCCTATTCCTACGCTGCCATAATAGTGCTGTAAAGGATTTGCTTATAACCTTGGAAGCTGTTTCCAGCTAACTTGCAGTAGAAGGGAAGGTGGGAACTTTCCATCTGCCTTGAGGAAGAACTTCAACTATTTTTTGAAACACCATTAAGCCATTAGATGAGAAGGTCATTTAAAACCTGAGCTTATAAAAAGATGCACATCTTCCTCTACTTAAGCAAGAAAAAGCAATGTCCACCCCTCATGCACACAACAAAAAGCAAAGGTTTATCGATAGCAGCAATGGGGTCAATTTTTAACATTTCTAGAACGTTCGGTTATGTATTTGCCTAAAGCAAAGTTGCAGGCAAAAGCATGGTTCACTGCAGCACACTGGTCTCCAAGCCAGGAGCTCTGGGGTCTGTCCCAGCTTTGCAGTCTGCTGGGTGGCACCACTGGGGCCACTCCCACTGCCTGTACTTCTGTTCCCCTCTTGCCTGAGACCAGGGATTTGCTTTCCCTGGGATGCTGGGGTGCAGGCACAGAGAGAGCTGGGTCCTAGGCGCTCTCCCAGTGCTTCTTGCAAAGAGCAGGGTATTGCAGTGATCCTGCCAACTTCTGCTGTGGTTACAGATGGGGCTGGGTGTGCAGTTTGCAGTTTCAGCAGCGCGGTGATGTGGGGTATTGATGGGGTTACAGAAACATGGTTTGACTTCTGATCTACTTTAGCTATGGTAACACTGGAATGCTCCTGCCCTGTTGTGATTCCTGGTGGGGACATACAGAACCGTTGAAACCAGTTTGGAATGTGTTAAGCATGAAGGAGCTGCTGCTGTCCAGCCATATTTAATCATGGCATCAGTCACTTATCAGCTGCTTGACTCTTGGTTCTGTCTCTTCGTTGCAGCTGAAGCATCTTTTCCCTGGGTGGGGAGGTAGCTCTGTGGCACAGACCCTGATCTGAGGGATGCCTAAACTTTTTTGTCTTTTGTGATCTGGGTGAGCAGCACGCAGGACCGTTCTTCTAGCCCAGAAATACTGGGGAGGAGTGGGAGGAGGAGTTCATTTCAACAGTCTTGTCTTGTTTCTACTTTCTCTTCATCCTGACTCCTGCCCTCTCTTTAATGCATCATTTAACTGTACCCCTGTTCCTTGGCTGCGTAGCTGCCACAGTGCCTGAGCAACGGACGGTGACACTCGACGTGGATGTGAATAACCGCACAGACCGCCTGGAGTGGTGCAGCTGTTATTACCATGGCAACTTCTCCCTGAACGCAGCCTTTGAAATCAAGTTACACTGGATGGCAGTGACTGCAGCTGTTCTTTTTGAGATGGTAAGAGTCCCTGTGCTCCACGTGGCCAGAGCAATGCCCATGGGGCCTCTGGATCCCTTGTGCGCCTGGTGACATTGGCATGGGAAAGGAATCCATTTCACATTGCATTCCTCCTCTCCCTGACCCAAAAACTTTAAATCACAGTGGAATTGCTTTCATGACAGGGCTTTCCCAGGCCATGAGTTCATGTTCTCCTGTCCAGCAATGCATTCAAGCTTTTTTTAAGATAAAATTTGCTGAAAATATTTTGAATGAAAAATGAAGGCAGTTTGTGTTGGTTTTGTTTAATTTTTAGATTTCATTCCTCTTTTGTAGCTTCTGTAAAACTCACATTCTTTAACAAGAGGTTTTACCTCCCAGCCAAAAAAGAGCTGGGTAATTGGTTTTGCCTTTGTTTCAAATCCATTGCCCTCTTCCCATAAAGCAGCAGCGCGGAGCCACTGCTGATGACTTGGCTGAATCAGTTCCTGAAAAATGTCCTATTTTGAAGTGCTTTCTGATTGGTGTGGCACTTGGAAAAGGAGAGCCTGGTGTCTTGTGCTTGTGCTGCTTTGTTTATAAGGATGTTCATGTGCTCGCCATGCAAAGAAGCTGAGTCTGGGGAGAGCTGAGCCTGTCTGAGCTGTTCTTGGACAGGAGTTGCTCCTGTGCACAGAGTGCCCTTCTCCAGTTTGGCAGATGTTGTATGATTCATTGTTTGAATCTTTTCCCAGGTTCAGGGTTGGCATCGGAAAGCCACATCCTGTGGTTTCTTGCTCGTTCCGGTCTTGGAAGGCCCATTTGCACTGCCCAGTTACTTGTACGGGGACCCCCTTCGAGCCCAGTTATTCATCCCACTCAACGTTAGCTGTTTGTTGAAGGAGGGTAGCGAGCATTTGTTTGACGGTAAGGGATGTTCTTTGTTCCACCTGTGGTTGTCCTTTTCGGCAAGCAGGGCCCTTCTCGTGTGGGGCTGACACGAGAACCTCACTTGCCAGGTGTGCGTGGGCTGGTGAAGGGCCTGTTGCCACTGTTTGGGCAGGCACCCTTGGGAGGGCAGTGCGGGAGGAGCCTGTGGGCAGGCTCATCAGCATGGGGCAGGGCATGTAGCTGGGGCTCGGGAGGGCTGGCTCCCCCAGTCTCTGCTGCCATCACATCTCGCCCTGGCAGAGCCCACACCAAGCAGTTGGTGTTTGATGTGATGTATTATAAGAGCCTGTTTTGCTGGTAGCCCCTGCCCACAGCAGCTCTGCATTTGTATCCTGCATTTGTTTATTCTCCCCCTCAGTGAGATTAGGCTTTCACCACTGCCATCCTCTCTCTCTGTTGCCATGGTTATGTTCACGGTAAGAGTGTTTGCACATGAGATTAGGAGCTGGAAACCGCAGTCTCCTTTTCTGCAGTGTGACCTTGCCGTGCTGAGTGACACTGTTGCAGGGAGTCTCAGGTGGGAGCTCAAAGATCAGAGAACTCTATGCCTGTGCAGAGTGGCAAAACTACATCACGAGAAGGGATGATTAGCAAAAGGTGCTCCTTTAAATAGTAAAGATGACAGTTTTCTTTATTTTCATTAATGCATGTCCCAGTGTCCAGGTGTAAATGTAAAACAATCAGTGATGAATCCATAAGCTGTGTTGTCACTGTGGTGCTGCTGGCTCTGAGTTGTTGTTGGAATGCTTGGTGGTGATGCATCACAGCCCACTCTCCTTCCTTGCACACGCCCCTTTGTGTTCCTCTCCTCCATCTCAAAAGACAAAACCGGGATCCATCCACTTCTGGATCATACAAGAGACAGCCTTGATAAGGTGGCATTTGAGGGACAGTTGACGAAGAAATGTGACTGGAGAAAATGAAGTGCAGAGAGGCCTGAGGGAACTGGAGTCTTGAAAAAGAAAGAAATAAAATTACTTTACTGGTAATTGTTACCTTTTGTTTGTTCCAGGCTTTGAACCAGAAACATATTGGGACCGGATGCATCTCCTCCAGGAGGCAATAGCATACAGGTACGTCCAGGGCAGAATGGCAGGAAGGTTCCTGTCTCCCTGGGTAATGCATGCTCTGTGCCCTCCTAAGCTGAGCTGAGCTGCTGGGTCTCCAGCAGTGGGTAGGACGGAGATCAGCATGGAGTCACAGGCTTTCACACTCAGAATGTTTGGAGAACCTCAGTGGTCTTCATCTCTTTTCTCCTTGCCTTCAGGCCATAAGAAAAGGGAGCATTTGTGACAGGGGAAGGTTTTCCCTGGTGCCCCTGCCTTGGGCTGCAGGAAGCCCAGCTGGAGCGGCTCTTTTTATCTTTTCTTATTGTTTTTTTACTATTATTATTATTATTTCCCTGGTTTTTTCTCCAGATTTGGATTTGTGCAAGATAAATACTCCGCCTCTGCGTTCAACTTCCCAGCTGAGAACAAGCCCCAGTACATTCATGTCACAGGTGAGCAATCTTTGGACAGGTATTGGGGCCAGGAGGAGGCTGTTTTAAACAGGAGAACCATTTTACTTGCAGTTTGGATTTGTGTCAGCGATGTTGGTCCTCGTTATGTCCCTAATCAGACGCCAGGTATCTCTGTCAGCCGCACGAGCCAGAAAAATGGAGAGGCAGTTGGAAAATGACAAAGTGTTGCTGCTAATCCATGCCATTGATTTGAAGTCCTGCCTTATGGTGTCTCTGAAACTTGTCTTTCCAGGAGGTGGAGAAATAAAAAACAAGGCAGAGCTGATTCCACGTGCAATGTGAATAAATGTGTATCTAAAAGCTAGGAGGAGGAAAAAGTGTTGGGACCAGTGCAGTGCTCTGTTCTCACACTTCAGGTCAGCTGTAGGTGCATCTCTACCCATATGCACTGTGGGGGGAGAGAGGTAGAACATTTGGGATCCACAAGATGTCATTATTATCTCTTTACATCTTCCTCAATGTTGGTGACTGTCAGCACCTCTAACGAAGCTCCGCTCACGGCACTTAACAGTGGCTTTAGCGTGTTCAGAGGGGCCGCTGAGAGATGAAGGCAATGACGGGAAGAGAGCTTTGGGAAAATTGAATGGGGAATGGAAAGGATGTGAAGTTAGAAAGATGCATCAGAGCCCACAGCTTTGTTTCACACTCTTCTACCAAGAGAAAGGCGAGACCACACATGCACCCTCCAGGGTTCTTTGCAGGAAGCGGCATGTAAAGGCAAAGGAGGAGAAGTGTATCACATTTATCTTGCTAGGAGCAATTTAATGAATCAACCCAGGTTCCTTTTCAGATGTTAATGAGTGAGCTGCCAGGTGTAGGGACTTGGCTCTGCCCAGGACTAAAGCCCTCTCTGTTCCCTCCAGGGACGGTGTTTTTGCAGTTACCATATTCCAAGCGGAAATTTTCTTGTGGGCAGCAGCGACGCCGGCGCAACTCCACGAGCTCCAGCAACCAGAACATGTTTTGTGAAGAACGCATTGGCTACAACTGGGCCTACAACACCATGCTGACCAAAACGTGGCGGTCCAGTGCCACTGGGGATGAGAAGTTTGCTGATAGGCTGTTGAAAGACTTCACAGATTTCTGCTGGAATAAAGACAGCCGGCTGGTTTTGTTCTGGACTGATTGCCTAGATAAGATGCATGCTAGTGCTCCCTGAAATGGGGCCGTGTCTCTTAGGGAGGCAGCTAGAAGCTTTGCCTTCTGGCAAGGAAGTAGAGGTGAAGATGACTGGAAAAGAGCCACTCTGTTGGATGCATCTTGAGGCTCCAGGAGGACCTGATCGATATTGCTGTTGATATTCAACAGAATTTGATTAAGCTCTTGGAAAAAGAATCTGAGCTCTTGTCTTGCCGGTATCTCCTGACCTCAGCTTGGTTTCAAGTAGCTGCAGTCCTCGATTGCCAAATCTTCAGTTAGAGCAGAGGTGAAGGAGGATGAGTGTGTATGGTGTTCAAGGGCAGTTCAATTCAGCCCAGAGTGCAATGGCAGCAGCTTTACCGTTGCTGGAAGCAATGGGGGGGCCTGACATGCCTGATAGCAGCCTGCCTCTCCCTTTTGAGGTGTGCGGGATTGTGTGAATATATAAGATAAAATGTGAGATGCTTGTTAAATTTCATGCTTGTAAGTAAGTAAAAAAGCAGAAAATGAGGTCACCTGCTGTTTTGTTGTAACTCCAGACAGCAATACAGAGCTGGGGAGTGAAGAATAATTGCAGAAAGGAAATACTGCTTCTTACGTCCAGTATGATGATGAAATGCTCAAAGTTCAGTGGTGGGGCTTTTTCCTTTAAGCATCCAGGACTCTGTTTTCAGCTCTGGATCTAGAACGGTGTCATGCAGCAGGAGCAGGAAGCCAGGTCCCATCCTGCAAAGCCTCAGGAGAAACTGAGGGCAGCTGAACACGAGATGATGCTAGCTGGGGGAACGAGGAGGAGTGTGAGCAGAGTTTTAGGTTACATCTGCATGCAGCAAAATGAAGATGCCTGCGTTCAAGTACTTGGTGTTTGTCTTTGCAGAACAAGCTTGCATGTGGCACATGGACCTGGCATGAGGTAGTAATTCTGGGGGGGGTTTCAGGACCTGCACCTGGCAGTGCTGCATGGGGAGGCAGCTGATTCCAGCTGTGAGATCATTACAATGGATATCTGTCCGTGCCAAATTGAGGTCAGCAGGGGGCTGGCACCTTCACAGAGATGATCAGACCTGAGACAAGGAAAATCATAGCTGCTTCAGTTTTACCCTCTGGGTGCTCTGTTCTTGGACAGTGCCCACCTAGACAAGGTGGAGAGGGTGTGTGTGAGCTGCTTGCCTCTTCATTCAGCTCATCTGAGTGTCTCAGAGTGATCAGATCAGAGAGTCAGAGTCATAAAGGCTGGAAAAGACCTCTGAGCTCATCCAGCGCAACTGTCAGCCCAACCCCACTGTGCCTGCTAAACCATGGCCTGAAGTGCCACAGCCACACGTTCTTTGAACCCCTCCAGGGATGGAGACTTCCCCACTGCCCTGGGCAGCCCTTGCTAGGGCTTCATCTCCCTCTCAGTAAAGGAATTTTTCCTCATATCCAATGTAAACCTTCCCTGGTGCAACTTGAGGCCATTTCTCTCATCCTATCAGTTGTTATCTGGGAGAAGAGCCCAGTACCCACCTCACCACCTGGAGCTGCAGAGAGCAATGAGGTCTCCCCTCAGCCTCCTCTTTTCCAGACTAAACAGCCCCAGCTCCCTCAGCCGCTCCCACAACCCCTGTTCAGCCCCTTCCCCAGCTCCGTACCCTTCCCCAGACGCGCTCGAGCCCCTCGATGTCCTCCTCGTGCCGAGGTGCCCAGCACTGAGCCCACGATTTGAGGTCTATCCCAGCATCTGCCCTCCATCCTCCACCACCCCTTCCAGAGGGGCGGGGGCTGGGGCAGGAGCAGACTCGCATTCCCCTCCCCCTTCCTGTGTGGACCCCGAGCGGCTCCGCGACTGGGACTGGGAGAAGCTGGTGGATGCTGGTGAGGATTCCCAGCAAGGACTGGGATTGCGGAGCGTGGGAAGGAGGAATCCAAGGCTGCTCTCCAGGTATCGAATAGCTTTTCTATCTTTTTTTCCTGGCTGGAGCCGCGCAGGGGTTGAAGTCGGACCTGCCGGACACGGGAGGGGGCTGGTTTTCTCAGGGAAAATGGGTGGAAAGAGGGATTTGAGTTGCTGCCCCTCTGCCCCGTCCCCTTTTGGGAGGAAATTAATGTCAGCATAATGGTTTGTTGTGGGAGTTTTACCTGGTCAACTGGGGGTGTGAAGGTTCGGATGGGGATGTGGGTATGAGGGTGTTTGGGTGGGAGCAGGGGGTCCGGAGGGGTGTTTGGGTGCAGAGTTGCCAGGGCCCCCCATCACACAACCAGACAAAAGCCGGGGTGATGGGATCCAGCCCGGTGTGCCGGTTCCACACAGCAGCTCCGGCTTCTGTCTCTGAGTTCTGGGACAACTTTGATGCATTGTTCCCAGCTCTGTTTTCTCAACAACAAACCTTGTGTGGCTTTAGCCTTTTGGGGCTGCTTTAGGTCTAATTTTAAGTGTTTTAGGTCTTTAGGCTGCTTTTAACAGCACGGTGAATTTACTTCCTTTAAAAAAAAGCACACACCACAAGAGCTGAGGACAGGAGAGAACAGTTTTTATCTAACCACAGCTTTGTGCATTGCATAGAAGAGCCTTCCAAGAGGACATAAGGATGAAGCGGTTCATGGCCATGCTAAACAGGAATAAAAACAAGGACCCACCACCCACCAAGCTGCTGGATCTGGCAGGACAGCTTTGCCAAGATCTCCAGAACTCGTCTACTGCTCTGGAGAAGCTGGTTGGGGCCATGATGGGATGTAAACACAAGATGTATTTTCTCACCAATATCCATGTTGTCCGAGCCTGCGTGTTTGTTCACGTCCGTAATGGGCAGCATGACACAGCCTGCAGGCTTCTGGAGGTACCAATGTGTTTTCTGTTTCTTCATGGACACAAAAAGCAGCATTGGAAAAAGCATAGTTAGAGCTGTTTGTGCAGAAGTCTCTAAAACGTAGCCCGTGGAGTGTTCCCAGCTGGTGTGTGGCAGTGCAAGGTGATGTGTGTGCAGTGGCTGCCCTGAAGCACAGGGTAAAGCCTTCCCTACAGGCAGTTGCTGTGAGTCAGAGGGGAGAAGGGAGCTGGGTGATTATGGGGTTGGTTGTGGTTTGTGAAAGCAGGATTTTTGTTGGTGGTTCTTGGAGGTTTTCACAAACTTAGGGCTCAGGAGATAAAAACCTCAGGGAGGCCAAGTTTGGAGGGCTTGCCAAGATGGGAGGATATGAGGAAGGCTGGATGGCACCACTCGAGGTGGGGGGTTTCAGCCTCTTGCCCTGATGGCATAGCCCATTTCACTCAGGAAAAATGAGGAATAAGCAGCGACTCCCCGTGTGTGTTAGAGAAGTGCAGTGCACCGGGATAGTGCTGCCAGTGGTGTCAAACCAGCAGGAATCACCGAGTGAGCGTCTGAGCCCGTCTACCTGGAATGTTTTGCTTACCTGCTGTTGTGTTGTAGCATTGCAAGGCAGAGGAGAAGGAGGAGCTGGTGCAGCTTTGGCATGAGATTCACTACCGAAGGGTTATGGAGAAACACCACATGGATTTCCTGACCCCACTGCAGAAATTCCGCTGCAGGAAGAGGTACTGTGGTGTTGGGGAATAGAATTTTCTTTACTGCTGCTGGCAGATGCAGAGGCTGCTTTGCATCTAGAGGACTGCTCCTTGGAGCTGTGGTTTTCTTTGCGTTTTGACCACTTGTGGCAATGTGAGAAAGTTCCCATGAACGTGAAGGAGTCTTTGGGTCCTTTTTAATCCTATTTTCTCCTGTGTACAGGAATCCTCCACCTATTTCCCTTTGTCCTGGAGGCTTGAAGAGTCGAAACTATTCCAGTGAAGTACGCCAGCAGCTGCACAGGTTTGCTGCGGAGGTGACAACAAATCCAAACAAGGAACAGCGGGTAGGGAGGTGCTACCTCCAGTCAAGCCTTCTTGTCACAGAAAAGCAGAACTCTGTGATCGGGGTCTAAAACTGGTTTCACTCTAAATCCCCTTTTTTTTCAGAAGCCCCGCAGGGCTGGGATTCCCTGTATTCAATCTTTCCTTAAAGGTTTCCTTGCAAAATCTTCCAGTTCATGCTAAGAAATTCACTTGCCTTGGATAAAAAGATCAGGGAAAATGAGTTCCTCACTGGGCTTTTTATCAGTTAAAATGGCAGCAAAGGGTTTGCTTTGCAAACAAGTGGAGTAGGGGAACAGGGCTGAATGTATGTTTTCCAGGAACTCTTTTGATTTTATAAATGGATCTCCTCAATGGGATCCACATGGACTTATTGGGGACCTGGTGAACAAATGTCTTGCGGTCTGAAAGCTCTTTTGCTGGGCTGCTTTAGAACTGAAGGGAAAAGCCTGATTATTTATATGTGGTTTATTCTTTCTCTGCTGATCCATCCCTACCCCTGGGTTTGCAGGAAGGACTAGCTCGAGACATGAACCTGCAGCCAGCTCAGGTCTATAACTGGTTTGCAAACTATCGACGACGTCAAAAACCCTGCATCCCTCGTTTGGAAACGCTCAAGTCCTCTCCAGAGAGGGCTTTGACTTACCACACAAAGGAACAGTGGGATAATGGATCCTACATTCCACAGACTGCAGGTTTGTCTCTTCCTAATGGGGGATGTGGTCCAGAGAGCTGAGAAATTATTTTAAATTCCCTTAGGAAGGGAAGGATATTCCTTCTCCAGAACAGCATCTCTGTTCTAATGGGTCAGGTGGGCAATGGAGGGCTTCGCTTCACTTTAGTATGACCAGAGTCTGTTGCTCCAAGGAGCAGGCATTGATGAGGCCTCTGTAAGGACAGGTGAAAGGAGATGCCTGTCCCGCAGGGGCACCGGACAAAAGCAGGCTGTAGCTCTCAGGTGCTGGGATCTGGTCAGGACCCCAATGAAACCCATTATTTCCATGCCTCTTCATAAAATCTTGACCAAACTTTAGTCACAGGGAAGAAGAGGGTCTTGCCACATTTGGCAAATCATACTTGTTGCGTTGCTTTTTGGAGTAACTGTTAGCATTCCTTCACCTGCCCGGCCTGCACCTTTCAGGTGGATCTCGTGTAGGCACCAGCTCTGAGCAGATGGAGATAACCCACATGTCCTGTGACCCAGGGTGGGAGCAGTCAGCTGCAGATCTGGATAAGCCTCCTGAAGGAAGTTACTTAAAGATGCTGGAATCCAGGTGATGTATGAAAAAGTCTGTAGGGTGATAGTTCAGAGAGGAAGCAGCCTTTGAACTTGTTCATGGAACTATCTTTCCTGTCAGTTCCCAGGGAATATCACTTCGGAGTCGTGACTCCATAGCCGGGAACAGTCTATGCCCAGCATCTGGCAGCTGGAGCACCTCAGCAGTTCCTCTCCCAGCTCCAGGGCAGGATTCAGAGTGGGAGGGTCCCCCTCTTTGCACAGCAGTGTGTCTGGCTGAGGTGTTCTCTCCCTGGTTACAGCTTTGTGACAACCAGCGAGCTGTGTGAAGCCAGCACAGGCGAGGCCTTGTGGACCACTCACAGCACTGAACAACCTGTGGCATTTTGCGCTGTGCTGGAACCCAGAGCCTGCTGCAGCTCTGCTGCCCTGCAGCCTAGAGGAGCAGCCAGCAGCACCGATGCCAGCCCCCAGGTGGGGAGCTTTGTCCTGTGCTCCTGCCGGTCCCTTCACTTCCCAGAGGAACAGCTGGCCACGTGGCAGGCCCCTTCCAGCACCAGAGGAGTCTCTGGCTCCACGTGGGCCCCAAGCACAGAAGGTTAGTAAACCTGCACCCACATCATTGACCATAAGAGTTTTCAAGCTTCTCTTCCCTTTGTTTTAAATGCTCTTGCTCGTTTACATGGCTTTCTGATGTCATCACGACAAATGCGAGCTGGAGTTTTGCTCCCATTGTAAGTACAGTGAGAGATGTTGATTTAAGGTGTTGAAGCAGATGTTCTTACCCTCTCCTTTGCTTAAACTGTAACTCCTATAAGACAATACTCACATAGCCAGCTGGATTCCTTTTAGCTTTTCCTTTGGAAGAGTACCTTCAGGTGTTGTCTGCTCACCTTGCCAGTTCACAAGCTGCTGGGTGTTTAAATGCCTGTCAGTCTTAAGAGATTGCCAGAGCAGAGCCTGGGTACTTCTTCACTGTGACATGGTTCTCACTTTCCTTTCTCCTTTCTGCTATTCCTTCTCTCTCCCTCTCTGTTTCCCACCATGTCCAGTCTTGTTCAGCATTCCCACCATCTCTTTTCTCTTCCTTGTTCTTCAGAATAGCCTTGATAGGATACAGAAGTAATGCCCACGTGCCTTTGCTGTAGGTCTGCAGACCAGAAAGTGCTGTGACTGCCATTCATCCAGATCTGGAGGGTGTGGAGCAAGGAGGGGAGGAATAGCTGGGTGAGAGGTTGGGGTCATGTTATCTGTAATCATCTTTAACACAAGGATTTATTTCAGCAGGTATCAGAGCTCCCTTGAGCAGAGCCCCTCAAGGTGGCTGTATTGAAGGCAGTTCAGGAAGACTTGCTCAGCAGGCAGATTTAGAGGTTGAAAGCTTCATCCTTAGAGAAGGACAGCTAGGGACCCTGGAATCTGTTCTCCCCCACAGGTAAAGGGGGTGGAAAGCACAGGTCTTCTGAAAGGCAGGAGTAACAACGATACTGTGGGTCTGGCCTTGTCCTGACACCCCTGTGCAGAGAGAGGGTGGTGGTGCATCTCGTTCCAGGGGCCTGGCTCTCTCCCTGTATCCGTCACTTTATATCTGCACTGGAAATGGCAAGTGCTATGTAAGTGGATGTGTAGCACTAAGGAGATTCAGGACCAGCCTCATCAGAAAAGCTATGAACCCCTGTCTTTAAAGCAGGTTTAGCTTCTAAGCTATTTGTCTGTTATTCTTTTTGGCAGAAAATCATAGCCTGTGCCAATCCAGTGAGAGCTGATTCTGTGGGCTGGGTTGGTGGGGCCTCTACTAAATCCTAAAATAGTTTTTGTAGCTTTGTAACTTCTTGACAAGATTATTCCATAGTGCAAGCTTTCCAAATTGGAACACAGAGAGACAGGCACTGCTATCTTTCTGTTTTCCACCTGTAACAAATGTTTTGGACTGCAGGTTTTCTCTGGAACTTGAGGTAAGTTCACAGAACGCAAAACAACAGAGAGCTGAGCCATTTTCCATGTGTTATATAACTTCCATGATGTTCCATAAAAGTAAGCGCCGCCAAACAGACATTGAGAGGTTCCTTTAATTTACGGATCTGCCAGACAGAGGCGGAGCAGCAGCCCTGCTTCACAACACTTTTGCCTGACCCTGTCCAGCATTTGTGCTCGCAAGGCACTGCTGATAATGTGTCAAAGAGGGAGGCACGAGCAGCTCTATTCCCACTTTATAGAGGAGGAAGCAGAGGCACGGAGAGGCTTTGTGACTAATCGAGCACCAAGGGAGGGCAGTGATTCACTGGAGATAAAGGTCGATGCTTTTTGTCGCACAGCCCTCTGCTAAAAACGTCTCTGCCTTGCCCCCCTATTTCCCAGATGGCTCAATGCCTGCAGTTGTTCATATTCATGTCAGGCTCCATGCTCTGAATTCTGGGGGAACCCAGGTCTGGGCATTATAAACCTACCTCAGTCTGTGTTTCAGGATTCACAGTTTTAAACTGGGACTAAAGATCGCAAGAGATCGGTGAGGCTTGCTGGTAGTATTTTGGCTGGATTTAAAATGGCACGTTCTGACTCTAGAGTGAGATCACGTTTATTTTTAAAACATGTTCCACCAGCACTAGAAATCTATGGTGAATGTCTCCTTGTTGGGCAGCATGTCAGTTGTGCCAGGAATCCACACAGCCTTTATCGTATTCCTGGCAGGGGCGGGATGTTCTGCTTTGTTGGCACCTTCTGGTTGAGGGTATGGTCATTTGAACTCTACTTCTAAACTCTCTAGTGGTCTGGTCCAGCTCCTGCCAAAACCTTGAGCTCCCCAGAATACCAGAATGCTATGGAACAGCAATCTCTTTAGAAATGAGCGATACTTGGTCTGCAAATTCATCGAGGGCCTTTGCTGTTTCTCTGTAGAGCCAGGAGACCTCGTGTGGGTTTTGCTGGGTGAGGTCACTGCTCAGGGAACAGCAGTAGGTGAGGATCACCTGTGTGATCAGAGCCCTCTAGCAGAGCTACTGGATTAGAGAGGGATTGTGTCACCAGAGTCGTATTTAGCAATGATGCTGCGATGAGCATCACTCATCTGGGGACTCATGAAGGCATCAACAGCTTAAACTGTGAGGCAAATGGGCGTTGCTGTCCTGGAGAAATAGGGCAGTGGAGTTATCCCTGCTGTACAGGTAAGAGTAAAGCACAGAAAAGGCAATTCTTTATCCAAGGTCGCCCACCTGGAGCGGACTGAGTGCTGTGCCCTCACTGCCTTGCCCAGCCTGTGGCTCCCTGCTTCCCAACAGCAGAGGTGGAGCTTGGAGTCAGCCAGTGGGCCCTTAATCTGCTTGTCCCATTTTAAAGGTGCTCACCTGGAGAGGACTTGGCCTGAAAGCTTATTAGAAAAATTCCTGTTGATTTCTTTCATGGGCTTTTTTCAGCCAGTCCTACGCACTTGGGATGCATCCAAACCTCCTATGATCTCCAGGGCTGTGAGGTGGGAGTGTGAGGGGGAGCCAGGCTGGAAGCTGACTGTCTCCATCTGCTCCTGCTGCCTGGCAGGAGAGTTTCATCCAGCCAGTGAACGGAAGTCCCTAAGGGACACCAAACAGACGCTCTCCTTTGCTGATAGTGGTGGTGTATCCTCTCTACTCCTTGGGTCAGGACAGGTGGAATGCAGCCCAGCTAATTGTTTCTGCAGAGTAGAACTCACATTTCAAACAGAAGAGCACACTGAAGTGGAAGCTGGCAGGCTGCATTTATGAGCCAGCATATTGATTTCAAACCATCAGTGCTGAGATGTCCATTGCAGCTCACCACTTCTGCCTGCATTTTTGGGATTCCAGCTCCCAGTGCTAGGAATGCTTCTGCTAGTAGGCTCTCCCTTCTGGATAAGCCAGCACCCTGACACTGGCAGGCAGCAAGTCAGAATGCACAGGAGGAGGCTGCCTTTTGGCACATTGCATCATTAAACTGCAGAATTTGTTGCCAAGGGCATCGTGCCTGTCAGCGTAAGGGCACTGTGAAAAAGGATGGGACAAATTCCTGGAGGGGCAGGGGGCTGAGTCCATTTGTCATTAGTAAATGTAATTGCCTGAATGCAGGCTCCAACAGAGGAGCCCCAGGAGTGATTGCTGGAACCTGGGGACCATTCCAAGTAAGAGGAACTCAACACTTGCCCCGTTTCTTCCAGATTTTAGTCGGCACCCTTGGTCTGGCCTGCATGGGGCTGTTCCTGGGAGTGGTGTGGGCAGTTGTGTTGAGTACAGATGCTTCTGAGCTGGTGATGAAGGGAGAGAACATCCCATCCTCAAGAGCCCTGTGTCTTCCACTTGACCCAGTGCCCGCAGACTGTGACCTCTTCCAAGGGGCTGGCAGAGCCCCCAGAGGAGGTTTGGATGGGGAAGCCTCCCCAGACTCTCCACGGGTGGCCTTGAAAAGCTGGAGTAGATCATAGCCGATGTTGCGGCTATGTCTAAAGCCACATGTTTATGTGTTTTGACTGTGTTTGTAACAGTTGTTCCAGGAAAGAGACATTTTGGTAGACAACTCCTTGTTCATGGAGAGTGTTCTGGGGGCATAAGGGAAGTTACAAATCCAGAGATCGTTCCTGTGTGTGGCTCCTGGTTGGGCCAGTCCTTCCAGTGCAGAACCTGTATTTTCAGGCCATAGCATTTTGGAGAAATGGGGCTGGTTTGTAGACAACAGAATTCTGTTGAATGAATCGTCTTGCCAGCAGCCCCCCTTGTCCTACTGCAACACATGACAGTCAGTGGTGAGCAGAGCAAAAATACATTTGTATTTAAATGTATGCGTGTATCCTATTTTCTTCCAGTCCCTGCCAGCCTGTGTTTTGCAAGCCTCCGTGTCCAGCTGCTTCTGCACCCTACGTGGAAGAACACCAAGCCTTGGGACACAGCCAGGTAAGAGAACGCACCTGATGTTCAGAGAAAGGAGCTTAGCCTCTGCACACATGATCCAGATGTAGCTCTCACATAGGAGATGGGAAATCGCGTATCGTGTTTAGTATAGAACATGTTTGATCTAAGCATACCTTTTGGAATCCAGTGCAGAGCAAGCTTGGCGTTCCTGGGCAGCATTCAGCAGGTGCTAGAGGGAGGGAGAGGGTTTTTTTGTTGTTTTTTTTCTCTTGGATTACTTATCAGACCCTAACTGTCCTAAACGTGCTGTCGGAATGGTGGCCAAAGCAACCTGTGCAGGTCCAAGGTGCCAGTTAAATTTTGGGGAATGAAGGTGACATGATACCTGCTTGAGTGCCCTGCCCTCTGAGAGGGTCTGCTCTCTCAGACCTCTTAAAATCTTCTGGGTAATTTTCATTTCCAAGTCTGTTTTATTGATAAGGAAAAGGGATTTGGCAATGTACTGAGATGGCTGATTGCATATACAGAGCAGCATTATTATAAGACATGATAAAAGAAGTTACTTCTGTGATCTGGATGCAGCCTGCGTGCCTACTTATGGTGATTTTAAGGCAGCAGAGAACAGACGTTAGAAATCTGATGCTTTCAAGGGGATGGAAGCACACCTCTGAATTAAATGTTACCTAAAAATAGAACTCAAGAAAGCCCTGTCTAAACTGTACCTTGAGCTATTTTCTGGCTTCACATGTCTGGGTCTACCAGTCAGTTAGCATCCATTTCTGTTTCTCTTGCAGTGTAAGCTGCTGGAGAAAACCTTTTTAAAAGAGATTTTGAAAAGCAGGAGACCATATCTGCTGGCCTCATTACAGGAAGCGGCTGCGGCTCTGAGGGCAGGAACAGAACCTCTTTAGAGCCTTTGAAAGCATCAATATAAAGATCTGTATCTTGAAAAGTGGCCTTTTTATCAGCCATAATGTGAGCCAGATGAGTGGGAAAGCTTTGGGTATTAATAATAAATGAGCCTTTTCTAAGATTTCCAGAGTGTGCAGTCTCTGTAGCCAGAGTTTTCATCTGGCTGTTTTGCATCCTTGCATTGATTTTGCAATGGTACAGAAATCTGACGCTCGGTGCAGCGTGGCTGGGGAGCAAGACACCGTGTGATGCCTGCAGATGTCAAAAGGGGACATCTCCAAATCTTTGTAACAATTCCTCAGTTCAGGAATTCAAAAAAGCAATTTTTGCGTATTTTGATGGTGTGGGAAAAGAAAGAACTTGAATGGGTAAATGATTTTACAGTGTTATACAGTTTTCCTGGGCACTCTGCTTCTTGCTGAAGCAACTTGCCCTGGGCTTGTTGCAGGAACAGGCACGTTCAGTTCCTGTATATGAACCACAGGGACACAGATGGACCCTTTCTTTCGTCCAGTCTGCTTTTCATAGGTTATGCATCCCATGAGAGCCAAAATGAGAGTAAAACAAAACAAGCAAGCAGTTAATTCATTTTGGAGGCATTTCTCTCCCTCTCTGAATAGAGCTGCCTTGTTCAGGTGATCTCCCTTCCTCATTATTTCATCCTGGTCTTTACCTTCTGTCATTTATTTGCTTTCGTAGGAGCCAATGCCTTGGGCAAAGGCAAGGGAATTGCTTTTCTCTGGATTACTGAGCTGAATTCTGCACTGATTGTGCTTGTCATTTTTATACTCACCCTGAACTTAGAGAACTTTGTCACTCCATGCACACAGCCCTTGCCACTGACCTGCCACCACCCACTCGTGCTGCCGTATCTCTGCCCAAGGGAGCTCTTCCACCGTGAGCAACGGCATCATTAAAGTTCACGAGTGGTGAAGCTTTGATTCCTTCCTGTGTTTTTCAGGTCCTGGAGGATCCAGTTGGTGATCCATTAACTAATGACACCTTCTGGGCAGCGTGGCTGCTCTTTGAATTCTCAGCTGGGGGACGACTGTGATCTGCCTACAGAAACACCTGACCTGGTCTGCGCTTTCCCAGGAAACACCTTGTCCTTTCCTGTTTCGATTTGTTTTGTTTTTTTTTTTTTTAATGAAAGAGGGGTTTTGACATGGAGATGAATAGAAAGAGGGAGGTAGAAGGGTGGGGCTTTTTCTAGTGGTTACAAAGTTCCATTTAGTTACAGTTACATTAAGAATTCCAAAGGTGCCTTGTGGATTGCAGGTTGTTACTGGAGAACCCTGAAGCTGCACTGTAGATGCTAAAAATGTCAAGTTACTGGTTCTATGACAGTTACGTATTTCTCCCCATAGCACTGCTCCGATCGGGGCCCTTCATTACATCATGAAGGTAGATGAAGTTCCTGTATTCAAAAAGAGTGAAATTTAGTTCCATTGCCTAGCAGGGGTTACTGAATAACTTTTCTTCAGACCTGGAAAACAAGGTCTCAGCTAAGTGCTGGTAAAATATTGTTTCTCATCCCTGCGTTCCTGTTGGACTTCTGGTTGTACATTCTGGAGTGTTCCATACTCCATAGAGTCACAAATGATACAAACTGGAGCATGGCAGCTTTTCAGTGCTAAAGACAATGTTCTTGCCAGACTAGGGGAGGGCAATTCCAGTGTGGTTGGGCTTTAATACTGCCCATGTCTCAGATTGCCTGGGAAAGCAGGTTGAATGGAGGAGGCGGGAGCTGCTTGAACCCTCTTGATCTGTGTTCAGCCCCCGGATTTGGACAGACTGGAGGTATTAAGGCAATCATGTGGCCTGTAGCAGCCTGATGGGCCACAAGCATGTCCTGCTCAGCCAAGCACTCTGCACTGCAGCATGAGTTGCGCAGACCCAGTTTCCTACCCACACCAGTACGCATGGGGCTGGCACTGGGTCTGGGGAAAGCTGCTTCCCTGCAGCTCCTTTGGCCCAGCCTGTGGCGCCTCCATCTCATGCTGCTCACAGCTCAGCAGCCCCTTCTCCTCTTTCTCCTGGGGACTAAAATGCAGAATTGTGGATGAGCCTTAGGGAACAAGGGAGCGAAGCAGAGCCTTGGTGCAGGTTTATAACTGACACGGGTCAGCGTGCTGGGTCACCTCCCCAAGCATCACTGCTGGGTTTGTGTTGCAGAAGGGGCAATCCCTGCCGATACACGGAGACAACTCCTGTGCCTTTTGTGACACCGTTAGCAAATAAAGGTTATGAACATCTCTTTTGCAGGGTCGATTTTTCACGGTAAGGGTGTGAAGTGATTATTCCACACGGTGTGCAGAACCGCAGCGCCCGCTGCCCCGGGTGTGTCTGTGGAGACCCTGCTGTCCCCTGGGGCGCCCTTTTCTTATCGCTGGGGGTTCTGTGTTTGGGACTCTGGCGCGGTGAGGGGCGGCGCGTGCACTGACGCCTCTGTTCCCACCCGGCAACGGGGCCGGGGGCGCTGCCACAGCGCCCTGCGGGACGCGCGCGCCGCTGCCCCCTCCGCCGCGCGCCCTCCCCATTGGCCGCTGCTGCACCGCGCGCTCTCCCCGCCGCCTCCCCATTGGCCGCTGCTGCGCCGCGCGCTCTCCCCGCCGCCTCCCCATTGGCCGCTGCGGCGCCGCGCCGGTAGCAACAGCGGTAAATATACCCTCCTGCGCGCTGATTGGCTGCCGCCTCCCGCCGCGGGAGCAACGCGAGGGGCGGGGGCGGGCGCGAGCGCGAGGCGGTTCCTGAGGGAGCGCGCGGTGATAGCGGCGGCGGCGGCGGCTCCTGAGGGGCTCGGCGGGGCTGGAGCCGCCTCAGCCCGGAATCCCTGTCCCTGTGGCGGTGTGAAACGGCAGCAGAGCGAAGATGCGTGTAAGAGATCCCCGTGAGGTACCTCTGTTGCCCCCGGTGACCTGGCCCTCACCGCGGGGCAGAGGAATGAGGAGCAAGGAGACCTCTTCTCCTTTCCTCGCACATATTCAGTGCTGTTCTCTGTCAGGGAAGATGATAAAGGTTAGATTAACACCACTGCACCTGCACAGAAATGAAATTTATAGCCTTGTGGCTGCACAAGGGCAGGTTGGGATTGGGTATGAGGATAAATTTCACCAAAAGGTTGTCAGTCACTTGGCTGAGGCTCCCAGGGAGGTGGTGGAATCTCCTTGGAGGGGTTTAAAGACCAAAGACCAGGTGCTCGGGAGCGGTTCAGTAGTAAACAGGGACGGTTAGACTGGGTGATCCCAAGAGTCTTTTCCGCCAGAACAATTCTGATTCTATGAAATTTAAGGTACCTGTCATTCAAAATTAGACAGATTGTTTCCTAAAATAGCCCATGCGAGAGAATGCAGGTATCTGTGTTTGGGGATAGTTGACCTTTGTTATACCCTCTTAGCAAAACCAGGGTCTTAAGGCCTTGTAAGATTTTAAATAGTTCAAGAACGTGGTTGTTTTGACTTTTTAATTAAAAAGAAGAGGCTCAATTCACCATAATTCTTAAGAGCTGTTGGGACTACAAGACTGATTTCCAAACCTACATCTGAAAAAGGCTTTGCAGCCAAAGCAGAACTAAACCTTTTCCTCTTATACTTCATATAATGAATTTCATTTCCACATTTGGCACAGTTGTTCTCTAGAGGACAATTGAATTTCTAGGTCATTCCCCAGATGAAATAACTTATTACTTTTCTGGAAATTTATGTTAGATGATTCAAAGCTTGATATGTAAAATCCAGTAAATCTCTTTAAGAGGTATAAAGTCAAGTGGTGGAAGTACGGTATATTCTGGCCCACTGGCATCTTTGCCCCATGCCACCTGGATATTGGATCTGCACAAAACGTGTCTGAGGAGCTAATTGCATTTGGACAAGAATTGGCAGATTATGCCTACAGATGATCTCACAGAACTTGACCGCAGTGAGGTCCAGGTACCTGAGCAGGGGTCAGAGTTGGCTGTTGCTTCCCAGTCCCTGAGCTAGGACAGATGGGATGCACAGCAATGGAGGAGAGGAAGAGATGAGCAGATCTCCGCTGAATGCTGGTAGTGCTTAGCATTGGCCTTCCCTGCCTGTGCTGCAGAGTGGAGTCAGCCTTTGAAGGACATTAGTGGAGTTCTGTACACTGTATTCACCTGGGGCTAGCATTGTTCAGTTTGTGTCTTGCCTTGTTCTCGTTTCCTAGATGAGATTTGCATCCCTGCCATGTTCTGGTTTCCCTGTCCTACCATACGTAGCAAGCTCCGGATGCATTCATGTGTTTTTTCCTTGGAGCTGTATTTAGCAGCACCCTGAGCACATGGCTGACCTGCCCTGAGCTGAACATGCTGTACCTGCTGTTGTCATTCCTCCTCCTCAACATGGCATGGCCTAGGAAAGGAAGGGGCTTGCCCTAGTTAGGAAAAACAAACTCATTTTTATCCTAAAATGCATACGAGGGCCCAAAGAACAGCACTTAATGTTTGTTCAGGGCTCACAAAAAGGGGTTGAAAATCTGGGAGTACTTTCAGAAGTTCTATTACTCAGCTGTCCCTGAGGTGAGGAGGACAATTTCCCAAAAGGCAGCATCTGTATTTTCCAGTCCTGCTGCTATAGGCAGCTTTCCTCTTGGCAACCCAGCAGCCATGTGCAAGCCTGGTAAGGTCAAGGACTGAGCTGTTGCCTGTCAATAGTTTTGAGTTAGAAGTGCGGTACAGAAGGGACCGTATGGAAGGACCTGCACAGCAGCTGCCAGATAAAAACTGCTCCAAACTAATGCACTCCAGGGCTGGAGAGGATTAATGACAGGAGAAGCATCTTCCCCTGCTTTCTGTCCCACTGACAGTTCCTGCAGGCTATCACAGTTACTGAAGGGACGCAGTGAGGCTCGCCTGGGAAAAACGTCAGTATTTTCAGGCAGTCTCTTGTTCTGGACGCCTGGCTCCGCTTGCTTGGGGCCTCACTTTCAGAGGAAGTGAGTGCTTACAGAGAGGCTCAAGTAGGGCACCCAGAATAAGAGGCCACTTTTGACAATGTTGGCAAAGGCATTTTGTTTTATCTCTGTGCTTCATTAGTCTTACCCCCAGAGTCTTTCATGTTATGTTCTACAAGGAAAGGTCATTGTTGCAAATCAGTCATTTTCAGTGGGATATAATCCAGTTCTAAATCAAACTAATCCACTTTGGTGAAGTTTGAAGAGCAGTAAAAATTCATTTGTTAAGACAGATCTGGGCTTTTTTTTTTTTTAGATGTGGCTGCTGCTGAGTTCTTGATGGTGCATGCCCAGCATGAGGTGGCTTCAGGGTGGTTCCAGAAATGCTGGATATCAAAATTCTATGCTCAGCAGATCTGGAAAAACCCTGGGATTTAGTAGGATTGGGGTTTTCTTGTTAATTTTTTTTTTTTTTTTTTTTACTTTCAGTATTTACATAACACAGATTGGGGTGTTTTCCTCTTAGGTATAGAGCATTATTTCAGTATGGTGCTCGGTGACAGCTGCTGCTAAGCAGGCTTTTTCATGTTTTCCTGTTCGTGCTTGTCAATTCTGGTTACTTTCCTTTGATTACATCAACAATAAACCCCTGTCCTTGTATCTGTACAGGACTAGTAAACAGTGTGGTCTCAAGCGGCTCTTGAAGAGTTAAAGTTGCTTTCAGTTAGCTACTCTGTTCCTGCACAGGGAGCATGCTTGGAGCTCCAGTGCATAGCCCTGAATCATTCTGGCAAGTACAAACACTGCCATCATCTTCTATTCAGACGTAGCGCTTTTCCTTCCCTGGGCTCTGAAATGAGCAAGCGCCTGAAAGTAGCACATTTTGCCAGAGAGTTCTCAGGATTTATGTTCGTGGCTGCATGGGATTTTGAACATGCAAAACATTACTGTGTGTGAATGCAGAGTGGTATTACTGTGCTGCAGTGATCTCCAGTGCGTGTCAATATGCAGGACTAACCTGTCCCATGAGGGAGCGAGTGCCTAGCAGCTTTTGCACAAATCACTGCCCTTTTGTTTCAAGGATCCTCCCGTCGTGGTGAATAGATACCCACAGATACTTTACCACAGTCACGGCATGAAACCTGCTGCTGCTGAGCAGCACTCGGGCAGTGTCATCTCTCTCCCTTCATTCTGGTTTTTACCTTTGACTTATGAGGGAGGTTCTGTGAGAATGATTCAGGATTAATACAGAATTGAAATATGACAAATAGTAGAATATTTTCACACACACTGTGACAGCCTCAGGGGTTCTGTTGCTCGTTAAACTGTGGCGTATAGTTTTGCTAGAAATATATCATTGAAATTATAGTCCCTTGTGGTTTGGGAAAGAATCATCACACTGCAGCTACACCCACTCCTATCTTGTGCTAGGATCTTGGTGGTGGTTATAACACCTTTCCTCCCTGATGCGCACTTATCTTGCTTTACTGGGGGGATGTGCTGCCAGCATTCTAACAATAACAATTACAGATAGTCCTGAGCCTCTGAAACAATCTGTCTGCACAGCGCTATCCAAACATCATGCCCCATGCAAGCACTGGTCAGTATTTCCAACATCAGATGCCCACAAACTCTCCATCACTATTCCCTCTTTCTCTACTGTACGCATCTCCACTTCCTTTGCTGTGACGGAGAAGCTGGTTAACCACCCTCATCACTGGTCGTTGCTTATGTTCTCACTCTGGTTTTCGGTGTTTTGTCCCCAAGACTTTTATCAATTTGCAGTTCCCTAAATAAGATGGTTTGCTCCAGGGATGAGGAGGATGTTAGTGGCAGGAACTTCACAATACCAGTGTTTTTGTTCTGTGAGTTGCATGGAGAGTGCTGCAAAAGGTGTCTGCTCCCTCACCACTCCAAAACAGCCCAAGGGGAGGCTTTCCATCCTGGGGCAAGGATGGAATGGCATAACATAGTTTCCTTGCCATGTTTCCTTTTCACCAGTGTACCTGGAATTCCTCAGCTAAACCTCAGCACCGGAAAGATGCCTTCTGAGGCGGTGTCCCCAGTGCCCCTGTATGGAGTCAAGCAGTGAACTGGAGCAGCATTTCAGCAGGGAGCTATTTGTGGAACACCAGCACTGTCCAATAATCAGATATGTCCGTGGAGCAGAGCCCACTGCCTTAGGTCATGGTGCAATTTTCAGTACCTTAAGTTTCTCCAGCTACAGATTCTTGCTGGGTGTGGTCCCTGTGCCAACAACTCTCAATCCTGCCTCATGAGAACAGCATTCCTGAGCTCCTGCCCATGCATTGCTGGGAATCATGGAGCTCTGCAACATCCTGTATGATGCCTGGCATCTGTGCTTGGCAGAGTTAGGCAGTAGTTTGCACCCCAGGCAGCGCTCCAGTAAAAGGGTTGCTGATATTTCCATTTCCTTTCCGTTTTTATTTTTAAGACACTTTTAACTCAGCTTATAAATATTGTAGCAGATTGAAACTCTAATTTGTTTTTTTTTCTACCTCTGTAGATCCGTGGAGCCACCATTATGGCTGAAGACCTGGACTTCTGGGCACTGCATACACAGGAGAAAGGAGGTACTCTCACACAACACCCGTGTGTGCGAGATGCAGTCTCTTCCTTTTCCTTAGGTTATTGTCAGATTGTCAAAATATTGCATACAAAGTTGCCTTATTTTAGCACTTTTCCTTGCAACTGTTTAGAGATGTTTCAGATTTTAGAGCAATGAGGTGGTATACCACCTCCTGGATTCAAAGTTAAGAAGGTGCTTTACATACTTTACACTGAGAAATAGCCATTATACAGAAGCTTCAACTAAAACCACCCCAAAGCTTATAATGAGAATGCTTTTATACGTGTGTGGATAGATCCACAAATATTTGGCAGATTGATGCAGATTGTCTGGTTCAGTGGGTGAATAACTGTTTTTAAAAATACTGCATAATCTGTTTCCCTTGGGAGTCTGAAACTGCTGTACGAGATTAGAAAGCTTTTGGTAGACTCAAAATTTTGGGAATT
Source organism: Tapera naevia (assembly GCA_033556795.1). Taxonomy (NCBI): domain Eukaryota; kingdom Metazoa; phylum Chordata; class Aves; order Cuculiformes; family Neomorphidae; genus Tapera; species Tapera naevia. The sequence goes on along the minus strand of JAUMJJ010000026.1, from coordinate 1,878,697 downwards.
GTTGGAACCCTTTGCAGACTGACAAATCTCTGCTAAGGAATTCCAACAGTGAGTTTCCAAACCAGAGAAGTGCACTGGCCATTCTGGATTGGCCCATCCCTCACTATTCTTGCATAAGTCTTAGACACATTGAAATCTATATTTTTACATTGAATACCTTTTCAAGAATGTGTTTCTGCTGTCCATCGATAAAACATTATGTATAGATAAAATCTATACAAGTTTTGCATTAATGATGTTAAATAATTATGCTGAGACTTGGGATCGGTTTTGCTAAGGTTTTATGTCACTGCCTTCTCTTGGAAACAGTGAAAATCAAATCCTGTTAGGAGGAAGGCACCATGCAGTTTGCTGATCCGTACATACCACTGTGTGCCTCTCAGTGCTGCAGAGAGCCCTTTCCTGAATGTTCTGGCAATCAGCTTAAATCTCGCTATGTGTAATTTTTATCTTTCATGCTTTACTACATATAATTGTAATTTCTTCTTATTTGTCGTAATATTTGGTTGTATCATTTTAAAATATCAGCAATCTTCACCTGGTCCCTTTCAAAACTAGCTGTTTGTTTGAAATGGCATCAAGGCTGAGAACACAGGGCCAGCAGTGTTAGAGTTAAGGCTGACACCGTGCACTGGGTTTACTCAATGGTGACAGCAGGAGAGGACTGGGGATAATGGAGACCCCTGTCCCCTGATCTGAGGGTAAGCGGGTAAGGCTGTGCGGGGAGCGAGGCTTTTTCTGGAGCGAACAGCAGGAGTGAGTGCCGAGTGCGGGTTCGACAGAGCTGAGCTCTGCTCCGCTGGCAGTAGCAGGGGCAGCATTTCGGTGGTTTTTGTGTAAGGCCGCTCTGCGGCTGCGGAGGAGCTGGGCTATTGCCAACTAAATACCCAGACAAATGGAAAGGAGTCGAAGCTCTTGGAGAAGGCGGCAGGATGGGCCCGGGCCCGCTGCCTGTGGGACGGGACGGGACGGACAGAGGGCTGCGCGCTGCGGCCGCGCCCGCCCCGCGGTGCCGCGCACCCACCTCCACCTTTGCAGCAGAGAATGCAGCACCGGCCGCGCGCATGCGCCGCGCGCCGCGCCCGCCGCGGCTATTTATAGCAAGTGACGTCACCTAGAAATAGAGCGCGGGGGAGCGGCGCCCCCGCCCCGGCCCTGCGGTCCTCGCGGCTCCGCCCCCTCGTTGCCTTCCCAGCGCGCAGGCGCCGCGGCCGCAGCAGCGCGGGGCTCCGAGCCGGGCGCAGCACGCACAGCGCTGCCCGCCCTGCGAGCGCCCGCCGCACCGCGCTGAGCTCAGCGGCGCGAGCCGAGCCCGAGCGGGGCTGAGCGAGCCGTGCGAGGCGGCGGCGCTCTGGTTCCCGCCTCACGCGCACCCCCACCCCGCTTTCCTCCGTCTGAGAGGGGCGCCGAGAGCCCAGCCCAGCCACCACCACGGACGCGGCCATGGGGGACCGGGAGCAGCTGCTGCAGCGCGCCCGCCTGGCCGAGCAGGCGGAGAGATACGACGACATGGCCTCGGCCATGAAATCGGTGAGCGGGGCTGGGTCGCACCCGGCGGGGCGGGCGGGAGGGAGGGCAGGGCGGGCTTCGCCCCTGCTGGGGCCGAGGGAGGCGGGCGGTGCCCGAGGCGCCCGCCCCGAGCTGCGCACGCGGGGCCGCTGTCCTGCGGGTCCTCTCCCCCACGAGCCGGTCTTGCCGCGCTCCCGCCGCCCTGCCCCGGGGCGTGGCGCTGGCCCCGCCAATCGGCCGCGCGGGGCTCCCTGCCCGCGCCGCTTGGACGGAGCCGACCCCGTGCCCCGCCCCGGGGCGGCTCCGGCCGCGGCGGGACCCGCTGGGGCACGGCAGACCCTGCCTCTTCCAGACGCTTCTTGAGCGGCGGCCTCGCCGCTGGGTGCTGGGGTGCTGTGCGGCTGCGAAACCCGCCTGGCACAGAGGGCGTCTCCCAAGCCTTAACGGTGCCTCTTTGACTCTTCCTCGTAGCGTAGCAAATCCCCAGTGCGTTCCCTACCCTGTTGAACACTGACATGTGCTTAAACACTAAGCGGCCGTTGCAGCTCGGCTCCTTTCAAATCACTTGTGCTGAACTGTCTGTACTGGTGCATAATAAAATCGCAAAATGATCAAACTTAATATGTCTACTTCTTTTCTTAAAAACAGCACATTCGTGTGATCTGGATTTTAAGGGTAATGCTGAAGCCAGTGCGTGCTTAGCGGTGTCTTTGCTGTATCTGATCGCAGCTTGCTCTTGCTGATCTGTCCTTTGTGAACACCGAAGGCCCCAAGAGGAGTCGTTTCCCTTGCGAGTACTGCTGTTTACAGACTCTTGATGAATTTGGTTTGAAAGAGCAGCTTCAAGTTGGAAGTCACGTTTTTGTTGTAAGAACCAATCCGTTTAGTCTGGTTCAGAGGGTGTGATGTACACTGCATCCCTTAAAGGAGGGCAGTAAAATAGACTCATTTATTGACTTAAACTGTTGTGTCATTACAACCAATCCAGTTCTAAAGCAGCAGTACTTCTGAGTATCTCAACATCAGAGGCACTAGACATTACAATAAGCTGTATTGCTAGAATTCTCAACACATATAATGTAGGAGTAACAGCTCTGTTAATCTCTCGAATCTTTCAGTTGGTAGTTTTAAAAGATGATGCGGAGGAACCACTAAACCCCCCCTGCTGCTCTCGAAGACTGTATGTCTAGCTGTATTTAGGAGATAGCTTTTTATCTTCCCAGATACCACTGAGCTTGAGTGTGTTCTGGCTATCTGGACGTATGTGAAACAAACAGCATCCGGTTGCTGTGCTCCAGGAAATAGGTAAATAAAGTACACACCACTAGTGCATATGCCCTGCTGTCTTTTTAAACTGTACCAATTGCTATGCAATTTTTGTTCATCTTGAGTCGAAAATTCTCATCTGTAATGCTCCTTCTGCGCTCAGAGAACTTGTATAATGATGAGCTTCTGTAATTGGGAGCTTGAGAACACTTTGCAAGGGAACTGAGTCTTGAGCGTTTATGAAACATTACTTCAAAGATACAAAAAGTAAAGCTGAATTTAAGAGGCCAGTTTCCTTTTTCAGATCTGCTTGTATCCTGTTGCACACCTGTCGTATAGTGTCTGTTGGTTACACGGCGTGCAGAGGTGCGCACTCCGCCATGACAATTTCCAGAATGCTCTGCAGTGTTTGAAGTTGAGTTTGTAGGTGTGAGCATAAGCTCCCATGACATGTTGTGTGGGCTGTCTGTTCTCACATAAGTAATTTATGTCAGTAATTGTAAATAAGAGCCATTAAGAGAACTTTTTATCCATGTAAAATAATACTCAAATAATCGTATTGATCCTTGTTCCTAAAACATGAAGTAACAAAGACTATTTTAGTGAAAGCATGTTTGTCTGATTTTTTTGAGACTGCCACTCAAGGAAGAAAAAGTTTGACAGGACAGGCATTTCATCTGTCAGGATAAAGCTGGAGAAACACTGGTTTTTCAGTCCTATCAGTTCTTTCTTCCAAAGAAAAGCCAGGTGAATTAGCAGCTGCAGCTTGAATAAGGAAACTGCTGCTCAATAATACTTTTTTTGTTGCTGTTAGACTGCTTTTTCTTGGAAGAATTCTAGTATTTTGGTTTATAATGTGTAGACAGGAGAGGAAAATTAAACTTTCACATAGCTTGCTGTTATAGGTTAATTAGTTTACTTTTTTTCCTAGCCAAAATTATTATAACAATATACCATGGTGTGTAAATGTGCCTGCACTACGTGGCATTCTTCCGAGGGGTGTGGCGTTCTCGCTGCATTAGATGCTGCTCCAGGGTTCCAGCTGTGATCAGCCCTACACGGTAGGTGAAGGACTTCACACACTGGGGCAAGATATGCTTTTAGTGTAAGCCTTGGAGGCTCTCACTTGACTGAATGGATCCTCCAGCAACTAGAGAGTGAAGCATTGAGTACGTTTGGGTTTAGATCATTCCAGAAAGAGTTCAACGTTTTATCCGTATAAACTCTCAGCATTTCAGACAGGTTTACTCCTGATGTGTAGTGCTCAGCACCTCTGTTAGTTTCTGCTGGTTTTCTAGTGTAGCTGTGTAGTGAGTAGAGCCACTTATACTCACAGTTGGTGAGATGAATCCCAGTTATGCGAGATGTACAATTTTAAAATTAGTCGTGTGTGGAATACTACTCAGCAGGAAATAATGTAATGATCTAAAGTTTTTTAAGCAAAATAGCTTGAGGTTCTGGCTTATTTTGTAGGGTTTATGTGTGTATATAAATAGACTTGATAGTTTGGGGTGGTCTGTATTTTTATTACTGTGTCACTGAGTTCTTCCCATCATAGCCTGGGTTTGGGTTAATGAAGTGCGTGTGTAGGAGGGGGGAGTGAGATGCTTTTAAAGTAAATAGTTCCCTCCCCTGCTTCCTTAGTGTGGTTTTGTACAGTAAACCTCACACTGAAACCACTTGGTGCAAGAAACTGCTCTGGTTTAAATTCATTAGTCTGGTTCAAAAATTACAGACTGTCTTTGCATCAGGTGAATTTTAATAATGAAATCTGACTTTCTGCTGGGTCAGATACAGTCATTTCTGCAGAAACTTGCTAAGAACTGTCTCTTGCTGCGACTGCCATGCCCTGGCTGACAGGAGAGCTATAATCACGTACGTTCCCTTGGCCCGGGGCATGTTCTGCTGGGCAATTCATGTATCACAGATCTGCTCTCAGCTGTGGAACCTTCACTTGGGCGTTTCCCATGTGAAAGTCTCTGAGCTTGGTAGGGATCACACACATGGAAGTTTAGTCATGTGTAGTCAGGAATTCCAGGGTTATAGTCAAGATTTCTTCTATATATGCCCTTTTTTCTTTGTAAACTCTGAAAGAACTTTGTGGGCAAAAAGCAGAGTAGGAGATGGGTCTAAGTATTACAGAAATTAATGATTTAGACTGTGTTCTCATTACCACAAGCAGACTGTTAGTCTGAACAAACACTGCTGGCACATCCTGGCTGTGTGTTCCACTGCATCTTCTGGCTCAGGACTGAAAATACCCCAGGCTGAGATGTGTTTGCATAAGGGAAGTAACAGACTAACATCTGAGTAAGGACATACTGCTTTGAAGTCATAGTGCAAATGGCTTTTCATCTTTTAAATGCTTCCATTTTTCCTAACAGCTGTTACAACAAAGTGTGTCTGTGTCCAAAACGTAAAGGTAAATAAACTATTGCAGTGTGAGATCTCTCCCGTTATGGAAAGGCTATAGGTAGAATGGAAGGTAGGAAGAAGTAAGTTTCCTTCAGCATTTCAGGTTTTCTGTTCTCTGCATCATCCCCATCTGTTTTTATCTCTTTGTTAAGGTATCAGAAGTACATAAAACAGTACATGGCTCTGAAAGGCTCACGTGCTTTCCTTTGAGCCTTTTTTCTTGTAGTGGAGCTGCCACACCAGGGAGGTAGATGGGATTTTTAGATACATGTTTGTAAAGTAGTGGCACTTTTTAGCCAGGAGGGGGAATAATTTGCCATTTCCCTCTCAGAAATCACCAGCTTCAAAATGAGAAGGAAGTAGTTGAGGCCTAATGAAATAAAAATTAGGGGGAGGAAAATGAGACTGACATCCTGAGGCGCATTTAAAGGTGACACTAGGAGGGAATGAGCTTCACCCCAAGCGCTGGAAACTTCTGCCACAGCAGAATAACTAGTGGGAAACTGCCGATGTGTTACGCTGAGTTCTTGCACTGCACATTGGATGCTGCTTTCTTTGAGAGTGGTTATCAGTTTCTAGATGAACAGGATATGCCAGGAGATATAAATTGTGCCCAGTAATGGCATGTCAGTGAGATTTTAACCGTATGTTATCTGGAAAAGTGGTTTGCTTTGTGGCTCAAGGCTTGTGGCTCTGGTGTGTTGTGTCTGTTGTGGCAGCTGCTCACACGGGACTTCTTTGAGCGGTTGGCAATGACCGGGAAAACCTAAAAACTTTATTATTGCATTGCAAGATCTAATTCCTTTGATAAAAATCTCATTTTGATAATTTTAAAAACAGGTGAGATATGAACGTCCTATGTTTCTCTAACTGGGAATGTAGAAAATTTAAAGAAAAAAGGGGGAAAAAAGCTTCTTTCAGACCTTTCTCAGTAATCTTGTGGTCTGCAGTGTGCTGACATGTTCTGAAACTCATTGTACTTTATGCTGGCTATGTATAGCTTTACTGTGGAGTAAATGCTTTGCCCTCTGCTGGGGCCTGTGTTTGGAAGGGCAGTGTGTTGGACAAAGGGGTGTGCAGTTGATTAATATTATTTCTACTCTCCTCCAGAAATTCACAGCTCAGGAGGTTTTTTTAATCTGTCACTAATCGCTTATAAAACATTTCCGAAAGCCAGAGTTGGCAAAGCAGATTTTTATTTCTATTTTTATGTAGTTGCAAACACTGTATTCACTACCAAAACCCAGTTGTTCTGAGATGGCCCTGAGCTGATGGTGGTTGCTGGTGTGATAGAACTCAGTCGTGTATTAACAGAACTTGTAAAGATAATGAAGACAGGTGGAGAACAAAAAGATTTATTTGTGTGGTTAAATGATGTTTAAGTTTTGGGAAAACCTTACTGACTCTTTTAGATCAACCACCGTGCTTGAGAACTTGCAGTGCTCTTTTGAATGAAGTCCTCCAGCATTCCATGCAGGAGTAGCCAAGTGGTCTTGTCTTTCGTGGATTTCTTTATTTCAGTTTTGTGAAATCAGGTGCTGTCCTGATAGAACATCGGGAACAGAAAGCTCTTAGCTGAGCCTTTGCATCTTGAGAGAGTTAATATCCTTACTAAAGACGGTGATGCAGGTGGGTCATGGGAGGGATTGCTGGGAGTATGTTGAACAGAACCTGTATAGAAGCTGATGAAGATGTCATTAGAGCTGTCATTTCACCCTCTGCAGGTTGTCTGGAATTGCACTAGGCCAGGCAGAGCAGTGTCTTCTGGGAGTTTGGGGTTCTGAGCTGTGGGAAGAGGCATTTCAGAGATAAAACAACTTAGAATATTTTAAGAATAAAATCTAAATTTGAAAGTAAGCTCTCTCTTACTGTAGCAGAATTCATGCAAATTATTTTCTAGGCTCTGGAAGATGCACATTTATTGGATGGTTCTCTGGCTGCATCAGCAGTCTCAGAATAGTCTAAATGTTGGTAACTGAATTATCTGTAGTATGTAAGCACTTAATTGCAAAAACTCTGATGCCTGACAATCAGTGTAAATATGCACATTTAAAAAGAAATAGTTAATGATTTTAGCAGTGTCTGAGCAAGTACAAGTTTCACACCAAAATACGTATCCTTGGAATTCTAGTGACTTCTTCTTATACAGTTAATGATTAAAGTAGTAGAGCTATATTTTTCATCCTAATTCTTGTGAGTTTTAGTTTCACGTTTGTAAATGTGCAAAAGTAGAACGACTTCAAGTGACTTCGGCTTGGTTTCCTGTTCTATTTCTCTGCTCACGCCCTATCGCTGAAATTTATCTGCAGCCACCAGTAAGCAGAAATCAGGATCATTCTTGTACTACATTGTGTAATTGCTTGCTAAGTGACTGAAAAGATACTATGAAACGCTAATTCCATTTGTACTGTGCAGAGCTTAATGATAATGAATGCAGCGCTTCGGTCTCTGCTGTCGAGTGAAAGCAAGCAGCAGGGAAAAGAAAAGCAAGAGCTACGCCAGTTCCCAGTGTCTGTGCTGTGTTCCAGATTCACAAAGCTGGTATTCTAGGTACATTTAAGTTCATTGCTAGTGTGTAGTCTGCCTAATTATAGCAAAGACATCCTGAAAAAAAACGGAGCCTTGCTTCTGTGAACACTTCTTCGTTACACAAGCCTGACTCACTTTTATTCAGTGAATGTGCTTTGCAGCAGTTTCTAAATACTCGTTCTGCTACAACAGAGTGGTGGGGTTTTCACTCTTCTAAATCTTGACTGCAGAAACCCTTTAAAACTTTTCAGTGTTTCAAATTGACTCCTTTCTAGAAGGAGTTTGGGGATGTAGAAGGAGTGAAGCTTTCACTTTGTGATGGAAGTGTTGAAGAAGGCTTGCATGCTTTTCCCTAAGTCAAACTCTTTAAATTTGATCTTTGTTTGTATTTTCAGGTAACTGAGCTGAATGAGCCTCTCTCAAATGAGGATAGAAACCTCCTGTCTGTGGCCTACAAGAATGTAGTTGGAGCTAGAAGGTCCTCCTGGCGTGTCATCAGCAGCATAGAGCAGAAGACTATGGCAGATGGGAACGAGAAGAAGCTGGAGAAGGTTAAAGCCTATAGGGAGAAGATAGAAAAGGAGCTCGAAACAGTCTGCAACGATGTTTTGGCTCTCCTAGATAAATACTTGATCAAGAACTGCAATGACTTCCAGTATGAGAGCAAGGTCTTCTATCTGAAAATGAAAGGTGATTACTACCGCTACCTGGCAGAAGTTGCTGCTGGTGAGAAGAAGAACAGTGTTGTGGAAGCGTCAGAAGCTGCCTACAAAGAGGCATTTGAAATCAGCAAAGAGCACATGCAGCCCACTCACCCCATTAGGCTTGGGTTGGCACTCAACTTCTCAGTGTTCTACTATGAAATCCAGAATGCTCCTGAGCAGGCCTGCCTTTTAGCCAAACAAGCCTTTGATGATGCCATAGCAGAGCTGGACACACTAAACGAGGATTCCTACAAGGACTCCACTCTCATCATGCAGCTACTTCGAGATAACCTCACTCTTTGGACGAGTGACCAGCAAGATGAAGAAGCAGGAGAGGGCAATAATTAAAAAGCTTTCCTCCGATCCCTCTTTCATCCACTTCACCATCCCCATTGTCACCAATATTTCCTTGCCATAGTCACACTAAATATCTAGTGCTAAGCATATCGTATCGTACAGCTGTCCACATCTGCTGTCCACTTCATCGAGAAGCAGTTTCAGATGAGTCTTCATGGGCATCGGTGGATCAATTGGTTTATTGGCCCTCTTTATCTTAGTTGCACTTGAACAGTGCAGAAGGGCATATAGAACACGAGGCATTTTTAGTTTGCCTGTTGATTGGAAAATATGGGAAAGAATAATGGAAAGTGATTGAAGATAATTAGATTCCAGTTAATTTTTTTCCATTTGAGATGAGCTGACAGTTCTGTTGAGCAGTACATTTTGTGCATGCAAAGTCAAATAGGCACCCAGATTTTTTTCAGTCAATGGAAGCAGTTAAGCTGATGTGAAATGACAGCGCTGTTCATCAGTTTACAATGAACTGTTTGAAATGTGAGGTTTCAGTAGCAATTTATTTTTTTGCCTCTAACTTATGTGCAGTTTCTTTTCATGCAGTACATCTACCTAAGAGTTTTGATACTTGTAACCTTTTGCAGTTGTTTTGAAGAACCATGAATTTATTTTTTGTAAACTCTTTGGCTGTTTAGTTGTCTGTGTATTCTGACAACACTATGTCAATATTAGCCCATGTTAAGATGGATTACTGAGATGCCAGACTTCTAAATTAAATGTTTTGGAATTAAATGAATAAAATAAAGTGCTGCTTTGGGGACGTTACCTCTATGTAAGCTGTCCTGTCTTCTGTTCGGTGTGGTGATTGGTCACTGATGAGTTAAAACACATTTATGCAAGAGTTCAGTGAGAAGTTACCTCACCTGCTAAGCCAAACCAAAAAAATACAAGCATGCTGAAAAGAAGAAAACCAGACCCCCACCCCCAAAACAATCTATAACACACCCACAACCATTTAGAGGATGATGGCTCTCACCTGTGTTAAAGCAGAGTTGGCAAAGGTGCATTTAGTAATGTGCACTGTAGAGCAGTTGTAGTGCAGTTCTGCTTGGGAACTGGGAAGCTGTGAAGAACATCTCCTGTTACACCCACAAGGAGACCTGTGCTGGCCTCTGGCTGTGACCTCTGAGGCGCTGATTGCCAGATCACAGCTACGCAGGAAAGTACCAGTGACTTCATTTCATACTGACCTGCTTCAAACAGAAGCAGTGCTTGTTCTCAAATCTCTGTTCCAGCTGTTCTGAGTTGAGTACCCAGGTGGATGTTGGTTTGGAGTTGTCTCCCAGCAGGTACTGTTTGTGTACATCTGGTTCTGTAGGTAGTGCCGTGAGGGTTTGTTACAGGAAAGTCAGCCGTTGGCTGGTGCTGTCTCCAGGTGCCGCTGGCAGCTTCACCAGCTCACAGCTCTCCTATGTTTCCATTTATCTGCGTCTGTTCTGTGGTTTGTACAACCAATAGTAATGGTCTGAATACCTGTAACAATACATCTCATAATTTTAAAAAGCAGTGCACTGGTTGCTTTTAAGAATCTGGAGGGTTAGAATTTTTAGTGGTGGATTTGTGTGTATTTCTGTGTTCTGCTGGGTAACTGCTGTTAGTACATCAGTCAGGTTGGCAACAGTTGGGAGTAATGCAACATCAGAAACAGATGGAAGTACAGATCCTTGATGTGCTGTTGTGTAATCCTGGGGAGTGTGACCTCCTGAAGTGTGTGCTTAATATAAATTGCTACTGTCTGCCAGGGTCTGTTTTGGAAGTCATTTCTCTTATTTGCCCGTTTCATCTGGCAGTGTATAAGTCCCTGTGTTTCAGTGCCGCTTTTTTCAAGTGAGCCAGGTTGGTCAGGGAAGCCATGGCTGCTTTGTCCCTGGAGGTGTTCAAGGCCAGGTTTGGATGGGGCTTGGAGGCCCCATATCCAGTGGGAGGTGTCCCTGCCCATGGCAGAGAGGTTGGAAGAGGATGGGCTTTGAGGTCCCTTCCAGCCCAAACCATTTCATGATTCTGTGCTTAGATCTTGTTCTGAACAAACCCAAATACTTCAAGTTCCACATAGATGCAGGAAGTTTGATTTCTGGCTCTTCCTGGGTTCTGTGACGAATGAAGCCATGTTCCAAACACTGAAGCCAGGCCAGGGAGATTTTTAATTCGTGTCAGAAACAGCTTTCTGTTAGAAATAAAGCAAGCCAGGTCCCAGCTACCTCTGCCTGCCCTCGAGCCAGTGAGTGCTCTGGTGGCATCATTTTTTTCCCAAACTAGTCCCAGGTAACTGTTCCTCCATGTGGATGTTAACAGTTGCTGTTGTGCCTATAAAATCACCTGTCAGTATGGTTATTCAGGCTCCTCATGTGGTTTTTATGTCTCTGCAGTACGAAGATGACAGAGGTGTAAAACACTGCTGGAAATAGCCGCAGGAAGTAAGAGACCTTAGAATTTAAGGAAGTTTATCTCCTGCATGTGAAAGAGGAAGATTAAGCTCTGGGCTATTGTGGAAGACCTTCAGAAAAGAGCTGTTTCAGGTGAGAATGTTATGGGAGCAGGGAAGACAGAAAGGCTTAAGGAGAGTATGGTAAATTAAAAAAAAAGTTTCCATGAAAGCATATGCAAATGTCCAATGTGATCTTTTTTGGAGAGGTGTTTGGAAACCCAAGGGTGCATCAGGGCTGATAGAGCACTGTTGGTGTGCCAGCAGTGAGTACAGGCTTATGGAGGCAATCATTAACCAATCACTGCTCTGCAGTTACGTACCCTGTGTTAGTGTGGGATATTTTGACATTATTCGATAATGCGATCAGTTCTGCTTCAGAATTTGATCTGTGAATAGCTGAGCTCTTCCATGTCTGAAGAATTTTGTGGTTTAACAGTATGCCTGAGGGAGGACACAGCTCAAACCACTGTCCCTATGGCTCTCGCTGGCTTTGTGCCGGGAGCCTGGTGACACTGGCAGTGATTGTGTGTAAAACCTGTGGCGTAGAGAGCAGCATCCCTTTTTGAACATCTGAGGAATGGCCTTCATTCAGAGTTTCCTCAAGCAGAGGCTACTGGAAGGGGAGGGATCACAGTGCAGCACAGATTTCTTTCCCAAGCACGTAATGCACATGCTGTAAGGAAGCAGGAATTGCAGGGGCTTGGCAGGAACAGCCTTTGCCCAGGCTTTCCGGCGGCTGCTGTGTCCTCAGCACCACAAAAGCACATCTGACTCTGGCAGAGGGCAGGGATGGGGAGATGTCTGTGGTACAATAGTGCAGTGACTGAATAACCAGTTTCCCTGCTGAGGAAAATGAAGAATGTTCTCTCTGCAGTGAGAAACACGTTTGTCCCATGTTTACTTTGTTATAAATCACAGAAACCCCCAAATCTGAGGTGGCTGTTTTTATTGCAGTCCAATCCTCATTACGTCAATGAAACACAGCCCAGGAGAGGGTGAGGATCAGGGATGTCAGGACTTTAGAGCATCGCGGACAATAAGTGAATCTGTGGTGTGTGTTGTGGAGGTGCATGTGCCATGCCGAGATGATCCAGCTCGGCTGGGGACCATCTGTGGTGGCTTCCTGTCTCCATGGCAGCCGGAGCCATCCTGGAGCGATCTGCTCCGATCCTGTCTCTGCATCCCAGCTCCAGAGAAGGGAGCAGGAGGCCCAAGCATGCCTTTGTCAGGAGGTGGCACTGCTCTCTCCAAGGGTTTGTTGGCAGGCACTGTACTGGAGCAGCGTGCTCCTGCCAAGATGCCAGCATGTCCTTAAAGGACAGGAGCATCTCCTCTTGCTCATTTGTGCCAACTCAGGCTTTTTAAGGACTGCTATTTTCTTCTTCTGAAACAATTCCTACTAAGCCTCTCCAGGCTGTAAAATGGTATGGAAGGATTGGGAAGTTGAGTCATTTGCTGTCATCAGTATCATCGTAGTCCAACATCGTTAGCAGATGAGAATGTTTGGTGCTGCTGCTGATTCATCCTAATTTTCACAGCTGAGAATTCCTTTCTTTTTGTCCCTGCACTTCTCTTTTTCTGTGTTTCTTTGTGGTTGCTTTTTTCTTTGAGTTTTACCATGCTCCATTAGGACCTGAATCTTTCCTGGACCAGCGGTGTCACTGACAGTGATGGTGGTGCCAACCTGGACAGTGAGCGCAGCCAGCCTGTGCTAAGAGAACTTCTCTGTGCTTGGGAATTCTGGATATGTTTAGCAGGCTGTTTATTCCTGAGTAATGCAGCAGAGCAGGCACTGTGATTGGAAGGAATGATTTTTCTAAAGCAGCCCTTGTGATAAGATTCTCTCTGTGTACCAGCTCTAACATAAGCAGTGCACTGTGAGTGAAGTTGGAGTTTGGTTGTTGGTTCTGTCAGGAAATGGTTTGTGCTCTCAGCTTTGAGTGCACCGTGTTGTCCTCAGAGGAGTTGCAGGGATTTGGGAATTTGCAGTAAACTGTCCATTGGTGTTTTGCTGGGAAAGAAAAACTCAGCAGCTGAGGGACCTGGCACGATGTCAATGCCATGAAATGTCACCTTAGACTAGTCTAAGAGTGGGCAGAATTAGCGATTATTTCAGTTTAGTGATGCCCAGCCGTAGCTGCACTTGGTAGCCCAGAGGTTGTTATGTTTAAAACAATTGCTAAACATTTGTACTAAATACATTGAGGGGGGGGGATGTTAATGCTGCCACACCATCTATGCTGGATACTGGGGCTGGGAACCAATTAAGAGCCACTTGTGTGCCAGGACTCCGGGTAAGGTACGATGAATTATTCATCCTGTGCAATCACAGGAATGTCTTGGGTCTAATTATCAGGCTGATTGGCTGACACAAAGTCGAGAGCACCCAGGAGATATTTTGCTGAACAGTTATTCTAATTCCTGCTGATAAATACCTTTCTGCTCTTACCATTTGTTTCTCATTTAATAGAAACAAGTCTTACTTTGGGGTCCGTCCTTTCTGTTATTTCAACATCTATTTTAAACAAAATACTTCCCTACGGCTGAGCTGGGTGAGCATTTGGCAGATTTGGGAAGGTTTTATCACCACATTTCGCTGTGTTACTGTGTCCAGACTGCTAAGCTGCATTTTATGCTTTTTTTTCTCTTACCTGTGAGCTTTTTTGTTATGTATTAATCAGAGCAGAATTTGTCTTACAATGAATGCAGAACACCTGGATGTGCCATTGTAAAGCCCAGCACTTGCTGTGGTAACTAAGTAATTAGACATTTGTACCTATTATTCTTTATGGCTTAGGGGAACACAATTTAAAACAGAGAATGGATTTCTTTGCTTCTCTTTATTTTTCTCACTTGGCCATTAGTCATTACTCTGTTTTCCCCTTTCTCTGTTAAGACAACTCTCAGCGTTGCATTTTTTTTGGACTTAATATTGGTGTGTATCATTGCTCGTTAATGGGATTTATCAGAAGCCAAACTGAAGGGCATTAATTCACCTTGGATTTTGCCACTGCTTATTAAAAATTCCTCTCTTTTTGAAATCAGCCTGGAACATGGCTTCATTAATGTGGGGGGTTTGATCTCGCAGATGCTGAGACAGAGAAAACCCCCCAAACCAAAGCAATCCCCTCCCCATTTCCCACTCGTTTTCTTCTCTCACAGTCTTTTTTTCTTAATTTGGTGCTGACCCTGCCAAGATTTTATTCCTCCCTGCTCCCCCTGAAGAACTCAATTTGGTACCTGCAGGAGGTTGTCACTGGTGGGCAGGGCCCGGCTCAGCCGTGGGCACAGCTGGCTCTCCTCGGAATGCCTTTGATTTAGGGAGGAGGAGCACAAGGGCTGAGGGATCACTTTGGGGTGCTGGCCGGGCTTTGTGTCTCTTTGGTGTTCGTGTTTCTGCTCACTGGCAGCACGAGATGTTTCTTCTCCCTTTCCTCTCCTCCTCCCCTTTTCCTGTTGCTCTCTGTCAGGCACCACATCCTTCCGAATGCTGGTTGTTGTGGAGATGTCTCTCTCTCTCAGTCCTCACTCCATTGTGTGATCGGGCACCTGGAACATTTGCAGCCCAGGGACTGCAGAGTTTTGCGATGAAACCCTGTTGAGATTTGCTGCGGTGAGGCTGCCTCGAAACACACAGCCAGGAGCCAGAGCTCACGTGCCCTAATGCTGTCTTTGTGCAGGTTTGAAAGTGTTTGGTGTGTGAAATGTGTTGTCGCTGTCTGAATGCCAGCAGAGATCTGCAGCAATAAGGTCTGGTATTAAAGAACTGTTCCATTGTCACAGGAAATCCTTTGTCTAGGAAACGACCATCTTCCTTTCTGCGGCAAAGTGCGGAGAGATGGACACTGCTCCCACTGACGTCTGAGACTGGGCTTTGTGGGATAGCCTGGAGCAAAAGCTGCATCCACTGCGATGCTCAAAATAGACAGGTTTCTAAATTTCCTATTGAAATTGGGTCTGAACAGGGCAGCTGAGGTTCGGCTTAGCTTCAACTGTAAAAACGAGTCACTTCTGGTAGAAAGGGTCACAGCTGCAACATTCCATTGCTTAATTACTGTGTTTCAGTCACAGTTGCTTCCTCTGAGCCCACGTTAAGTCCTTCTGAAATGAGTGGTAGAGGGCAATTCTTGCACTAATTAAACTCAATTAAGGTTTTGCTCAAGAGAGTATCTGTGAAGATGCTGGATTAAAAATAGTGTGTTATAAACTTGGAAGCTTCCTCAGGTGCCTTGTCCTGAGCTTTTAGACTGCAGGCTGCCCTCAGATGGCCCTGCTTTCTGTTACATTCTCTTCCACTCCAGGTTGTGCACACTGATAAAACCCTGAGCCAGCCTTTCACTGCCAAGAAACTTTTTCCCAGGGGTTTTATAGCCACTTAACAGAAAGCTGGTAGTAACATTGTCTGCTGGCTAAGACAGCAGAAAATTGAATTCAGAAAGAGTATTTATCTTCAGAAAATTCCAGCATTTGAAAGGATAATAGAATTGGAAGGAGATCTAGAAAACTAAAAAGAAGGAAGAGGTGTTCTTTACTTCCATCTTGGTGAGGATCTGAAGGAGCTTTTGATTGATGGAAAACACATTTTCATTTGTCAGTTGGCCAGGTTCTTGTCTTGTCTTCCAAGTACAAAGAACAGAAAGGAGAGGGCAGATGAATCTCCTCAAGCCCAGCCCAGGCTCAGCAGTAACATGTGGTTACAGGCATTGCTGGGACAGAGCCTGCAGGCTCTGGTCAGTGGGAGGATGGAAATGTCTTAGAAACCAGACCTTGTTACAGAAAAAGCACCTTGTGTATTCTGTTGAGTGGGGTTTTCCTGCTGGATGGAAGCTTCTGACCATTTCTTCAGGACTGTCAAAGTCTCCCCACCAAATCGGCGTGTGAGCCGTGTGTCTATAAGCAAGAGGTAGTTTAAATTTCTAACGGTTTCTCTTTTATCCTTTCTCCACTTTTTTCCAGTCTCCCCTTGGTCCTTATCCTCTGTCCTTCTGTTTCTCTCCCTTGCATCCATCCTCCCAAGGCTGATGAGCTTACCTCCATTATCTTTTATCTTGCTCTTCCCCAACTCCTCTTTTGTCCGCCCTGACCTATCTTCCCATTTAAAAATATTCTTCCTGGCCTCATGGAGCATCACCATGGTGACTGTGTGATGTCATTGCACTGGGAACAGTTGCCTAGGAAACCATATGATGTCATTGCACTGGAGACAGTTGCCATGGTTACTGAGTTGGCTGAGGTGACTGGGAAAAAAGGGCTTGTCATCTGACCAGTGCCAGGAAATGTTCCCATTACTGGGAATAAAGAAGAGATACTTTAATATTTCTGTATTCTGAGGGGGGATGCCTGGCTTCAAGGACCCCATTTCCTTTTCTGATAGGATGTGCTCCATCTGGGCCATGTTCCCTTGGTCTGTGGGAGCCGGCTCCCCTCTTTCTGCTGTTGAGTGCTATCAGGAGCATCCAGCCACAATAGAATGGGAAAAGCTACGTTGTCCTGGGTTCTGTGTGAGATGGGTTCTCACCTTCCATTGCTGTTTCATTTTTCCTTTTGGGTTCCTTTTGTTTCCGTGAGGAACGGCCCAGCCCAGTTATTGTCCCAGCTGTCAGAGGTAGAGCAGCAGTGAATGTCCTAGCCTGAGCGGGATTCATTGGCACCAGGCACTGGGTGTGCCTGTAACTTGCTCTCCACTTCTTCCCTGCCTTTCCCAGTATCGATTTCGTTCTCATTGAAATGTACCTGTCTGGTTTTAATAATGCCAGCAGTCCCAAGAAATGTCCTGTGTGACAGGTGAAGTGAGGCTCAATGAAAGATTTGTTAACTGAGCTTCAGAAGAGCCTCTGAACTTGGTTTGCTTTATTTCAGCACTGTACCTGGCAATTTGAGTTTGTTGTATTCAAGTATATTTAAACATTTAGATTTGGATCACTTCTGTTGGTAAAATAGGAGAAGGAAAGCAAGCAGCTGGACGGTGTTTCCCTCTGAGGGAGGTGTGGGAAAAGGATAGTGGAGCCTGCTTTTTGTGTTAGGTTTTGCGTTGACTCTGCAGTCAGGTTCCCGATTCATCTTCCAGCCGCCTGCCTCTGCTCTTTCACCAACATCAGGTGTTTGTAAATAACTTCAGTAACAATTGTAAGCTGTGCTAGAGCAATACAGGAGATCTGATGAAGGGCTACAGAGGTGTTTTCCACCATTGCCAGCCCTGTGGGATGTCTGCGTGCTCAAACTCCCTTGTGTAGCCCTGCTGCAGGACAGGCAGTCTGGGAGCTTCAGGAGCTCAGCTTTGGCTGGCTGATGCTTCCATCTGCTGGAGAGCTGCATTCTCACTGTATGCACTCTGTACACGTGCAGAGATCCAAAGTCGTCTTAATTAAAACCACAAGATCTATTAATTACGAATTATTACAACAAAAAGGGTTCCTTCATGATAGTAAGTTGCTAACATGAAATGCTTTTATGTGCTGTGTGGCTTTACATTTGAAAGATGTGTCATTGCCTGTCTTAAACCAACGTACTCTGTTCTATTCTGAAATGCAGTATCTCAGGCAGCAGTAATATAAATTACAGGGTCTACAGACATCTCCCTAGTGGTCGATGTTGTCACTGGTGATGGGAAACAGCATTTCCAGTAGGAGCCTTGTCTGACCAGAGCACTTGGGAATACGTGTGTCCGCAGAGACGCGTGCCTGGAGCCTGTCTGACAGCATAGCCTGCCTTCCCCTCTGCACGGGGGGATCCTGCTCCCTCCTGCCTGTGAACCCACTATGGCACAGATTGGTTGTGCTGCCCTTTCATTATTTATTATTCTTGCTAGGTTTTGCAGGAAAAGTGTACAAATAAAGAACCCTGCCCCGAACCATAAAGTTTACAGAGAATAAATAGGATTTGATCCATGTTAGTGGTCTTTATGACAGTGCTGTTAGAAGTGGTACTATCAGAACACCTTTGGACAGTGGCATTACACATAAATATAACATGCTTATATTACATCTAAATTGTAAATTTATGCATAAAACAAATGATATGAAGTATATATAACATCAGTTTATTCACAGGACTGTCTACTGGCTAAGAAATAATTTAAGAGGAGTTTATACAATCAATATAAATGTTTATATATGATAATCCAATATGAAGAGAACATGCTTAGCTATATTTATTTATTAATATTTAAAATTCAATAAATTTATTAAAGTTATTTACAGTATTTGCATAAATAAACAATACTTATAAGCCTTTGTAAAAAGGATAGAATGTCATAGCCCCTTGCCCCTGCAATCTCTGCAATTCTGTGCCCTTTGGGATGATTCTTATGCTGTGATAAGGATCTTTAATTGCTCACGTGAAGGCCTGACATGCTCCCTGTGCTGGCCTTCAGGACCTGCCTCTGTAGAATACACCAGCTTCTGAATTTTATGTTACTGTTAAGCTTCTTGAAATGCCTATGCTTGATAAGGTGCGGTGCTGCTAGGGTGTTCACTTAATTACACAGTAATCCCGCCAGGTGATCTTTCCTTTAAAGCAGGGGCTGGAAAGATGTTCAAAAACCAAAGCTCAGGAATGGGGTTCAGGGCTTTGTTTTTTTAAAGTAAGGAGAAGGGTAGAAAGTGCAGACTTGAGGTTTACCCTGGTGGTTGTTCTGCTGCTAAGGAAGAACAACTCGGATACCTTCCTTTGGGGATGCTTTGTGATTTGTGATTAAAGCAATCCTGGGGAGGTCATTCTGTGCCTTTCAGAAAGTAAGGTCAGTACTGAGAGAGGGAGCACTGCAGCCTGTGTCCCACATTCATATGTGGTGTGCACGGGTAAATCCTGTGTACCTTAGCAGCCTGCGCCGCTCCCTTTGAGCAGCTGTAATGGAGCTGGATGTGCAGTTTCAGAAATGATGTGGAGCCCGGAGGCAGAAACGTAGGCATTTATTGTTTTCCTTGCAATCTCTGAAGCTGCCATTGGGAGTCATTTAATAAAAAGGACTTTCTTAGAGTTAAAAACCAAAAGGCGGGTCAGTCCCTCATATTCCATGTGCAGATAAAGGTGGGAGAAATGCTTTTCTCCAAATGCCCATGCAGGAGCACATTCCAGCACTGATGTGTGTCCTTTCATCCTCAGAGCGCCCTGGCTCTCAGTATCTTTATGGTTCACATTCCACCTGCAGCCAGAGCAGACTATCCTGCACGTGTACACCTGTCCACCAGGGGCTTGAAGTCCTTTCTACTGCACTTGGACTGCGGTGGAGCTCTTGCTGGAGCTCTTAACAGCTACAGGTGCTCCTGCTGCTTCAAACAGTTTTCTTAGAGAGCTATTAATAATTCAGTATTTGGACAATTGACAACTTTTAATTTTCATTAGGAATCTAACTTACGTGGCCTCAGCTGCCTCTTAGGTGATGTCGCTGTAACTTTGGGCAGTGCCGTATCCCAGGGAAATGATGTTTTCCTATGTCCTTCGCCTTGTAGGATTGTCAACAAAGGGGAGTTGTGATGTTGTGTTGGCAGACTTGATTCAAATTGTAAATTGCCATCAAATTTTAGAATGAATTTCCTAGCAGGTGAAGAATATGAATGCAAGATTTTTGCAATGCATTTGTCTGTTCCTGGATTCACAGGAATTGATGTCACGTAATTCACTGGGTGAAATAACAGGCAGAGAATATTTCTGGTTGGTTTTCCCTTGAAAAACATGTTTATACTATGTTATCAGAGAGTGATGCCACTTAGCTGGAGCTAACATTGGATATTTTGAAGGCAGGAAGGTGTGTGCACCAGAGGCAGGGAAGGATGGGTATGGGTTTGAGCAGTGAAGTTGTATGCAAATCAGCTTACTTTTCCCTTTCTGCAGAATGATGGTTGCAGCTGGGTGCCTGCAATGGCCTCACACTTTCTACCATAGTGTCACTGATGGAGCAGAGGGCAAAGCAGGAAGCTGCTCTGTGTTGGCAGCTGTTAAACTGGGAATATTGATTCCTTTCCAGCGGGCAGTGACACAGTGATGGCAGCGTTCAGTGGCGGATCTGCAGCTGATGTGCCTGTCCATGAGCTGTAGAGAAGTTGCCTTCTCTGCACTGTTGTGCTGCTCTGTTTGTACCGTGTCGACACTGGGTTTGGGTCTCATTTTGTTAGGCCTTGTGAAGCAGCAAGCAGAGGCAATTTGTTTTCACTCTCTTGGTGCTTGGTTCTGCTCAGCTCGGTGCAGCAGCAGCTGGGGACTCCCAAGTACAGAGGTCTGGCCTCATGAGATGTGGCTGAACAAAGGAGAGAAATTAAACATTGTTCTCTGTTTACACAAGCTGAACAGCTTTCCTGTTGTCTTTTCTTCCCTCTGCCGTCTGTAGCGGTTCAGTGAACACCTGATTTATTAATTTCAGTTCTGTTCAGTATGATTTGTAGAGATGTCTCTCATACTGATTGTTCCATTGTATATTTTGGTGCTGCTTCCACCTTCTTTTTTCCTCCCTAGCTATTAGATCTTGTTTCCATGTGTTTAACAATCCTTTATCTATGTTTCTTGGTTCAGGTGGAACAATGGAGCACTCTTTTTCCATGATGTTTGGAATTGTTGCTTTTAGAGTTTCCGATTGCTTTAGAGAAAGAAGGCAAACAGGCGAGCGGCAATTGTGACAATGGGAAGAGGCGAGTGTCTCTTTTTGGCATGTAAATCAATAACCAAGCTATGAGATGTGGAGGGGAAGGAAAGGAGCTGTGGTCTCCTCTCTGAGTCTCTCTGTGTTGGGTAAATGGATGTCTCCAGAATGGCATCAGTGTTTTTCCCTCCTCATGTTGTAGATTTTGGAGCACCTCCTAGCACTGAAAATGTCCTCTGGTTGCTTTCCTCAGAAGCTCTCGAGACAAGACCTGTAAAATGACCCTTGCTCTCACGTCACCAAGCAGCAGATCATTAACGCCCTTCTGTTTCTCTCTTCTGTCCCTGGCTCTGTGGATTCAGTAGCACAGGAGTCTCTACAGCCTGACTGTGAAATCATGCGCCACTTCACCTTGGTTGGTCAGGTCTTGTTATACTGTGTCTGAAGCTGTTGGTGAAGCTGCACGATGCAGAAGTTGCTTGAACTCTACAGAGTTCTCTTCCCTTTTATTTTTGGTACTGATGCCAAAGGCTGGAAGTATGTACAAACTCAAACTGATGTTGTGGGATAGCTCAAAGTGTTACCAATAACCATCATTTTCTCACAAACTCCTAGATAATGTTTTTCCTTTCAGACTTGTACACAGAGCTTTTATATTACTTGTGAAATGGAATGGTAGAGACACCGAAAGGTGGCACTTTAATGATCTCTGCTGGCCTTGGTCATTAGGAGATTGTTGTCCCTGTTCAGATCCATCAGGAGTCTGGCTTTGCAGGATGGTTTCTGTAGTTTCAGGTTTGTTTTCTGTGGATGCGGGATACCCTCTTGTGATCTTCAGAAGATTTCACAGAGCACATTGAAGTTCTGAAAAAGTCTTTCCTGTAGCAAGGTTTTCTGTAGAAGAATGTGAAACAAACTGAGCAGCTTGTTTTTTCTCCAAGATTTATTCAGGATAAACCAAAGTGCAGCCTTGCTGGCCAGATTTAATTCCTAGAATAGCATCCTGCTTTTTTCTCCGAAGACTGTTTAAGTGCATAACCAGGAAGCTAATGACATTATACAGATGTAAAACGAATGGGGACGGTCTTTGCTGGAATAAGGACTGATCTCTGCCTCCTGTGCAGTCTGAACTGCACAGGTGCTGAAAGCGGGAGTCTGCTGTTTGAGTGATTTCATAAAGACAAGGGAAGGCTCTTGCTCTTCTGCCAAATCACCAGGGTGGTCCTCATGTTTTCAGAGGGTTAATCCACCCCTCTGAGTCTGTCAGCCAGCCCTGTGCCCAGCTCAATGTGCCAGCCTTATTAAAAAGCACGTGTTTGTTGCCAAGGAAACATGAGCCATTAAGACCCAGAAGCGTAATTCATAAGAAAAATATTAGCTATTAACTTCTGCTTTCTCCATTAGTGCCATGAAACCTGCACGGAACAGCCTCACCATCTGCTCGCTAATGGGAGTGACAGGAGTGGAGAATGCACAGGTGAACGAGGGATCACGATTGACTGAGCTCCAAGCATGGCCAGAGCAGTGAGAAGGCAGCATGGGGTACGTTTTCTTGCCTTGTGCAGATAACAACTGAGCACCTGTTTGCCCTGCTCCTGTCACCATACAGTGTGAATCACACTAAAGACAAGCCTTTGCCATGCAAAGAAAGGCCAGGCCTGCATTTTTCAAGAGGTCTAGTTGAAAATTAAAATAAAAATAAGGAGTGGGGAAAGGGAATGGTGAAGTATTTTCTATTGGTTTAAGTTTTAATATCTTAGTAATTTTAATTTGATGTCTCTGGGTTTAATAGATGCATTCCACTATCATTAGTTGACTCACACTGAGTTTAACACAAAATATGCTTATAGGCAGTGTTTTATTTTTGTGTTTTGGTCAATCTCAGTTTGCTCTTAAATCAAGAAGCTGTTTTTTCCTCTTCGTCCTTCTCTTTCTGATAATTGTGTTGGGTTCATTCCTTTTTTCATACTAATTGTGCAATAAACCTGGAGATACCTTGTGAAGAACCGTCTGCAGCTACACAGGTGCTCTGTGCCAAGCCTCTGCTGTGCTTCCTTTCTAGGAAACGTTTCTAGCAAAAAAAAAAAAGAACAGAGAAGTGAATCTGGCTCAGTTTTTGACTGGTATAAACAGTTGCCGCTCCTCAGTGCTGTCTGGGACCACAGACAGCCAGGATGCCAAGGCTGGCTCCTCCTATCAGTGATACCCTCTGGTCACCCTTGCTCAGCTTTGGGATCAAAGGGAAGTCAAAGTCATCATGGCCCTTTGTTCTCAGCTGTTCCACTGATTTTGGACTATCCTTTCTCTGTTGGGGAGGAGAATTAATGCTGCTCTCTGAAACAAGAGTTCTGGTTTTACTGGAGCGGGGTAAGTGATGAAAAAGTGATATTTGTCTCCTTAGTCACCTTGGAGCAGTTTGGTGTAAATCAATCCTTTGTAGTCCATTGGTTGCCCAGGGAAGCTGTGGCTGCCCCATCCCTGGAGGTGTTCAAGGCCAGGTCGGGTGGGGCTTTGAGCCCCCTGATCCAGTGGGAGGTGTCCCTGCCCATGGCAGGGGTTGAACTGGATGGGCTTTGAGGTCCCTTCTAACCCAAACCATTCCATGATTCTATGAATTGGTGAAGTCCAGTGTCCACTTTGCTCATTCGGGCACCATATCTGCAGCTCCCAAGAGAGGTCTGTGTGAGAGCTGAACAAATTGTGATTAGACTTTGCCCCCCCAGCCCACGTGCAGTTTCAGTGAGCTCGCAAGCGGTTTCTGTTCAGATAAGTCACAATGAAGGAGCAGAGCTGAAGCAGACTCTGCTTTCTCCAGGGTTTTATGGGGGTTTGGCTGATGGCAACCTCAAGGATTTGGCAGTCAGCGAGTAGCAGGAAATCAATATATGGCACCACTGATGTGTTTAGTGGCATGAGCATGCGCGTCAAAACTGTGGTGTGTGAGCCCATGACAGCATCCCTGGACACAGAGAAGAGCTTTCCAAAGAGCCCTGTGTAGCAAAGTGGCCTTTGATGAACAGGGAAGTGTCAGAGATCTGCAGGTGACATCATTTATTTTGAAACAGGCCTCCAGAGAGCATGGAGCACAGGACTCACTGCAAAGTTAGATCCCATTGCTCAGGGCGTTGTCCAGTCAGGTGTTGAAAACCTCCAAGAACAGAGATTTCTCAATCCTTCTTGGTGCCTATTTCAGGGTTTAACCACTTACAATGAATTCCCCTCCATACCAAGACACAATTTCTCCTGCTGCAACTTGTGCCCATTTCTTCATGTCCTTTCACCGTGTTCCTCTGAGAAGTGTGGCTCTGTCTTCCATGTAGCTGCCCTGTCTTGCAGCTGAACAAACCAAGTCCCTCAGCCTCTCCTCATGCCATGTTCTCCAGGCAGTGGCTGTTATAGTGACCCTTCACTTTCCAGTTTACCAGTATCACCTCAGTGCTGAAAGGGCCCAGAGTGGCTGCGGTGTTGAAGGTGTTGCCTCACAAGCACAAAGCAGGGCTCTGTGCCGTCAGCCTGTGCTCTTGCCAGGGCAACCCTGCACGCACTGAGCCCTCACCATCACAAAGAGAGCTGCCATTGCTGTCTCAGGTTGAGTTTGCATTCCACCAGCATCCCCTCACCTGTCTCACAGATTTATTCTGTCCCGGGGCAGAACTTGTGTTTGTCTGTGCTGAGTTCCACAAGGTTATTCCTGTAGCTTGTTGAGGTCTCTCTGAATGCAGCCCTGACCTCCGGCACGTGAATTGGTCTCTTGCATTTGCTGTCAGCTGTGAACTTGACGAAGGTTCATTCTATCCTGTTGCCAAGGTCCAGGTTGTTGGTGGTGATATTAAATAGTATTGAAGCTGATATAACTTGAACCCAGCTTTTAGTTAGACTTTGAACCATTGACCTCTGAGCTCGATGGTGCAGCCACCTTTTAATCTCGCTCATCCCATCCATACCTTGCTGGTTTGGCCACAATGGTGCTGTGGGAGACAGTGCCGAAACCCTGCTACTCCATGCCCACAGAACCAGTTATTTTACTGTAGAAGGCAGGCAGGTTTATCAGGCAAAACTTTCCCGTGCCAAATCTGCCACAGCTATTTCCACTGCCTTAGAACCTGGGACTGCTGTGGCTCTGCTTTCGGGCAGTTGGGACTCAAGTCCTGCCATCACAACCTGGGAGGTGACACGAGGCCTGTGGAGATTTCTTCATCCGTTGTTAGGGAGGCAAAATCGTTAGCAGGAGTAGGGAGTCAGCTTTACTGTTGTCACCTCTGACAATGACACTTGTCCCCTCCTGTCTCCAAAATGTTGAACAAGTGTGTCTTGATGGGTTTTACTTGACAGTCCTTTGCTCATAAAGGTCACCTCTGTTCCGCCCGTGGTCTGAGGCGCCTGAGTTCAGATCTACTGAAGCATCTGATCGTGATGAAAAGTCTTACATGGTAAAGTGGGTCTCCTTCCCATTAGTACCAGTTGTTCTGGACTCCTAAGGAATCATTAACAAGTAGTAAAATAATGGCCACTCTTAATCAGTTTGGTGTCCTGTGATTGTACAACCATTAGTATTCTTTACCCCTTGCAATCTCTGAGATGAAGGGTATCTTTTAAGTACTGTTCCAGTCAAGTGAGGTCATTCTGATGAATGAACATGTAAAAAGAGCGTTTTAAATGTTTTCCGTTTTGGAGACTCAGCTTTCTTGGAGAAAATCCTGTTACTTATACGCAGAAAATCTCTTGGAATGTTTGCAAGTGGCACTGTAGTGTAAAAATGACTGTTTGTAGGTGCAGAAAAAATTCCAGCAAGTTACAAATGTAGCTTTGCAGCGAGCATACTTGTTTATTCACACACGTGCTGTTTCTCCTGACAACCAAAGGGCCTAATTTGTGTGGTCTTCAAAATCTCTTTTTATAAATGTTTGGTGTGCTTACTCTCCAAAGTATTCAGACCAAACTTTATCTGTGAGCACAAATGGAGACTCAAACTCTAATTGTCCCTCTGGGCTACGCTCAGAGTGTTCTGGAATGCAAGTCTCTCATTCTATCTGTGATCTTTGCATGATGTTCCCTAAACATTTACCCTTCTTTTGCATGACCTTAAAGGGGGTCACTGGCATTTGGGAAGTTAGAAGAGATTTTTGCTGTTCTGTGACTGATCTTTCAGAGCAGATTGTGAGCTTGTGCTCCAGTGTTCTGTAGACCCCCCAGATGCGATCTCTTTGGAGGACAGTGGAAGCTACATTTTAATCCAGGGTGACTCTTATACTCAACCTGACCTACATGGGTGAGTCTTACAGTCCTCACCAGAGTTTCCAGTAAGCGATGTCCTGATGATGTGAGACTTCTTAACAAACAGAAAGATATGTTCCAAATTTTACACACCCTTCTTAAACATCCTGTACTACGCTTCACAACTGCCTCTGAATCACAGAAGTTCCTCATCTGAAGTGTTGTGAAAGTAAAGGGTAATTTAAAGAGAGCTGCCTTCTTTGTCTGTAAGCACGTGTAGAGAACCTGTCATCGCTGCTCGCCTTCCTTGCCCATTTACCACCCAGCTCAATTAACAATCTTTAGTGTGACCTAGGCTATCAAAAGCTTTTTCAATGGTATTGATTTCTGCCAGGACACCACGTATGGATTTAATGGACTGTGTTTGTGTAGTGAGCTCATGGGGAAAAAGTGTAGAAATCATTGTCACAGGCACGAGTGACAGCAAAAGTGTGGCTGTGGAGTAAGCTGGGTTTAGTAACGACCTGTTCTTTGGATCTACTACAGATCATGCTGGGTCTGAGCTTTCTGGCCATTAAACAGGCTGTCAGAGCTAGTGAAGCCCCCTGGAGTTCTTTCTTTCAGCAGTATTCCTTAGCAAACAGGGATGTGTTTTGCTGCTAAAACATTCTTCATTAGGCTCTGACTGATTTCCCTCTCCGAATTGCTAGGAGTGTCCTTCAATGGCTGGAAAACTGGAAACTGAAAGGAAAACTGGAAATGCTGAATCCCCCAAATATGACAGCTTTTTGGAAGGAGTGGAGGGGAAAGGAAACGCATTCCAGGAGCTTTTCTCTCCTCCTTTCAGTATTGGCATAATTGTCCTGTACGTGGATGTGTTGATGTTTCAGTTCAGTGCTGTTGTGAGTAACTTGGGATACAATACTGAATGTGACCCTGGATTTCAGCTGTAGCTTGTGCAGTGCATGGGATGAATGGAAAATATTTCTCTAATGACTGCTTTGGTAGAAACGTTACTTTTATAACAAATCTTGGAGGAAGAGCCTGACACCATTGAAGAGAAGGAAAGAAGGGTATAATGGTGATTTTTTTTGTAGTGACGTTATGCTGCTCCTGGGATGGCTGTTTCAGGAATGCACAGAGCAGCTCCAGGAGGTTTTCTCCCTGAAGAACATTTTTCCTGATGGAGAACATCCATAACCGAAATTCGCTGTCCTGCTCTGTGTTCCCTGCACTCGGTATCAGTTTGAGGAATACTTGCTCGTCCAGTCAGTCAGGCTGGCTGGGGTTTTGCGCTGGCAGATAACAGGAAAGATATGGCTTTTGAAGCCAGTGTATTCCTGAATGTTTTCCTTCTTGTGCCCAGCAGTGCATTCTCAGGTGGTGATGGCCCCTGCTCTCCCTTTAACAAAGCAGGAGGCAGGTGTTGATAACATTGGGAATGCTAATGCCTTCTTGACTGCTGCCCGCTTTAAGCACTGTTTCACATGAAGAGTGCTCTCAGCACAGGTTTAAACGTGAGGTCTGAAACATCAGCAACCCCAGAAGAATCAGCGGAGTCGAACTGGGAAGAGCGGATTTGGTTTAGCAAGAGCTACAGGCGTTTTGAAGAGTTTCCTTACTGTAAAGAGATGCTCACATTTAATTATCAGTTTGTCCTTTCTGTTTACATCACAGCATGAGGAAACAAATTTCACAGCACCTGTAAAGATCAAGCAGGGGTTTTCTAATGTGCTGGTGTCATCAGTCGTCTGAAAAGGTAAATGACCAGCTTGTGTTTCAGTCAGAGTCCTGGAAATCTCCACACCCACACCATGTAATCTCCTTATCACCCACCAGTGTTCGGTACACGGGGAAACCCGCACAGAAACGCACACGTTGCGTACGGTGAACTTGTTCAGCACAGGTTGGCACAGCAGAGACCCAACGCCTAAAGCTATTGACCTGTGCTGTCCACAAAGTAAAATTCCTTCAGAAGTGTTCAGCTTTCGACATAATATTCAAAGGCTGCGTCACCCTGATCATGTGGGAGATGTAAATGATGCATGTCTGTTATTAAATGAATTCTATAAATCTTCACATTTATTTTGGCAGTGCATATAAGATTATAAAACTCCTTTATATCAAGGTTCAGGTTTGGTAATCACAAAGCTTTGCTGGGGCTGACAGCACACTGTCGGAAGGCTTCATGCAGTATTTCAGACAGAATGGATGTACCTGCCTGAATTGTGTTCTCCACCAGACTGGCTGTAGAACTCGTGGTAGATGTGGCTTCAGCCAGATATGTACGGTCATTAAAGTTATGATTGGAATGAAAAGAATATGCTAGCGAAAGCATATATTGTGAAGCACTAATCTGTATCAAAGCTCTGAATATGAGTGAGCAATAACTTTTTCGTAGCTACTGAGCTATTTAACTTTGCTGTGCTCAGCCACGAGCCTCTTGGGCCATTCTGGATTAGCGTAATTAACGTTTGTTAAATTCTGATTTTCACAGAACTTAGAAATTGAGGGATAGGTCTTATAAGAGGAAGGGCATGGTTGCCTTGGAATTGTTTTATTGCTTCGCTCTAGCAGTCGATGCAGTGTTCCTTCTCTTCATGTCCTGGCAGTTCAGTTGGAGGTACGAGACTCTCGAGATCCAATACACAGTTATAATGATTCATGTGGTGACTGTCAGCAGGGGAGCTCGGGTGTATTTTTCACTCTGTCATTCAACTTCAATAGTGTCCGATGGAAATGTCAAACCTCTCTCTTGCCATTAATCTCCTGAATTATAAGAAGGAATGAAACTTTAATAAACAAAAAATACTTTCAAGTTACTTTATTTGCTGCCTTACCCTATCTCACAGGAAGAGCACAGTCCTTGGACTGCTGTTTTTATGGCATTGGCAGTGCGCAGATACAGTGATCGCACACAGATAACTTAATCAGTTGCTGAAGAGCTGAATGTGTTTATTGGCTTCAGTTCTGTAGGTCTGTCTGCAGATGAACCTGGTTTTAAGTCCTCTGACGTTTCTGCTCTGTAGAGACGCTAATTAGAAAATTAGTCTAGAAACAGCATTCACTTTGTCGTTGTTATCTTTGTGTCTGTTGATAAATACCTGGGGGTTTTCGTGTTTCTTGACCTGATCCTTTAAGCGAATATGAATAGAATGACCTTGCTTTCCTTCCGATAACCTTCTAGGAAAGCATTCTTTCTATCTACATCATACCTGCCAGAGTTTGGATCTTTTTCCTTTCAGTAATTCCTCTTCTAGGGATTTTTAGTTTCCAACAGTTCTGTCGCCCTTCTGTGATTAATTAAAGCTGAGTTTTGCTCATGTAGGCAAGACTGCACGAAGAGAAAATTGACTTGTGGCATCAAAAAAAGCTGCTAAGCAATCCTCCAGTGTCGTACTCTAACGGCCGAGCGTGGTTGTTAGGGCATCTTCAGAGAACTCTGCTGAAAGCCTTGAGTTTCTCTTTTGCCCACTTGCAAACCTGATCTCTTTTCTCACCAAGTTCACGTTGCGTGGCTAGGAAACCAGCAAGGGGAGAGATGTGACTGGCTCAGTAGGAAGCCTTCTGCTAGTAAAATGACTGCCGATTGTTGTCTACTTTTGTCCTTTATTAATTGTACAGAAGATCCTGGGTAGAAATTGGCTTTTCTGTAGAGCATCTTCAAGAGAAATCTGCTTGCTTTATAAAGAAATCTGGAGGAAAGCCAGAGAATGTAGAGGAGGTAGTTAGCATACTAATGCATCTTTTTCTTTGTAGATGGTTTGGGTCACTGTTTGGTTTATCATTTGCCATCTTCAGAAGGGAGGCCCACACACAAGTTTTTAAGAGAACAGGCTAAGTGGCAGCAAGGGCTGGAATTCCCAAATTTTCTAACACAATCGGAGCAATTGCAGCTCCTGCAGAGCTGCTGTGCCTGCCCTGCACCCCGCGAGACAGAGGTGCCGCTGTCAGCCCTTGGGATGCAAATCCATGGCATCACTCTACTTGTTCTCCATCAGTTACTGGGCGTGCGAGGCTGAACAGGTTGCCACACGATTCTGTAGCTGTTTGTGCTCTTGTCCATTGTCTGTTTTGTCTGTTCAGGTATGGACGGACATACTGATGATAAGCTGAGTGTCACCAGGCCTGATTCAGAGAGGAGCAGTCGCTCCAGACAGGGATCACAGTCACCATGTTGCGCTACTTTGGTTTTTTTCGGTCCCATTAAAATCTCTCTTACTTCACTGAGTTGGCCTGACTCACACGAAAGAGTAGAGAAATTTCCTCCATGTATCAAATTATTTGTCTTTTTCTCTAGTATTGGAGCCCCATATCTGCTTGACCGGACACTTCAGATTGACCAGAGCACCCACTGAAGCACATTGCTAGCTGAGTGTGAGAAAAAGAGGTTATTATTGTCTCCTGATGTGCAGTTCCCTCTTCACAGCAGGAGGTTTACTCATGCTTATCTTCAAAAGCTTTATACAAAGGTAGGTTTGGCCTTTTTCAAATCAGGAAGCTTGGCTGACCTTTCTAAGGCCATTTATATGCATTCAATTAATTAAGTGATCCATTTAGTACACCACAATCTGATGAGTATAATGCTTCCAGGTTTCTCTTTGGGCTGCAGATGTGGAGATGTGATGTTACGATTGAGAGCCCTGAAAAAGCTGCCTCCCATGTTTGACAGTCCAGTGGAGAATGTTTGGGTTGAGTTTGTGGTCTTCACACAGAAAACAGATGTAAGTTTGTTTCCACTCTTCATAAAGATAGGAATCACATGATCATTATTTTGTAGATGCTGATTCTCTGTTGCTATTTCAAAACTTGGCATCCTCTGGATGTGGCCACACAGGACCTGTGGACAGGAGGCTGTAGTGTTTCTGAGCCTCTTAGCTCTGTTTTGCAGTGGCCTGGTTAGACTACGAGATACATTATAGTAGAGAAGTTCCTTTCTGATTTTTTTTTTCGCTTTGCCTCTGCAGACAGACACAGAAATGGAACTGATGAAACCCAAACTTCTTGTTAGTTGCAAGGGCCGACAGGAACCCATGTCTGTCTGTAAAGAAGTGCCATCTACAGCCTATCTTAGGCAAACGGTTCCCTGATAATTAAGGTTAGTAAACAAGTCTTCTATTATCCTCTGAAATACACAGCAGGGAATGTTGCTGCTAATGGGAATTTTGGGTGCTCAGCAGCTTCCAGAGTTAATTTTTTCTCTGTTGGATTTAAAGCTAACACTTTGCAGTCCTGTAGGACAAACTGAAGAATGTGTTTGGGGAGAGACGCCTGAGCTATCAGAGGACAGGATGGTTTTATAAGAGTACAGGTGCTCAAACAGTAGTGAGATTCCTATTTTATTCTGTTAGGTAATCACACTTTATTACACTTCTTAGACTTTGATGCTTTTTATTAGCCAAAATTACCAAGAGGTAGTTTACCTAAGAAGATTTGTTGCTGGTGAAGAGTGCCAGACCTCAGTTTGAGCTCCCAAGGAAATAACCCCTGTGAGATCAGCCAAAGCCACTGCGCTCTCGCTGTGCTGTACTACATGTTCTGCTCAGGGTAACTGCAGGGTAACATTTTATGCCCCAGAGGCAGCCCAGTCAGCTGTAAATGAATGATGATTATCTGGTAGCAGCAGAGAATAGGACTTCCAGGTATCCTCAGAGCCCAGAAATGTGCCTGGCACCTGTGTATCTTGTTCTGAATATCCTAGACTTTTCTGACCTTTTCCAGCACAAACAGAGGATCGCAGGCATCGTTTGGAAAAGCTGCCTTAATAAGGGCTGTGAAGATCTGTCTTCAACTGGTGTGTTCCACATCTTTGCGACCAGTTATTTCTCTTAGCTTGATTCTCAAGTCAGAGGAGCAAATAAAGGGTGAGCAGATCCAAGCTCTGATGAACTTTGAACTTACTTATTTAAATGTGAAGCAGATTAGGTACCACAGAGAGAACCAACACCATGGCCCAAACACCCTGAAATTCAGCACTGTAAGCTCCTGGGTCCGAGTCTTGTGGGTCACCCGTGTCCATGTGAGAGGTGTAAGCAGCTGCAGGCTGCCTGCCTCCCAGAAACACAGGGCTGTTTCCCTGTTGAGTAATGCTGCTGGTTTGAGAGATGACACAGATGGTGTCCCAGCTCCTGGACCCCTGGGACTTCCCCAGGTGTCAGGTCACTCCTCCTCACAGATAATTGTTTGCCATCATCATCTAAAAGAACTACATCTTCCATGACTAGATTTACAGGTACAACCACTTGAAAAAAAAACCAAGCCTATTCACACACAGGGAGGTAAATATGCAGGTTTATTGCAGCCAAGCCACTCCTTTCAGTGCTCATTCCTTCTCAGACAGCTGCTCATGGATGTTAAAACCCCGAGCACCTTTGCCAGGGCTGAACTCTCAAACTGCCAGCACCTGTAGCAGAGGAGCAAGACTGGGGAAGGCATTGTTGGCTGAGGCAAGGCAGCAGCTTTGGCTTGTGTCCCATGGGAGACAAGTGAATCTGAAGTTATTTATTATATAAGAGGCAGGGGATGACAGCAGTTTATCATTAACCTGAACTCTACAAGGAGCTTATAAAGAGAGAAAGAAGAAGAGATCCGGAGAAGCAGCCAGGATGGAATCCAACATAAGGATCAACAATGCTGCGGACATATCTGTTATTGTTCTCTATTTTTTGGTAGTCCTGGCAGTGGGACTATGGGTAGGTTTGGATTTGATTTGATCGTATTTTGACTTAATGAGGAGGTTGTTTATAGGGTGCTGGCTCAGCAAATGAAAATGTATAATTGTATAAAGGTTTTGGTATGTAACTGAGATGGTTCATGACTGCATGATGGGGAAAATGTGGATATTCACTGGAGAGAGGCTGGAGACCCAGAGCAGTGTCCGTTTAGGTGTGAATGGAAGTAGTGGGGAAGGTGGAGTCCTGAGGTGTGTGGAGAGGGAGCTGAGAGGATGGGGCCATCTGGGGTCCCTGCTAGAAATTGAGGCAGCAATGAACAGCTGGGGTTCAGCGTGCAGGGCTGCAGCAAGAGAGCTGGTGGTGTGTCGTGATGCCATGGGAAACAGCGAGAAGAGGGAGCTGCAGGGGCAGGAGTGGAGGTGAAACCCATGTGTGGGGAGGGCAGCGGAGGTGGAACTGCTGCTGTGTGACAGCCTGGGGCCGCAGGTGGCTCTGGCAAAGCAGTGAGGTGGGTCAAGGCTGTCAGTGCCGTTTGAGGACAGTGTTTCTGTGGCTTGTTTTGCCAACGGGACCGTGACTGCAGTGAGCAGTGCAAGGCAAATGGTGAGAAAGGAGCAGCTGCAAGGGCAGCACGCAATGGCCGTGACCTGCTGGCTGGGGCCTGAGCAGAGCGGTGCTCTCGCCCCGGTCGAGGACCGCAAGGGAAAAGCGTGGTCCTGATTGGAAAACCGAGCCCAGTGCTTTGCCAGCCAATGGAGAAAGGCAAGTACTGGCCCTTGGTGCAGCCACAGTGTTTGAAGATAAGAGGCCGCTGCTGTGAGCTGCAGAGCTGTCAACTCTGGAATGTCACTGGGTTTGGGTTTCCTCGGGGCGCGCTCTCCACTCACTCACACCCGGCCCGTCAGCCACGGGCAGCAGGCATCACCCCTCGGCAATCCTGAACTTCCAGGAGTGCCCCAGGGGTCTCCGCACAGCCTGGAGCAGTCAACGGTGAACACTCCTCCCTCTCTAGGGGTGTGGCAACATTCTGGAGGGCACCAAAAGTGTGGGGTGGACATAAGTTTCTCTTCACCTCTTTGTCACAGTAGCAGATTCAAAAAACCTTGTGAAAAACCCACAGCCCCTGCACACCCGAACCCCCTGCTGGGTCCTTGCCATGGGTCTGGTTGTTGCTGCTGCCATCGAGTGTTGTATGAACGGGCTGTGACAAAGTCAGGCTGATTTGGGGCTGTCAGGCAGGTGTATGCAGAGTGATTCTTGGAACTGTTTTTTTGCAGCAACGATGTCTCCTTTATTGGGCAAACACTCAGTTGCTGTGTGTAAATGAGACTTGATTGTATTTACTTCCTTTCTTCTGCATGGGAAGAAAGGTCTGGCTAATTTTCCTCAGTCTTCTTCTTTTATTTGCCTGTTCAAAGTCCATCGGAGGAGACAATGAGAATCCAATATTTGGATCAGGGTCATTAACCAAAGTTGGAGGAAGCTTCCCTCTAAAGCCTGTCATCCCTTGACAAACACAAAATGAGTGTGTGGCAAGCAGATTTTAATTGGCTTCTTTTTTTTGAACTCCATAGAGAAGTGAGTACAATGCTGATATCACAACAGGGAAACAGATTTGTGCAGATACCTGCTGGGGCCCGGCAGTGCTGAGTAAGGAAGCTGCACACTTTGTTCATGAACTTGCAGTGTATTGTCTTATTTGTTGCCTAACACCAAAGGCACTGCACCCCGATGGAGTGTTCAGGTGAACTTTTATTTGAGCGATCAGGTTTGGGGTTAAGTCTAATGCTAATTTAATGTTTTGCCCTGTAATGAAAGGTGATGCAATGAAGCTTGAATGGTCAATGGAGCCCTAGATGCAAGAATCATTGCTCAGTCGTTTTATTTTCTTCATCATAAGTGTGTTGTTTATAGCCACTCTCTTTATTTCTTCCACTTTACCCTCCCTGTGTGTTTTATCCCTCCATTCTATCTCTTTGATCTTAGTCTGTGTATAACTTGCCTGTTACACTTAAAATATGATTCAGTCTTGCTTCTTTTCTTTCCTTCTTTTCCAGGCCATGTACTCGACCAACCGAGGGACAGTAGGAGGGTTCTTCCTGGCTGGCCGAAGCATGGTGTGGTGGCCGGTGAGTGCCGTGCAGAACATGTCTGTGAGTCTGTGTCTGCACTGGGCATGACTATGTCTGTCCTTAAATATTAAGTACTCTACATTTCTCTTGAGACTGGGCTGATAATGTTGCATAGATGCGCTTCAAACTCCTTCTCTAGCCACAGGCAAACTGCACAACAAAAGCCACCTGAAAGGGCTGGGGAAGTTGTCCATGCTGAGCTCTGAGCTGTCTTCATTACATGGCCAACTTGTTTGAGCCTTGATGCATCAGTAACACCACTGTAGAGAAATCCAGTGTTTTGTCTTGCAGCCCACTTTAAAAGTTTTAAATATTTTGGGTTTATGACTGATGGTATTTTTCAGTGGCTGTGCTATGTTCTGCACTGTAAATGTCCCCACAGGGAAAGAGGCTGCTTAGCAGTGCATCAGGATCTGTTGGGGGCAAGCCTGGGAAAGGCTTCTCTTCAGTTACGGGATAGAACAGCTGTGGTTTAGTGGACATGGAGAGCTCTGGCTATTAAGGACCAGAGGCTGGTCCCGCTTTTGATATGGATTTTATGTGTTTGTCAGTCACTGTCTGATTGTGATTCAATTTCTCGATGTATAAGGTAGGAGAAAGACAGTTATCCTGGGTCAAACCTGTCCAGCTTTGGCTCTGGTTGTTGGCTCCAGCTGAACCCATGCAGTTTGCTTAGCATTTTGCAGAACCAAGCCCACAGTTGGTCTTTCTGGGATGTTCCACTGAGGTAACAGGTCCCTTCTGTTTCAGTTCACTGAAATCACTGCTCTTGTGCATCTTTTGTCAGATGAAGGAGTTGGGTTTAACTAAAAACTTTCCACTATTGTTGGAAACGCAGTCTGCCTTCCTGGTGAGCAGTCGGCTTTGGTAGGAGCCACTCCCACGGGATTAACAGGGTCTCATGCACAATTGCAAAAAACAACTTCCTTCTTTGAAGCTTTCCTGCTCTAAGGTTTGTCCTTCAGGTTTTGTAGTGTCACAGACAGAGCTGTCTGCACAAAATTAGGGGTTACCTTCCACAGCTCAGTTTCTGAGGCAGAAATGCTACTGGGACAAAGAGTATCTTCTGGGCATCTGCAGCCCAGCTCTGGTCAGAGGGGTCACAGAGGAGTGATGGGAGGTGTGCAGAGCCAGGGACACACTGCACACCAGACAGAAATGTAACTCGGCTCCTTTGTTGTCATCCGTGTGCTGACCTTTGTGAGACGGGGGAGAATTAAGGAAAAAAACCCAAATCTTTGCTTCAGTTCTGCATGGTTTATCTTCACAGCCATCAGCCCTGAGCACTGGCACGATCTCTCTGATCTCTGCATCCAGCTAAGTTTCACATATTCTCAGAGTCAAATCTGTCACGGCTGTGAAGGGCAGGAAAGACAGCTCTGGTATTAATGAGACTTGTGTTTCCTTTTCTTTGGTTAAGTGGAATAAGAAATTAACTCATTTGGTCAAGTTCTATGCAAAAAAAAAATGTGTGAAATAAATAGTTTTCAGAGTAAAGAAAATAATACTGAAAGCAAAGCTCTGGTAG
Organism: Tapera naevia; assembly: GCA_033556795.1. NCBI lineage: Eukaryota > Metazoa > Chordata > Aves > Cuculiformes > Neomorphidae > Tapera > Tapera naevia. The sequence continues at coordinate 1,842,373 of JAUMJJ010000026.1, read as the reverse complement.
AACAGGAAAAGTGGAGTGAAACAGGAGTCCTCCTGACAGGATCCAGCAGAATTTCCCAGCCAGCGGGTGGTGTTGTTTATGTCTCAGCAGACAAAGGTGAAAGGGTATCAGTTCAGGCTTGTCAGAAGGCAGAGACTCATTTGATGTGCTGTACATCCATTTCTCTCTCAGTGGACTGGGAAGTGTGTAAATGTGGTTTTGTTTGGCAGTAATGCAATACTCAGAATTCACAGAGTGGTGCAGGATGCAGAGTGAAAAGCCACACTTCTTTCTTTGGGTCTCAGAGCCTCAGAAGGGTGGCAGCAATGCTTCATTGTGAGCAGGGTGCTGTTTCTTCCAAAGTGACTAAGGCTGATCCCAAGAAACTCAGGTAGAAAAAAATATGTTCTTCCATCAGGGAAAGGCAACTGTTGCAAGGGGGAGTTGTGAGTTAAAAAAAACATGAACAGTGTCAAATAATTCTCAAACAAGGGAATGAGAAACTTGTCCAGGGAAGAGGGGTCTGAGAAGCAGCTTCTGCAGGGAACCCTGGGAAGAAGCAATATTCAGGACAAGGCTCACATCATGCTGATGTGGGGGAGGCTCTGCTGCTCCCTGTAAAGGGGTGAAGGCCCCAGGCAAGGTGTGCTTGGGGTCGGGGGAGAGTTTGGGGCCAAGCTAATGCTTTCAACAGGAAAGTGGGCACTGGGCATAGGATATGTGTTAGCAGGCCCTGGGAGGGAGCAGAGCGGTGGCCTGTGCAGTCTGACAGTTGTCACTGATTTGCAGAGCACACTGTATGGGGTTTGGAACAGCAAGCACCAGGGTGCCAGTGCATCCAGTTAATGAAAGGAGCAAGGTGAAATGGTTAATAAATAACATGGAAAAAACCTGGTGATCATCATCTGCCTGCGGCATGGTGTTACTTTTCCTGAACAGAGCACTCTTGTTAAAACCTGACCTCTTAAAAGACTTTAAGAGAGTTAATGTTCCACGTCGGCCTCAGGTTAGTTCAGTGTCTTGCCCTCTCTTTCCCTCTTAACAGCTTTTGTTCCTTTCAATCAACTTTCTTTACTTTTCCTCTTGGATCCAATCTAAAATCGATTCTTGGGCACATTTGCTGGGGACAGTTAATACTTGTTTCCCTTGGCCACTGTCCAGTGTTGGCCCAGCACTCTTTAGGTCATGCAGTGGGTCCACATCTGCCAATGACAAATCAAGCATTACAGAAATCAGCCTTTTCAGTAGAAAAATACCACAGCTGTGAGGTCATCAGCAAAACTTCTCCAGCTAGAGCCCACCAGCTAGAGCCCATCTGTCTCCTCCTCTCATCCTTACAGCACTGCTGCGGCAGAGCAGACATTTCTCCTTCCCCTCCAGCATCCACAGCACTGATTTGTTGAGCTCACATTTGGTGAGCGCTCCTCTTGCTTTAACCATACTGCAGTTTGATGGGTAGAAGGCATTTTCCCAGCTATGAAGCTGGTTTTGACCTTTCCGTGTGTACAGAACAATAGAAAATTATCAGCACGTGTTGGTCTTACAGTGCTGCTGCTGTGGGTGCTCCCTGATTCAGAGATGTGAATCTGCACTCACATTGTGTTGTCCTTGTGCTGGCCCTAAATATGTTGGTCATTTTGCATTGTTTTGGTTTGAGTTTGGGTTTTTCTTACAATGCAATTGCAGCCTGGGTAGAGTTGGGAACACAGCACTGCAGTGGCTGCAGCTTCGCAGTGACCGCAGCACCACAGTGACCGCAGCACCGCAGTGACCACAGTGACCACAGCACCACAGTGACCACAGCATCACAGCGACCACAGCATCACAGCGACCACAGCATCACAGTGACTACAGCGACCACAGCATCACAGTGACCACAGCACCACAGTGACCACAGCATCACAGTGACCGCAGCACCGCAGTGACCGCAGCACCGCAGTGACCGCTGCAGCAGTCCTGGGGTCTCTGTGCTCAGCCCGAGCTTACCCCGCCATCCCCTCATAAAGTTCCTCGTTAGCTGCCTTTGTCACTTGGCTCTGCATGCAGTGCATTGAAAGCTTTTGAAGCAAGAGAGGGAGCACATTAAATCAAATCAGAGATTAATGTAGTTAATCTTTTCTGGTGATTGCATTTCTAGTAACCTAGATTTATGTTTAATTATTCATCACCAGGCAAAGCAGTGGACAAGGGTGCTAATGCTAGGTATAAAAGGTCTTTGCTTCTTCACGATCATTGCTGGGAATACACTCTGCTGGCACAAAGAAAAGGTTTTCTTTATTACTGGTGATCTCCCTGGCTTATTTGCTAACTTATTGCAACACTTGTCATTCCTGTGGAGGTATCTGTCATAGGATAAACTGGTTCCCATTCTGTAGGCCACAACCAACTTGTAGATATGTGAGTGAATGTAGAGACATACATTTTCTGTCACAGCAGAGCAGTTTGTCTGCAAAAGAGAATGGAAGAAATTGAGATCACACTGAAGAAAGGAGGGAGCTTGGAAAAGAAAGGCCAGAATTTTATTTTTATGTTGCATATAAAAAAATGTGGGAGGCAAATCTATTTTGTGATTAAAGGTCAGGATTGTGAGCAGAAGAGCAGGGTTGCTATTTCTGGCTATGGCATAGTCCTATAGAATAAATCTGAACTCTGGAGGTGGATTTCTATAATGAAATCCCTTTTATCCTCCCAAATCACAGGCAGTTGTCCCTGGGCTCTCAGAGGATTGACTCGGTTTTTACTGCTTCTTGAAGAACCCACTGCAGTGACCGTGGCCTGGGAATCTGCGATGATTCCCTTCACATACATTTTAGGATCTCAAAAATCTCCAAGTGAGTTGCAGACAAGGACTATTTCTGCCTTTTGTGAGGTGACTCCCAGTGTGCTCCAACCACCTGTGCTTGGGAACCGCACCGGGAGTGCTGAGCGCAGGTCTTGCCTCCAGGTGTCTAAAGAACTGTGGTAAAGCACCTTGGGGTCTCCCAGGATGAGAGCTCCACCTCAATCACGAGCAGCAGAAGCAGGCCAGCAGAGGTTCTTTTCCCTAATTTCTATGGGCTTTTCTTTTCTTTTTAACCCTTTTCCTTTTTTTTTTCCTTTGTAGCTTTCAGAGGACTTAAAGAAAAACCAGAAATGAATAAAAAAATGTTTGCTCACCTCTCTTCCTCTTGGAGCCACTCCAGCCTTCTTGTCTTCATGTGTCACGATACCCGGTCCAACCTCTTTTTCATGCTTGAGTTCCCACCCCTCATCCTACGATGTCCGACCTTGTAAATTGCCGTTAGGCATTTCTGCTGCCATTGGTGGTTTCCTTTGGAGGAGGTGAAGCTCATGCCTTTTCTTGCCATCCTTTCCATTGTCTGAGCTGTCTGAAGAATAATCAGACCTCCTGGCACAGTCTGTTATGTGAGCGGCTCCCACCTGGCTGTAACCCAACATAAACCTTTCATTTTCTTTTATTTTCTCCCTGCTCATCAGTTCCTTTGTTCTCCCCATCATTCTGCGTGGATGATCAGTGCAACATTTGGGGGTCTTACAGATCCATCCCTTCTTAACTCTAACTCCTTGATTTGCTCTTGTCTGTGTCTCCCAGAAGCTCTTTCTCAGCAGACGTTCCTCCTGTGCAGCTTTCAGGGTTTGATTCAGTAATTGAATCTTTTACTGAAAGTGACCCAAGCCCAAAACCCAGCGACACACTGATCTCCACAGGCTGTGGAGTGTGACACAGGGAGTGACAGTTTGACACGTGTTCCCTCCTTGAGCAAGGCAGATCACAGCCTTCTTCCCTCATTGTTCGGATGTCATCCCAATGGCAGTCAAGTTTTGCAAACATTTGTAAATCTCTAGAGTTGTAATAAACTGCTCAGTTCAGCTGGAAGAAGATCTTCTATGCAACATCCTATTCTTTCTCCTGGTTGTAGGTGATGGCTGGAGTCTCAGGGTTGGGGGAGGAAAAGTAAAAAGGACTCTTGAAAGTTCTCGGTGAAGTTGGTTGTCAATCATTGCCATTGTCTCCATCTGATGGAGACATGTGCAAGTTCCAAATGCCAAGAGAATATGGCTTTTTAAAGTTACGAAGAACAGGAAATAAGAGCCAAATATTGATCTTTCTGTTTCCAGATTGGTGCTTCTCTGTTTGCCAGTAACATTGGCAGTGGACATTTTGTGGGAATAGCAGGAACAGCAGCAGCAGGAGGAATTGCCATCGGAGGATACGAGTGGAATGTAAGTGGCCTGCGTTTCGGTGAACATATTTCTGACATCAGGATCATCTCCAGAGGTTAATCAAAATAACATTGCCTGATAACTCAGGACTGCTGAAGTTTGTGCTTGGCAAGAGTTGTTTTCTGTACAGAGCAGCAAGTGCCAATGTAATCTACTATTTCGCTTGTCCTCCTTGGTCCTTGTCCAAGCCACTGGCAGAGGATGACCCTTTTCTGTGAATGAGGGTTTCAAGAAAGCACTTGAACCCAGTACATTGATTAATTCTCTTCTCTGTACATATCTTTTAATTACTTTAAAAGTACTTATGAAGTTCACTTTCAGAGTGCAGGATGTTGGGAAATTTTTATTGGGTTTGTAATCTGTAGTATCTTTTAGAGCATTTTGCTATGCAGGGATTGTTGAAGGTGCTTTGATTTCTTCACAGGCTGTTAGAAGTTTTGGGCATCATTCACAACCGCCTGCATCCCAAAAATCCTTTCCTCTTTACTCTCTCCTTCCTTTAATTATGGATGTTTTGCTTATGGGGTAGAGATGTCCGAGCGGACTTTAAATTAACTCTGTGGGGTACCAGGCTGGTGTTAACTGCAACAGCAGGGAGATTCACCTGAGCTAATTCAGTCCATTTCCTTGTGTTCTCAGGCTCTGTGGGTGTGGATGGTAATGACCTTGTTGTGCTTAATTCACCTTCATGGAAGGGATTATACCATGACACAAAGGACTTAATGAGCATACATAGATTGATACTTTCCTTGTATTAATTCTGCACAGTGAAGGAAGCAGTCGACCTCGAGGGGTCTGGCTTTTTGCCTTAGCAAGTACATGGTTCCTGCCAGTAGTCAAGTACTAATATGATATAAATATTTAAGGAGAAGAATAAAGACTAAAATGAACTCTGTAAGACATGCACAGTTAGTCTATCATCTTTCTCTGATTACACAAATACTGTCACAAACTCAATTCCCTTTCTTTTTGTACCAAATAAAAAAAAAAGAAAATATAACAAACTTTGGTGGAAATAATGCTCTTATGGACTGCACTGAGGAGGCTGGTGCTGTGACACCAGCCAGCAATCCTCTGAGCAGAAACCACCTGTTTTGCTAGAAGATGTCTTATTATTCTGTGTGCTTCTCTGGCACACCTGGCATGAAATCCAGGCTGTAGAATGCCTGACAATTTTTCTGGCCAAAACCTCATTTCCAAATTTTCAGCTGGAAACAGGGCATTTCCTGCTCGCCCCACCCCTCATGCCCAGGTTTCTCTGGGTGCAATGGTCTCCAGCTGTTGCTGGGTCCGATGCTTTTTGGGAGTCCTGTCTGGAGAAAGGAGGCGAATTGAGCTGCTCTTGTCTTGGCTGCAGGCGCTGGTACTGGTGGTTATTCTAGGATGGCTGTTTGTACCCATCTACGTCAAAGCCGGGGTAAGTCCAAACAGTACATGACCCTTTGCTTTGCTGCTCCGGGTGTGGATCAGGTCTTGAATGTTGCAAGGCCAACACAAGTCACGAGATCTGAGCTAGAACTGTGCTGTGTAATGTCTGTGTGTGTTTGCAAAGTGAGGATTCTCTGTTCTGAGACCCGTGCTGAGAACTGCTTGGTACTCTCTTCTTGTTGTCCTTTGGTTCTTGGAGCTGCTCATCCTTGTGACTGCGATTGCAGCTCCCCTCCCTTCGCATTCTACTCTCACGATATCTAAGTAGCAAAAACCTTCCTCTGATTTGCTTTATATCTGTTCCCCATTATCTGAAACCTTACCTTTCCTACCCCCTTGCAGGTGGTGACAATGCCAGAGTATCTGAGGAAGCGTTTTGGTGGGAAACGGATTCAGATCTACCTGTCAGTCCTGTCTCTGCTCCTGTACGTTTTCACAAAGATCTCGGTAGGTACAAGTTGCACAGCATTCCTTCCATCCTACCTTGACCTAAAGAGAAGAAACTCCCATTTACATTATTGTTCACACAATTTGTCAGTTGTTTCTGATCTGGAGCCCTTGTTCAATTAAGAATGGTAAAAATATTATTCTATACTTTCTTTATTCCATCTGGTGAGATTGTGCTTCCAGATCCATTCTGCAGTCTGAGATTTTCCTCCCTCGCAATGTCTCTTGGTGCTTCTGCTTTCTCTTTCTTTCTTAGGTTTTAAGGTTTACTTCTGCATATGCTCTCTTCTGGAGCAAGTCAGAATGGGGGAAGCTTGTGTTGTGTTACAGCCCATTATCCTAGGGATCTGTGGAACACGTGGCAGGAATTGTTGTCCCCAAACTTCATATTTATCTGTTTTAGCATCCTCTGGTAAGCACACTGTCAGTAAGATAGATGAGGGAAAGGAGCAAGAGGGCTGTGGAGCAAAAGATAGCGATAGGAATTCGGAAATAAGGGAGTGGGGAAATCTGACGGAGGGAAATTGTAACAACTGAGGTAAAGGGAGGGAAGAGGAGAGGTTCTTTTAATGGACAAGTTGTTGGTGTAAAGTTGAAGGTGCTGTGAGGTTAATGTTTATTAAGTAGGTGGTTGTGGTGCTGTGAAGTAGTGAAGTGAGGTGGGGTTTTCCATAGATCTTGAAACCACCGAGCCTCTGAAGAAGTCCACAGTTCAGGCAAACCTCAGTCTGTTGTTTTGCAGGAGTTGCCATGGCAGATTACTCTTTGCCCTCTGAATGGGAGCTGAGTGATAATAGTGCAATTTAAGCTAAAAGATTGGCCTTTTGCTCTCATTCTCACATCTTCATGATAACTGGTCCTTAGACAGGTTATAAATTAAACAGGTTGGTTCTGTGGAGATGGCCTCAGAGCTGGATTCCCGTATGTTTCAGAAGGACTGGTTAATTTGCTGTTGTTGTACCTAACTACCATAATCAGAAGTCCCAGATATGACACAGAGGTCTGGCAGCTCTGGCAGCTGAGAAACTCTTCCAGTCAGATGACTCACAGTCCTACTCCGCAACACACATTTGCAATGGGACCAGCCAGGGGTTCTTTCCAGCCTCCATTGTGCTTAAGGGTCTGGCCGTGGCATTTCAGTGTCTTGCTTCGAGGTAAGACAGGTTCTCCATTTAAGCTTCCAGTGTGGTCATCAGGCTGAAGCACCTTCTCCTGCACTTGTGGTCCTGTCTCATTTGGGAGCAAAGCAACAGTCAAAAGATGCATATAGGAGCAGATTACCTGGGCCCCACTCTGCCAGTGGCCCATCCCAGCTTCCCATCAACCCAATTTTTCCAGATATCTGTGGAATTGCAGTCGAGCTAGGTCTCTGTGCCTTGCAGGGGAGAATCTGGTGCACAAGTTCTCTGATAATTTCTCTTGATTGCCCTGTCTGCCCAGTGTCTGTCCCATGTACAGATGTGGCTCAGGTTTCTACAAACACATCTGTGCTGTGTTTGGTTGGGCAGGATCTGCCCAGCTCTCATTTACTTGCCATATCCTATTCAGAACAGGCAGACCACTCCAAGTCCCTGCAGTTTCAGACATAGTCAGAGCAGGTCAGAGTAGGTTTTTCTACACCAGCTACACAACACTGTGTCCAAATTGTCTCCTCCAGAAGCAGAAAGGGAAAGGCTGTTCCATCCTGACTTTAAGTGACTGCTTGGTGCTGCGTAGAGATACGCACACCGTGTGAAGGCAGCCCAGGGCTCCTTTCCCAGGGGCTCGTTGTGTATCCAGACCGTCCCTGCCACAGCCAGCTTGGACATTTGCATTTTACTTCCTTGGCTGCCGCCTTTGCAAACACCCCCTGGTGATGTTCAGGGCTTACGGAGATTTGATACAGAAGGATGGGTTTCTGCCCTGCCCTTTGTGGAAATCTTAGCAGTCAGTGTGACTGGCAGTAATACCACCACTTATCCTTGTAGAGAGTGGCATATCTTATTGCTGGGGTGGTTATTTCATCTGCTGCTTCCTTGATGTGTTAAAATATTAGCTAATGTTCTTAATATAATTGTTATGGTGCTTTCCAGTGAACAATATAATACGTCAGGTTGCGTTCCTCCCGGCGTGCCCTTCCTGGCACGGTGGACACCATCAGGTGACGACAGGATTCCCTTTGCACGCCCCTGGACAAGGTCCTTATCATTTCTGTCTTTTCCTGCACATTCTCTGTATATTTTGTAGTGATTTCTCACCTGGTTTTGTGGTAAATCCCCCACTTGCCAGACCAGGCCACGCTGCAGTATGTGGAGCCCCAAGGATTTTAGTGCCTCACATGTGCATGGTTCCTAAGCAGGCAGCACGCTGTAAGTAATGCCCATAGCAGCTTTCCGGGGCTTCCTGCCCACTGGTGCCACCGGTGCTGGTCATTAGGCCAGGGAAAACGGCCCAGTGAAAATAAAAACCTTGATGGAGAGCGAGTGACTCAATTGTGACAAGACAAAAGGAATTAAGACCTGAATACTTCTGGAGAAAGCAGACACTGTAAACTGGAATTTCTAATTGTATCGAAGTATTTTCTTTACAGTTATTGTGGATAATTTTAGTAGTCAATGTATGGGTACAGAGTTAGGGGGAAGGGGAGGCAGAAGGCCGACCCCTCCAGGGTGTGTGAGCGTGGGCTGCTGCCCGGGCGCCCTGTTGGTGCCACAGCTGGGCTCGCTCAGCTGGCACGTGTTCCTCCAGGGGTTCCTGCATATTTTGGAGAGAGAGAGCTCGTAATGGAAAGGAAAGAGATACTGTGTTCAGAGATAAGATAAAGCTTAAATAGTGTCCATAAAAGAGTATTAATGGAGAAACAAGGACACATTGGAAGGAAATAATATAATTGGGAGGCAGCAGCAGTGATGTTGGAAGGTAACTCAGCAATTCTAAGAAGCTGATCTATTGCTCAGGATGCTAAATAATTAACTATACACTTCTTTCTGGGAGTCATTTTAGGACCATTAATATTTAATGCTATGTAGGCTAAACTAAAGCCAAGAACAATAAAAGACCTGGGACAGGCACTGGTGTGAAAAGACAGGAAAATACTATTCCTGTGGAAAGAGGGGACAAAGGACCCGTGCCAACAGCCCAACTGTCCTGCTCCCTGGCTCCACACCAAAACCCACCAGAAATGAAATATATCAACCTGCCCCAGGGACAGGGCTTGGATGGGACCTCTGCTGCTCCACAGTCATTGTCTGCTTATCAGGGCAGCGGGGTTGGAGGGCCTCTTGCTGCAGAGGTCCCTGCCTCTTCCTCATTCCCCAGAGTGGACTTGGGGTGCGATCGTACCTTGCACTCCTCGTTCCAGTGGCTCTGGAAGGAAGAGGTTTCTTCACCCAGTGTGTCCCAGCCAGCCAGGCTGGGTAACTGCTCATTAGTGCATCCTCCCTGCCCAGCCTCAGCCGCGGTGTGGGCCGGAGCTGCGCAGGCGCCTGCTCTGCCATCACGGACTCTGGTGGTCCTGCAGCCCGGCCGGTGGAACCTCTGGCTCCTCAGCAAGTGCCACCTCACAGCGGACAGTGCAGGCTGTACCCCAGGGAATATGTAGTGCTGTTCATCCTTGTTTCTCAGACCCACACATGGGCAGCTCCGGCAGCACTGTGCAGCTTCTGAGCTCACTGCACACCAGCAAGTCTCGCACTGAAAATGAGCACACGACTCCCTGGACAGAGCCCTCATCCAGGCAGGGTGGGAGTGACACTGGAGATGAGCCCATGACCTGGTTGCTTAGGAGCAAGGACAGGTGGAGATGCTGACCTCTACCAAATGCATAACTTACAGTAATGCAGTACAAGGGCACCGGGACAGGTTCTTCTGATTGCAAAGCTGGATAAATAACATTGATGCAAACTATCTCTAAATCAGGAACTGATTTAATGTAATTAAAATCCCAGAGCATTACTCAGAAACCTGAACAATTCCTTTCTTACGCAAGAGCTAAAGGTCTCCTCTGTCAGCCAACCCATGTCACTTATTCTGACAGGAACTGAAGAATAGAGATAATACAAGGTGTTTGCCTTCAATCACCATTTCTCCCAAACCAGAAGGACAAGCTGTACCACACGTATGCAAGCACTAAAGAAAATAAGAGACTTATAGAGTAACATTAATGAAGAGAACCATGCTGTGTCCTGGCGGTGTCGCAGAGTCCATCTCTGTGTAGCAGCAAGGGTCACCCGAGCTTTAAGTTATTTTTATGAAGCTGTCTCAGTCCGTGAGCCCAGAGCAGTGAGGGTCTCTGTACCTGGCTAGAGTGATCCATTGGGAAAGGCCTGGAAATCCTTTGCCAAGCGTTACAGCTCTTGTCCTGGCAGAGGATGCTGAGGGAGTGCTGGCAGGGGTACCACAATGGCCCCTGTTTTCTCTTTGAGGATTGCGTTGGTGTGTGTGCAGGACTGGAAGGGGTGGAGCTCTCTGTTCCGGTGCCCTCATCTCCAAAATGCCCTCCTCAAGTACTGAAACTGCTTAATCTATCATTTTTCTTTGCAGGCTGACATATTCTCCGGAGCTGTGTTCATACAGCTGGCCATCGGGCTGAACCTTTACTTGGCCATAATCATCCTGCTCGCTATCACAGCTCTGTACACCATCACAGGTGAGCCTGCGCGGCACCTGGACAGGGGACAGAAGCCAGGGGACCCAGAAAACAAAGAAGAGGGGAGAAAAAAACTGGAAAGAGGTTGGCTTGCAGGGGTCTTTGTTTGAAAGTGAGGTGGTGGGACATCTGCCTGGGCGCTAACCTGTTTGTCTTTGCCATTAGGTGGCCTTGCAGCTGTCATTTACACAGACACCTTGCAAACATTTATCATGGTAGTGGGATCCTTCATTCTTATGGGATTTGGTAAGTAAGTCAGCTGAATTAAACTGGAACAAATCAAACCACAAATCCCCAGTGTCTTTGGAAATGGATCCTGCAGTCTAGAGCTCTGCTGTCTTACCAGCAGATTTCAGCTCATATTCCTATGTACCAGAGAGCAAAGAAGAACATTGCCAAACCTTTTAGTCACTGCAACCACTCTACCTCCAAAGCACAGGTGGATTTGGAGGATAATAAATAGCATCCTGTGGCAGAACAGGACTTGTGGTGGCTAAGGAGGTAAAAGCAGAGCTGTCTGCATGTGATGATGATGCTCTTGAGAAGTTCAGAGAGTATCTTGTTTTAAGGAGAATCTAATTTCATGGATATTCGGATGCAAATAGACAAACATTTCTGATTGGTCACAGCGCTTGGGTTTGACTTGTCTGCCAACTTGCATTAAACCAACCAAACACAGTAACGTTTTAAGGAGGCCTTTAAGCAATCCACCTATATTGCTGTTCTGTTGCCAGCTGGACAAAAGATACAAACAATGTTTATCATTAGGACAATGTGTGTGTCCAGAAGACCACGTGGATTTTTAAAACAGAAATCATATCATTAATCAGAGTTGATAAGAAAGGATCGGAAGAAAGAACGAAAGGAGTAGGGATAAGATTCCGTGAATGCACCCTTTTTTTTCTTACCCTTCCAGTTGCTCAGCACTTGCTTTTCCTATAGCTGGGTCTGTCACTGAAATGAAAATATTTCCCCGTCAATACAACAGAACTCACCTCAGGCTGAGCTAATCTGGTAAGACCCTGCCTTAGGTTCTCCCTTGGTGAACCTTGTGGGGAAATAATGCATCTTCACTTCACTTCTTGGAAAGGCTTGTGTAAGGATGTTGAGACAGTGGAGCCCAAACCAATTTTCACGAGCAGTACAGAAACCTGAAAAGAAATGTCACTTTGGAACTTTGATGATGTGAACACTGACAAAATGCTGGGCACTGGTTTCTGACAGTGTTGATGTCTACAGGCTTGGGTGTTTTTACATCCATCGTAAGGAGGTTTTTCTCCCATTCTGCAGCTCTACTTGAGATTTGAGTTTTAAATACTTTATTGCTACTTTTGCTTTCTATTTTTCAGCATTTGCTGAAGTAGGAGGGTATGATGCTTTCATGCAGAAGTACATGGAAGCAATTCCATCCAATATCTCCTATGGGAATACTACAATTGATCCAAAATGCTACACTCCTCGGAAGGATTCCTTTCACATCTTCAGAGATGCTGTCACTGGAGACCTGCCATGGCCAGGGCTCATCTTTGGTTTGAGCATCCTTGCTTTGTGGTACTGGTGCACAGATCAGGTAATGTGGAAGCCCTATGCCTTGGAAATGTAGAACACAACCCCCTGCCTGGGGCACTCTTCCCCCATTGTCATTCAAAGCGAGGTCACAGAAGGGACACTTATTTCAAGACTATTCAGTGCCTTTTCAGTTTCTGGTTTCTAAACCCCCCCACCCATGTGAGAAAATTGAATGGGTGTTCTTTAAACTTGACTTTGACACTGTGCCCAGTGACTGTGTATAAATCCTTTCTCGTTTTTTGTGTGTGACAATGTGTGAAAACATCGAGCAGTGTCCATGTAAACATTTCTTTTAGAAAACCATGCAGCGGGTCAGGGGACGATTCCCCCTTCAGTAATTCCAGTTCGTTTCCTATTTGAGTGCCTTTCATCTTCGCATGAACTGTCCTGGGAAGTGGGATCTTTCAGTCTAGAGACTCTTCCCCTCCCCTCCTTCCTTCTCCATGAAGAGGCTCTTTCCCTGTCACGGGGGTAAGCAGTACCTTGTGTCTGGGCCTGGTCATGGTGTGTTTGTGACGCTACTCCTCTGGGTTGAGTGATGCCTGTGTGCTGTGTCTCACTGACAGGTGATTGTTCAAAGATGTCTCTCTGGCAAGAACATGTCCCATGTGAAGGCTGGCTGTATCATGTGTGGATACCTGAAACTCTTGCCCATGTTTATCATAGTGATGCCTGGGATGATCAGCCGGATTTTGTATACAGGTGCGCAGATCTGTACACACACAAATTGCTGCTGCTGCCTTTCACTGCCAGTCCCACTCGATTTCCTTCTCTCTGTCCTTTCCAAAACACCTGCTGGATTGTTGCCTTGTCCAGGTTGTCCAGGTACAGCTATGCACAAAACCTGACTACACTGTAGGAAGCGACAGGTCTTCCCTGGTTCTGCCCATGCTGTTCCTGTCCGCTTTGGGAGAGTGAAATTCCAGTGTCCCTCCCCAGCTGTGTGTTCCTTACGGCCCTGCTCTGGCAGCAAATGCCATCTGGGATTGATCCTTTGCTGGCAGCCAGAGGAGGAGGGTTATTGGTCACAGACAGCAATGTCTGGGCCACGATCAGGTCTGGGTGCCATGGGGGAAAATGCCAGCAGAGCCTTTAACAGCAGGCAGAGAGAGGCTCAGGCTGGAGGGAGGAGTCTGTGTTCCTCTGCTTGTTTTTCTGCTTGTGTCTGAACAAATTAATGCTGATATTTCTTGACCTGCAGCACTTTTCAGTATTCTTTGAGAGAGGAGGGACAGGGGCTTAGAATCACTTTCCTCCTTGCCAGCAGACCAAGGACAACATCAAGGGTGTCAATGCAGTGGTTCAACACAGGGATACATTTTAGAAATCTACTAATTTGGGAGCAACCTGTTGGTAAATGACCTTGTCTAACCCTGTCTCGTTTTCCTCTCCTCAGATGTGGTGGCTTGTGTCGTCCCTGAAGTCTGCCAGCAGTCCTGTGGCACCGCAGTCGGCTGCACAAACATTGCTTACCCCAAAATGGTAGTGGAGCTTATGCCAAATGGTAGGAGACTCTGCGTGTGTGTGTGTTTCAGGAAAAGTGAGGCTGCCAGACTATAAAAACAGGGGACAGAGGCAGGCCATGTCACAGATTTAGTTCAGGAGTCCCTGCCAGGGCTGGGTGCTGCTAATGGAGGGGCAGCCTGCTCTGACAGTGGCAGCTCTGCAGTGGCCAGTGCTAGGGGGTGGAATGGTGAATGAGCTCCTGTTCCGCAAAGGTAAAAAATAACCCACTTTGCCAATGACTTATGAATGACTGTCCCTGCCAGGATAATCTGCAGTCCTTCTGCTAAACCCACTGAGGCGGGAGCAGGACATTTTCTGTGTACACAGTGTCCCGTGGGACACCTGTTCCACCAGAGAAGGTGGCACCACTCTGAGAGTGCAGTGGATGCAAAGAAGAGAAATCTCTGCAGAAACCACGGAGCTGGGTCATGGGCCAGAGAGATGAGGATATAACACAGACCATCGTCCTTCCCCGAGAGCTGTCGTGCTTCCCCATTAGGTTATCGCTGTGTACATGAAGCATCTCTGTTCCAACACCTCAGGGAGTGCCCTGTCACTGCTGTAAATGGCTTTTCCAAAGCTCAGCAGCCAGGGCCCTACCAGCATCGCAGTGGACGTGCCCGGCACACCCACAGTTGGGTGACTTGGAAGGGACAGACAAGAGACGAGTGCTGTGGGCGGTGCCGCATACGGGGACTGTGCTGAGCACTCATCCCAGCTCACAAACCTCTCTGTTTCAGGTCTGCGGGGTCTGATGCTCTCAGTCATGTTGGCCTCTCTCATGAGCTCCCTGACTTCCATTTTTAACAGCGCTAGCACCTTGTTCACCATGGACATTTACACCAAAATTCGACCCAAATCATCTGAGAAGGAGCTCATGTTCGCTGGAAGGTACGTGCAGCCGGCTCCTCCCCAGCCGGACAAACACAGCGCCAGGAGCTTTGCACAGTACAGCCTCCAGAAGTACTCCAAGTGCCTGGGAGAAGACCTGCCTTGGCAGGGTGCGGGCAGCGCAGCAGTGGCCTCCTGTGGCCAGACAGGCTGTCCCACCCTGTGCTTCCCTTGGAAGAAAACCAGCCTGGCTTCCCATTGAGTTGGTAGCATTGCATGAAGTAGCCAAACTAATTCTCAGCACTTCCTACTGCTGTTCAAGCGGCACTGGTTTAGAAAGTCTTCACACTCTCCATCCTACACCACACTGCAGCACCCATGAACTGGTCCTTCTGGTTGACCTGCGATTGATTTGTCTCTTGACACAGCAAACAAAGGAAAAAAAGTGTTTTTCCCTGTTTTGACTGCATGTTTAGATGTGTGCTGGTGGTTATTTGAGACATGATATCCAGCAGGGATTTCTGTTCTTTGTTCGGTGGTAATTGGCCATTGGCATTGATTTTGCTGATTGAAACACAAAATGAACATTTAAATTATTGATTAATTGCTGTTTTTTTCCTTTTTGATAGATGCTTCTAAGCAGGTGGCTAATTGAGTCCGTGGTTGTCTTTACAGGGCATTTATGTTACTTTTAATTGGCATCAGCATTGCCTGGGTTCCCGTGGTGCAGTCAGCTCAAAGTGGGCAGCTCTTCGATTACATTCAGTCCATTACCAGCTTCCTGGGTCCCCCCATCGCTGCTGTCTTCTTGCTCGCCATCTTCTGCAAGCGGGTCAATGAGCAGGTAGGGAGGCACTGCGTGTGCCTTTAGGCACTGCAACAACAGCTTTTTTGTCTTTTATTAGCAACTTCTTCCTGTTTTTTTTAACTCTACTGCTTGCCAGGGATTCTGTGCTGCTGTATGTCAGGGCCTGAGGTTTCAGAGGGGACTTTGAAAAAGTTCTTAGCTAATCTGGTAAATAATCAGTCCCTTTAAGGATTCCTAGACAGCTCCGAAACTGAGGTTTTCTATCACTTTGCTGAGAAGCGGGTCAAGTGGATAATTTATGGAGTAATCCTTTAGGATACTGGTCACCAAACAGATCACTGTTCCCTTTCCTCTTGACCTCTGTACATGTTGTCAGTGGTCATTTACACAAACAGGCTGTTGTTCTGTGCCTCACTTCCCGTTGTTTTTAGGCCTTAATCCAGGAATCACTGGGTTTAATTCGTAGAGCAGTGAACTGTGAAATATAGTACTTAAGCCTTTGTAAGTGGCTTGGAAGGCACAAGGTGTCACATGCTCTGAGGGGACCACAGGCCAGTCCTGGTACCTGGGTGTCAGACCTACCGGTGCATCTTTCATACTTTGAGCTAGAGGAGCTAGCAGTAAACATCCACCAGAAGTGATGAGGATTAATGTCTACCTAAGTATTAACAACTGTCAGAGACTGAGCCCTTGAAGAAAAAAGATATGAGAAACAACGTTAGTCTGTGGCTAAAGCTGGTCCTGTGAGGAGGGCACTGTGTAGAGAGGGATGAACTTTGAGAAAGAAGCTGGATCAAGTGTTCTCCATCTTCTTTCTCTGAGCTGCTGGGCATTGCCGCTTTCAGTTCTGTAAATACATTGAGCTGTAAATGTGGTTACTGACATTACCTGGGGCAAAACCCATGTGCCAAAGGCAGCCTAACTCATAATGGCCTCTGGGTTTCCTCCAGCAGCTTTCCAGGGCTTAGAGCCTCTCTCCATGTCTGAGATGACTCATTCTGGTAACTCCTGTCCCTTTGTCTGCAGGGCGCCTTCTGGGGCCTCATGGTGGGGCTGCTCGTTGGCCTCAGCAGAATGATCACAGAGTTTGCCTATGGAACTGGCAATTGTGTGAACCCTTCCAACTGCCCCTTCATCATCTGTGGGATTCACTACCTTTACTTTGCAATGATTCTCTTTGGGGTTACTGCCATCATCATCCTGGCAGTCTCCTTCATGACCAAGCCCATTCCTGATGTACACGTGAGTATGACTGCAGCCCTGCTCCTCAGGAAATGGAGCTCGCTGAAACCACTCGTTTCCAATACTGGTACTCGGTGGCTTTCCTGCTGGCACTGACTTAACAGACGTTTGGGGTGCGGTGATCTTGCAGCTTGTTTGTGTTCCAGCCAGACTGATTTGTCTCTGGATGGCAAGGTTGTGGATTTATAAACTCATTTTGCTTCATGGCAGCTTTACCGCTTGTGCTGGGCTTTGCGGAACAGCAAAGAAGAACGCATTGACCTTGATGCAGATGAGCAGCAGCATAAAGCTGATGAAAAAGATGAGGAGTCAGGTAAGTGCTGAATATCTACACATTCTGTCAATATATTTGAGTATCCCTGTTCACTCCTGAAGAACATTACCATGCTTGATACTCATAGAATCAGAGAGTCGCCGGATGGGTTAGGGTGGTGAGCTGCCTTTCACCAGTCTGTTAAGCTTAGCATCGATCAGAAGTGAAGTGGATTTGAAGGGGGAAATCCTGTTCTCTTGGTAGTGAGGTAGTTGTAGGACCAAACCAACAGAGATGCTTTAGGGCCAAGATGGTGTGAGCTTGACAGAACTGTGTGTGACTCCAGCACTTGGGATGAGACAATGAGAAGTCCCTTGGAAACAGGGCAGCAGCCAGGATTGAAGGAGTGAGGATTGGACACAAGGCTCCATGAAAGCGAGCTGCCAGCCATGCGTCTGGGCAGAGCCACCTGCTCTCTTTGCTGGGTTTCTGGTTCAGCTGCCAAGTTCCTCTTCAAAAGCATCTTCAAATTCATTTCTGTGTCTTTTAATTAAAAGTATTGCAAGGATGTAGTTTAATCTTTGCAGCATGGTTTGCTTCTGCAGTACCAAGTCTCTCGGCTGCAGGAGACACAAGTGCCATCTGCAAAAGGCTCTCTTGCAGCGCGCAGAAAATCACTCTTTTCCAGGTGAGCTGGGAAAACACAGCATTGACCTGATTCTTGTACTGCCTCGTACTAAAATGTTTCCGTGTCACCATGGCCATAAATCAGAACTGTGGCACGAAACATAGGAGTGTCCTCAGGCGCAGAGATCTTCTCATGCAGGCTTACAGGTCATGACCAGTGTGTTATTCCTTCCAGTTAATGGGGACAATGAAGAACTGGGCTGCCTTAAGAAAGCCTACAACTGGTTCTGTGGCATCGACCAGCAGAAAGGCCCCAAACTGAGCAAGGAGGAGGAGGAAGCATTGAAGAAGAAACTGACAGACACGAGCGAGGTGCCGCTGTGGAGAAATGTGGTGAATATCAATGGCATCATCCTACTGACTGTGGCTGTGTTCTGCCACGCCTTCTTCGCATAAAGCCATCATCACAGTTCTGGGACTGACTGCACCGTCAGGCGACGGCCATGGCTTGTAGCTCTACAGATACACTTAGCATTTCCATTGCCTACGGTTGGGAAAAATCAGGCTGATTTAGTCACTGATCTGTGATTCTGATTTCCACAATCTAAAGACAAAAACCACTGGGCTTTCAAGAGGGAGACGTTCTCTTTAGACATCGAATCAATCCAAGGCTTAGAATTTCCACCCGATATCCTCTCTGCTTGTGACACATTTCATATTTTACAAGCAGAACAAGGCTGCCTGAGCCATATTTTGTACCAGGGTTTGTGAACTCCCTTTCAGGGCTGATTTTCAACACTTCTGATCATTCCAATGTCTTTTCCTTTGCCTATGATAATCTGATTACAAAACCTCCAGCAGCTGGGGGACCAGATTATGAATTCAAATGAAAAAAATAATTTTTTTTCCCTCCAAGCACGGGGTAACTTGAGTAAAGTATTTCTGTATATATGGGTGCATTTGACAGAATATCTTAACTTCCCATTAGAACTTGTTTCCCCTTTCCCTCATGTTCCATGGTGTTATGTTTCTCAGTGATCAGTGGAACGCTGACTGTCTGCATTGATCACAGTTTGAAATTAAGGGAAATCTGTCTCAATGATCTTAGTAAGAATTCTGCTTACAACAGAGTCTTTTTCTAAGGTCAACTTCAAAAGGTCCTCTTCTCTTTATATTTTAATATGTATCTATACTTGAATGTGAAACTTTTATATAGAATACATATTATATATACACATACAAGATATATATATGCATTATATATATTATATATATTTAAAATATATATGTGTGTATATATATATATATATATATATATCTTTGTTTCTCACTGATCAATTCCCATCTTGATATGTCCACGTTAATCACTACCCACTAACAACTCTTCATCTTGAGGCTGGTGTTAAGGTGTTGCCTCATTTATGGACTGTGCTACAAACCAGTCTGCACGCAGACAGCACCTGGTGGCAGTTCCCAAGGAGAATATCACCACAGCTGTGGGGTGTCAGCTACACCAGCCAGATTATCTCCACTTGGTAAGCCTGATACCAGCTGGAGAGACAGGAGAAGGCACATTTAACACTTCAAATCAAAAAGCAAGAGATTTTTCTTACCATCTTACTCCGCTTCTTGGGGAATTGAGTGTAAAAAGAAGACGTCGGTTGCTGTAGCCAAGCTGCACCCCCGTTCCTTCTTCCGGCTGTGCTCCGACTGTGGGGTGCTGCCTTTTCTCAAAGTGATTCCACACACAGCAGGATGCACCAGACTGGCCAGAAGTGCAGCGAAACAGGAACCCAGAGTAGTCTCTGCTGCCAACTCCTGCCACCTCTGTCACTTGTGCCTCAGCATCTTCTGACGGGATCAAACCTGGAATGCTCTGGATTCTGTAGAACCGCTGCTCCTGAGGAGAACCCTGCAGCACGCTGAAAGGGTTTGCAGAGGCCAGATCAAATCAGTGCTCTAGGATTACAAGGGCAAACCTTCTTACAGTTTATGCAGTGATAGAGTATTTTAAAGACCATGGAATTAATTGTATTTAATGGAATTTGAAGACTTACATGTATTAAAGTATTTGTATATTTTGAAGTATTTAGTGTCCAAAAAATGATGGGGTTTTATATAAATATTATGGAAGACAGCAAAACTGAATTGGGTGTTTGGAGTCTGGCTCTGGGGAACAGCAATTGCTGATGGACAAACAAGACAGACTTTGATGAGGGTTATGCAGGTCCCTCTTGCCGTGTGGGTGAAATTAGCGTTCGGGGGAAGACAGATCACACTGGTGATGGCCCTTGGGATGAGCAGCATTCAGATGAGCTCCTGGTTTTCAGGAACAGTCACTTCATCCCACCCAGGATTAAACGATTTTGAAAAACCAGGGCCATTCTCTGCAAGCCCTCAGCAACAGATTTTCATCCCAACCTGGGCACTGTCAAGGCAGAGTGCAGATGTCCCCATGATGCTGGACTGCGGCTCTGGGGTCTCTTCCACTGTTGTGGAGCATCGAAGGAAAGTTCCTGGGTGTTGTGGGCAGCTGACAAACCCTGTTGTGTTCAGTTTAACAGTTAGAGGCCACCCCAGGCTGGCAGCTCTTGCTTTCAAAGGCAGTTCTGTGAGTTGAAATACAAAAATGAGTCTTCTGCAGTTCTCAGGGCGCCCTGCCGTGTCACCCCAGTGGTGGGGGATGCTCAGGCAAGACCTAAAAAGCAGCTAGGACTACCCTGGACATTCTTGCATGTTGGAACTGGGAACAGTGAGCACACGCCTGTTCCTCATGTTTGACTGCGAATTTGAGATACTCCTGGTTCGATGAGAGGCCCCGGCTGTGTCTGGCTCGCAGCACACATGCAGTGCACGGCTCTGGTTCAGGGGACCCTGAGACACCTCAGCTTACCTGGTCAGGTCACATGCAGGGTTACAGCTTGTTTTAGTGGAATTTAGGTAGAAATATGAACTTCTCTGACAAGCTGCACAACATGAAATTAAAAACTCACCTAGCGGCACTGTAAGCCACGATAACGCTGGTCGATAAAGAGCACACATGGAATAAATTAGATATTCCATTACAACTTAAGTTTCAGGACAAGTCCTGAACAAAGGGTAGCCTCTCTTCAGTTATGATTTCGTTGCTCTGTATCACCCTTAACAAATGTACCAGTATCTCACAAATGTTGTTACTGATCATGAGAAGACTGTTCTGAGAACTCAGAATTTGGGTTTATTCCTATTCTGTTATTGAAAAAGCTCATGCACTGAAATGATAGGGGAGGAAAGCTCTCTGCCTTAATTTAGAATCTATGGGCAGTACAAAGGGTTTTTTTTTTTATGAAAATGCCCCTCCCTGGAGACTTAGGACAGAGCAGGAGGCTGAGTTCTTCAGGTGTGAATGATTCTGGTGCCCAGCAGCTGGGACTGCTGATTGCTATCACTCCCTTTTGTAGCTGCCAGAGTCAGGGATGTTTGTGTGAAGCAACAGCTGACAAAAACAAGGAGCTGAGAGTAGTGATGAACACCTGCATCGCCAACAGTGCCTGGGATGGGAGCAGAGCTCTGGAGCCTCCATTATCGTCCTTGAAGAACATTTGAGTTTATTGGTTTGGAGCACTGAGCCGGAGGAGGTTAAAGGGATGTTCCTGGCACAGCCACGCTGCGGGAGAAGCGCAGTTCCCAGCTGGGGGTCACAGCCAAGCTGTGCCGAGGGAGGCTGCTGGGTGTCTGATGTGCTCCTGTGTCCCAGCTGCAGGGCCTTGTCCTGCGCCAGCACTGGAACTGGGGAGCAAGAACATAAGGGAAGAGAGCAGCGATGGGAGGTGCCCTTTGGCTTAAACTACAGCATCACCGGCTTAACAACAGCAGCAAAACCTCACGGAGAAAGAGGAGAAATGGAAACAAACCTAGATTTACTTGGTGATTCCTGGCATTTTTTTCGTGGAGAGTGCACTGCAGGTGTGGGCTGGAGAGCAGGAAGAGTGGAACTGCCTTCACTTCATTATCCACTGGCTGTTCCAGCGAGAGAGCATAGCCAGTGCCTGAGGGCATTGCTTTTGTGATTAATGAAATGGTTTGGCTCTTTTGTCCCTCCCAAAGAAAGCTCCTTCCTGTCATCTGCTACTGGAAGCTGAAAAGAAGAATTTCCTGGAGCTCCTGTACCACCCTCTCCTCCCTGGCTGTGCTGACAGCCAGCGCAGCTCCTTGGACCCCACACCAGTTGCTCCTCTGCTTTCCTTAAGGCACCTGCGAGAGCTGAGCATTATTCCAGTGGGTTTCATTCATTCAAATTGCAAATTTTGTCTCACTAAAAAGGGCTTGAACTTCCCAGCTATTAGTTATGCATTGCCTGGAGCCCCACGCAGGCAGAGCTTGTTCTGAATGCACAAGGTTGATATCCGTATTTTCTAACAGTTCTCAGAAGGTTGGGAATATTGTGTTCCTGCACCTACAGACTCATTTCTCTGTCCCCATTGCTTTCACAAATCTGGGAGTTGGAAACCATTCTGTCCTGCTCAGAAAACAGCAGCTTTTAATCTGATCTTTTTGTGTTCCAAAGCAGGGAGGATTTTCACTTGCCAACACCTCATATTCTATTTAAAAACAAAAACAATAGAAGTCATATTAAAATTGCTTAGAAGCAAGAGATTTGTCTCTAGACAAAATAAAAGGTCTGGAAAAGCCTCATTATTCTCCAGGGGAAACCTTTTCATTGTTTTTTTCCTGTAATGATGCTCTAAATGGTTCCACAACTGTTGTAGCAGAACTCATGTCAGCTCCCATCGTTAGGGCAATTTCTTAGCACAGATGAGAGGTTAATTAGGAATCTGTCTTTCTAATGTAATTAGGTTTTGATTAATGTTTGATAAGCTGAGATTAAAAGAGGAGAGCATAATGACAACAAACAGTATTGGTTCTTGTATCACAGGAAAATCTTGGTGATTCAGGGAACAACTCCTGGTGGAGGATTCCAGGCTCGCTGACCTTTCTTTTTGCCCGGCTTTCTGCCCATGACCTACGATCTGGTCGTGGAACTGTTGGCCAGTGACTTTTCAAGAGAGCTGCTCCAGAGTGACTCAGGCAGAGAGTTTGGGTTTGGAAGGTCTCATGTAATCATGCAACTTTTACAGGCAAAGAACAACAGAGGGCATCAGATCTCCATGGAACCTCAGGCCCTTAGCACGGTTCCCATTCGATGACGCAGATGGCGATTTGGGCAGCCCTTGTCACTGCCTCTCGGGGGTCACCCAGACACTGCTGAAATGTAGCCACGTGCTCTCGCAGCGTCCTGCGGCCCTCCGGCAGCTCGGCCAGCATGGTGAGCGTTTTGATCGCGCTCAGACGGCCTTTGCTGGTTTCGTCAGCCGCCAGCTTCAGTAAAGGTGGAACGACGCCAGCACCCAACGCTGAGAATCTCCCTGGAGGGAAATACACAGCTGTAAAATGTGTTCGTACGAACCATCAGCACGTGTTCGGATCACTGCTCTCTGCTCCCAGTGCCCTGGAGGGTGCAGGGCAAGAGCAGGACATGCTTCCCTTTGGAAAAGCACCTGCCAGGTGGCTATTTGTGAGGAAGGTCTTTCTTAGTCAACTGTATCTGCCTTGCACACAATTATTTCATTTGCAACAACTCATCTGAGAATATAGGGGCAATGAATGATAGGATAAACTATTAGGGGAGGGAGGGTTAAATCCCTTAAGAATATCCTCCATTCCTTTATTTTTTAAAGATGCTGCGGACACTGGGATCCACTCCTGGTCTGTCTCAGAAGCCGGGGAGCTGTTGCAGAGGAGGACTGGAACACAACTGCTGTTATTAAGTCTTTTATGCCTAATTACTCATTCATCACACTGAAAATTTAGCAGTTAGTATTTTCAGTGTCATCTAAGTTACTTGGGAGAACTGTGGGCCTCATTAATATTCATTTCTTTCCCAGCTGTGAGAGAGAAACTGCCTCAAACCACAAACACGGTTTCCAGAAGGCAGTGCTCCCCTGTCAAGGACTGGTGACCCAGAGAACCCTCAGGCACCTGTGTCTCTGAGTGGTCTGGAGCAGCACTGGGAAGGGAAATGACACAGGTGGAGCCGATAAATAACTTCTTGGCCTCCTGCAGGTGAATGAGATGTGGAATCTGCTGTGCCTGTGGCACTGCGGGGAGCAGGAGCCACAGAAATGGCCTGATCTTAATTTCTGTAAGAGCTCAAACACAATCAGAAATGGAGGACTTGGGGTGCAGGGGGGCAAATGTTTTCTTATGAAGTTGCCTTAGAACTGGATGTGCAGAAATGTCCTGACAGAACAGCCTCTGTCTCTCACCCTGAGGTTTAATGGCAGCAAACATCAGTGCTCCGGCTGCGCTGGCTTGGACGTCAGGATCTGCGTCTTCCAGCAGTCCCACCAGCACCGGGGTGACCTCCTCACACAGGACCATTTTTCCTTCTGGGTGAGTGCTGTGGGGAAAAGATGGGAAAGTTGCTTTCTTGAGCTGATCTGCTGCTCAGCAGCCCCTCTGTGCTGTGTGCCCCCTCCCTATTCCTTGGGGAGTCTCAGCGTTCACAGCCTAGCCACAAGGACAAGGAATTTAACCCATGGGTCTGGGCTTCACAAGTTTTGCAGCTACTTGTAGGTGATGTTTGGATTTTTTTTACTTCCCATGGTGCTCTGGCAATTGCTGGGCAGCAGCACCTAACAGGAGGTAGGATGAAAGGTGCTGGTGGTCCTACTGGCAACCTAGGGCAGAAACCTGGCTGTTGAACCCTATAAGGATTTTAAAACCTGCTAAATTAGGAGTTTGTAATTGTTTCTTCTCCCAGGTCAATTTCCTTTCTTTCTTCCCAGGTTCTTTAACGCAAAGAATATTTCATGTGACCCAGCTCCTGCAGGGATCTGGAATGTGGCTGATGTCTGTGCTCCAGGTGCGTTCCTGCTTTCCTTCCTTGATTCAGTTTAGCTAAACTTGTTTTCTTTTCCTAGAAGACCTGGCTTTGTTAGAGGACACTGGAAAGTGTTTGTGCCATTTGGTACCTGAGCTGCAGAGCTTTTTAAACCGGGCATCTGATGAGCACTTCTGTCCTGCAATTGCAACACAGGGGCCTTAAGTTGTGCCTTTCATCCAGTGATGGATACACAAATTTAATATAAAGATTGCTTTTTCTGATCCATCACTGATGCACATAGCAGTCTGTGTCAGAAAACTATTTCTGCCCTCAATAATTTTGCAAGTTTCCTAGGACTTTCAATTTTTTGAGAGCAAGGAGTTGTCCAAAAAACAAGGGAAGGAATCTTTGCTTTACATGATTTCTCACCTAAGAATTTTTTTCTGAGCAGTGTTGTACCAAGAAAAAAAATCCTGATTGCACTGCCAGTGCTAGGGACAAATTGAAGGAGAAGGAATGACACTTCCCTATCAGCATCTGCTTTCTTGAGTGATTTATAGCAATTAGGATTTTTACAAGTTTTCTCCTTGCGTGTGTGTTCAGGCTGATGTTTCTGTACAGGAGAAAGGTGGCAGCTTGAAGGCAGGAGAGAACACAACTGTAAACTAAAGGGCCCTGGTTCATCTGGGAAATGGGCATTTCCATGGGATTACATGTTAGAGTCTGATTTCTTTGCCTTTACCCAATTTCTAAGAGGACCAAAGCTGCTTTGCTTCTGATGGCCACTGACGAGTGTGTGAGCTTCTCCTTCAGGATAGGAATGGCACCGGTTGCTAGAGCTTCGGAAGCCTCCACACGCAGACAGTTGCAGAGTGTATCCAGGATCAGCTCCTGGATTTCATCCAGCTCAGTCTTCAGTTTGGGTACAAGTAAGGGAATGAAACTGGCATGCAGGATGGCAACAGCCCCTACAGGAGGAGACAGGGAAGGAATGTGCTGAGGCATGAGTGCTTTTACTGTTTCTGCCTGTACTTTGAATTTCTTAGCGGGACCAAAATACATATGGTAACTCATTTCCCCCCACAGATGTGGGACTGAGAGAGGAAACTACTGCAACACTGGTCTGTTCATCAATGCTATCTTAGCAGTGCTTCCTCAGGAAGTTTCCACAACAGTCCTGCAAAGATGTCAGCCCAGGTAACAGCCAGAATGGCAATTACTCTGGTGTTCTGGGTTTCTTCCACTATAATATTTCTCCCAAAATTATTCTTGCCAAGAAAATATAGGAGAAAGATACGTCACCTATGTCCAGCCTTTCTACCTGTGCTGAACATGAGCAGATGCTGAGAGGCCGAGATGTGAGCCTTTAGAGTCAACAACTTCATTCACCACTGTGGTTTCTGTGGGGGAAGTCAAGATTTGGAAACTCTCTGCTCCCTCACACAGCACTGTAGTAATTCTGTCGTGGGGAAGATTCAAATGTTGAGCTTCCCAGCAGCCACTGCTCTGGCACCATCTCCTAAAGGAGATGGCATCAAAGGTAGAAAGATCACCCTGTCCTGCAGGTGATGTCTTTGCTGTGAGCAAGGGTGCCATTTGTACCATTTCTCACAAAAGACAAAGTTAACAGGGAAAGCGCGGTGCTGTGGGAAAGCAGAACGTACCGTCCGTGAGTAACTGTGTGAAAACAGAATTCTCCAGCTGTCTTGTTGCTAAGACTGATTCTTTGGTTGCTAAGAGAAATGAGCTCCTCACAGTGATTCATGTGTGGTGATAAGGAAGTTGTGCGGGTAAGAGTCATCAAGGTACTTTCAAAGGAATCACCACAAATGGAGATATAAAGACAAATGGGAAGGAGATTTTAATGACTCTTGGTGGCCCAGAAACCCCCAGTCTGACAATCAGGTGCGAAACCTGGCTTTTATCTCGAGGTGATGCTGTTGTACCTGTTCTGAGGTTTTGCTAGCACTGAATAACATCTGATACTTACTTACTGGGATCCACTTTTCTAAGGCAAATGCACAGCAATGCCGAGCAGTGGTGGTGTTGCAGTTTCCACCACTGGGAGAGCAGCTGCTGTGAGCATTCAAATACATAATAAGGAAAAAGCAATTCAGACAATTCACTCTTGAAGGCCAACAACATTGGGAACCCAAGGCTTTCTCTTTATGCCAGAAAGGCAAAGCAGTAAAGGAAAGTGGAAAATGTGATCTCTGAAGCTCTAGGTATCACTAGATTGGGGAGGTTTTACATTTCCACAGTAAAAAAAACCCTCAAACTTGTATTTAAGTCCCCTGGAGAAGGAAAAGAAGACAAGTCTCAAGGATTGGCTCCAGCCCATTTGGGCTGTCCCCGTGTTTAGCCTCCTGCAATTCCCTCTTTTTCAGGACCTCCTTGCTAACTTATTTTGGTTCTCTTGATCACTTTGTCATCGTATTGCTGGTGAGTACTGTCAGCATCCAAGTTTCACTTCTCGGGGTCTGTGGCTTCCACTTACCTGCACGTGTATCAAACCGATCCATCCCCCAGACAGGGGGGCCTCCTTAGACCCTTGAGCCAGTCCTTGAGTAGTGACCTTCTGCGATCGGTCATCCCTCTTTCGTTGCATTTGCACTGCTTGTCTTCTTTTGGTGCCAGCCTTTACTATTGGGCTGCAGTCCTGAGTGCAAAATGTCCAGCACAGCTACTCTGTGTCTGTCTGTTTCAATAAGCTGGCAGGGTGACGTGCAGGGCGTTGGCTGGGATGGCACCAAACAGTATTTCGGCTGTGGCCGGAGACCCCCACATAGCTGGGTGGGTGCTTGGTTTTGTGTGAGGACTTGGGCTGGTTTCAGGATTTTTCAAGCGTGTTTCATTTCACCAGGCCAGGTCTCTGTACCAAGAGCTTTCTTACCTCCAGTTATTGTCATGCTGTCGAATCTGGAATGCTCTCCTGCGCCTGAACGGAGCTTCCCAGACACTGGCAGAGGAATGAAAATGAGTTGTTTGGCCTTGTCAAAAGTCTTAAAGAGAGAGCGTGGAGAGGAAAGGCCATCAACAACAAGGGAACACCTAACACTGAGGCTGAAATCCCAGCTGGAAATTCATCACAGAACTGGTCCCAAGCGAACGAAAGGCTGAGAGGTCTGGGGAGGGAAAAGGGAAGACACAAAACCAGTGGGAAGTTGTTTGAGAGTTGCCTGTTAGAGCGATCTCAGATCCGTGCATCTCGCTGAGCGAGCAACAGGAGGGGAAGGCTGGGGTTTCCAGTCGTCCTGTACTGAAAACTGCAGCAGCATTCTCAGGGTCCTGACTATATCAAAATACGCCCTGTTCAAAGGTGATTTCCCTGTTGCACAGAGTGCTGCTGATATCCTGGGAACAGCAAAGGAGTAGGGAAAAATGTTTTCAAAATGCAAATATTTGCATTTGCAGCTGCATGGTTAACATTGTTATTGATGTGTTTTTCTGAGAATTTGTAATCTTCCCTGGGGCTGCTTTTTATCTGAGCACTGATCTCTTCCTTCTTGTAACCCTCTGGCCACTCTGTCCTCTCTTCCCTGACTCAAACAGGCCCAAGGAGGAGCTGCCTCTGTTCTATTCTCTCAGTGTAGCTGCAGGGCACGCAAACAAATTACATTTTGTAGAAGACAAAGGAGTCATTTCTAGAATGTAACAGTGGGGGGTTGTTTTGGCTTTCAATTACATAAATCACATTACAATCACATTGCCATGGTTTAAATGACGAGTGGGTGCTAGTGTTGGGTCATAGGTTGGACTAGATGATCTCAGAGGTCTTTTCCAACCTTGTGATACTGTGATACAAATCCTTTTCCTTACAGATGTAATTTTTCAACTTACAGTCACCTCAGTGTTTGTTTTGGTACAAAGCATGTGCCTCACGCTTAGCCACAAAGGGACATGGAACACAGGGTAACACGGGACCTGTGTTTACATGGTGTTGTACTGTGTAATATGAGCATTCTGTTACCACCTCAGGTGTCTCTGTGATGCTCACACGACTATTTGAAATGCTTCCTCACAGCATTTCTACTGGTGAAGGAGCCCACAAGGAAAGGGAAAGCAAAGCCGGACACAGTCGGACCACAGTGCACTGTTGGCACGTCCAGCACACAGTGGCAGTGAAATCCCAGGGCGGGAGCTCGCCAAGAGGAGCCAAGGGATACTGACAACATTTCTAGACCCAGCAGCTCTCGTGCCAGTGCTGCAATTGTTGGGCACCATTGCAGAGGTAACAGAGTGCTAGCACGTTCTGCAGACATTTAAACATGCAGTGTTGTGGAGTTCCCTTTCTGAGTGTCACAATGAGGTAGCAGACCCTTCCCTGCCAGCCTTGGAAACTCCTTGCTCACTACTACTTAAACTGAAAAAAAAAAAAAGTATTCTTTAGGCTCCCTGAGCAGATTTCTGAGTCACCAGTCACAAGAGCACAGTTTAAGAACCCTGGAGGAGCTGATGTAAGGCTAAGATTCAGTGTTTGGAGTCTCAGTGCTTCCAGCGCTAAGGCTGTGTCAGGGAGTAGATTAAATATTCTGCTGCTGTAAAACTGGGCTGAAATTTCCCTCTGGCAAATGCGGAGCAGGACACAGACCACATTAAATAAACTAGAACTCACCTGAAGAGTGGGACTCCTCAAGTGCAGAGGAAACTTCTGCTGAATCTCTGAAAGTCAGAATATTTCCCTTTTCTTTGCAACTGTAGTTTACTAGGAATAACCAGCGGTGTCCCAGAGGACACCGCTGCCTGGAGACAAAGAGCATCTCTACCTTAAAGGACCAAGATGTGGAAAGTCCCTGCTTCAACGAACTGAAGACCTATGAGGGGATTAGACAACTGAGGAAGACACTGCAGACAGTGGTGTCAGAGTAGAAAGAGTAAACAATTCTGTTTCACACCACTTCAAGTCTCTGTATTGGCTGAATCCATTTGTCTTGTGACAGCCCTGGGGACTGACCATGTACGAGATCACAGCCTCAACAGCAGTGTCTGTCACATCCTCACTAACGATGCAACAGCTGTCACTTTACCAAAGAATGATGGGATCTGGTTTGGAAGCCATTGGGAATTTCTGTAGAACTAAGGATGTTATCTGAGTGAAAGACATAATAGGAACTAAATTTATAGACACATGTAGAAGACAGCAGAGCACTGGAGAAGCACGGGATGTGGTGCTGATGGGAGCCTTTAACAACCCAAACTGTTGCCAGCATTAACAGGGACTAGGAGGGACTGGGCTGATGAATTGGAGGTTCCTTATCCTCAGTGAAAAAGGAAAGAAATAGTGGCATAAGCCAACAGTAGGAGGCTACAGGGAACATCAAGTCAATCTCATTTGTATAAACAGTTGTAGTTTACATTTTCTTTAGTGTTAGAAGGGTGGGAGGGTGGTGTTGCTACTTTAAAAACCGACCTGCTAGAAATTTCAAAGAAGGAGAAACCAGAGGAATTGTGGTGCTGACTTTGTGTTCTAAAAGCTTTTGTTCCAAAAAATTCCTGGCTCTGTTAACTATATCTCCTTGGGTGTAATTTCCACAGA
The DNA here is from genome assembly GCA_033556795.1 of Tapera naevia. Lineage (NCBI taxonomy): Eukaryota > Metazoa > Chordata > Aves > Cuculiformes > Neomorphidae > Tapera > Tapera naevia. Next base: position 1,812,431 of record JAUMJJ010000026.1, on the reverse strand, counting down.
ATCCATAGATTCAGCTCTCAGGTGATGGTGTCAGTTTTTCACACTTCAAAGATCTTTCATTGTATGCTTTGCTAAATGATCCCTCATTTCTTTTGGGGGTTAAAGTTTGAGGAAGTTTGGTTTTGGTTTGTTTTCCCCATTCCTGTGCCATTAGTAGTCAATAATGTGGAAAGAATACTGTAATTCTCCATTTTGTTGGAACCATTGTAATGCTGACAGAGCTGGGGTCTGTGTATCCATCAGGAAGCTCAGGACAAGCCAGGGCTGCTAAGCACAGGTGACGGCTGAGGAGAGCCAGTGCCAGTCCTGGGCACTGGGCAAGCTCCCCTGCAGCTCCCGCCAGCAGCTGGTTCTAATGCTCACTTTTATACTTGGCTTCAGCAGCCACTGCTGATGCAGCAGTTCAGGCAGTGTCTGGGAACTGCAAAAGCACAAGGTGCAGAGCAAAGCCACGATGGGGTGTATGGAAGGCACTTCACATCTTCAGGGTTTGCTTGGGTTTTCATTTTTAATATTTTTATCTGCTGAAAAACCAGAGGAGCCCTTCTTGGCAGCCGGTTCTGGTATGGGCTCTGTCTCATCATCAAGGCTCATGTTCTCCCCTGCCTCCCGTGATTTGACCTCACAGGAGTGAACAGTTCATGTTCCATGAACTCCTCTGTTGCTTGAAGGATGGAAGAGGAAGATAAAAAGGTAAAGTCCTGGCAGAAGTTAAATTTTCATCTTAAGTGATAAAGCCCATGGAGGCCAGGCTTATACCACCTGGGGTGCAGTCACAATTTCCCCCCCATCTCACAGTCAGTGGTACCAAGCAACACTGCCCCAAAGTTACAAATACCTGATCCCAGTCATCTGTACTGGATGCTATTTTAAACCCTTCCACGTGAGAAAAATTGTTAAAAATAAAAATACAGCCTTCTTATTCTTCGCTAACTATTCTGTTCAGTTCTTCAGGCTCACAGAGAATTGCAGACCCATCTATAAATATCTAACCCAGATCTACAATTGCTTGTTCAAAAGAGGCTGTTTGGTAGAAAAATGAATGAAATACAGAATGTTTTTTATTATATTTTTATTACAGACCAGATGTGGCCTGTCAAGTTACCCCCTATCATTTGAAGATGCACATTCACCAAGAACACTGTATATGTGCATGTAAATATTTTGATGTTCTCTTGGTATAATAAAGGGTAATTGATTAGGAAAGTCCCTATGGGATTTTCCACTTAAGAGCACATTTCTGTTCTAGCACTATTGTCTTCAGACTAACAAGAACACTGACCTCTGTCCTGATGGATCCCAAACAGAGAGCAACTAAACAGGCAAGGGCTTGGCTTTTGATGCATGAGAGGCCCTGGCAAGAAGAGTGCAACTCATGCTAGCAGGGTGCTGGTGAGCTGCTCCCTTCAAACCCAAACCTGCTCTGCCACAGGAAACAATGGTGACCTGTCTGGCAGAGGCAAGGGGAAGGAATCCAGCTGGATCTTCCCAGGTCTCTCAAACTGCTGGTCACTATCTCCAGGCACAAGTAGTAGTGCAGACCATTCACTTGCCATAGGTATTTGTGTGCTTTCAGTCTGTCCATACACAGAGAACACCATTCAGACTACTGAGCTGAAAGCACTCTGGCATTTATGCTATTGCTATTTTGAGACATCTGTCTGTCTTTACAGCTACAAGCAGTGCAATCAATGCATGCAAAAATGCCCTAAGTGAGAATTTCTGGATGCAGGACAAGGTGAAGCTGATGAAAAATAAGCCAGATCTGCTGAGTTATTTTCCAGATGAGTTGGGTTTAACTTTGCCATTAATCAACAGCAAAGCCCCATGCTGCAGTGCTAAAACAGTAACACCTGAACTTCTCCAAGAAAGCCCTGGTCTCTTGCTCAGGTACTGTATGCTACTAATTCCTCACTGACCCAGTCTGCCCCACAGTGAGGCATCTGGCTCTAAGCTGCAGCAGAGCCAGCATCTTGTTAGAGCCCCTGCACACACCTACAGGTGATGGAACTGGGGAGGGCACGTGAGCACTGATCTACGCAGTGAAGTGTGTTGATGCTGTTACCGCTGCCAAAGTTCATTAATGTGTGGAAGATGCTCTTTCTCACACGTGAAGGGCTACGCTGCAGATAGGTGTAATGTGACAGTTTCTATAGTAACCACTTGCTCTTTATGGAACAGCAGATGAAACCTGTGCACCTCGTTAGTGTTCTTTTACCCAATTACCCAGACTACTCAGTTACCACAGACACACATTTCTATTCTATTCCCTTGCCACCACACCTGTATCGGGGATTTGTGCAATTGCAAGAGTACATTTGACAAACAAACCACTGTTAGAACTTTAACACTGACCACTCCCTGGTCATCGAAACACACTAGAAGTGTCCTGTGTGTATATCAAAAGCTAAAATTTCAAAATGGAATTGTAGAGATTATCTTTTTTTTTATGAAAGCAGGGCACAGTTCTTATTGGAATTTTCTCCTTTTCCTGGGAGAACAGTGCAAGTTCTTTACATGACATTTTCTTAAATGCTAAAAGCTTACCAGGACACCTTTGCCAGCCTAGATGTGCTGGCAAAGTCTTCTAGTGGGAAAGAAGATCCAAGATTCATTACTGATAGGAAAATTCCTTCAGATGGTATCCTGATTCATGGCTCTTATTTCTCTGCCAGAAAAAAAAAAAGTTGATACCTTGTGTTTTACACCAAGATATTTCCTTATTATAACTCACTGGTGCTGCAGCTCTGCTGATGCCAGTACTGGAGTGGTATAATTAACAGGCATCAGATGCTCTCTGCGCTGCATCGTTAGCCTTCCTGGGGAAGGAACGCCTGCGTTGTGTCTGTGTCTGCCAGGCTCTGTACTGTCCCCAGCAGAAGTGCCTCGGTAACAAATCATGGTTAGAACATTAGCAGTGCAGGGAGAAACCATAGCTATGTGAGCGGGGCTGCAGATTCACCAGTGCCGCCGGAACTGTGGGGTGGCCAAAAGGACAGACACCAGCAAAAAAATGTAAAATAGAAAGAGGGTAAAGCCATTAATGAGATAAAATGATAATTACACACATCATTACTTAAAGAAAGCTGTAATGAATTACAAATCCAGAAATGCACCAGACAGGAAAAGAGAACAGCAAAAAGAGAAAAGAAGAAGCAAATCCATGCCCAGTGCTGAGAGCGCTGAGCGATGGAGAGAGCAGAACCACAGGGATGAACCCCCAGCACCCAAACGCGCGGGTTCGCCCCCTCACTCCGACGGCATCGCCAGAACCGGTGTGAGACCCGCTCTCCCTCCGCACCGGATCGGGGGGACCGCGTCCCTCATACCCGATATCGCTGCGGGGCGAGGCCGCGGGGACGGAACGAAGACAGAGGGTGCGGGGCGGTGGGACGCACGCGCCTTATGTAACGCGGTGCCGGGTTCCGCGAGCGGGGCGGGCGGAGACACGGCCCGCCGGGGCGGCTCTGCGGGAGGGGCTGGGGGAGCGGCGGGATCAGCGGGGGCTGCGGAGCCGGAGGACTGCGGGCGCTGCGGGACCGGGACCGCGACCGCGTGTGGGTGCGGAGCCGCGCCCCGGGAGCCGCCCCCCGCGTTGGCTTGGAAACGCCGCAGCCCCCGCCCCTCCGCCCGCCCGACCCCGCGGGCACCGAGCGGCTCCCGGAGCCATGAGAGCGGCCCGGCCGTGCCCCCCGCTCGGGCTGCGGGACTGAGGGCTGCGGGGCTGCCGTGCGGTGGGGTGGCTGTAGGCAGCGGGGGCTGTGGGGCTGCGGTGCGGTGGCCGCCGCGGTGCGCCTGCTCGGCGCGCACGGGCGATGCAGCTGTGAAAGGGCCACGGCTCGGAGCGGCTCGGTGGGTGCGCTCGGAGCCATGGACTGAGGGAGCGAACGACGCCGGAGCCGAGGTGAGTGCCCGCTTTACACCGCTCTCGCCATCACCCTCGTGCGAGCGAGAAGGAAAAGATCTCGCTGTGAAACAATGAGCGGGGCTTTTGGGGATGGGGGAGGATGAATGCCGCGGGGAGGGAGAAATATTTTGCTGTGTATAGAGAATAAATAGTAAAGAGGAGCCAGTGCTGATACAGTGAAAATGACCTTCTCAGGGGAGACCGGCCTCCTCTCAGCCGAGCTCCTTCCCACCAAATTAAGGCACCTCCCTTGCCTCGCCTGGACTGTAACCTGTTAGTGCTCAGTACCTGAGCCTGACTGAGATCTGTTGCGTTCTCTTAATGATTCAGAAAGATAATCCATTAGGTTCTGCCTGTTGGGAGAAGAACCTCCACGCTCTGTAGCACCTCCTCCCAGGGAAACGCAGGCTGGCTGGCGTTCCATCCACCAGGCTCCTGGCTCCAGACCGCTGTAGGAGCCCTCCCTGGAGCAGCCACCTGCCTGGCGTTCCATCCACCAGGTTCCTGGCTTTGAACTGGTATATGATCCCTCCCTGGAGCAGCCACGTCTGCTCCTCTTAAGGACGTGTGGCTCTGCGGAGCCCGGATGCGCTACCGCTGAAGGTGTGCTCATGCCTGTGAAGGAACGGGGAGGGTTTGTTGTATCCATCTGCACCTGTGGACGGTTCCCAGCTGCAGTTGTGAACCACAAGTTCTCTGGTAGCTTTGCATTTGCATTTTGGGTGAGGGATTCTTGCACAACCCCCCAGCCCTTTGGTGCTGGCTGAGAGCACTGCAGAGATGCTGGGTTAATGTCTGCTCACAGTGCCGATCTGTTCTGGGTTTGGCTGTTTCACTGTGGAAGCTATTTAATGTGTGCTCTTGCGGTGTGTATTCTGGAGGCTGCCCCCCTATCCCCACAACATTTTCCTGTGCAAGATTTGAGAATATGATTGTTATTCTGGCTCTGTATCCCACACCACTGTGGGTCACACCCGTTGGATGGCCATCAGCATTTCATCTACAAACCATGCAGCAGCAGGTCAGGCAGGAAAACACAGCACTCAGAACATCTACTTGTGGATCGCAAAGGAGTGAAAATGAGTGTGGATTTTGTACTTCCTTCGGGGAAATTGTTTCTGACTTTATGGATACAGGCACTTAAGACTGAGCTGATGGCTTAGGTGCTGTTACAGGCAGAAGCTGTGGCTTTTCTTCAACACGGCACACATCTGATAGCTGAAGAGACAAAGCTCTGCAGAACAGAGAGCTTTTTGCCATTACCTTGGCTGTCTCCATCAAATAATTTGGTTGGAAGCTGTCATGCAAAAAGCACAGATCCCTGTCCTTGGATAGAGGACATTATCACTGGATAGGCCTATGTGTGTAGAAGAATGAGGTTCCAGTCTTCAAGAAGCCAGTGACTTCTTAGTTATATGGCATATTGAGGAGAAAATCTCATTATACTCCCCATTACCAAATCACCAGCTTGCATTTTCAAAGGCAAATCCCACTTCTGTGTGCATAGGCATGGTCCTAAGGAGAGAGAAGCAGGTGAATTCTGTTTAAGGCCATGGAGAGGAGAGAGAAGCAGGTGAATTCTGTTTAAGGCCATGGAGATTTCATTCTGACAGTGGACCTAATGGAGATGAACAAATGCTGTGCAACATAAAGAATGCTGCCCCTCCATCTGAGGATGATGTGCTTGCCACTTCATTGGCCACCGGTGAACAGAGTTGAATAAATGTTCCAGAGGTATCACCTTGAATTCCGTAAGCTGTCAGTACAGCTCGGTTTTTCTGCTACAGGCCTTGGTTTTGGATTTAACTGTGGTAACCTAGAAATAACCAGCCAGGTAGTTCTGAAGGATTGAAGTGTTCTGGTTGTCTCAGTTCAGGTTACATATTGGTGGAAGAAGGTACATTGAATTTTAAGAAATCTAGGCAGAACCAGGAAGCAGAAATGTGTCCCTTCTTCTTAAGGAATCAATTTGCTGAGCAGTGAGGAAAGGGATAAGTAGATGGATAAGGACAACAGAAAATTCAGTAGACAATAAAGGCTTAAATCCTTAAATGGTGAAGTCAGCTCTTCCTCTCCTGCTTAAGCAGATAAGGATTTTGACAGCAGATAGTCTTGGTTGGCACGCAGTGGTGAGGCAACGCAAGGGATGATGTCTTTTTTTCCTTGCCCCATCAATTAAGGAAAAACACTCTCGGTTCCTTTAGGTTCAATCACAGTAATTCCACTTATTTCAGAGGCTATTCTCCAGATTGATGGCACTGAAAATGAGATTCGAACCTGACTGTTTCTTGTTGAAGTTTTGGTCCTGCAGTCACAGGAGTAATTAGAAGGTTTGTCACCAGTTTCAGTGGGAGGGCGCTGGGCTCGACACGAGTACACACAGTGTCATTGATCAGGTTCTCCCATGCCCTCGAGGAATGGCAATGTTGAACAATTTTACAGCTGATTGCAGTGAGGTCACAGTCTCAGTAACAAATTCAGTACTCGCTGCTTGCATCACAAACTCTAATTTGGAAATTATCAGTGCTTTTAATCATAGTCTGTTTGCTGAGGAATGGGAGTGTCCTACCCACAGGTGCTGCTAAGGCTAATGTGACGTGTTGAGTGGTAACAGCTCGCTACAGAAGCAGTTAACTGCTGTGTTGGATCTAGGAGAACTTCTAAGCCAAAGCTGCCAAAATCAAAATACTGACATACTGAGATAAAATTGTATGGTTTATACTTGTGTGAGAAAAAATGTATTGTTATCAAAAAGCAAGGGTAAATGTTGTTCCTTGTGATCCCCACATATCCAGAAAAAATCCACTGACATTAATAGTTACAACAGGTTCCCTTCAGGCTGCCTGAGAGGAGAATTGACTCGTGCTCTGTGTGGTACAGTCAAAGCTCACATTTTTATTACACTTTCCAGAATTCAAATGTGGTGATTAACGATTGCAAATTTCAACCACCACACTGATGAAACAATAATCCCAAAAAGGAAAAACTAGACTGGTCCAAACCAACTAAAATATTATCTTCTCAAAGTCCCCTGGCAGTTTAAGGTACGTGGATACCCAGCAGGGCAGAGAAGGGCTAAATTCAGCTTCTGTTTATTCTGTTACCAAAGCTGGAGTTGATACATCTTAGCAATTGAAGTTGTTTCAGCTTTAGGCTGGTGTGATCAAGGACACAATTTAACTCTGAAATGAAAGCTACAGAGAAAATGCTCCTCTCTTGCCACTGCTGGTCTTCACTGTCCCTGAAAGGCATTGGTGAGGGGAGATGGAGGGAACAGGTTACTGACATGGGCCATCGTTTCTGTGTTACCTCGACTTCACACATTTGTTACTACTAAATGCATTTAAAGTCACAGCTAACAAACACGTGGCGAAATTTCAGAAGGCAACAGCTTTTGCTGTGTTATTTTATGTCTGTAGCTCAGAGCATGATCTATGGTTCAGCAGAAACTCAGCCCTCTCCAGAAGCCTGTTTTCCTATTTAGCTTTGGACATCCCAGGTACCGTTGGGGAACACAATTTTACCCAACGCAATCTGTTTTCCTCTGCCCTTGTTTTCTCTGCAAGCCCCTTATACCAGAGGGCTGCTTCTCCTCTGGCAGAAAACCACAACAATATCAACATTTCTAGATGATGCTTCATTACAGAAATCGTCCCTGGAATTGCCAGTGCCCAAGTTGGCCAAGAGAGAACATGAAGAGGCAAATTTGGAAACCTGGATTTACATGCTAAGTGTTCATTTTGCCTATATACTTGAATGATAATGACCAGAAAGTGAGTAATGGGCTGTGTTGACAAGAGATTTGTTACATAGTCATTCCCTGGACCTGGCAGTTGGGAGGAGCTGCTTCCATCATTTTGGATATCTGTGGCAGGGACGTGCACACACAGGGTGGCTGTTCAGGCTTCCCTTAGAGCTGATGGAGGGGAAAAGAGATCCCTACAATGCAATTAGTCAGCCTGGTTTCTGGCCACTGTCCGAGTCCAAGATGAACGGACCTTGGGAATGCCCGTTGCTCTCCTCTGCTGCAAATGGGAGCACTGAGGAGCCAGCTCAGAGGCAGCCAGAGATGTGTGTACGCTAAATCTGGGCAGATGAATCCTGCTCCTATTGTCTATATTGTAATGTTTAACTGATCTCAACTAGCTAATTATGAATATTTTGCCATAGTTCCCCATAAATATTAGTAAGTAAAATAGAGTTGCTACTCCCTACCTACCAAGCCTGTTTGACAGTGACCAGGCTGGCACACTGGTTCTTCCTCTGACTCCACTGGGAACAGTACTAGTGATCCAGAACTTCTATCCAGTACTCCCTCACACTCCGGGCAGTATTCCAGCACACAGACCCAGTGTTTCTACCCTTATTTCATGAGCCTGCTTTCTGTATTTTCAAAGCTTATTGAGACAGTGTGGAATAACTACCTTTATCTTCAGAAAACACACCACACAAATACAGACAGCTCTTCGAGGGCTGATGCACAAACAGAGTTGACATAGTTGTGTTGTGGAAAGGAAGAACACAACATGACTGAACTGCCATCAGGTCAGATGAAGGTGTTGTGCCGCAGCCCCAGAAACACAGCTGGATGCTTAGCTCTGAGTGGGCTTGCTGTTTAGGTGGGGTATGCGCCTGGTTATTAAACTTCTTCCTTTAAAGGGAATATTTGTGTCAGTCAAAAGGAGACTTCGGCATCATCTAAGGGAATGTCTTTCTGAAAATAGCAGTTTGCATTAGGTTGTTTATTTGAATACAAAGTGTCTTCTCTGGATGCTCACCAGTCCAAGTCATGTAAGGGACTCACAGAATCCCAGGATGGAGGGGTGGGAAAAGCCCTCTGGAGCTCAGACGGTCCAGCCCTGCTAACACCTGTTCCCCCACGGCAGCAGCACAGGAGCACGTCCAGGCAGGGTTTGGAGAAGGAGACTCCACTCCCTCTCTGGGCACCCCATTCCAGTGCTCCATCACTCGTACAGGAAAAAAGTTTTTCCTTGTGTTCAGGTGGAGCTCCTGTATTCCCTTCTGTGCCCGTTGCCTCCTGTCCTGTCACTGGGCATTCCAAGTAGTTGGAATGCATTAACGAAATGTGATTTCCTTGGGATATGCACTACCCATTTATCCATCTCTGTGACTTAGCGTGGGTGTTTCAGTGTGGATGTCTTGGGAAGAAAGCCCAGGACATCAGCCTTAACCATCCCTAGTGTTTATTCTACGGGAGAGGAGTCAAACCAATACTACACAAAGTTTTTCTGTATCACCAAAAGCTCTACAATCCATCAGTAAATAAACACCTATGACCCCAAACAAATCCACTCCAAACTACAACAGAGCAGAACAAACACTGCTGCCCTGGAGCATCTCTCCCTGCTTCCGCTGAGCTGACGATGGCCCACAAAGCACCCATGTAACAGCTGGGTCTTGGCAGGATTTTCTCCCAAGACACCTTCCCATGCCTGGCCCTTTGAATTTGGCAGTCAGGGTGCCATTTTGTGACAGGCAGATAGTTGTAGTCTTACAATTGCCAAGGACCTACTGAGCTTTCATTTTGGATTGCTCAGTGATGGTAGAATCTCACCAAAATCAGTCACTTCAGATATGTTTTTAACCTCTTTTTCAATCTATTCATGTCCACGAACAGATAAATGTACCTTATTTTGTACTGCAGTGACATTTATGTTGGTATTTACAATTCTAAGGCTAACCCACCTCAAATGTGAACAATAGTTTTGTTATCATATCACTTCTGTTCCTTGACGAGTTGTGCATAAGGGCCGCTGATTGTGCTCCCTGCTGCGAGTGTTCCCAAAAGCAAATCTGACCTTTGCCTTCTTGCCTTCTGGTTGTGAGTACACAGGTGTGGCAGGTTTGCTTCTTGCAAGCATGCTCACAAAAGGAAATAGAATATTGGAGACCACGTAATTTTTTAAGTTACAGGAACAAATTCTGGGCTGCTAAATTCAATGACTAATTCAAGGGATTAGCAATTGTCTTAAGTGTGGCAAGACTTTAGACTCACATGCACATCAGTGCATCTTATAATACCAGTAAGATATTCTTTGATTTCACCAGTCAAGCAAATATCTAGTGGTCTAAAATGAAAGTATCAGCTATCAGCATTAAGAAGAGGTAGGAATCTGTGACCTCAACTCTGCAAATTACACTTCTTTGCTCTCCCCTAGAGGACTGATCGTGCATCACAGTCTCAAACAGTGAGATTCATCTCACAGAAGTTAAATGATAAATCACAACCCGTTGTACAGACAAAGAATGGAATTATTGGTTCTGTTGTAGTACCGCTCTCTGCCAGCGCAGGCAGGTCATAAACTGAAATTAAATGTTTGCAGAGGATATTACCCTGCTATGCAACCAGAGAAGCCTCTTTCCCTGTGCTGTTGGCCTGGCAGCTCTGCCCTTCTCCCACTCCTGCAGCCAAGGAAACCCACAGCAGCCCACTGATATTGTGGCCTCTTGGGATTTTACCTGGAAATTGTTGTGAATCTTGCTGGGGTTTGGGCAGCTCCACCTTGACTAGACAGTGAAGGCTGGATGGCAGAAAACCACTTCTCCCTGTTCAGATCTTAAACCTCACATTTGCTCTTCAGATCAAGACTGGGAGCGCCTGAGTTTCCCTGTATTTCTGACTAACTCAGGTTGCTTTCCTCATTGTGACTTCTGATAGCAGAGAGCATTGAACACCGAGTAGAAAAAATTTAGGCACAATAAATTTCGTAAGAATTGATGTGAAAGAAATGGGCAATGCCTATTATAGCAAAAATATGAAAGAGATCTTCTTGGTGAGCAGGACAATCACCTTCCTTCTCACCTCCCTGAGCAGTTCTACCAGTAATGTTTGAGAGGATTCCAGCCAAGTGAAGTTCAGATGAGTACAAAGACAGTAAGGCTCTTCTGATCCTGTGGCCTGCACTGCTTCTATCCTTTTCCACCAGTCTTCCAGGATAACCAAAAAAATGAAGGTGGCTGGGGTGTGCCCATCCCTCCAGAGAGGGGAACTGGGAAGGAGAGACTGCAGAGCAACGCTGGCAGCTGCCAAACCTTGAAACAATGTCAGGTTCTCTATGGCAGCAGCCATTTGTGGGGTTGGGGGTTGCTGGTTGTGGATTTGGTTGGGTTGTTTTTTAGAGGAGTAGTGTTGGTGAAGGGGAAATGGCAGCTAAAGAAGTTGGTGCACAAGGACACCAAGATTTTTTTGCATTGTTGTGAGTGAAAAGGACTCAGTTTATAGAGGTCTTTATAGAACTTCATTTGGATGGCAAAATGGTGTAAAACAAGGATTAGCTTAGCTTTGGAAACCAGGAGCTGATTAAACATTGTCCAAGGCAGCACTCAAACGGTTCTGGCTGCAGGGCTATGCTTTGTGAAGAAGTGTCTGGTTTTGGATTCGTCCTAAAGCAATTTCCTCTCAAAACCAGAACACGGACCTCTTCCTCTATATTCAGCTATAAAGAAAGGTCCTGTGAGGTGGTCGAGTGGCTATGGTGACGGCTCGGCTGTCTGAGCATCCCTGCTGAAGCTCTTGTGTGCAGCAGGATGGTAACTGTCAGAGCTCCCGAGTTCCAAAAGCGAGGCAGAATGAGACTGGGCGTAGGCTGCAGCTGCCATCAGTGCTCAGTAGCACACACGTCCTCTCCCGTGACTCACACCTCAGAGAACACTGAGGATTCTGGTTGGCCTCTTGGGAGGTTTTTTCCCTTCCCTCCTCCCTGGGCTGCAGTCTTATACTTCTTCCATTCCTCATCTGTGGACAAAATAAGGTTTAGTTGGAGTTGTTAAGTCGGAGCCTGGGAAGCCCACGGTTCTGATGCATATACCTTCTGACATAGTTCATATGATGAATTTTACATGTGGCCCAAGGCTGGGAATCGCTCTCTGCCCTACCGACCAAATTCATCCCTGATCATAGCCCTGCATCTTAAGCTGATATTCACACTTTCTTCCTTCCTTTCTCTTGTATTACGAATAGCATTTTAATCCACTCTTATGCCTTGTTGTGAGGCTGATGTCTGTCAGGTTTTCCATGTTCTTCCCTAAATTAGACCATCATGAGAGTTATCGACTTTACTCTTCCACGGTCCTGCTCTCCTCTCCTCTCCTACTCTTTCCCATTTTGACCAGGTCTTTGATGCTCTTCCAGCATCACGTTGCTCTTTCCTCTTGAGCTTTCTGCCTCTGAGCTCCCTTCTGCTCTTCTTTCTTCACACCACTCTGCTATGTTCCTCTTTTGACTTTATCTCATGTCGATACCTCACTGCTCCCGCACACTCATTCAGCCTAAGTCTGTTTTTCTGTTTTTTTCATTCACCAAGGCTCTTTCAATTTCTGTGAAGCATTGTTCATTCTCTGTTGCTTAGTACCCACTTTTAACTATAGCATTGCCAGTCAACTCCTCCCCTGCTCTCTCCCAGCCTTTCTGTGAATTCAGTGTTGATCACCTACTGAAACTGGGTTCCGTATTTTCTTTCCTTTTCCCAAAACTTTTTGCTATGCTTCCCATTGCAGCATCTGAATTGCCAACCGCCAGCTCTGATTCGCACTCAACAATATCTTTTCTCTAGCAAAAGCTTTCTGGTGGAAATCTGATCACCCAGATGACTTATTCTACCATGGATTTATCCTCCTCTCTTTTATTTTTTCCCCTCCCCCCTGGTGGAATTAAATTCCATTCGTGCAAACCCATCTTTGCAACTCCTGACTCAATCCTTTCCCACTGGCCTTTTTTCTTCTCTCTATAGATTTCTGCTGACTTCTGCCAATGTGATACAGTAAAATGTGCCCATCTGCTCTCCTCAGCTTCTTTTCCCTTCCTCTGTCACTATCCCTTCCTTCCTTCTTTTCATGGGTACTGAAGTCTCTTGCTTCCTCTGTTCCCATGCCCCTTCAATTTACCCAGGAAATCTTACCCAGCTTTGGTGACTTTATCCTCTCATTCTTTTGTCTTAATTTTTGCCTCTCATCTCATTCTTTTCCTTAAAACACAGAAGCAGAACTACTGAGATTTATTTCTGTATAGACTCTCAAAGATGCTTTCTTATCCATCATCACAGGTAAACCTTGTCTATTGTTTCTATGGTTCCCATTTATTGGAGCATCTCCTTGTCTCTTCCTTGGCCTCAAGCTTCAGCCTCAGAATCCTCACTTGTTGGTTTTCCCTATCACATTAAATAAACTTCTGGTCTTCAGGAGAGCATTATCTGTACTCAGGGTCCCAGGTGCTTCCTACAGAGGCTGATTTTTGACCTTGACCTGATTAGCCTGGACCTGTCACTGGCACAGCATGGTCTGGCTCTCTTCTGTGATCTTGTATGCACAGGAGAAGGAATTGTTATCCTCTTTTGCATGGTTATCCCATTTCAAATCCCTCTTTAACTTTCTTTTGCTACGATAATTACTAAAGTTTCCTTATGCTCTCACAAGGTATTGTGTGCCATGAGGGTGAATGAGGGGTGGGAAATTCACCACACTGGTCACAACCAGACTTAATGAGCATTGGCTTTTTATGCTTGTAAGACCTGTGGAAGAGCAGCCCTGTGCGGTGCGAGTCCTTGCTCACCAATCACCCATAAAAGGACTGTGGTAACACGATGATAAAAGCTGAGCAGCAGCTCTAATGAAGATGTAACCTACACTGCTGTCATCACCTGAGGTGCTTACAAAACACTGAGTGGGTGCTGCATTTTGTTTGTTGCTTCATTACACATTTTTAAGTGAGTCTGATGTTTGTATGTCCCTACAGCAGCTGCTGCGTGTAGTTTCTTCTCGCCCTTGTCTAGCAGCTGGGATTTTCTGCACACCCACTGTAATATTCTTGTAGTGTTTCATTCTTTAGGGAAGCCTAAAGGTCACCTCTAAAATGACTGCTGTGGGAGATTCTGGTCTTGGTTAAATCCCTGAGAAGCACAGGCAGCTCCATATGCAGTCGCTGACGCGACTTCAGATTCTCAGCACCACCACTCGCAACAGAGTTGTATTTTTGGCTCATTCAAGATTCAGTCAGTGTTATGTCCTGGTTGTGTTGATGCTTCTCACTGTTCACACTACTTTGGGAATGTTACTGAAACAGGTCATGATTTAAATGCCTACCAAGTCTTTACGTATTTATGCTTTGTAGGATTTATGTTTCCAACCTACTGAAGTGGTGTAAGCGCGGGTTTTAAACCACTGATCTGAGTATTTCTACAAAATCACAGTAAAACTCAGCAGGTGAGAACCTTATGGACCTACCCACCACCTTTCTGGAAAGAAGATGGTAGGAAGCCATTGTCTGTTGGGCTGGTAACAGCCAGTGCTGGTGATAACAAGGAGCTCATGGTACAGCACTGGTTCTGGTCAGTGCCCTTCTCAGCCTCTGCCCCGATGTGAGGGTTTCTGAATGACCTTTTTTTATTGTTTTCCTTCTTTGGTAACCTTGGTTATCCCTGACATGCACACATACTTGCCTACGCATATGCGATGCTTTCATTTACAATGACTCGATGTAACTTCCATTTAAGAACCCCTTCCTTACTGAGTAGTTTCTTTTGCTCTGCACTGGTTACTGTGTGTGTGATCCTGGTCTGGATATGTCATGTGCTTCAGCTCGACAGTGCCAGCAATGTGAATTTGTGACTGATTTTGCTATTGCTCTCATTTTGTTTTCTACTACACAGACTTTTAGTTGTTTCTTGACTCTTCCTTGGGGTTTTACTGTAGAGGTTGGGCCCTGTTTCTTAAATAGTGATCAAGACAGATCAAGTGAGAAAAGATTACTTTTTCTATATTTGAATATATACAACACAGCTGCTATGGAACCAACTGTACCGGCACTTGGTGCGTGCCCTGTTCGCAAACAGTATCTCAAGTTGGGCATCTAAGAAGTGAAAGTCACAAGCAGAGATCATCCTTAAAAAGATGGGCTTAAGGGAGTTAATGAACATCACAAAGACCCACCATGGTACAGAGGGGCGGAGATCATTGGTGTTCAGCCAAGCATTCAGCTAAATCATGCCACTGCTTTCCTCACTCACCTGACCAATAGAATATGCTTTTAAGTGACAGATAAACCACAGAAGACAAGTTTTCTCTGCTCTGTTCACTTATTCGATTGTTCGATCTAGTGCACCCTTTGGTTTGGATGGGATTATAGTGCCTTCATGTGTAGTTCAACATTTTTCCATAGCTTGTACGTAGCTTCTGAGCACTTGAATATTCATCCTTAATATCTCTGTAAAACATCTTAAAATTTCCCAAATGGCTTTTTTCAAACAAACCAATCCTGATTCTATCACGAGAGGTCACATTGATTTCTGCCCAGCTCATCTGTCAAGGTGAAGCTTAGATTCAATGAAAAGAGTAAAAAGCATAGACCCTGGCTCCTTTCAATAAAAGCCTGGGGGGAACATCTTTCCAGGCAGATTCTGTAACTGCATCCCGTGATAATGTGCCAGCAGCTAATGCAGCACGAGACAATACTCGAATCCTTCCTGAAGGAAAGCTTCACAATTGAATTGTGGTGGTGCAGTGTCAGTCTCCTTCCTCCCCCCCATTACCTGGGAACACACTGAGAAAAGGGATCAGTGTGAGCGAGGCAGAAGTGATGGGTGGGGGCATGAAACCCAAACTAGTGACTAGTTTTCTTGGCTATAAATGCATGGACAGAAGAATGAGCTGGTACTGAACAGCCTGCCCGGCTTCAGCACACTTCACTAATCAGCCAGGGCAGGGCTCTGCTCAGCTATCCTTCTTACTCCAAATCGGAACACTTTGGAGCTAATCCTTTGATCATCAAAACAATTCACTGTTATCTCAGGGACTGGGGCAGGTTCATTTTATCCTATGGGAAGAACTACTCATTTAGTCATGACCAGGAAGCCCGTATGTAGCATCAGGTTTAAGAAATATATTTTCTGAATGATCTGAGCAGCCCCAGTTGTCAGAAGAAGGCAGCCGTATTAGTTCAGATGCACATGTGCTGTATAATATGTTCATTCAAATAATAAGATATTGTTTAACAAAGTTTAGAGAAAACTGTGCCCTGTGGAAGGAAGCAATAGGCCTTTCCATTAGGGTAACTGCAAGACTTTTATCTAATTAGAAACTTACAGCCCTGGAACACTTGCATTTTTAGTCTGAAATCAGATCTAAAAAACCAGAACAGATTCCAGACTGCCTTATTTTCCTGTATTCTGATTTTGTTCCAAGAAAAAGTCAAACTGCTAAGAGGAAGTTCATCTTTTTGTAGCCAGGACAGTAACATGTAGTCACAGTTTGTAAAGTTGTTATTTGTCTTTACAAAGTACCGATTCTGAATGCAGAAGATGCTTTTCAGTGTATGGTGGGAAAACATTTAATTAAATCACATTTTCTTACTGTAGCAAACTATTTGGAAATGGTATCTCCTCCTCTGCTTTACAAAGCAAGAATATAATCACTTCATGGTGTTCCTACTTGAAACAGTGATATCCAAATATCACTGCAATATATGTAATAGAAATGACTAGAAGCCAAAAAATGGAAATTCTGTAGTGTAAAACACATGCCCACAGTCTTTAGGTACTTGGGGTCTTCTCTTCCCTGCAATAAGGAGATGCTGCTCTATCTGTCTCTGTGTTAAACACATTAATGAAGTGCAAGAAGAATAGTTACTGTGTACAACACTGGGGTATGAATGGTTCCTCCATGACAGGAAACACTCTACGGAGCATATAAGCTGTTTGAAAAGAACAATTTTGTCTTGAAAGCATCTTCCTCCCAAACTGTCGTAAGAAATTGCTGAGGCAAATAACATAAAGTTTATGAAATATCTGCTTCTCTTGCATGGGCATCAGACCTCCAGACCTACCAGAATCCGTGGTGCACTTTGGAAGGAGTGTGCATTCCCTTGCTGCCTTTTTCTATCAAGGTGCACTTTCCAGGACAAAATCTGAATAAAGAGAGCAGAGGGAGCCTCTTATCTGCTTTGTGCAAAATGTTTCATCTTTGATCACTGAAATGCGTAGATAACGTCATGAAGAATTTGACCAGTGGTCTTGTCAGTGACAAGAACGTGAAGCCTCTGATGATGAGAACTTAAAGGAAAACCAGTTTTAAATGTTCTGAACGTGTCAGAATAAGCATGAGGAATGGAGCCAACTCTTAATTTTTATAGCATCAAAATAAGAATTTGGCCTGATACCTAACACAGTAATTCATTCTCTCTGTGTGGCTGGAAAGTTACTCATTAGGAAACAGCTTCCTGAACTCTTAATTTTCATGTTCTATGACCATTGGAAAAAGCCGATTATTTGAAGTGTAACTCCTCATTGTGGAGGGTTTTCCTTTCCACATCCTTGATGCATTACAGTAAGTTAAGTTGTGCTAATTACTTCTATTATACTCTATAATCTATTAATATTTATGCTATTATTTTAATTTTCTGCTGATTAATCTGTTCCTCATGCGCTAATGCCCTTCTGACGTGTGCAGGGAAGCAATACAAATATAGCTGATATTAAGCCTCTGTTGTAGAATTTTAGAGCAGGTACAGCAATGCACCCTGCACTGGTGGCAAAGGATTTGGACATCTCTAAATTTAGGCGCTTAAATGACAAGACTGCTTGTACACTGTAGTTTGTGCAGGCAAAGACAACAGAGAAGCACTCCCAGCTGCCATGCAGAGGTGACCTGGTGTCCTGACTGGGTGACCAGAACAACTGAGAATAAGATCACCACAATTAGTTTTGGAAACTGGTTACCGCAGAAGTCCTGTCCTAGGGAGCTGATTTCACACATGTGGATATGGGATGGATTTACAGGCAGGTGTTAAACCACAGAAATTAAAAGGGAGCAGGTTTATATAGGAGCAAGGAAGAAAAGAGGAAATGGAAAGACTGTGCAGGACATCTTCAGAACTGAGTAAAAGCTGCTGTTTTGAAAACACGTACGTTAAGCGTTCTGGGAATCTAAGGAAAGACGGGAACAAGTGAAGTGGGCTATCAAAGCACCTTTTAATAAGTTTACTTCATAGGCTGCTTTTGTGAGTGTTGCCTTGTTCGTGGTCAGAGTTCCAATGGTGGAATTTTGCAATGGTTTGCAACAATCATCTATTCATCTTCTCCAACTAAAATACAAAGCTCTCCTCCGCCACCCAGAACCAGTCCTGACCCATCCTGACCCATCCTGGTAGTTGTGTGAACCCTATCCAGGTCTACACTGGCTCAACTATGTATCTCCCTTAAGTAGGGTTAGAGTTAGGAAGGGATTTAAAGATAAATATAGAATCAGTAGAAGTATTTAAGAGGGAGTGATTGCAGCCTCACCCATCCCAGGAAACTTCAGGAAAAAATACACTAAACTGTATCTCCTGACTCCATCCAACCTCTGTACCTTTTTCTCTGATGTGAAGGGATTACCAGTACTTGCCATAACTCTTGTCTCCTTCCATTATGGTCCTACTTCACACTCCCAGATACCTTCACATTTATGTGTTGAAAACTGCTGGAAAGGGATCTGGTTGCAAGAACCTGCCTCATGCCAGCACGCTGTTACAGACCCCGGGAGATGCATCCCAGTGGGGCCCTGGATCAGAAGGTAGACTCAGAACCTATCTTTCCACTTAAATTAGAATAAATTAGAAGATATCTCTAAGTGACTTTGAACATGTTCAGAAAGGCAAAGTTCAGAACCTGTGATTAGGACAGCCCGCTGTGACAAAGGTTAACATAGAAATAGCAGCAGAATAGTAATGGCTCTTGCTAAACAGAGGAGTCTGAGATCCTTACACTTGTTTCTGCCACCTGAAAAATGAAGCCCTAGGTAGAAGATTTATTTGGGAGAGTAGAACGGGAGAAATAAACTCTATAGGAACAATGTTTTTTTCATGTAAATGTAAGATGCTAATAAACTTAAAAAGCTGAGCTTTGTTTTTAACCGTATAACCCTTCTTCAGCACTGCAGCTGATGTTCATTGTCCTTATCTGTATCTACAAAGCCCCCATCCCAAAATGTTTATGCTGTGCTATATCTTGATTGATATTATTTAAAGGTTAGGCAAAACTGTTATTTGATGTAATTAATTTCTACTATGGTGACCGCCACTGAGAGGGTAAAGCAAGATCTTGCTGGAATCCCTGGCTGATAAAGACTTATGACAAGACAAAAAAAACCAGTTGAAAGTCTGAACAAGAAAATGCTATCTTACAAAACAGGTACTATTGGGTGTAAATTAACTGATTAACACGTTACATATGGAAACAGAAGTTATGTAAATATAAGTTCATATTTTTCAACCAGAGCAGTGCGGCCAAGTAGGAATGTCAAAGCCCATCCTGCTGTGTGTCTGTGTAAGTGATCTCACCCTGTGATGTAGGTGGTGTGGGGAAAGGAAAAGCACATATTGGTAAATCCAGTGCTCCATTTCAAATACTTAATTATAGATTGCTGTGTTTGGGAGTGCTGAAATATCTTTAGCCCACTAAAATTTCTGCTGTGATGCTTAAGAAAGAGTACATGAGATTGCAAGTAGCTGTAGTTCAGTTCCTTTCCTCAAGAGGTTCAAGAATTGGCTTGGATCATTCTGTCTCTCTTCTGGTAGTGAGGAATCATTCTCTTCCATGTGTACTTTAATGCTTTGCCAAATCTGCATTAAAATGCCAGTAAGTTCATGCAGAAAAATATTCCAGAGACTTCTAGGGCAACTTTGAAAATGGAATTTGGGAGACTTATTAAAATGTAGTGGAAGATATAAGATTGTTTCTTTAGTAGTCTCTGAAATGTTTCCTATTTCAGCGGTACGTAGCGAAGTTTGTAAAAACACTCAAAGATTCTCTAGACACAAGTAAACAGCCCGGTAGGTGCTGAAGTGGGCTGTGGCCGGCGCACGATGAGGAACTGGAAGCCCTGACATTGGTGACAGGTAGTGGCTTGTGCTGCCCGCTGTGCTTGGAGCTCCCCGGAGCAGCAGGCCTTTCCTGGAACAGAGGCACGGGGTTGCCAGGCTGCTGTTAGTAACACGCTGGCCCTTTGGGAGGGGAACTGCTTCTTGCTGTTGCCTTCTGCAGAGTTCCGGGTAGTAGGCTTAACCTCTGACTTGGGAAAGAATAATTGCTTCAACAGTTACGGAGCCCTTGCTTGGGACAGCGTTTCCCATGCTGTTTGTATGCAACACTTGCCCTGTAGCCCCTGTTCACTTGTACCACCTTTCGGAACTTCCTGTACCAACAGAAGAGAGAAGGCTTCACAACACTTGGCTTGGCTGTGGGAAGGAGCCTGCAAAGTCTGTAGTAGTGGTGCATCACTTCAGTGACTGAGCAGGACGCGCAGTGTGGTTACTGAGGGAAAGGAGACCCGTTCCTGTATCTGCAAAGATCGGCAATGCTCCCTCTTATGAAACCATGGAGCAAAGTTAATCACCTCTTGCTGATTCCTAGTTTGGTTATTTAAACGCTCAGTGCAAACAGAAGAGAAACTATGAATGCAAACTCAGGGAGACATCTGTCCGAGTACAAGATATTGATATAAATAGAGGCTGGGAAAGGAGTTGTGAGCCTTTTTCATTTTCTACCAGAGGAAAACCAGCCAGAACAGGACTATGCAGGAAAAGCACTCCATAAGCTCTTGCTGAGGGAGAAACTGGGGCACAGCTCAGCACTGTTTGTTTTCATGTAGGTTTAAATAATAAAACACAGAAGGCTGAAAGGGAGATTTGATTTACTATTGTTCAGAAGCCCCATTTCCTCAGGTCTGCAGCTTCAGCTGTCCCTACGTTTTTGCTGGGGTTTTAGATTTTTGCTTTCTGTACATATTTTCCATCTGTACTTTCTATTTGGAATGACAGAAGGTTTAGAAATCCAGAGGAAGAGGAGAAAGTAAGTGGTTCGCAGCAAGGAAGCAGAGTCTCTCATTTCATTCATTTCTTTTCTCATTGTTTGGCAGGTGGAAAGCACAGACTTAGAGCTGCACTGGATCAGCTGAAGAACTGGGGGAAGAGAAACAAAACAAGTACAGCACCATTGAAAAGAGCTCCAGCTTTATCTAACAGCATCACCACAGCAACCAGAATGCACCATTAAAAGACAAGGGCTAGAGCAGAGAAGGTGAAAGCACGGCTCTTCACCTTGGGACGGAAAGCAGCAAAATAATTATGTGGAGCAGCAAAGAGAATGTGACGGATCCAGCCAAAGTGTGGCAAAGTGAAGTGTCCCTCCATTAACAGGAATGTGCCACTGCTTATGCTCTGGAACAGGCAGTGCCATGAGATCTACTGAAGAGACTATTTCTGTGGCTGCATATCTACACGTGTTTGCCCCCCTGCCAGGCCTGCATTAGGTGGGACAGGCAGCTTGGACTGGCAGGTACTGGAGAGCGCCTTTTGTTCATTCGAGGTGCACTTCACACAAGAACTGAGAGACACCACAGGTCTTTTTGAGACGTAGAGAGCCAGACAGTCTCCAGCCTTCCCTTTCTGTAACCGCCTGCTATACCATGGGATGTCGGCAAAGCTCTGAGGAGAAAGAGGCAGCGCGGCGGTCCCGTAGGATTGACCGCCACCTGCGCTCTGAAAGTCAACGACAACGGAGGGAGATTAAGCTCCTTCTCCTGGGCACCAGCAATTCTGGGAAGAGCACTATTGTGAAGCAGATGAAAATTATTCATAGTGGTGGCTTTAACTTGGAGGCTTGCAAGGAATACAAACCTCTGATTATCTACAATGCCATTGACTCTCTCACCCGGATCATTCGGGCTCTGGCCACCCTAAAGATAGAGTTTCACAACCCTGACAGAGCATATGATGCTGTGCAGCTTTTTGCCCTGACAGGCCCAGCAGAGAGCAAAGGGGAGATCACCCCAGAGCTCCTGGGAGTCATGAAACGGCTTTGGGCAGATCCGGGAGTGCAGGAGTGCTTTTGCCGCTCCAACGAGTACCACCTCGAGGATAATGCTGCATACTACTTAAACGACCTAGAAAGGATTGCGGCCCTGGACTACATCCCGACAGTGGAAGACATTCTGCGTTCTCGGGACATGACCACGGGGATTGTAGAAAATAAGTTCACCTTCAAAGAGCTGACTTTCAAAATGGTGGATGTGGGTGGGCAGAGATCCGAACGCAAAAAATGGATCCACTGTTTCGAGGGGGTTACAGCAATAATTTTCTGTGTGGAGCTGAGTGGCTATGACTTGAAGCTGTATGAAGATAACCAAACAGTAAGTGTTCCTCCTGCTCCTTATTCTCTTTCCTTCTCTTCCTTTCCCCCTCCCCAGTGTTTGGCACTTTTCCTCCCCTGCCTCTCGACCTCCCCAGGGCAGTAAATGCCCCATGAGTCACTACCTTCCCCTTGGCTCCAATCCGTAGGAAAAGCCAGAAGCTCTGATTGCTTTGTTTGGACGGTTTTCCTCACTGGACAGACCTATTTATTTAAAGTTACTTTTGGGAAATGGAGGTGCTCTTTGTATGACAACAGATTTATTTTGCTAAACGTTTATCTGGTTAAGCGTTACCCCAGCCATCACTTAAAGGCAGACAGTGGGGACATCCTGACGTACAGGGATGAGCAATTTGGAAATTTGCAAGCCATAGGAAGTTCTGAAGCTAAAATAGTAATAAGTAACCATTTTCTCCCCATTGCTCTAAAATCAGAAAGTTAACCTTAAAATGTTTCTACTGCTCCTGTTCTCCCCTTCCCACCTCCAGGTGTTGGCCATTTGGGAAGCATGTATTGGTTTCTGCAGCACTCCCAAAGACCAGATCCCTGTTCTTTCACAGCAGGTGCATTGCACAAGTGCTTTTGGGAGGGAATGGCTCCAAGAAATGTTTATACGATGTTTCAAATCTAACAAGTTTACCAAAGGGGATCTTTCAGCCAGGTCTAAGGTTTTGGCAGTCCTCTGTGGAAAGGGATTACTAATCAGCCCTGTTGTTCCTTATCAGCCCTGTCTCCCCCTACTTTTCTATGCAGCACACACACCTGTGTTAAAGTTCTTATACAGAGTGCCTGCAGTCAAATGTAACGCACTGCATGTGTGAGAGCTGTGTCGCCTGTGTGACACCGCTAGGGCTGGGACGCTGCCACGCTGCGTCACGAGCAGCCATCTAGCAAGGGTTGCCACCAGTCACAGGCAGAGTTGGAGGAAGATGCTAATGCTTCCACCCAAGCCAGATGAAAAATGCACAAACCAAAAAGAAACCAATATCAGGCCAAACTCGGGGAGGCACACGAGAAATTTCACCCTGGGCTTTTTGTTTACTTGTTTCTTTTTACTCTTGTATCTCTCAGCAAAGTCTCTTCTGTTCATTTCTGGGTTCTGCAGCGAACTCCTTCCCTCCCAGCCCGTGTAGGACTGGGTCATCACTGAAGAAAATAGGTGAAACGATTCCCTCCACACCCCAGGCACATAGAAAAGGCACTCCTGATATCACTTCACACACTCTCATCGTTATTGGCGCAGTGATGGGAAATTATTTCAACTCATTTGTACTGTTAATGCCTTTGTCAGTATTTTTGGTTGATAACGCAGTTTCTGCATAAAACATTTCTTATTAGAAAGGAGCTAAGTGGTAAGTTTGAGAAGCAATTATACTTGGGTTTGAACCAAGACTACAAAAGAGTTTCCAAAAATATTCCCGTTGTTTTACAAGCTTGCCTTCTACAGTCAAATCCCTTCTGTGTGTGCTTCAAGGGAAAATAACTCATGGTCAAGAACATTCACCTAAGCTGAATTTTGGTAAACCTTTTTGGAAATGCCCGAGTTCTACTGCAAATGAAACACTCATTATGAATAACAAACCTTTCACAAAGACTTTTCTTATTAGGGGACATCGAGGTGACAAGTTTGAGACACAGTTATACCAGGGCATGAGAAATATCCGACCAGGAACATTTATTCTAAGAAAAAAACCTCAAATGATTATTACCTAATTTTTCATAGCTTTGTCTGGTTTGTCTGGCTCTTTGTTGTGCCTCCTCCATGTGTATGAGGCAATTCTATGAGTATGGAATTCTCTCTGAAATGATTTTTTGCAAAGATACGATATTTCCACTAATCCTTGTTGGCATCCTTTGACTTGGCTCTCTGTTGTTAGTGCAGCTTTTCATATGTGTAGTATTTCCCAATTCTTATCTTCTAGAGTGATTTTACAGCTTATCCACTCCCCTTCCATTTTCTTCTCTGTACTGCACTGATCCACCATTTGCTGACCTGCACTTGGACTTGTACTTCATTGCCTGGAGATTCTTGTCTTGGCATTAGAACCTTCCTGTTGTAACAGATTTCTCTATCTGGTTTTGGTTCAGTAACCTCCTCTTGACATGAGAAGCTTTGCCTCCACTTCTTTCTCTTCAGTTCCAGAAACATTACAAAAAGCGTAATCTTCTTCATATCTGACTCAGACTAGAACTTAGTTGTTTTTTTGCAATTTTTTTGACTTTTCCTGCCTTGCTCTTCACATTTAGAAATCCAAGAGAATGAGTCCCAAGGGAGAAGGAAATCAATATCCTCTGCAAAATCCTTATGGGCGTTGATTTTGATTCCAGTATCCATACTCAAATGAAGTAAGCGTCTGGGTTATTTCAAAGTGACATTGAAACCCACTTTCACATAGTGTTTTAACAGCCTGCAGGGCTAATCTCCTCTGATCTCTTTTTATCCCTTTTCTACAATCTGATGGTCCTTGGCGCTACTGCTTTTAGAGAGTACTCGGTATGGAAATTCAGATTCGTTTCATCCCTCAGCTTCCCTGTGTATGCAGCCACTGCCCAGCTATTTGCCCATCTATGAAATTAAATTTGACAGACATTTTTCTGATCTGTGGAGAAACTAGAGCACAGGTGAAATATGGGAGAATGGGCATCTTCCTGAAAAAGGAGAGGCACACTCATAGCATGTCAGAGGGAACCTCACTGTATATAAAAAAAACAGGTTCCCTTTAGCTGTTGTGCTTTATCCAGATACCCACCCATAATTTTCCTGTGTGGAGATGGTGTGGTCCTGGTGTGCTGAGCACAGAGTGTGAAACAGCTCTGGTAGCCAAACTGTGAGAGGTACCAGCGTTAACTGCAGCACTGAGACTGGGCTGAGGCAAAAAGCCCTGCGGACAGTAGCATTGCCGAGGCTAAAATGCATCCTGCCGTGGTGTCTACGGCAAAGGGAACTACTCAATGGACTAGTCCACTGCCAAAGATCACTGCTTTACAGAGCATGTAAGAACCTGGCTGGGTTATAAAATGTGAAAGTCCAGCAAGTGATCTAGGTGAATGGGGTAGATCCTGTGTTTCCTGCTCACAGAGGTGGATTCACGTTATGTGTGAGCTCTGTCTTTACTGAAGATGCATTAAAATAATGAGAGCCAAATACGGTAAAGATTGAGGGGAAAATGAGCGAGTTCTGCATGCTGGTTGGTCCTGGATAGAGCAAACTCAGGCAGTCTGCTGGGGCCTGGAGGACTGCAGTGGCACCAAGGTGCAGAACAAACAGCAACAACGCCAAGCTGTCAGTTGCCTGAGCAATTTTTCCTTTGTGTGTAATTTTAAGAGAAAAAATAAGTTAAACTTTATACAGCCCTGGAAACAAATGGGAGTAGGAAAGGCAGGATTTTTCTGGGGTTTTGTCTTTCTGCTGCTGTGCTTTATTCTGGGTAACGCCACTTGCAGAGACAAAAATCACCTGAGTTAACAGTTTGCAGTTCGGGCCAAATCAATATTTTGCCTTATCTGATCAACACGTGATATTTAGCTGCTTGCCAAATGGTACGGTAGTGAAAACTATAATTCTTTGCTTTCTTCCCCCCTCCACCTTGTGTTCTTTCCTCTGTCATTCTCTATAACAATATTTTTCCAGCTTATCTAGGGTTATCCACAAATGTGATCTGTGTCTGTTTTCATTTCCACAATCTCTTACGTGTTTTTCCTACCTACCATGCAATAAATATAGCTTTATCTTTCCATGCACACAGTCAGTATGACTCAACTAGGTAATAGCTGTCTCTTGTTTTGACACAGTTGCAAGATTGGTTTGTACAATACCTTTGGAATGCTAGTGATTTATCATAAGATTATTATTCCTGACCCCATCACTCTGAGAAGGCTGGATTAGGTTTTTATATCCCATGCTGATTTCTTCTCCATTGTATCAAATAAATTACTTGTCTCAGCTGCTGAGGACCATGAAAACCGATTGACCTGTTCCATCATTTATTACATATTAAGATGTCATCTCTGGCCTTTATTAATGTTAAATTATTGAGCAATCATTTTTTTTGCCTTCTTATATGTTGCATCCTGTGCTTAGCAGGAGTTCCCTGTTAATATCTGAGTGTCCCATTTCTGTTTAGATTTCTCCTTAAAGCAGTGCCTGCTACAGAATGTAAATAACCTGTCCTCTCTCCCTGACAAGGAGCTTTGCAGTTTCAGTGCAGCTCCCTCTGTGTGCGCTCTGTTCTGCACCTCAGACCCTCTGCACTTCTTGGTGCACAGCTTTCTGTTTCATTCAGCTGTGCTCACCTGGGCCCTTAGAAAGGCTCTTCAAAGACACAGTAATAAAGTAGATAACAAAAGGAGCTAAACATGAACATACGGTGGAGAATTCCTGAGGTCAGGAGTGGCAACAGATTCACATGGTTAAGGTTGGGCACATCTGCTTCTTCTAAAAATGACCTTTGTTCAACCCTTTCATAAACATGAATGGTAAAGGAAAACTACTGCAGGTAATGGGTTTAGATAATTTTTGCACTCTTTCTTGTAACCATTGTGAG
This sequence comes from Tapera naevia, assembly GCA_033556795.1. Lineage (NCBI taxonomy): Eukaryota > Metazoa > Chordata > Aves > Cuculiformes > Neomorphidae > Tapera > Tapera naevia. Next base: position 1,785,804 of record JAUMJJ010000026.1, on the reverse strand, counting down.
TGAATGGAAAAATGAAACTTTAGGCTTTTTTGAGGCTATTTTTTTGTATAGCATCTTGTTAAGAGGAAGATGCAGATGAGAAAGACACAGTATTGCAGCAAACTGTTTAGGCCGCAGAAGGCCTCCTGCAAAACAAATCCTTGGGGTCACAATGGAACCTCTATCTAATTTAACTGGAAAGGACTCTGTCATATGCTAATTATATGCAATTTGAACAGGAATCCTGTTTCTGCCAGGAAATTTCTTATCGTCAACAAAATGTTTCACTTTGGTTTTCTTTCCTTGTTTATTTGTTTGTTCTGTAACCAAATACTTAAAAAAGCTTATTTGCCTTTCCTGCTACTTCAGCTTTTTGAGAGTGAGGTGTATTAACTCTCTTCCCTGGCAAACAGCTATTTTCCTGCCATGCTAGTAACAGTCACGATAGAGGGGAAATTGTGAAACATGTTATACACAGCGCTTTTACCATCTTATCAGAGGTAAAAACCACATCAGTAAACATCATTCTGACAAACTGAATCTTTGGAGAATCTGCTAAAAAGATGTAGTTTAGAAATTCACTCGACTGTACTGTAAGGAGCCAAATCCCTTTGAGGTTCAATGCCAGGAACAGCCTAACGAAGATTGTGTTCAGAACCCTTCCAGCATCAGGTGGGCAGGGAAGTGTTGCTGCCATCTCTCGTAACACTGAGCGTTGTCTGCTTAATTACAGGGAGTAGGAACATGTCCATAAAAAAAAACAAAGAGCCTGAAAAATACCATCTTAGTCTGGCAAAGCAGCTCTTCCAGGTTATTTCTGTAACTGTGCTGAGCAACAAAGTAGATAAAACTGCAAGAAGCCTCTGTGGGTTCGGCAACCCTGGAGAGAGCAGAGCAGCCCCATCAGCCTGCAAACCCAGCAGAGCCGCCGGAACAAAGTAAGCGGGTCCTTACTGCCAATACAGCTCCTGGGTGGTGGAATTTTAGATGATGTTACAAACTCTGTCAGAATTCAGGGACTGCTATTTGGCTGCTTGTGAGCGAGGTCCAACATGCTGGATCATCAGAAAACTATTCTGCCACGTTATCTACCCTGTTCTCTGAGCTTCTGGAGCTCACTGAGCAATCCTACTCCTTGGTAACCCAGGGGAATGTTCCGAGGATCCTGGGCACTGGCCAAGTGTTCTGCTGGTCCCCATCTTCAGTATCATTGTCTCTATGGAGATGATGTACTACTGTATTGTCAGGAGCTGTAAGGCTGCACTTACTCAAACCAGAGTTAAGGAAAAAGCAAGCAGTTAATTCTAAAACTGGAAAACAGAACATTACAGACTCCTGTTTGAGTCTAGGGCTAACAATAACTACATTTGGTTTCTTTCCTAATTTCAACCCTTCCTATCACCTGATCTTTACGACATAGCAAATAAAGTTAGGATTCTTCAAGAGAGGTAATGGGTGTTTTATCAAAGACTACACTGCCATCACATTGTTGTATACTCAGATGATGCCCTAAAACGAGAACTTGTTCAACCAAATAGCCATCAAAACACAATGAGATAATATGAGGTCATTATCTCGGATTTAAGAAACTGCTTAAGCTTTGGGCTATGTGAAATTAGAAAAGGCCTTTCTTTAATATCATGAATTCAAAGGCATGTGTTAGGCTTTGATATAATAATGCATAGTAAGAAAGGCTCATTTTTGCAGTTAAATGAAAGTAAGAGCAAGGAGTACTGCAAACCAAGTAACCCAGAATATCACAGTTAAATTTTTGGCAGGTGTGTTTAAGCAGACTCGCATCACCTTGCGATCGCTAACACACAGACTCATTCCCACTGCAGGCAGTGCTGCAATGGTGTTTTTGTTTGAGTAAACTCAAATTCCTTCCATTTCTTATATTATCATCCCTTTTTTCTTGTTTGATATATGTCGTATCTCTACATAGACTTGGCAAGAGTAGATTCTTCTGAACAGAAGTCAGGTTCTAGGAAGAGAAATCATGTGCAAGTAAAAGTAATTTTATGCTTGCATTACAGTGTTGCCATTCCAGCAGTGTTTTTAACTAAGAATAATAGCATCTAATACTGCAAAGGCTTATAAAACTGCTTGTTTTCTGGCAGTGTGACAAGGCTTTTACAGGAAGTTTAACTTCTTTAAAGATATTGTTAGACACTGCAGTATCTTGTTGACTCATTATCATACATTGCATATATAAGAAAGATTTTTGATCTGTAACAGCTTGATCTATGAAAATATCAACTCAATGTTCAATAGCAATCAGAAAGCAAGCAATGTTAGGAAAGGACTAAGGAATAATCAGTAAACTGTATAAAATGCAAAGCGTGTCTGCTCTCAGAATACTATTTAAATCCTTGTTCTCCTATTTTGAAGAAAATACATCAGAATCGGAGCAAGCCATGACGTAAAGTACAGGGTATTTTCAGTAAAAATAACAAATAATAGATAGGGACTTCTTCCCCTAGGAAAAAAAATATAATGGGCTTATAGAGTGACAACTGGCTGACAAAGTATTGATTCCTAATAATTACCTATTGTCTCTTTCATGAACCAAAGATACTGGATGACATGACCAGCTAAGATGTTCAGAACAAGGTAAAGGTAGCGCAGGTGCACCATACACAGTGAAATTCTGGAGTTGCTGCCTGAGTGTATCATGTGCCAAAACTCTGCACATGCTTTGAAGGAACAGAAAAATGTATAAAAGAAAAAGATACTGAGACTTATTACATGTCAGGATAATGCTTTTGACTTGCAGGTCCTGAGTTCGGATCTTGAGAAGCAGGGATAAAAGTATTTACATTTCCCCAGATCTGAATTTCCTCCCACTCCCCAATGCTCTGTTATCAGTGGGTGTAAGGCCTGGGATGTGGGGCAGGACGGATCTTTGTCTTAGTGGCTGCTCTTTTCTATGAAAAGCAGTGAGACAGTTTGTGCGTGTGCTGTGGATTGGCTTGTGCTGACAAGACTGACTCCTTAAGCCTGCTTCTTGGGATGGAGCCTTGAGTATCAACATGCAGATTTTAAAGCTATTAATAGGCTTAGTTAAATTTTGAACCCGTCAACCAATGACAGTGTCCCCTGATTATACTTCAAAATTAGCAGATGATGAATAACTCCTCTACTCCAATTAAGACAGCTCTCTAACTCCTGTCAGTTACTTTTTAGATATTTAATCTGAATACTGTCCTTTCCATTGTTAAACTGGCTGAAACAACCTGGCCAGTCTTCCTCTATGTCCTTTTCCTCATTATTTATTGACTGGTGACGCTTCACTTTACGAACGGGAATCAACCCTCACCCATTTATCATCAGTAGAAATAAATTCCTGGTAATAGTTTAACTCGATTTAGAATAAAATCCATGTAGCAGAAACAGCAGCTTCAGAAGCAAGACTCCTTCAGTGCATCGGCTCTGGGGAGAATGCTTATGACTAAACTGATTGTATTGAGTAAGACGCGGTTATGTCATGCGTGTGCTGCATTCGCTTCAGCACAGCCTGGACCCTAAGCATTTGGGTTTTTCAGAACCCCGCCACTTTAACAACCTTATGTTCTCTTCTTCTGCTGTTTCCCAGGCAACGTGGCAGGGTGGTGTCAGCCGTTTTGGCAGTGTCCTGCCAGAGCTAGAGGTGCTTCTAGCAAGCTGAGCTTTCTCACTGCAACAGTGACATAGCAAGGAGAGTTTCTTACCATTCATATTTACCAAAATCAGTTTGACTTCCACTGGTGTAACCGTTTATGCAGTAGTGCCCTGATAACACTGGCTGGAGGTGTCACTGGACTCGTCAGAGCGGGCTAATTTTACACTGCCTTGTAGCATTAGTACAGTCCAATAACATGAATTCTGGCAGTGACACAGAAAGGGCTGGTTCTAATAGCAGCTTGCATTGTGCCTTTGCTGTTCCTCATGGATCAAATGAAAGCAGTAATTAGAAAGAAATACATCAAAACCCAACAACCCATACAGGAAAGAAAGGAAAACAATGACAATAAATTGGAAATGTGAGAGGTTAATGAAGGACATTAAAGATATGTTAAAAAAAATCAAAGGCTGAGAAAACCAACTTCAGCGTGGCTGTGCCTGAAATGTTCCGGAGGCAGCGTTCTGCAGAGCATCTGCTGTCAGTTCTAACCAGAAATCAAGACTGAGACAGCATTTAAAAAGGTTTCCAAAGGTTAATTTGTTTTGCTAAATATCTGCTTAGTAGAGAAGTACCTGGAGGAACAAAAACTGCTCAAAATGTAAAGGCATACCTAATCTAATCGAGAAAGGCAAAACCAGAACCAATGGCCAGACCTTGGGCAGATAAATATCCACTTTTTTTAAAAAAAAATTATTTGGGAAGGAGGCTGAACCAGCTTTTCTGGAAGGTGGAGTTCAGTCAAACACCATCATCAGCTATAGCTGACATGTCTTAAGACAGGGAAAACCCAATAGATGGAAATGACCATAGCTGTGATAAATGGAGTCAGGCCAAAAGATCTGATGACCACTGTACTCAGTTTAATATTTATTTATACAGAGAAAAAAAAAAGTCTAAATTATAGCCCTGTTATATTATTAATTAAATAACGTGTTCCAGCTAAATTCTTCCATTTTAATATCTCCCATCTTGAGAAAGTGGTTTGGTGTGTTTTTTTCTCTCTTCTTTTACTTTGAAACAGCACAGAATATGAAAGCGGAATTGCATGCATTTGGTGAAATGCATATTGAACAGATGTATTCAGTTAGAGAGGCCTGCTGAGGTTATCCATAAGCTCACCACTCTAGGATGAACATTCTCTCCCTCCTGCTGGTTTGACACTTAAGTCACCACCACTTGCTCTGCTTGTGTGCTTCTACCTCATCCCTTGTGCCAGCCCTGCTGTTATTTGGGCCCTTTGCTAAACAGATGTAACTCACAAACCTCTCAGAAAAATCACCCAGTATTTCAGTGTGGTTGGTTTTGTGCTGGAATCCTGCTCCCAGAGGAATCCAGTGAGTTCAGGATCTGTGCAAGGTGGAATCCCATGTCCAGAAGTAGAGGAAAATCAAAAGGCAGATGAGTCAGACTTTCCCTTTTGGATAAATCAACTGCTGGAGCAGCTAAAGTCATCACATATAACTAAACCTTGCTGTAAGATTTGTTATCCGTGTATTTGGGAAAGTTTAACAGAGGGAAGACATCCCAAACCTCGGCACCTGTACTGACTGTTGGGGTTTTCGAGCTGCTCAGGGCATTCTTACTGGATGGAAAGGTTTAACAGTATCCACTGCTTCTTATGCTCTTCTGTAAAACTCAGGCCAATAGGATATGAATCATTTCTGCTCTAAATGCAGTCACTTTAAATACCAGAGTCACAGGGGGTTGTGACAGAAGGCAGGTTCTCAGCCAATTTCTGCTGTGTTTTTTCAGGGATGAAACAGATCTGAGATACATGGTAGAAGACAGTTACATTTAATTCTTATTCCTGTTCCTGCCTTCTTCCTCATTCCAGTATTTATTAGCAGCTACTTTTTTATGTTCTTTTGTATGTAATAATGTTTGTCACAGTGAATTATTCACTATCTTAGAAGATGCGAGAGCAATGGTTCAAAGATAAGGAATGAAAAGCCTGTGTTTGATAGAAGTGTAAGAGAAAATGTCAGAAATATTAAACTTCACAAACTCCCAAAAGGGATGCTACAACAATCAGCTATAATTTTTCTTACAAATAGATTAGAAAAAATATTAACAAAGAATGGTATAGTAAACAATCCTGCAAAACAGGGAATTAGGTGATGAAAATCATTAAATTTATATCACCACATATGTGGCTTAATATTGGAAGTGTTTGTTTTACTGGGAAATAAGCACTGGGAATTCTATAGAATCCCAGCAGATTGTATGGTAGACGTCTGGTTCAGTTTAATAGCAATATTTTTCAAATAAAGAAGTGATTGAGAATATTATTAGCACTGATTTTAATATGAGCAAAGCCAGGCTCCAGATTTTCATTCTTTGTACTTTTCTTTCCTGATGAATACTTCTGTGCTCTCTGCATTCATTATTCGCTGTGAGGAAATTGCTAATTTTTATTAGTGCTAATTTTCCTTATTAATCCTGTACATTCTCAATTGTTTCCTTCGTTGGCAAATAGACCTGGGACGATACCTTGTCAGAGACTTTGCTTTCTGATTCATGAAGCCGAGTTCCCTATTCATGACCCAGTTCAGGGAGCTACTGTGCAGCGCGAGAGCGGGCAGAGGACAGTGTTTTAAACTGAAGCAGGGGTTAAGGTAAATTGAACTGTCACATAATTCCAGAGGAAACACTGGAGCCATCAGCTATACCCATGCTTACAAAGAGAACGGGTAATCTGAATGCAAGGTTGTTCTGCTCTGAAGCAGAGGCAAGTACATGGAAAAAGCCTGTCAGTGCACAAGCCCACAACCCATCGCTTCAGGGCACAGAAGGCTTCACTGTTGGTGAACTGCACATTATTTCCTCAGTCCCCTCTCTTGCACTTCCCATATTCTTATCAAAATCCTCTTCCATTGCATGTATTCTTTATGGATTATACCTTATTGACTTTATGAATGGTTCCCTTGTATGCAACAAACGTCTGCAGTTTCTGTACAGCCCATTGGGCAAAGCTTGTCCATATCTCTAAGTATATTCTGCTCTTCCAGTTACAGAAATTGTAGCAGATACCACAAATACCTTCTAAATCATCATTTTCTAGTAAGGCATGCCCCACATGAACTACTTAATTATTTACTTAAAGAAATCAGGGGTGAGGGTGGTGATTTCATTGTATGGAAACTTGAGTGTGCAAAAAAAAAAAACCAAAAAGAAACCCCTGAAAAAGCCTGATTTTAAATCAAACTGGAATTTCTCAGTATCCGGCCAATTTCAATTGCTACTTTTCCGGAGTTTTTTGCTTTTCTTTTGGACAACAGGCACTGTTTCATAGTAACTGAGCTTCTTTCAAATGATTTAATGCTTTTAAAGTGCACTTAAAAAAGCATTAGCCTGTGAAGAAATTTAGAACAGGCCTAATATAGCACATTGGTTTGCTTTTTCACTGATTTAGTGAGATAGGATGATGCCTTCAGTTAGAACAGTGTGGACTGCAATCTGTTCTGCTGCCCACCTAGTCATCAGGAACAATGTAAAATAGTGTTAGAAAATAAAATGATGCTTTGGGAGACTTTTCTGCTCTGGATCCTGTAACAGTCTTGGTTGATTTCTATATAAAATCATGCTCATAGCAAAAAGGAATTAATTTAGATTTTTTTTTTTTTTAGAGCAATAATAACTCCCTGTAAAAGCCTCAGTACAGAGCTTTACACAATATTTTTTTGCTGGAAAATTCACTCTATCCTTAGGAAAATCCTAAGAGAATTTTTTATTCTAGCTGGTGATGGAACTCTGGTATGATGTGTATGACTGGATGTGAGGAAAAATGTCTTTACTGACAGAGTTGGTGAAGCACTGGACCAGGCTGCCAGGGAAGTGGTGGAGTCACCATTCCCGGAGGGGTTCAAAAAGTGTGTGGCTGTGGCACTTTGGGATATGGTAGGTTTTTCCTATTCTGACATTAAATTCCACAAAATATCCAGACTGAGATAAAATTTCGGCTGCACGGTGATCCACGACCCTTTAGTGAACTGTCTTTGAGGTGGGGCTGTTATAGGAGTATGGAGGAGGGATCCAGTCTTTCTAAACATTACTACCGCTGTTCTGCTCAAGAAGAAATCGAAAACAGAAGGCCGCAGTGAGTCAAAGAAATGTCACCTTGTTCTGAGAACACAAAAGCCATTCTGTACTCAAACCATTCAATTCCTTCTTCAATACATGAATATTTAAAATAGAAAAATGCATTGACAAAAATGGTGATGTAAGTGGAGAAAGAACTCAAGGAAATTGATTTTTTGAGAAGTGCCCTGATTTCTTACTTCAAAACCCACCCAACCACAAAACCGGTACAAGAATCTGGGTCTTCAGTGCCCAACCGGTGGGACTGGAGCGTTGTTCTAACTAAAACCAGGTATCAGAACTGCCGTCCTGACATGTATTTCAAATCTAGATGCAAACTGGTCCTTAGGGCCACTGCCTGGTGCAATGACTGCTCGTCCCTGAGATACAGGATGAAAAAAAACAGGAGTTGGTTGTTTGGGTCTGCTCCACTATGGTTTATGTTGAACAATATTTATTACATTGATGCTAAAGTACAGGTAAAATGTTAGCCTAAAAGTCTTAAAGCTGAGAATTGCAGGGTATTTTTTTCCCCTTTTAAGAGAACAGACGATGCCTTGGAATGTTTCTCAAGATTCCATTAGTTGCCAGGCAGGACTGCCACGACGTGATGACACTGGCAGTCCATGCTGTATTGAGGAGCCCTCGGCAGGAAGCAGAGCGACCTCTCTTCAGTCCAGCTGCAGGTGCTCCTGCCATAAATCTGGCTGGGCCCCGCAGCCAACCATGCTGGCAGTGGCCCAGGCAAGGCTAACGGTAGACTTTCCCTAAGGGCACGTATAGGGTGAATGGCAGGCTCACTCAACCTGCCAAATCCATGATGAGAAAGGTGAATTCTACTCTCAGAGACAGTAAAGACACCCTTCTAGCCTGGCTCAGCATTCACCTTTGAGCCTGAAGTGTAAATGTGGGCCTGTACCTATCATGAGCAGTTAACGTGCTTAGATTTCAGAGGGAGATTGATCTGATAGTCAGTGCACTGTTTGCTGCCTTTTCAGCATAGATAGCACAACTGCTAAGACAACCAGATGTGCATTTTTAATCAAAGTCTGCATCTGTCTGTTTTTATATGAAGGCAATTGTTATTTGCCCATTTTAAATAGGAAAATCTACAATACTATTAATGTGGTTTTCATGAGTCTGCTCAAACATCAGGTTTCTATAATGATTTTCTCTACGAAGAAGACAGATCTTACCGTGGGCTTAAAGATTTAAATATATTGGCTGTTGACAGCAACCTGAGAATTTCTGTTTCAAGAAATGTACCATTTTTTATTCAAGAAGACATTTTGGTTAAAATATGCGATCATTAGTACAACACGTACATCTGTAGGAAGTTTAAATCATTTTCTGTTCCCTTGAGAAAGATCTCAACTTGTAACGGTAAAATCTTAGCAGCATTTGATTTTGCATTGTTCTCTGAAGTCACATCCCAGATAGAAACTCCTGCGTTCTATGCAGGCCGGATTGATGCTGCCTGTTCCTCCTCCTCTCCTGTGAAGAATACATCCCAGGTATGTTCTCCCCAGAACACGTTCACTTACGCATATGATCATTTACGTGCAAGGAGCTTGGTTTCTGACTGCCTGCTTCAGCAAACCAGCATCTGCCGTATGAACCATCTCATCTCTTTTTATGAATATCTTAAGGCCAAGAATATGAGCACACTTCTCTGCTATTTCCATGGAAACCTGGAGAGGATCTTAAAATGAAGCAATGGAAAGCAGAGGTTGGAGCAGAAGACATTTAGGTTCTCATTCTGTGCTAAGTTCAGGACTCTCTAGACCACTATTATTTTCTGTTATAAATGGGTACAAATTTAATTACAGTATTTCTGACCCAGTATATAATATAATCACCAAGCTGAAACCAGAGAAGCAGTACACAAACCAAAATCAACATATAATCTCCTCCTTTTAACGGATTGAATAGAAAATCATTCTCCATTTCTTTAAGAAATCAAAGAAGCTGGCAAAGGATAAGCAGCCACGCGAATAAATGAAGGCCCTTCGAGACAGCAAAAGCCAGGGACTTTGTTAGTTTTCCCTGCTTTCCTCTGGTATGACTCATTCTCACAGTGGCTCCTTCTTGATTCAATCCAAGCCCCACTAATTAAGAGCTCACCAGCCAGACAGCAGTTTTTTTAGAGACAACACTAGAAGTTGATTTGTCAGACAAGACGCCAGGCAGGCTGCTAGGCCTCCCGCCTTGGCTCTTAGTGTCAGGTGAGCCTTAGAAAAAGGGGAAAAAAGGGAGTATGACTTGTGATTCTGTATTAACAGAGAAGATCAGATGCTCAACCAGCTTCCTTTTTTCTCCCCTATTTACAACTAAGGCATGGATGTTCATGCTACTTTGGTTGTATTTTCAAGAACGGTGAGGTTTTAAATGAATATGATTTTAACAAGAAAATGTTTTTAAACTAGATTTTTTTTCTAAAATCCAGAAGTAGGCAGTTTGCTTGGAATACCCCACAATGCTTAAAAAAAACCCCATTTACCAATGCAGCAAAGGGATTATATTCTGATAATTTGCTTCTTAAAACCAAGTTAAGAACTATCTTAATTTGTACTCAAGAAATCTCATTTTCCTAGCACTGTCAAAGACACTGAAGTTTATCTTATATTCATTTTATGGCATGTTTGCCCCCCAAAATAATACACAGAGAAGCACAGAGCAAGCTCTTGTAACTCTCGTGTCAAGAGGCTTACGTAGCATAAAGCTTTGAGGCAGTAAAAGGAGAGTGTCCACAGTTCTTTGCTGAAACACAGCAAGCTTTCCTTTACAGAGAAAAAACAGGCCCAATATTGAGTGTCCCATAGTACTGTTCTCCTGAACATAACTTTCTCAAGCTTTCCCGTGGACTTGTAATTCTCTTATGAGAAGTGATAAATATAGTGCCTATCACATGCACATTTTATGACTTCTAAATATAATTTTCCTGTACTTCAGCTTGCTTAGAAGATACCTGTAGGTAGTCACAAGCAATAACTTAACCTAGACGTACTTCTTCACTTTTATTTTACCCCCTTTTGTGCTGTGCAATAGCTTTTACACCTTGGCCAGACATTCTGGAGTAGCCTTTATCTGGTGTTCTAGCATTCCTGTTAAATGAAGAAGTGCCCCGCTCATTCTGACCCTTGAATTCAGTTCTTCCAAGAGGTTTCTATATATCCTGTCTTTAGGGTTCCTCTAGTTTGCAAGTCTGAGCAGAAGCACATGTTGTGCTGTTCCTTTGTTTGGAAATGCCCTGGCTGAAAATGTAATTTTCTGCTCAGGAAATTTAATAAACCTTCTTTCTCAGCCATGGCACTCTCCTTAGTATGATCGCAGCTTGGTGTCAGGCTGTGCTTACCAGGACTGGAAAATCTCTCCTGTTCCTGATCTAGGGACATAAACCAGTTTTGACAGTATTAAGACAGTGGTTTAGCACAGTCAGTGTGTGTCTTGCTGTCTCAGTGCACACCTAAAAAGTTGCAGAGATCGACTTTCAAAGAGAAATGTTCAGGACTCTGCTAAAGGAGCACTCCCAGTTCAGCACCTCTGTCTAGTCTAGACCACAGTAAGCCTTACTAACACTACAGCTCTTTTTCAGTCACAGAGATCATACGTGATAAAATATTCATAATGTTTTCATTGTCATCCTGTACAATTGCCAAGACTAAAGGTCCCCATGTAATTCTCATTCACACTGCCAGATGCAGATATCATCTGTGGAATTTTCTGTAAAGACAGTAGTAACACTCCACAGGGAACCACCAAGGGAGGCTGGGCCATGGTACTGCTTTGTTGGGTTTATCTGACATTTCTTCTCAGAAGAAGAGGTATCAAACATTGACTGCTGCCTCCTCTACCTACTTTACATTTTCACATATGACTGTAACGATTACAGGACATTATCTTTAAATAACGAGGAATTAATTTGGTAGTTTACAAATTCTATTGGCTAGTATAATTTTTTCTCCCAATTTGACTACGAATCTGTTTAAAAAAACTGGAAGTAAGCTTGTTTCACACTCAATTCATTTCTTGCCCTCAGCATATAAACACTTATCTTCCTATCCAAAAGCACACAAGATTTCTTCAGGGCTCCACTTTACAACATGCATGTTTCTTAGCCTTCTATAGGCTCATTTCATAGCAGAGATTCAAGGTTCTTCTAATATAAAACCTTCTTAAAATCACAGAATCGTTAAGGTTGGAAAAGATCTGTGTGATCATCCAGTCCATCCATCCGCCCAACAGCACCGTGCTGCTAAAACACATCCCGAAGTGCCACATCTACACTTCCGTGCTGCTAGGTGACTTAAGAACACTTCGACCTGCCCTTCTATGTAACACTTTCTACAACAATTTTGACATTTTAGAATGCCCAACATTTGCCAGAAGAACTTTGGGATCCTAAGATTGGAAAGAATAGGTTTGGAAAAGTAAACCAGTTCTGCCTATTCAACCCTCTGTTGTTACCCTGTCCCTTCTGGGTGATGCCGAGGCTTGGAAGAGCACATACAGGCAGTGTTTCATCCCAGTTTAACCCTACCTCAGTGAGGTTCTTCGTTTCTTTATTTAAAAGACAAAGTGAATTGGATTAAGTCTATTTACTTCTCTCCAATGAGAGTTAGTTGCTTCTTTTGGATTTTTAGATAAAAGCAATTGTTTTTCATAACTCATGAAAGTCTCAGCATCTTCCCCCATCCAGGCCCACAGCCACCTGATCCAATGCATGCTATTAGGAGTCTTTTTCCCTTTGGACAGAAGAGCAATCATAGAACAGTCTTTTTCTTTTTAAATCAAGTCTCTCTCACCCAGCACTCGAACAGGATTGCTGAACTGCTAGACAGCAAAGACCTTTCAACAAGCATTCCATCTCACCTTTTTCACAGGAACAAAGTCTCTTGTTACACTTATCCAGGCTCTCTCTTGCTTTCTACACCATCTGTATTTTTTTCTGCAAAATTCTTCTGCCTTCCCTCTGCTTGTGATTTATACATTTAGTCAAATATAGTCTGAATTCCTGAATTGCTTTGACTATGACGGTCTTAGGCAATGGTATTTCCTTCAGTTTACTTTGTAGACTGTTGTTATTTCAGAATGTATTAATTTTTTTTTGTACAGTAGCCTTAAGGAAAACCCAATGTTTATACCCAACGGAGCCAATTGCCTTTCTACCCCACCACCCCTTCTTCCTCTACTTTAGAAGGTCCTGAGCTGTGGCTCCAAACAACGCATTTGACATAGGACTGACAGATTCGTGCCATTTTGTGAAATATGTCTCAGCTACCAACATAGAGTAAGTGTCAGCCACTATTGCAAGGAAAGCCTCAACAGGAAAACAGCGACAGCTTTCACTGGTTCCTTCCAGATTTACTGGCATTCAAAGATTTTCCAGCTTTCCCGGAAAACAGACATTACAATTCCTGCACCAACTTCAGTCACCGCTGCTTATGGTTTACACAAGTTAAATTGTATTTAGTTTACTGAAGATTCTCACAGTCCCCAAATGCCCACCAGTTTTAAAATAATAGCAAAAGAGTAATATAATGATTGAAAGAGAAAGTCCTTAGGTCTTTAGTACAAATGTCAGTTCTGTTATTTGTGACAGCTTCTCTCTTCAGAATTTTTCATTTTTAAGTTCAAAGCTCTCCCAACTGTGGCCAGAAAGCTTTAATGTGAAAGCTTTCTGGAGATGCTACATTCATGTTTAGCTCCATATACCAAGAGCTTTTTCTAATTACTTTCTATCTTGATAATAGGGCCTTCCCTTTTGAAAAGCCTTAGTTGTCCTGGAACTCCTTGCTGCTGAGCACACCTCTGCTGCTCCAGAGGATGACCAGGGATGTTCATATGTTTGTAAATTATTAGAAGACCAGAAGCAGCCATCTGTTCCTTAGCATCTTACTTCCCTTAAGCAACCAATTCCTTGTTCTTGTGCTCAGAGAAGAATTTGCAATTAGCCCCCAACAAGGCCATCTGGAGAAGACACTGGCATTATCTTGCTTATATCCCAGCTTGTGTATAATTATGAAACTACAGCAACACGTTTTTTCTGACCACCTGGCCAGCTACCCCCCTCAGGACTCCTGAACTGGAAAAGACACTGCAGAGAAGAAGAATGCCTTTTCCTGGCTTTGTTTTTCCTCCATGCTAATAGAATATTTTTATAACTCCTTTAGGAATTGTACAACAATTTATTCTATATAATAATTCATTTGGAAAAAAAAAACCCTGTGGCGGTTTTAGGAGACCTGTTGTGTCAGGATTTGCACTGTGAAAATAAAAAATAAACCTTCAAACAGATTTTTAAAGCCACGTTTTTACACCTATTAACCTGTCTGTATATCAAGCAGGCTCAAAAGTCAGATGACTCCATCCTTACAAAGGAAGAAGTAAACACCCCCCCAATATAGGGACTAAATGATTTTGGTTACATTTGAGTGTGCTGTCAGAGACCTGTGAGTTCGATCTCGCCCAGAGTGGCTGTGGCAGCGCCAGGCAGCAAAGGGGCCCCTGGGGCTGCTGGGGCTTTGGAATGGCCTGACACTGCCAAAGGGCTGTGGGTTTAGTCCTTAAACACAGAATTACACATTAAAATAACTAAATCAACTCCTTTGTGGAACTCTGAAAACTCAGGAGGCGATTCTGACCAAGTAAATTCATCACAAATGAAAAAGAACAGGCAAACAAAATGGGGAAAGAGTTTGAAAATCTTAGGTAAAACTGCCTGTTCATACTGCAGTAATTATGTATTTTTAAGGGGTAATTTTTTCAGGATACTGTTTTAGTGTAACAATAATGATTAATACTGCTGCAGATTTCCTTTGAAGTAATAACAATAAAATATATTTTCATTCTCTAATAAAACCAAATAAAAAGCAAATTTTAAATAAATTACATTTTCATGTTACTTTTCAGGTAATAACCAGTGAATGATTCTTCTCTCTTCATCTCACAAGCTGAAATACAGAGTTACTCTTGTGAAGTCAAGGGAGATGCACTAGACACAACTGATACAAATTTCAGGAGAATTAGGCCCAAAATACTGTTACTTCTATTAAAAGCCAAAATCATCCCCTCACCTCCCCTTTCCAAACAGAAAAACTACTTCACAGTCAAACAGAAACACTCAGACTCTAGAATATTTTCATCCCCTCTGAGTGCAAGCCAGACAAATGTAGCACATATCTGAAAATAACCTTGTAAAGAAAATATACTTTTTTTGATATCCCAGATTTCTTCTGTTCACTTACTCTGCACCACTGAGGTGACTGATGATGTACGCATAAGGTTTTTAGAAACCTAAAGGATTGTAAATCCTTGCAGAATAATCAATATGGGAAATAGAGATAATTCTGTTTGAAACAGTAAATTCATTACAGGTTGACAGTAGAAGAAAATGAAGGAGTCAATTATTACAGAGGAATAAATGGGAATGTCAGAAATTAGTGAGTGTCATAGTGGTTATAGAATCACTAATCTTGATTGGTGCCTACTACTTAGCAGCATTTGATTATTGTATTTTTCTTCGTTGAAAGATCAGTCAACAGGTGGGAACGGAGAGGTTCTGTGAAAAGAACTTTGAGAATATCTTAAAACTCTGTTAAGAATGACATATGGTACATATGATATCTCCAGGAACCTTACAGTTGCTGCTTCTGCCAATCCAAAATCCTTTTGACCATACTAAAACTGCAGGCTTGAGTTAATTCCAGGCTTTCTTTGAGAAACTATGCTGCTTTGAAAAATTATAAGTTCTGTATAAATTGATATATTACACCTTTTGGAAGCCCTGGAAAATCAAACATCAGGAATCTTCTGGAGTCTTACATTTTCAGTAAAAAATTTTCAGACATTTTCAGTAAAGTTTTTCTCTTATTTAAATAAAAAATATCAAATTAGCTGCTCTTGCTTTCAGACGGCAAAGCATGCCATGATATAAGAGGTTTGCAATCAGAAAGTTGCTCTTTCTCTGATAGATCCTCTGAATTCACTAAATTAATCATCTGTACCTCTTATGAAAATTCCCACTGTGTGATACAAAGTCAGATAACGATAATGCTGACGCGCCCATGAAACCCAAGAGAAATACAGACCTAAGTTGGGAAACACTGATCTTAGCAAAAAAGCCTGATTTGGATATTTGCTGTATATACTTTTGACAATATGTTTGTGACAGTTATTGTAATAGTGTAGGATATTTTCTGTTCCCAACATTCCATCTGTTTACACCTGTTTATCTGTGTAAACCGTCAGCCATGCAGGAGCACTCGGCACCATGGACAGCTCCTGCCACACCACCAGCGCAGTCCCCAACCCAGAGGGAACATTTCCAACGGACCCTTCTGCTTTTAGTCTGTAGCACCACTGGATTGTTATTTCCAGATATGTCATTGTGGTGGCCATCCTAAACTATCCATAAATGGAGTTTGTCTACATAGGGCAGCAGACAGAAATATGTCAAACACCTCCGGCTAAACTCAGCTTTCACTTATAAATACACAAGTTGTCCCACCACAGCAGAAAGTAGTTCTTTTGTCTCTTTCAAGCATATCATTGTGCAACAGGAAGAAGTAACGCAAGCAAAAACAGTGAGTATGTATAGCGTGCTAAACTACACATCCAATGAGGCAGTGTTACAATTGTGCTGTAGTAGCTCCGTCTTTGTTAAAAACTAAAACAGCAAAAAGTTTCTGTAATGTGAAATCCTTAGAAATTACTCATCCCTTTCATTTAAAGAATTTATTTATAGTGCTAACCTAACTTTGCACACAGCCCTGTTTTACTGAGTTGCATCTGTTGTTTCTAAATCTTCAGTTTCAGTCTTTCCCCAACAGTTGCCAAATATTTAAAAAAGTAAAGGATGAGGTAGTCTGGTGAGATATATTATATCAAAATAATTGAAGTAAGATCCCTGGAATTTCATGTTCAGGTAAGATTGACAGTTACCAAATAATACAAAAGGTCTTTCTCAAAGCAGATTTTGCTCACTGACAGACATGATGATATATTTTGTGTGCTTTCCACAGCTATGCTGACACACTAGTGCTGACACTGTCCTTTCCTCTTCTACAGAGTCGAATGGCAGAAAGTTTGCGTCTCTTTGATTCCATCTGCAACAACAACTGGTTTATCAACACCTCCCTTATCCTTTTTTTGAATAAGAAAGACCTGCTGGCAGAAAAAATCCGACGCATCCCCTTAACAGTCTGCTTTCCTGAATACAAAGGCCAAAACACTTATGAGGAGGCAGCAGTCTACATTCAGCGCCAGTTTGAGGACTTGAATCGCAACAAGGAGACCAAGGAGATTTACTCACACTTCACCTGCGCCACTGATACCAGTAACATCCAGTTTGTCTTTGATGCAGTGACAGATGTCATCATTCAGAACAATCTCAAATATATTGGCCTCTGCTAAGAATCCTTGGGCTTAATCTGTTTTCCTGAAGTGATAAAAAAAGGGGCTCACCACTTCCAACTCTAGTGGAAAAAAATGGGGCAATGCTTAGCAGCCCAAGGAGAGAAAAGAGGAAATCTGATGCACGCAGTTCCTCTTACGCCCCTTTAGCCCACTATATCTTTTTTTCCAAATATACATTCTGGAGAGTGAAAACCTCCTCTCCAGAAAAACACACACATCCTGTGAAAAAAAAAGCCCAACAACTTAAAAAAAACTCAAACAAAAAAAACAAACCAAAACAAAACAAAACAAAAAAAAGACGTTGAGGCCTAACTCTGTGGAGATGTTTTCACCACAGTCACTGCACTTTTATTCCATTTGTTTCATTCCATTTCATACAGTGGGAGTGTTACTGTGTTCTATGTAAGAAATAATTCATCCAGTTGACCTAAAATTTTACTGATAGGAAGATAAAAAGCTGGTGAGTGACAGATGACCTTGTTTGTAGGGTGTGGAGCAGAATGGTTGTGTTGGGGAGAAAATCGAGTTCAAACCAGAAGCTCCAGAACAGGAGAGTTTAAGCAAAATATTACTTAAAGTTGTAGAGAATGGGCACGCACCCACACTATCGGCATACACAGCCAAGCAGTAAATACATGTACGTCACGTATGCAGAGGACTCACAGCGTAGACGATGTGCACACTTCTGCTTTACTTTACTGTTATCATGGACACCTCGCCTGTTAAAGGAATTGTGATTTCCAAGCTGCCCAGCAGCTCCTGCTGTGCTGTAAGGCTTCAAATACGCAGCAGAACTACATGAAATGAATCTATGACTAGGCCAAATCAAGGTCAGTGTTTCTTCTACTGGTAAGGAGTTTTATATACCAAAACAGTCTTCTTTTACATCTTTTTTTTGCCAAATCTTGTGGTGTTTCACAGAAAACAAACTATATTTAAGAAGTAGGTTAGTGTTCCTTTTTTAATACAGATAAAAAAAAAATCACGAGGCAATTTTTTAAATTATTGTAGTGTCTGGGTTACTGAATGTGAAAGTTGCCAACAGGCAATTCTGTTCCACTGCTCCAAATACACTCTGGTAACTGTAATACTGTACCAGTTTTCCCAAGGAGCAGGAGCCATGGATTGTGTAGTATATAGCCTCCAAAGTCTTTTATTTGTTGTTTTTTAAAATTATTTAAAAAATGTGATGTATTATTAGAAGGTTAAAGATGAGCGATATGAACAATAACTAAATGTCTTGATATTTAAATTTAATAATTTAAATTATTTACAGTTTAGTGAAGTTAAGGAAACTGAAGAGATGCATTCCTCAGTTCCAGGTTTCATCTCATAAAGAAACACTACTGGATGGAGTAATGTTCCGGCAAAAGTTTGAATGCATAAGAAGTTCTGTGGGACTATACTGGAAAATCTCAAATGGATCACAGGGACCTAAGTCTCTGGTCAGTTGATTCTTTCCCCTGCCATAGAAAAGACTTCTTAAAGACTTCAGTGTAAAGTTGTTGTGTAAATATATGTTTGATAATTGTAAAGCACATACGTACACAGAGACACAAACACATGCACACTGGAAAATAACCTTCTACTTTTGTTCCCCCTACGTACGATGATTAGTGCAAGAAATCTCAGCCAAGGGCTCTAAGAAATTTAAAACAAAATGGCTAATAACACCCACATTTAAATTGTCCACTTAAAGGAATAAATAATTCAAATGATACCGAACATGTCTACAGTGTGTTCATTAATTAGAGTTATGACAGGTACTGGATAATGTTTGGGAAGTTTTCTCTCCTTTACAGAAGACTGCTGTAAAGCAGTCCTGTTAGCTGCTCCAGGTCGTTTTCCTCAGTTTATTCCCCAACAGTCACCAATTTCAATCTTAAGCAATGACATTTGAACAACCAAGATTTAAAGGAACTGCTCCTATTTTATATCTTATATCAAATTCTGAGCGCATGTTATTTTTGTGTTTTTTCAGGAGGTGGTCAGTAGCAATATTAGGAAAGAAGGTCTAGATCAAGATCTGTAGGAAATATCAAGAAAAAAACTTTCATGGCATCTGCAAGATACACGAGAAGCCTCCCTGCATTTCATCTTACCACAAGCAGATACTGTGCAGGGGTGTCTATGGCGGAAATACGTGTCTTGGTATAAGCACATGTAACCATCACCAAAAATATTCTCTGATGCGCAAGTCATGGGTTAAGACTTCCAAAACTCTTCGGACCAGACACAATCAATAATGGCGAATAATCTTTGTAATTCTGAATGAGGTATTTTACCCCAATACTGAAGGTACAGGGCCCCTTTAAGCATGCCCTGACAGACAAGGAGGCTACGCCTTGAAAATGTTTGTAACTCCACACAGGTAACACTTAGGTCATACTTGTAATGAGAAGATACCGTGGCCTGATCTTTGCAGTCGAGCTGCCTGACCTGGTGAGTTTACTAAAAGCTACACATGGTAACTGCTAGTACAGCTCACAGAGCCTCAGGACCCTCTAAACTTAATTTGCCATTAAAGTGCTATCACTTACTTGAGGAATCACACAGCAATTCTAGTCTAAGTTGCTTTCCATAGTATAATATCTTAATTATGAGCCAGTTGAATTGTGAAAAAGGTATAGACTGAGTTGGTGTTCCCTTTTCCAACAACCAGCTATCATATGGTGTTCCCCCTCATCCTAAGCTTCCATGGTCCTGCACCACTTCAAAGCAGTGACAGAACGGACAAGAAAACTCCAGCATTTATTATAGCGCAGCTTCAAGGTAAGAAAACTGGGTAGGAAAACGAAAAATAAATTGTAGTCAGTTATGAGGAGAGTAAGCAGTATTTTAAATTAAAAAGTAAATATTTCTTCAACTGAGAAGGTCATTCCAATATAAATATTACAGGCCACCTGCAGGAGAGGGCATTTTAACAAAGGCCTAAGGACATTTCTGAAGAGAACAAGTCAGCTGCATTTCTCATTGAATAAGGACTATCAGAGGAAGGAGAAATGAAATTGAAGCACTGCCATGTGCTCTTACTTAGCTCAAGAAATTCATAGGCATAGGGAGTAATAAAGTAGTAAATAGTTTAAATAATCAATTCACATTATCATGTTCTCTGAATAACAATTTGCTATTAACTCTCTAATCATTCTTACGATTTTGATTTTAGTACTCTTAGTAACTCGTGGTTATTCTGTTTTCTACCTGAAGAATTCAAGATTCGAATTCTGTTTTACACAGAAGTAAAATTCTATTTTCTGATTGTGTAAGACAACTGAGACGCAGGAATGTTAGAACTAAAAAGGTCTGGACCAAAGATAGGTGCTGAAAGGAAACCCCAACTCTTAACTGTTTACCTGGATAAATCATACAATTAAATTTGCATTTATTTTCTCAGTTCTTGGGTTTTTCAGTGATGCAGTGCACTGCCACCTGAAAGAACTGCATTAACGCAGCTGGGATTTCACTTCACCTGGGCAACAATGAGATTCACAGAAGAGATGTTCCATCTGCTGCAATAAGAATGCCATCTGTCCTTCCATCATGTGCAGTCCACACAGCAAAACAAGTTTCAAAGGGATACAGGTATCCTTCAACCGTCCTTATCCACAGATCTGACTGGTTACAATTTTCCAAGGGTGGAATAGTGGAGACACTGAGGGTCAGTAGA